>CM028924.1:10598824-11198824 GCA_016801845.1 Polydactylus sextarius
GTAAATCAGAAAAATAAAAGACACTGATCACTGGTGCAGATTAATATTAGATTTAGGTGTTTATGAACTGTTTCTTTGTCTTATATAACTTGACAGTAAATAGATGTTTACTGAGTCTAAATAACTTCAGATATAAAGATCAAAAACTAATTATATGTAGCACAAACACACACATACACATCACTAAATTAAAGCTAAAGTATCATATTTTATATTTCTATCATATTATATTTGTCTTGACGTTGAAATGTACTAATGTAGATATAAACAGCACTAAGAGTCTTCAGTCATTCTCATGGTTATTTAAGACTGAACACAGACACAGAGCTCTGAGCTAAATGCTAACGTCAGCATGCTAACAGCAACAATGCTAACATGCTAAAATTTTGAAGGGAGCTTAGTTTGTGTATTAGCATGCTAATATATAAAGTATTAGCATGCTAACACAAAAACATCTTCACCAAGCTGAGTCTGATGGAAAAGTCATTCGTTCTGATAATATCTGGTCATAAACTAAAGTATTTGAAATATTATACATTTGACCTGAAGATGGCGCTAGAAGAAATAGTCACATTTGGGCTCTGGTTCTTCTTCACCTTCCTCTAGTTTCTTGGGTTGAATCTTCCACGTCAGTTTGACATCAGTCACTCCAGCTCGTCTCAGCTTCTCAGTCAGCTGAAAGGAAATAAATGAAATGTTAGAAAACGGTTTTAAAGAATCCTAATTGTGCTTTTGGTATCAGTCTTTCAAAAAAAAAAATTGAAGCAGCAAAGCAGGTTTTGTTAATATTTTTACAGAAAGGTATGCACCTCTCTTAGCCCCAAAAAATTGTCATCACCATCGAATTTAAAACTCATCACACTGCTTTAAACTGAGACACCAAAACTTGAGCATTGATAGTTTTATACTAAACCACAAAACGCTCACAGTGGATTTCTCCTTAATGGTTTATAATGGAGAAAACACTGGAGGAGGTTTCACCTGTTGTAGAATCTGTTCCTGGACAGCTTCATCTGAAAGGTCAACACCAGACTTCAACTTCATCCACAACGTCGTCTTCTTCTGTGGTTTCAGGACTGGAACGTGTGAAAAACGTACATATTCACATGATCCATGTTTTAAATGGAGAAAAATGAACATTTATGATAAACGTATTATTATTATTATTATTTGATTTGTGTAAGTTTTTCACCTTCATGGCACCAGAAGGGAAGCAGAGTGTCACATCTTTTGTTAACCCAAGTGTGGTCTGAATTCTCAGCTGCACAGTAGTGATCAATGTTATATGGATGTTCAGTTTGCCAGTTGCTGAAGGAGCTGTTGTTCCCATCAGACCACTTCCATGGTACTCGATACAAACCAACCCACACATCATATAATTGAGTCAATGAAACGACCTGTTGATGTTGCTGTTGATTGTTGATTGTTGCCAGGTCAGTGTGGTGTGTTCTGCAGTATGTCTGGGCTTCCATCCATGTTGTATAATATGAGGATCGAGTGAATGTTCGCTGGCCATTAAGATCATCTTTGTAACAACAGAATAAAAAGATTAGTTACTGAGTATTAGCTGAAAATGTTAGTAAAGACATGAGTTGATGTGTTTAAACATGAACATGCTGAGAACATAATTCTCCAAGAATAAATGTCTTGGCATTTAGAGTTCTTCAGTTCTACCTCATGTTATCATCATTAATGTCATTTAAAATGGATTAAATTAGAAAAAGAGAAACAAACTTCAAACCAACAGGTTATGTCTCATCACAAAACAGTCACTTGTAACATACGAACACATGAAACACAAACATTTTCATACTGACTTAGTCTGCATTAATATCCTCTCATTAAAACTGAATTTTGTAGACGTAGTCTGCATGAAGCTAATTTTAGTTTTGGTCAATAATATGGAACCTGCAAACTGAATTGACAAAATATTCAAAATAAAACAAAATATTTTCTTACCATGAAAACAAATGAAATATTGGGCAAATAAGCATGATTCATCATAAATTACTGCATCAGGCGACATCAACACACACAGCTGATTTCCTTTGACACGGTATGGGTAGCCGGAACGCCAGTTGCTGTGAGCAGTTGTGGTTGTCTGACCAGTTGCTGACCATCTCCAGGAATTGGAGTCATTGCCCATAGTGTATTTCCAGGATTGTGGGTCGTCATACAGCCCAATCCATGCGGGTGAAGTTTCACCATCAGATCTGTTTAACTTGTTTATATCATCCATGCTCTCAATGGTCACCAGGTCAGTGTATTTCTCTCTGCAGTAATGTTGAGCATTGGTCCAGTTCATTGGCTGGTTGATATAATGGTAACGATGAACCATGGATGGATCATGAGAGCAGGTGATGAGTCCAAATCCTGAAGGTAGATGATAGAGGGTGTATTTATGTAGAGGTTTGATTGTTAAAATCTATTGCTAATTCAATTTGTAAACACACACTGACAGAACTAGTGTCTAGGAATATCTGTGCTTGCTTTTCCAGTCAGTATATATATATATATATATATATATATATATATATATATAAAGGAAAAAAAACAGGAAAAAATAATGTAACGAGTAGAAATATATGCAAATACTTTGTAACTGTAAACTCTATGTACATACATTAGGTTTAAAAATTAAAAAACACAGTGAGTTTTCCTCAAGTTAATAAAAATAACAAAGACATATATAATGTTTCCATCATGTTATCGACATAGTTTTCCACTGTGACTGGTGCTCTGTTGATGACCATTTTATTCTGCACTCAGCTGGAGAATCAGCTGAAGTCACATGATTGTTTGCATTTGTAAAACTGTTGCATTGTTAACAACTAACTTTGGCCTTGACACTTACCAACATGGACGAACACCACAAACACTCTGAGATCCATGTTTGGATTTTCTGAAAAACACAAACAGAAACTCATATTAACAGCAGTGAAAACGTCCAGGTGACACATCCAGCCTGTGATAATAAGGAGGATGTGTATATTTGAGGGAGCTCAGGGACTGGATCATCCATCCATTTTCAACCCCTTTATCCCACATTCGGGGTCGGAGGGGGGACTGGAGCCTGTCCCGGCTGCTTTTGGGTGAAGGCAGAGTACACCCTGGACGGACTCCAGCTCGTCGCAGGGCCACATATACAGCCACATTCACACTCACATCCACTTTTAGTATGCTCAATTTAGTATGCTCAATTCGTTTATCCACAACGTTGTATGTTTTTGGCAGTGGGAGGAAACCAGAGCTCTCAGAGGAAACCCACGCAGACACAGTGAAAAATGACCCAGGAATCGAACCCAGGCCTGGGGCTGGACCAATCATATCTTTACATTTTTTTGAAAGTTTATTGCTTATTCTTCCCCATGGCCTGTCACAGTAGTAGGAAAAAAACTGTTTTGCTTTAGTCACTTATTCCAGAAGTAATTTGGCCCAAGTCAGGTTCATAGTTGCCCAAGTCATTTAATTCTCTTATGTTATGTAACTGACTGACAGGATTAGTTGTACGTCAATAGTCATCTATTGTCAGAACCTTTGTGTGAAATTAATAATCATAAATATCATATACTATATTTGGTTCAGTTTTTTTGTGTTTCCTGAAAAACTTAAAAATATGACTCACTGACACCTATGTTACTATTATTAAAGTCTATTCAAATCATCTGATTTGGGAATCAAATGTGAGTCATGGATCTTTTGCAAAATTTGTTTTTCTTTTACGTCATGTCCAGTATCAGTAGTTGCTACGTGACTGCAGGTATAGTTGTGTTAAGTTTAGGGTCCTAAAGCAAAGTGAAGGATGGATCCTTTAAGTTGATACAATGTTTTTTTTTTTTTTTTTTTAATTAGTTTCAAGCTAAAACAGTAGAAGACAAAGGTTCAAATGGTTCGGGCCCAGACAACCGACTTGCCTGCAGGGGCCAGGGGTTAGGAGTGTTCCTGTGAATGTGCTCGCTGTTCCCCAACCAGGCCTGTATCCCTTAACTGCATCCAACAACAACCAATACAAATGTGTGTAAAGTGTTGAATCCAGCTGAAACAGTCGTAGTCAAACTGAGAACAGAGAACATTGATAATATAACATGTGGAGGAAAACAGAGATGGTTGTAACAAAAGGACAGTTGTAACAGCATCACTTTTACCAATAAGGGATATTCAAATGTCTATGTAAAGAAGTCAGCAGGTTAAAGAAGGTGAAGGTAAAGATGTTCTTAGTTAAAATGTGAGTCATTTCATCAATGTTAATTTCAAGCCATGGTGCTGGTACATTTAGTTCAAGACAGGGACGGGGATGGTTGTTACACCCTTTAAGAAAATGTTCCATCCATTTTTAGTGGATCAGATGTGTAAGTGATGGAAGACCTACATATATCTGTCATGACCTCTGCTGAAGGTTTCCATTCACATGTGTTTACCATTCATAGGTATTATCACTATATGTTCTTTAAGAAAGTTCCTATAATGTTAGGATCCACACCACTGACACTGTTCTTCATTTAACATCAGTCATGACTTCTTTTAGTTCTTAGTAAACCACAGGAAGATGCTTTAGTGTCCACACTTGTGACATAAAATTATATAGATTCATATTTTGCCATGTGGCCTCAATTTTTAATTCTTCAATCTTATGGTTACAATTTACCACAGGTTGTGTTTTAGTCTTCATCTTCATCTTTATTGTAACAATAGTACTTGATATAATTAATTCTTTCATATATCTGGAGAAGTTGTAGTAAACAAATGAGGGAACTTTGTTTAAAAATTGAAAAAATATTCTGCAAGTTATAAGAGCTGAGATAAAAAGTGTTACAACCATCTCCTACACTACACTGAAATATATCATCATGTTCATTTCATGTTTACTCTGTCGTCCCCTTAAAATTAGGAAAAGTCATTAAACATGAAGTAAAAATAATGATGTCAATCAGATAGAAGGAAGTAAAAGTTACATAAACTGAAGGGTCTAAGTACAGATAAATTAATATCAAGTTTATTTGTGTTGAATTGTAACAAAATGACCTCAAGTCATCATCTCAGATTCAGTCAGTTTAATATGTTCAGTCAGTGTGGACATTGTCTTTTAAACCTAAAACAAATAGTTTATTTTTCCAGTGAGCAGGATTTTATTTAAAGAAACATCTTAAAAAGTAGAAGAACTCACTAACAATGAAAGTCTGTATGTTGCAGTGGAACCTGCGCTACTACATTTCTTTATCATCAAAGCTCAGTGATATTCCTAATAATGAAATAAGCTTGTTAAAACAGTATACTCACAGGTTTAATCCAGTTGTTGAGCGTTGAGACACTTTTTCTTCTTCACAGCAGCTGCAGCACAGAATCACCTCGTATCACTCAGACCTGCAGGTCAGTGTCTGATACACACTGAGACATGTCCAGTCCTGTGCCTCTGATAATACTTTATTTTATTAACCAAATGAACAATAGGACAATGTCCCTTTGTTTTCAACGTGGTGATGACCTGTCAAACAATGACTGCTAGATGGTTGCTGCCAATCACACACAAAATGTGCAACATTGTCATATGTTCTCATGTCTATTAAAAGATCAGTGTTGACTAGTAGCAGGTTACTGACAGGACGGTGTAATAGTGTGGCTGGACATTTGCATTATTCTACAAAAACACTGTGTGTTTAACAATGCTACATTATGTGAGAAAACAGGACTCTGTACCTTTTGTATGTGAATGCTTCCCTGATGAGATCACAATCTGCTGTTGTTGTTACCTCAGTATGTTTTTGCAGGTATTCTTCTAGAAAACTGACTGAGTCATGCTCTTTGAACCACACTGAGACATCGACAACTTCCCAGACTGCATCACTTCAGACATACCATCACAACCGAGACTGATTGCTGCTAACAAACCAGCGAACTTAAGAAGATGCAGGCGTTCAGGTCTGCATGACAAGGTGACACTGAGAGAGTAAGGATGCTTACAGCAGGAATCTGCAGAATAAACTCCTGCACAATATCTTTAAGGACATGTGAAGGGGCATGAGCTAGATTACAGGCCTCAACATCAAAGGCCATTAGAAGGGAGGGCAGCCCAGGGTCCTGAAGTCCTGTCCTGCATGGATGTCTGATAACTACCACTTTAACCTCCAAGAGGGTCTAGTGCTAAGGAAGACCTCCTGTCTGGTACCAGCAGACAAGAGGGCCACTTCCTTGAGCCCTAAAGTGATGGTCCAGAGTAATTTGAACCCAGGATCTATTTCACTACAAATACGCATAGAATACCCCCTCAAGAGCTGTTTTATGTTAGTTGAAGGAATTTTGAGTTGATCTTTTGTTTTCACAACCAAATGTATCTAAATCTTTTGTTTTCACAGCCAAATGTATCTAAATCGCCATTGTCAACCACTAATAAAGCTCAAAATATCACTTCACTTCAGCAGTAGCTTGAATAGGATCCCTACACCTAAACTGAAGTGCTGATAACTTAGTAAGTGCACTGAGAGTTTATCAATAAGACTGTTTTACAAGACTTACCCAACATCTTGTTTTCATAACAACTGGTGATGAAGGGTGGTCCAGATCAGCAGATTTGTCATTTTCTTGAACAACTGGCCAATGCATCCATGAAAAATTAGGGAAATGACAAATCTGTGTATCTGGACCACTCTTCATCACCGGTTTGGTCATCAATCATATGTTTTTCCACAATGTAACAACTTCCAGCCAATTCTGTTGAATGAGATGTTGCTGAATGGGTGTCCACTTGGACAATAACCTGGACTGGAGGCACAACATCAACGCTGTACAAAAAGAAGCCAGGAATTCTTCACTGAATGGCAATTTCCTGAATACTGAACTTGTTTCCCATGAGAACATTCGGTGTATTATATTATTTCCATGAGTTTCTTCTAGGATAGTGTAGTGAGGTTAAAGCCTAACAACACACCTGTATTACCATCTTATTTTCCCTCCAGAATCTGCGTCCAAACCCAACAGAAGAATATTTGTGCAAAATTCAAAATAGAATTTTATGAAGTCCAACAGTAGATGGAGAGGAGTGTCCCCTTAATACACATTGGTCTGTCAAGTAGTAGCACAAAAACAAAACAGTGTGTGTGTTCTTCAGGTATTCCTCATTGTGGGGACTGTTAATCTCTTTACACACTTGTAGGGACAACGTGAAGCGACTCATTATATTTTCATCTTGTTTCTTTCGATTAGAAGATCAGTTCCAGGAAATGATGTCCTCTGAAGTCATGGAAACCAATGTGTGTGTGTGTGTGTGTGTGTGTGTGTGTCTTTAAATCTGCTTGCTTAATCCTGGGTGTGTTTGCCCCCTGTGGAGACAAACTAAAGACAACAGGCTGTAATGGCTGACTTCTGCCCAGGAGGTTACAAGACACACGTGCACACATATACACATTAACTACCCCCCTCAAAACACAAACACAGGACATGTAATACCCCCTAACACAGGTGCGTTATGTTCAGAGTCTTGTATAAATGTACACATGGGGAACAAGGGAACTTTGTGATTATTTTTGAGGTTTTATACAAATTTTTTTTTGTGTTGTGTATCATCTGTGTGTGTGTGTGCGTGTGCAACACTGTTTTCTCAGAGAATACGACAACCTAAATGATCAGTTGAATCATGTTAATGACACCAACAACAGTGATAACTTCGTTCAAGTTCAAGGCTGCCTGCATGGGTTCACACAAGCAGCCAGGTTGACCGTTCAGCCCCCTGCCACCCGCAATATCTAATCAGAGCGCTGGTCCCCCTCTGCCCTGAGACACCACCCCACTGTTCTTCCTCTGGGTCAGGGGACACCTCCCCTTGGCCTGAATGGAGGTCACAATCAGAAGAGTTAAAAATCCACCATATCTTCTGATTCCTCCTGCTTCCTCCTAACCCCTCCCCCTGCAGGCAAATCTGCTGTTTGTGGTTGCTGTGGGTTTTATATGGGTACTGTAATGTGGTTTAAAAGCACCTGACAGAGGTTTGTTGATATTGTGGTGGTTAACATCAACTATCAGAGTGTTTGTGAAGGTTTCTAAGTATAATATCAAACTTTTTTTCTCCTTATAAATGACCATATTGAACTGCAGTGACAGATTGTTTAGTCAGGTTCATAGATGAAGCGTGTAGCAGAGGTGGGAGTGGTTGACAGTGTCTGTGTGTGTGTGTGTGTGTGGACGTCCAGTAGCGAGCAGGCTGTTGGCAGTCAGGCAGCCGCCGCTGTTGTCCAACAAATCCCACCGTCCCTCCCCCTGTTATTAGGGTCCCAGCAGGGTGGAGGAGTTAAAGGAGGGGAACATCTGTCCCACTGAACCTAGGTTAGACCACCAGGTAGCCCACCTGTAGCCCACACTGTCCTACTGAGGGGTAATTATCCGTTAACTGCTGCCAGGACCTGAGGCTGTTTGGTTAAATGTCTGGCGCTTTTAACACCATCACCTCTGATCTGATGACCATTTATTTATGCTGTAAAAGCTCTATGCAACATTTATAAAATCTGCTTACATCCACTGAGCCACATGCACATGCGTTATTGATTATTATTGATTAATGCACGTGGTTGACCACTTCAGAATATTCTGAAAAAGTTACCTATATGTTGTTTATTAAACCCAGATCAGATTAAACTTATATATATATATATATATATATATATATATTGAGTTGTAATTTGTAATTGCCAGCAGCTAAACTAGGCTCTGAATGAAATCAAATTATGTTTCTAACGAGATATTTCTGAGTGAATTGTTTCTGGAACAGTAAGACAGCCGTTTCACTAAATTAAACCAGCTGGCTGCCGAACCTGAGCTCACAGAGGGTCAAATAATCCTCCGACCTGCTGTCTGCTGGTCGGGTTTTGGTTAATTCCAGCAACCTGGAGGCTCATTTTAATTGGCAGTGGGCGTCCTGATCTACTTGATACAAATGAGAGCTCAGTGTGTTGCCTTTGAAACAAGACACATCAAAAAGGAGCTGAGAGGACGACCTGCCAGCCGACACACCCCTATACGACCCCTGTCTGTCAAACACACTCACACATACTTGGGTTTTGTGCTCTACAGGGACGTTGCTCCCTGTGCCAGTCCTGTTGGTGCACTATAGGGACAAAGATTCACCGGGTCTATTCTGAAAGTTTATCAATTTGTTTACACAAATTAAACAACAACCTCATAATACACATACTCATGAGGACAAAAAATAATTTCAGGCCTTCATCACGACACCAGTTAATATTAATAATGTGTCATTAAGGTGACTTATAAGAACTGTGAAGAGATGAACACTACATCAATAAAAAACTGAGCTTCCTCTTTTACATATGAAACAAGCTTCTTAATTTTCAAATGAAGATTAGCCTTGACAACAACAACAGGTTATCAGATGTTGATATCAAAATTATCAGCCACTGAAAGAAGATCATCTGCATCATCCTGTGGCATCTGCTGGTAGTTTTATTATCTATAGCACCTAATAAACCTTTAATAATAAACCTTTGTGGAGAATATCCACAAAGGTTTATTAGTCAATCACTGAAAAACAATGTGTGTTGAGTGTCGTCCAAACATGGTTTGTGCCAAATTTAGGGAAGCATGGATGAAAGATGTAGGAGAGGTCATCAGTATGTTTATGATGCAAATCAACTGAATTCATTTAGTCTGTTGACTAAAACTTTCTTCTTTGCCTCACAGTTGAAATTTGAGAAATTAGGCAAATCTGTTTGCATTGTACCAAGGTAAATGCATCATCCCTGATTTGTATATTGATATAGTGAAACAGCCACACGGGACTGGGTGTGTCTCAGTGTTTCAGTGTTTCAGTGTGTCTCAGATACTGACCTGCAGGACTAAGTGATACGAGATGATTCTGTGTTGCAGCTGCTGTGAAGAAGAAAAACTGTATCAACACTCTACAACTGGATTAAACCTGTGAGTGTTTTAACAACCTTATTTTGTAATTAGGAATTTCACTGAGCTTTGATAATAAAGCAGGAGTTCTGTTTCATATAAGACTTTTGTTATTAGTTGTTAGTTAATCCTTCCACTTTTTAAGACGTTTCTTTAAATAGAATCCTGCTCGCTGGAAAAACAAACTATTTCTTTTAGGCTTATCTGTGTATATTTACATGTGGAGAAATTTGTCGGTACCTGTCCACAACAATCAAAACAAACAAACAAACAAAACACAACAATCTGAAATAACGTGAAACTAATAAAAACTGGGGTAAAAATGGGTACCAACAAATTTGTCCATGTCTGTATATATGTGTATGTGGCATGTGTACATTGATATAGGTATATATGTAGTATTGCGAATGGCTATTGGTATCAGGAGGTAAAGCGGGTCGTCCACCAATCGTAAGGTCAGTGGTTTGATTCCTGTGTCTTCTAGTCCACATGTCAAAGTGGACTGGAAGTGGATTTCCTTGGGCAAGAAACTGAACCCTAAGTTGCCCCTGATGGCTGTACATCAGCATGTGAATGTGTCTAGATAGCACACAGTTGCATAATAGATACATGCGCTGAGTGAATGCGGTGTGAATAGGTGACTGGAAAAGTGCTACAGTGCACGTGTAGACCGCTTACCATTTAATGCACATGTATGTGTGTGTGTGTGTCCATTGTCATTTTAGTGTTATGTGACTAAATTAATTTCCCTGGTAGGTTCAATAAAATCTATTTATCTAAAAAGTCCACATTGCCTATAAAAGGTACATTGACTGAATCAGAGAAGACAATCTGAGGTCGTTTTTGTGACAGTTCAACAGAAATAAACTTAATATTGATTCATTTGCAATTAAATCCTTTAGTTTATGTAACTTAACCCTCCTTTTATCTTTGGCTCAATTTGATCATATTCAATGTTTAACACTCTAAATAAATGACTGATATTATTATACTTCATGAAATGACCATGATGATACAATGACATTATATTCATCCATGTTCTTTGTTTGTCTGATGTTCAGGTCACTGAATTTCCCAAATTACATGATATTTAAAAACCTTCCCTCTGCTTACACAACCACACCTGCAGTCATGAAACAACCACTGATACAGGATATGAGGCAGGGGAAATTTAATTTACATAAGATCTATGACTTTGTCCACATTGCAGGCAAATTACATTTGTTTCTCAAATCAGATCCTTGGGATCATTGTATTTGCAAGATCAGATCAGTTTTGTTTCTTCAAACTTCATCAACCTGATAACATTGGTTATTATAGTAATGTAAGTTTCAGTAAATATGTAGCTACCATCACCCTGGATTTAATGTAGTTGTGTCTTGTTGAGCAGCAGAACACCTAGACTGAAACATTTACAGACGATGTTTGGAGGTGATATAATTATCATGTTTAGAGATGCTCAGATTACAATGTTCTGAGCCAACATGAACATCCAAACTCCACACAGAAAGGCCCTGTGCCTGACCAGGGAGTCAAACCCAGCACCTTCTTGCTATGAGGCAACAGCGCTAATCCCTGTTTCCACCCTGACCACTGACATGTGAAGTGAATTTAGTCACACTACAGTGTGTCAGTGTGAGTACAGATTTTATTATATTTGCTGTGGTAGCAGGAAGCCTGGCCAAACAGCTAATAAACTAAGTGATCAGGGCAGATATCTAACATCAAAGTAAATGTGCTGTAACACCAATGAAACTCCTCCTTCTCACAGTCCAACGATCAGTTGTTGTGGCAAATTTGCATTTACTAAATAACCACTTCGGGTAGTTGTGTTGTGTTGCCTTTATTGAACTAACAAAGGCTGTTCAACAAGAGAGAAGGCCTAGAGAACCTGAACTATGAGTACAGCATTATCAGCTGTTTTCTGAGAGATCTGAGATCTGAGCAAAGACAGCATCCCAAATCCAATTCTTGCATTATAATTCATATTCAAACATACTGATGTCAAGTGTGGTAGCAGAAAATGTTAGGCCTGCATCTCATTAACCATAAACCTTTTGAAAATGTATTACAACCATAACATTACTGGTACAGGGGATTGTTTAAGTGAGTGCTAATGTACAAGCACAACCACTAGAATCATCAGTAAGATGACAGTTAATTTTTCACTTTGTCTACTATCAAGACAAATTATACAGCTGTGGCGCTTTAATTGTGCAAGGCTGCATTGTTCTTAAATAGGAAATCCACTCAAAACCTTTTGTGTCTCAGTATGAAGCAGCATCACGTTATCACTTTTACAGATGAACAGAATCACTACATGTTTATGTTTCATGTACATCATGAATTGTTTGTTCATCAGATTTCACTGCAGTTTCTTTTTTCTTCCTCTGGCTTCTCTCTTTACACTGAAATCATGAATACAAATAAAATATGTGCATGGAAGCTCATCTAGTTCAGAAATATGTATGATTTTCTGTGTAAAGAATTTCAGGTTTTGCTGCTTTTATTTTGGAAGTCTGGTCCCAAAACCACAGTTTTCATTCTTTAAATCTTTTTCTCTCTCATTCTTTATTCATTTATTTCCTTTCAGTTGACGGAGAAGCTGAGACAAACTGGAGTGACTGATGTCAAACTGACGTGGAAGATTCCACCCAAGAAACTGGAGGAAGAGGAAGAGGAAGTAGAGACCAAATGTGACTATTTCATCTAGCACCATCTTCAGGTCAAATGTATAATATTTCAGATACTTTGGTTTATGACCAGATTCAGCTTGGTGAAGATGTTTTTGTGTTAGCATGCTAATACTTGATATATTAGCATGCTAATACACAAACTAAGCTCTCTTCAAAATATTAGCATGTTAGCACTGTTGCTGTTAGCATGCTGATGTTAGCATTTAGCTCAGAGCTCTGTGTCTGTGTTCAGTCTTAAATAACCATGAGAATGACTGAAGACTCTTAGTGCTGTTTATATCTACATTAGTACATTTTAATGTTAAGACAAATATAATATGATAGAAATATAAAATATAATACTTTAGCTTTAATTTAGTGATGTGTGTGTGTGTGTGTGTGTGTGTGTGTGTAGTTTTTGATCTTTATATCTGATATATTTAGACTCAGTTATCTATTTACTGATCTTATATATCAGTTCATTTAAATCTAACATTAATCTAAGTGATCAGGGTCTTTTATTTTCTGACATTATTGAGCAGACAAGTGTTTAAACTATAACAAAAATGCTACTGAATCTGATTTTTCAGTTAAATCAGATACAGAACAGATACTTTCCTTATTATTCCATAACAATGCTCCATTATTTCTCTCTGTATAAAATGATATTATCTGAATCTTCTCAGTAAGTGAATACAACATGTTAGCCGTTAGCATGTGACACTGGACTGATCTCTGGGGGTCGGACACAGTGAAGACAGCTACTCATTAGAAGCTACAATGAAATAAAATATTTGGATTTAAGTGTGTAAAGTCTGTGCTGGTTTACCCCAAGAGACCCCTCCAGGAGTCTTCATCACCTCCACCCAGATTAGTTTTTGAAATATTGAGACACATCTTTGTTAGACAGTTGATCTTGAGAAAACTCTGTTTAATTGTAATCTGTGTTAGTAAAAATAAAAGTGTGTGGATTAAATGACACTCAGTGTCTGTTGTCACTTGTTTGAATTCTCTAAACTCATCACTGGATATGTGAGGGTTGTGGGTCACAGCATAGTCAACTAACTGTATTTATGTTTTAGACAGTGAGTAAAACTCTGATCTGCAGCATCAAATGATCTACCACGCTGATTTTCTGTGCTCTACAAGGGTACTGATCCGTAACCAGTCTGTTTGTGTATGATGGGGACACCCCCTTTTCCACCTGCTCCATAAAGATTCACGGATTACTCTTCAGAATTTGTCTGTGTCAAAGACCATGACCAGTCACACACACATTAACTACCCCACCAAACATGGACATACAAGACATATAACACCCTACCGACACACACACACACACACACACATATGCACACCACTAGATTTATTGTCATGCGAGATTGTGTTTGTGTGTGTGGCTTCACGTTAGCCTCGTGCTGTTAAGCTTCTTTTATGCTCACAATGACGACCTGCTGAGAGCTCAGGGCCAATTAAAGTCCTGGGAGAGAGAGAGAGAGAAACACCTCCAGGTGTCTAACTTTGCTGAGTGCTGGTCACAGACTTGTGGGGACAAAACAGCTGCTTCATGTTCTTCCAATCTGAAAAAAACATAGAATACATAAAAGATATGAAACATTCTCATGTTCCGTCAATTCCTCTGTGGTTAACCAGTCCTCATTCTAAGGACTGGTTGAAGCCAATGCACGGCTCTTGCCTTTGATTGTTTCATCATGTAGCTCCATTTCTTTTGATTCCTGGGTAAAGTGAAGCATCAAGGGCTGACGTAACCCAGGATTGTTTTTCAACAACAATATGATGGTAAACACATGTTCAGGCTGAAGGCTTAGTCGCAATGATGTATCTGCATGAATTGAAAATAGTTCCAACCTCTGCTGACAACCTTCCGCTGTCAGAAATGTAGAAAAGTGGAGTTGTGTGATCCAAATACAGTCATGGAAAAATTAGACAACTATAGTTTCCTTCAATTTCTTGTCCATTTTAATGCCTGGTACCAGTAAAGGTATATTATCTGAAAAAATACAATGAACACAACAAAAAACATGGGATGCCTAAAAGCACTTTTTGGCAGTACAATGCCATAGCTACTGATGTAAGAACTTAAGTGATTTTGGTTATTATCAAGAAAAAACAACAACAAGAAAAAATGGCTAAATTAAATTCTATGAGCTATTTTTGTTGTTATTGTCATATTTGTCCAAACAAATGTACCTTTAGTTATACCAGGAATTACAACAAGAAATTGAAGAAAACAACGGTGGTCTAATCATTTTTTCCATGACTGTAAGTTGTGCCAGAAATGATGCAGCTGTTGGGCTCCAGTACAATTTAAATGTATAATATCTTACATTAACATGTCCAACTGCAGAACTGCTAATTATGTACTTAATCCACTTCAACAGTACTTGCACGAGCACTAACCCTCTACTGAGACTCTGCCCACCAGGAAAAATAAAGGTCTAGTTCTATGTCACTTTTATTGTGCTTTACTTAAATGTCCAAGCTACTTACATATAAATGTGGCTGTATCACTGTGTTGTTTACCTTATTAGATTATCGGTGGATTATTGTTTTAATCAGATACATATATTTTCTGTATTTTTACCTACTGTTACATCAAATCAATCTCTTATTCATAATGAGGAAGACGTTTAATTGATCCCCAAATAGTCACATATGTCTTAAATGTGCTTTAAATGTGCTGCTCTCTCCTACAAAAAACATAGTTGGAATCACATAAACACATATTTCTATTATTTAGAAAATCCTCAAAGTTAGTTAGTTTGCGCAATGCATTCTGGGTAGATGACATCAAATGGTTGCAGGCGTGTTATGTTGATAGGTGAGCTACCGGTGTTAAACTTCACTGCTGCTAAAGTTGAAACGGGAAGACGATGACACATTGTGCAGCTTTTGGTTTCAGTTTCGATCGAAAGGCAACAAGAGAAGAGACGTAAAACTTCACTGTTTTCATCACCATGAGAAACGAGGGAAAGAATTGGGAAGACGTTTGCGGACGAGTACACGAACTCCCTAAAAAACGTGTGTTGTAAAAAATGCGTTTTTTGTCATTTCAGTCGAGATACATTTGAGATATTTACTAACCACAAATGATAAAAGAGCTCACAGGTGCTGTTGGTTAGAAGACAAAACTAAATCCAAATGACAAGATTTTCTCCCATACAGAGTCTAAATGCCCGATCATTTCAGGTTGGATGTTTGACAGATATTTACTAAATATCCAACCTGAAACTTCATGCATGTAGCGAGCGAAAGCTGCTAAGAAACATCCAGGACGCGCGAGATGCTGGATCCTCTCCTGCTAGGATGTAAACAACCCGCTGCTACAGTTGACCCATCGGGCACTACGACCATGGAGGACACCGACTATCCACCTGTTGAATCACGGATGTTTACCAGTTGTATGCAGCTGATGTTCACTATCTTGTAACAACAGACCAAACTTACACTGGTAAACATTTAAACGTTTTTATCATATGATAGTTTCATCCATATTCTTACCCTGTATAGCTGCTCACAGGAAGAAGAGCCCATTACAACAAACACTATAAACAACAATGACGGCTTACCAGTGAACGAATTTTCATAAAAACGTTTAAATTAAAACTAAAACATTTTGAGTGTTTTTATATCACATTTATAAAGCTGACACCAACGTTAATCTTCAAAGGCCAACATGTCAGACTAGTCGGGGATCCTTTCAAAGTGTTGAAGGTGGGGTTGGCTTTAGTTCCTGCACTTTAATTTAAGCTTGTTATAAAGTCTTGAAGAGAAAAAAAAAATCATGCACGAAAAGCTCATCAGAGCTCAAATGTTGTGCTGGTCCAAATCTGCAGCTCTTGTCCAGGAGTTGAGTCTCGTTTTGGTCTTGTTTCTTGTCATATTTGTAAAAGCAAAAAACCATCCTGATGTCACAGTTTCAGCAAAACTGTGTTAAACTGGGTGACGACATTAAACCACCGTGTAATGAGATTATGTTAAGAATGAGTGACGGCTAATGACACGTTACCAACACCTCTAACAGCGGAGAGGCGTCAGGTGTCGGCGGGCGGCGGGCCTCCCTCCCCGCTCTTTCAGCGACAACACTGACACTCACCTGTGTTACATCATCACCGAGTACCCAGCTCTCTGATTGGCTGCCTGCGGCCTCACAAGACACTCAGAAGAGGTCAGTTAGTGGGTGAACGTGTGCCACCACTGAAGCGTTGCAAATGTTTTTTTGTGTTTGGACAAAGCATTCTTCCTGGTTACTGAGGTGGAAAGAGATTTGATATTTCTTCAGTGTGTGTGGGTGTATATGTGTGTGTGTGTGTGTGTGTGTGTGTGTGTGTGTCGTAGACCTGTATACTGTTATTAGGCCTCAGAGGTGTGACTCGTTTCACATAGTTGTGAAATGTGAGGTTATTAGGGTAAATGTCCCATTGTTGTCCTGAACACCTCCGAAGAGTAAACCAAACTCTGCAAAAAAAAAAAAAAAAAAAAACAAAAAAACATGTAGTATCAAGGCCATGCATAAGAATAAAATCTAAAATATGAGGGGGAAAAATTCAAGATTTGAATTGCAATTTCAAGAATAAAGTCAATATTGTTGTTGACTTTTTTGATTTCTAATTTGAATTTTTATTTTATTTTGTTTTATTTTTTTTTTTTTTTTTTTTTGCTTTGCTTGTCAAGATTTGGGTGTGAATCTTCGAGTTTAAAGTTGAAATTTTGAAAATAAAATTTGATTTAAAATTTAGAATAAAAGTTACTGAATAGAGATTTATTATTATTATTATTATTATTATTATTATTATTATTATTATTTATTATTATTATTATTATTATTATTATTATTATTATATTTCTTCGCTTTTCCTGCTTTCAAGATTTCAAGAGCACAGTTGAAAGATGAAACGGTGAAAGTTTCAGAATCAGTTTTACAAACAAGGAAATCGTTTCTCTTTCAGCCATAAACGTTGGTCTGGCAGTGTGTTGGGGCTGTAAATTGAAAAACTTTCAAGAAACAGCCGCTAACATCCAGATCCACCGGAGCCCGATACAAAGAGTAGATGTTGTATCGCACATACAAGAAGACAGTTGATCACATTGTTTGATCCTGAAGTTGTGGAGCTCAGGTGGCTGCTCACATGCGGAGCAGATGTTATTGAAACCAAAGGCCCCGACAAAGAGCTACAACATCTGGATTCATACAGTGAGATGAAACAGTGGTTGTACTGGTTTATTTCCCCACCATCTACTTCAACATATCTTAGTAGGCTGCTTTGTTAGCAACACGTTAGCTAATGTTAGCATGATTATCTGGAGAAATTTAAAACTTCCTCCATCGACTCTGCCCTGGAGAAAAACAATGGATTTGATATTTCAATTTGATATTTGATATTTCAGCGGGTTGAGGTCGCGTGGTCTGCTGCTGGTTTTGTTGTTCTCTCTGTTGGTTCCCTGCACTTCACAAACTAATCTGGTTTAATCCCAACAGGAATCCAGCAAACTTAACGCCCCTAAATCTAAAATCTGACCACACCGCTTTTCATTACTTCCATATTAGAGCTCTGTGCTAAGACGGCTCGATTTAACACAGCAGTTAATGTCCCCAAAACAGACCAAAATATATTAATGTGTTCACGCACAAATGATTGTTTTAGTCCTTTATATTGTGTATTAAGTCTCATGAATGTCCTGTGGAGGCTGCAGTCCTCATTACAGCCTCGATAAGAACAAATAAGAGTCTTATTACCATTATTGGTGCTAAAAAAAAAAAAAGTCGATTTCTTTCTGAGGGTGGTCCTGGAGGTCAGTTTGAACGTAATAACTACAGTGAAGAAAATAGTTGTTATATTAGTTTAGTTATTATTATAATGCGTCAATATTTTTCTATTGACATGAAATTTTCACCAGATGTAACTTAATTTATGGACTTATTTGTTTTTATTTCTTTGTATTTGGATTACACATATAAAGAAACAAAAACTGGCAAAAAACTTCACGCCTATACCCTTATTAGAAAAATATGTACTGAAAAAGTATTGACACGTTCATTAATCATTTTCCCCGCTGTAACTGTTTTCCTGTGGTTTGACAATTACTTGGTTCTTTGGGATGGAGAGAAAGCGCCAAGCAAACTTGACTTTCTTATTTTATAAGCTGTAATGGTCAAGAAACCACATTTGATGGTGAGATATAAAACCTTACATATAGTAACTTCTTGGAGGAACAAGAAACAAACAAATCATTAGTAGTATCTTTCTCTATTAGGCTCAAACTTTCACCTGGACTGAAAAATTAGCTGCTTATATTTTGGTTTTGGTCGTAATTTAAGAATTTCAATTCTGTGTGTTTGTTTTTCTTTTGTTTTGTTTTTTGTTCTCTCTTTTTCTCGCCTACTGAATTTCCCTTTAGCCACTGTGTTTCTAAAATTATGCTTAATTTTAATTTTGTGCGTCAGGAATTGCTGCTCTCTGATGTTGGCGTCAGATGAATCATGGCGCTCTTACAACGACATCAGCCTCATACATCCCAGAAACCTCACAAACACACACCGTCACACTCCTGAATGACCAATCAATGCAGCCACCACCACAAAAGACCCAAAAATACGCAGTAGAAAAGGCTGAGAGACTGACTGGTGGTGTTGTGTCTCCAAACCAAATACTGGAGGGGCGGTGGGGGGTGATGGGGTTCCTGGAGAGCTACGCCAAGTGTCCAAACAGCAGCCAAGCCTGAAGGGGCAACCGGCAAGCCAACAACGCTGGTTGTCCTGGTAACAGTAGTAGTAGTAGTAAAACCAGAACTATTCAGGGATGGCAGTGTGAGGTATGATGTTACTCAGTCTCATACGACACTGAAAATATGTACAATCAGTTATTTATCAATAAGTGTTGTTTAAGTGGTAATTGCCTTTAAGACCGACAGTGGATCGTTACTGCCACCTTGTGGATCAGTGACCGACAGTAAAACAGACCGACATCGTCCATCATGTGAGCGCGCACAAATCAACAACATGAAAAATAAAAACAAAACCAAACAAAAAGTAAAAAGTTTAGATTTAGAAAATAAATTCCATCAGTTTTGTTGTTATGTGTTACCATAACCGCATCACTCTCTGCTGGAAAAAATGGTAGATTGTCTCTTTCAGGTCAGGAAGGGAGTGACAGAGTGTAAGTTCATGTTAATGTGACAGATGCTATTAGAGTTTTCTTTGGGTTTTTAGATTCTCTGTTTTAAAAGTCCTTAAAGAGCTAATTCACATTGCTTTTGTCACTGCTGCACTGTGTGTGTGTGTGTGTGTGTGTGTGTGTGTGTGTGTGTGTGTGTGTGTAGCGATCCGTGGGGTTACTACTGTTGGCAAGAAGTATAGGACCCGATGCCAAAGGCCTCACTCAAAGACCAGACATTCTACTTGGTAATGATCATTATTGCATGTGTGTGTGCGTGTGTGTGTGTGTGAGTATGTGTGTGTATCTGTCTGTTTTTTGTTGTTTGTTTCGTTGTTTATGTACACACACACACACACACACAGTACAGCAGTGACAAAAGCAAAGTGAATTCTTTAAGGACTTTTAAAACAGTGTTCAGTTATGGAATGAAATTTGAAATTTGGTACGGATGGTCTCTCAAGATGTGGAAATCATGGAGGCGAGGCGATGCATAGTAAAGAAGATCAGGGGTTAAAAACATGTTAAAGGCAATGGACAATGATGACATGGAATGTAATGAATAGTACTAACCGAGAGTTTAGGAGAAGCCGGGAATTAAGCTTTACTTATGCAGGGGTTGGTGATGGTAGAAGAAGGTAGAGAAGTGGGAAGAGAGAAACACCTGAGCAGGGAGGTATTATGTGGGGATAGTGTAAATAATAATAACGATAATAATAACAAGAGGCTGTGATGCAGTGGAAGTGATGCAGTGATGCATGGGAGATGAAAATGCATGTATAGCAGAGGCTGGTGATACTGCTGTGATGCAGGGAAATTGAGATGATGTTGCAGGAGGAAGCTATAATGCAGGAATGGGACAGGGACAGGGACAGGAGAATTGAGACACACCACCAGGATATGCAAGGCTTACATGATTATCAGGCTTTAAGAGATCTTGACCTGTTAACACTGAAACAGGAAGAATGAGTCAGGAAGAATGTAGGAAGAGTAAGTGGAAGAGGACCGGCAGCCCAACTGCTGTAGTGAGGAGACTCCTTGCCTGAGTACTGCTTAGGGGATATGTTGCATTTAAGGAGGAACATTGAAATGATGATTAAACCAATACTTTGACAAGAGGTTTTTCCAGGAGTTAGAAAGAGATGATGGAGAAATAGTAAAGGTCTGAGGTGGATGAATTTTAGCATGGCTTTAGAAAGACAAAAGGGGAATTAATGCAGGCAAATAATTGTATGATCCCCTTTCCCTTGAGTATTTAATGAATAAGTCACCCAACGAGATATCTCTATCTGGATCAAATAAATTAGATGAGAATGAATTCATGAAGTACGGAACCCATAAAAGCTAGATAAAATGCTCAGATTGGAGGAGAGACAATGTAAGAGGAACGTCTTGAAGACAGAAATCATTTTAAGGACTTAAAGGACTTAAAGGGGCAAGACTGGCGCAACACTGGCCCGATAGCTTAAGAAATAGACTAAAACAGTCTCGATGTAAGACAAAACTAAAAGGTGACATCTTGCAAAATTGAGAAAATTAAGAGAACAGCAAATTCTCCACTCTTTAGAAAGTTGGAAGAAAACATAATCTAAGAGCACTGATGTAGGGGGAGATTAACAGCTGTAGAGGAATAGCTTGGGAAGATGGAATATTGCTACCAGACCACACACACACACACACACACACACACACACACACACACACACAAATGTTTTCCAAGATTGAAGTCAGAATTCTATAATAAAAAGATAAAATATTCTTTATTGTCTGAGATTTGGTACAAACTACGAAGAAATCTGCTCCTCTACTAATAATCTTCATCATGAATCTGAACCAGAATGACAAGATATTCTAGATAAAACTTAATTTCAACATTTTAACATTTACCATTTAAACTGTGATTTTTCATCATTTTAACTTAAATGATAATGTAAATAAAGCATTTAAAGTGTCTTCTGTAATGTGGATTTGAATAGTAGTGGTTGGGGCAGTTTCCAAAACTGTTTGGAAAACACAAGTGTCCTTCACATGAATGAATACATGAGTACATAATTGTACTCAGCATGCTGTTGCTGGGTACATTGTCAATGTAATGTCAAATGTCAAGACTGGCTAATGCTGCCATTATTGACGTTGAGCACCTTGCTGCTGGTCTCTGTCTGAAATTAAGCTACTCAGAACAGCACTATATTGTTATGTCTTTGACACTGAAGCCAGTTAGTTTAAGGTTCTGGGTTGGCCATCGGTTACTTGAGAACCTGTGAAGAAAGTTTCAAGTCTCAGCAAGTTGATTTTCATAGCGGTGAATCAAAAAATACAATGGACAACTGGAAAAAGAGCAGCAGTGTGAAGTGTTTGTGATTTGAACGTCACGCCTCATCAGGGTTGTGATTGTACCCGTGTAGGCAACAGGTATTGGACTCTTGTCGTGTTTCACATCAGCTGAATTTACAGAAACACGTTTGTATCTGTGTTGTCTGTCTAATCCCAGCAGGGTGGGCTGGTGTCGGCCCGGCATCATCATCAGCAGCAACAGCAGCAGCAGCAGCAGCAGCACCATCAGTGTCATCTGTGATCATCATTTGAAACTCTTGCACGAAAGAAGGGCGGGGCTTGGCATGCAGCGTGCCGCTTTCCATCAAACTCTGGACACTTAAACTTTCATCTATGCAGCTGTCAGCCATTGCTTCGCATCAATCTGCTGCCTTTATGTCCTGCCAGGTGCCGCCAACCGCCAGCTGACACACTGATTGCAGTGTTATACCTCCTTTCAACTTGGACCATATTTCAACTTGTACCACTTTAAGCTGTCAGATCTGCCAGTAAACAGATACTGCACGTCAACGTTAGACTATGAGACAAGCTCTAATACTTAAAGACAGACGCTAATATCAGATTATCACTGAGATAACAGAGTCTTAAGGTGTTGTCAGCTCAAACACATTAGTGCTTGGAAGCACACAAGGGTTAAAAGCCACCGAAATATTTAGAAACTGTAACTGCTGTCACTCACGTTGCCTGTTTGAAGACAGACAGCAAAGTTTAAGCATGAAACTGAGAGGTCAAGGAGTTTACAAACTCAGACTTCATCCTTTTGTAATGAAATCAACGGTAAAACATTGTACTGACAAAAAAACAGCTCTTCGATCCAAAACATGATCAGTTTCACCAAAGTTTGTGTAGTTCTTAAAATATCTTTATTGTCTACTAAACTTTTTGCATCCAATTCCTGAAGAGATCAAAATATATAGGACAAAAATAGAACAATAAAAGAGAGTACTGCTCACAGGTATCCTTTAGGTTTTAGGGTCTTTTTGAATATTTTATTAGTATTATTATTATTTATTAAATATCTTTAATGGTCAAATGAGACTGCGGCGGCCACCATAGTCTCGGTAATTAACGGGAAACTCTGATGGAATAAATAAGATAAACAACTTTTTGGCTACCCCAGGCTGAGCTTAAATTACCTCAGGCTGAGGCTCCAGGAAAAATCAGCTGGCGACAACACTGCAGTTATTATTTGCAGCTTTACGGTAGTAACACATGCAAAAACCTCATTTAAATAGAGCGGTCTCCACCACGTTTGCATGTGTTATCAGTTGCGCAAGCAATCTTAGTTGATCACCCACAACATGCAAACCAATAGCAGGTGCAATCTGTTAGCACATGCAAACAATTTAGCGCCCCTTATCTGGGATCTTAGTAAATCACGCCTTAGCTGTACTGTTTGGTTTAATTTGGTTCCTGTCATCTTGAACCACCTGTCTCACATGAAGTTATCCACTTGAACAATATTTAAAGATGATGTGTAGGCAGACTGAAAGTGTTACGCACCAATAGAATCACTGCTTCTCCTCTGAACGGACTATTTTAGATACAGACATATCTACTCCATACCTACCAGAAATTATGCCCATGGGTTGGGGGGGTCTTTGCATAAGGTGGACAAAGATGTTTTGAAGAGGGCTGGGAGAATTCAGAGTGGACTTTACATGTTTCGAGGAGCTATTAGAGTTGAGTCCTAGAGGAGGTTTAAGCGCTCTGGCCCCACTTATCTCTGTGGTTCTTATAGAAAATTTGAAGGTTTACTAAGATCTCAGGGTTATCGATAATGGGATGCAAGTGTTTTTGAAGCATATCTGTGGGGTTTGCAAAAACATTGAAACACCATGCAGATATTCAAAGTTCCTGAGGATGTTTAAGTATTTTTGAAAAGGATTCAGACATTCTTTTTTAGGAGCTTCCAGAGGTTTATACAGAACTTTGACAGGTTCTTGAGGAGGTTTTAGGAACTTGTAAAGAGTTACCACTTACTGAGGAGTGTCCAGGTTTTGTACTTTATTAGGGGTACCTTTGAGACATTCTGGTAAAGGAGGGTTTAGGAGGTCCATGTATGGTCATTTCAAGGAGTAATTAGATTTAAGATGTTTACTTCAGCACTTTAAAGCCACAAACTATCCATTTATTTAACTGCAATGCTCTTTTTAATCTGAGAGACTGTGAGATCAGCTCCACTTCTCTTTTACTCTGCTGCCACCTGGTGGCTACACATGAAACCGGAGAAACTAGTTCTTTCTTTTTCATTTTTTTTTTTTGGAAGGTTCATTTCCCTCAACAAGTTCAGAGAAGACCAAAGTGAAGCATCCTGTTATTGCATTTTAACTGCAGTATGTCCACTCCCAAAGGATGCTGGGAAAAAGGAAGAGAGGTATGTTTTCTTTTTGCTGATTGGTTGACAGAGTCCTTCTGTTTGTTTACTTAGTAATAAGCCAATCATATGGTTCATTGACACACACACACGGATACAGAGAGGGTAATTAGTTGGAAAATGAGGATAATATATGTGATGTGAAGCAGCTGGTAGAGAGGAGAAACTCTCAAGAACAGCCTCCATCTGGAGAGCGAGAGTTAAATGACATGTTTTCAGCATATTTTCCCCTAATGACTGTAGGAAGGTGAAGAAGGACAATCAGACTGCATGGAAACAAATCAGGTTGTTTGATCTATGAAATGTGGGATTATTTCAGTTTGACCTCAGAATAAAGTGTTAAAGCGTTGATAAAATCAAAGCAATCACGATCATCTTGGGTGGCTCAAGTATGTCGAGATGGTGTCGCCTGCAAAATTGTTTTGGTGGAAACATTTACTCATTTGTTGACAATTTGTTGAGTTTTAAAACTGCCAAATCCAACATGTTTTTTGTAAAGCTTTCCAACATTTTTTTCAACCAGAAAAAAAGTATATGTATATGTAAATATATATGTAAAATGTATATGTATGCATTAGTGCGGTGAAGCAGTGTTGGGTGCTATATCCCTTTATTTTCAGCAGTGTTGGTGTTTCATGCAGCAGCTAATGGATTTCACAGGTCTGGGTTGTGTTGGTGTGTGGGGGACGGGTCGACTCCGGGTCAGAACCAGGAAGTAATGACTGAAACATTTAAATGGGAGTGTGTGGGAGCACCAGCAGGTTAGAGACCCTGGAAACAGGGAATATCCCCCATACTGCTCCAGCACACCGGCAGTTTGTGTTCAATAAACGTGTCATTTTTCCGTCAACCCGTCCAGCTTTCATTATTACAGACGCACAGAAACAAGCAGCTCCTGTCCACAGAGGCGTCATTATGTTTGTTCTCATCTGTAAACCACATCAGGTCATGAGGCAGTGGAGAAGAGCAGAGAGTGTTTGGCACTCGGCAGCCGGATCAGGACTCAGCCTTAGACCTCTGGATCAACAAGCCTCTAAACCTCTGGTTCCCTGCCACAAATTTTTATATTCACAGTAAGGATAGGATTTTATTTAAAGTTTTAATCCACAAAAAGTAGATATATATGTGCCTAATGATATGACTTAGAGAATTCTGCATCCCAGTCAGCACCCATGATCCTCACTTGAAGCTAAATGTATACAAAAAGAATTGATCTAGACCTGGTCCAGCACAAACACAGGCACCAGTTGTATCCAAAAAAAGCAGTGCAGGTAAAAACCCAGACAAAGAGCAATCGAGAAGAGATGTATCAAGTATGAAGAATGTCACAACAAGGCTTATCATAGCTTCTGTTGCTGCGGCCGGACACTGCTGCTTCAGTAGACGTCTGATCTCAAGAGATGTGGCCCAGTGACAGGCTGCAAGACTTTCGAACAAAGAGTGATGGTCAGTTGACGAAAAACTATGAAAACTGACTCGTGACTGGTTGGATTTGTTCTGGAGAAATACATCAGAGCCTCACACTTGGTTTAGATCAAATGGATCTCAAAAAGGCCTCATCTTATTAAACATCACTGCAGCTTAGTTTTTGCCGTGCACAAACACAAAGATCTTCTAGCCGTATTTTCAGCAGTTTGTGAATCTTTTTCCAAATAACACCAAACCTTCTCAAAATTATGAGAAACTTGTTTGTTTAAAAAGTTTGTTTTCGTTTTTATTTTAATTCTTTATTTTTTTTGTCCTGATGTTTACGCCATTGACAGAGATTCAGATGTTTTCCAACACAGTTGTTCTGATGGTTGAACCAGGACAGTCATGCGTTCAACCAAGACTTTGACTGTGATCATCTCCTGTTTCACAGCTCTGGACGACTCTTTAGGCTTTAACTGATGACAATAACAGAACCTTATAAAACATCCTGGAGACTCGTGAACTCATGTTTTTGAGGAAATCACTAATTCACAACAGGGAAGAAGAAGAAAATGAAGCAGTCTGTAGTTTGTCAAAGACCTAACCTGTAAACCAGAGAACTAAAAAAAGTATTGTTCATTGGTTTCCCTGCAGGATTTGACCCGCTGGTCCTGTTGGTCCACTGTCTTGCTGACTCTGCGGTAATGATGTAAAGCTCCTGTTGATGATCGCAGCTAATGATTCACAGAGATCAAATGACTCAGACTTTGTGAGACAGAGCTTCTCTCTGAGCCAAATCAAGCCTTCGAGGATTCCCCTGGATATTCCCTGCCGACCACCGTCTCTCGCCTCCAGCTTTCCCCCGACCTCACTGTTTGCTTGTACTGTTTTCACACTGAAAACTGAGCTTTAACTCTCTGTGGCTCAGGTCTGAACTGACGGATTCAAAGCACCGGCTGAGGCAGGACCTTCTTCTTTTGTTGTTCTTCTTCTTTAACAGCGGGACATGTCCCGAGACATTTAGGCTCTGATCTTGCAAGACGAGCGCTGTGCAGCTAAGGCAGCTGCATTTCATGTCAGAAGAAAATATTCTGTGTTACCACTGTACTTCCATGAGGGAAAAAAAGGACTTTGGAAAAAAAAACAACCTATACATAGTGAGCCCCACAAACAAACAACTATTCACACTCACACTAACACCAAATGGGCAATAAGGATGATCAATTAATCTATCGAAATATATGTAGGAAACCCATGCAGATAATTACCATCAAAAGTGAACAGAGTGTAATGAATTGTGGGACAGGTATATACAGTCATACTACGCATGCGTTATGCATCATTTTAATTCCACAAATGAATCATTTGACATTAATACACTAATTGTGACAGCCCAAGTTCAAAGTAATATTTTATTCATATGGACTTGTTTTCAGACACAAAGCATGTGGTTGCATAAAAGTCCAGTTCTTCAACTGAACCAAAACCAGAATGAAACATTGTTTCAATTTTCCGACCAGTTATGTTTGCACAAAATTCCTGCAGGTTTTTATTCCAACTAAGCAGCAGCACCACCAGACTTGACTTATTTAATTGACTGATCTCAATCTCAAACTGTGTTGACTCTTGACTGGTTGGAACAAAAACCTGCAGCCACATCAACACAGAGCGAAATCTACATTGCTTATGTTTTATATGAGCAGGACATCTCTGTAGTGCATCAAAAGCTAATTTGAGGCTGAAAAAAATGTGATTGGCTTGTGGTGTTTGAGGGTGGGGCTTAGCAATAGGTCAATTGGCCTCCATATCTTCTGGATTTACAGTGTTTGTTGGCAGTTGGCATCATGTTTTAGCTGTAATTTTGTGCAGATTCACATTCAACCTTTATTCTAAGAGCTGTCATGCATCTCAGAGGTTGTTTGGAGAATCAGACTCCATTTCGTCAGCCATGTTGGCTCTGCGTGTCCTCTCTGTGGTAGTTGCTACGGGTGATGGTGTTGTCCTGGTTGCCACGGTGGCATTACAGAGGATGCTGGTCCAAAATTGAACAGCCAAAACAGTGCACGCCAGGTTTATGACTCACCTTGTTTCTCACCTATAATAGCAGGTCATGTGAGTTTAAACTTTACCGTTTAACCTCAGCTGATTTCCATCCAGAATCCTCACCACTCAGGATGAAGAGACCGAGCGAAGCCAAGTCAAACCACAGAGATGGTCTGACACCAGGAAACTGAACAACAGGTTTTTATTATTAGTGAAACTGCAGAACCAGCAGCATGAATGTGACACAATCGCTGAGTCTGAGAACCAATGTGATTTACTTGCACTGGAACAAATTGTCTTATCTGTGTTGCTGAGATGATAAATATCAGGTTGTTGTGCCTTTTATACCCTGGTCCTGGTCCAGGTCTTTGCTGTGTTTTTAAATTCAACTTGCAATATGATGTGGGACTTTCCAACAGGGGGCGATCTGACCATCTGATGTCTGCTTCCTGTTTTTACTCTGATTCTTACTTTTTTTTTCTCTATCTCATTTAGTTTTTCTGTCAAACAATAAATTTGTTTGCATTGAATGCATAACCCTAACCCTAAAAAAGACTTGCACAAGGGGCGTGAGTCACATTTCACTCCAGGTTTTCACTCTGATTTTATTGTGAAATTCCCCACAGGAAGTTGTGACTTGTAACTCAGCTGTTAGTACATTTGTCATATTTTATACTGAAGTTCAATAGTTAACCAGGTAGTCCCGTGTCTCCAGATCTTTGATCCCAACAGACCCGATGACCTCAGCTGAAGAACTGGGACATAGTGCTTATTAAGTTCAGACTCACTAAGACTTGATCCATGACTTTAGGAGCATCAGAGGCTTTTCTGAGACCAGGATGAGGATCAGGTCTCGTTGCAGCAGCTGGTTTGTAGCCTGTTTTAGTGTCGTGTTTCTAAAGAGCTGTAAATCTACGTCGTCCTGATTCACAATTGTCCTCCTCTGTCACTTTTTCCACCGTGATGTCGCTAATAATGAATCCATCCACAAGTTCTGTTCCCATGGCAGCAGGGAAGGAGGGGCGGGGGGGGGGTGACAACATGACATCACTGCGAGCGGAGAAGGTCGTCACTAATTAAAGGGCGAGTGGCCGGGGGGCTGAGGGGGTTTCCATCATTATTAGCCTGTTAGCAGTGGTGTCATTACTATTATTAACCCAGGTGTGTTTTCTCAATGATCCAATCCTCCGTCCCCGATGAATGGAGCGAGGGATGAATGGAACGGAGGGTGTTTGGCCCTGACAGGGTGGGGGGGGGTTACCCCTAGCAACATCAACACAAAGAATAAAAAAATAAATACCATCTGAAAATGGAGGAAGACTTAACAATCAGTGAGGTCAAAGTTCAACAGATCAAGACTGAAAGTAAGAAAGTAGGGTCAGTGTTGGTGGACGGGCCTGAGGTTTGTCAAAGAGGTCATCTTGTTTATGATTTGTCAATTTGTGAATTTCTGAATAATGATCCTCGAAGACCTGAGAAATCAACAAAAATGCTAAAATCAACCAGTGGTGTAACCTCTGACAGGTGGCTAACGTGGGTCTCTGGAGGCTCTGTGGTGCAATGGACAACACATTGGCCTTCTAGCAAAGTACTCAGGAAGTGATTTGAAGGTTGTGGGTTTGAGTCCCAGCAGAGCATTGGTTTTGTACATCAGTAAATTGTTGATAACACCTGATCTGTAATGTGAAAGATCTTGATGACAGCGGGTCGACAAGGTAGTCAAGCTTCTCCTCAGTTCTTTCCAGATTAGATGAGATACATAATCTTTGCAGGGTTTTCTGGGTCAACCTTAAGGTCCAGAACACAGACAAAACCTCCAGCAGGAGGCATCATGATCAGATGAACCACCCCAAAGGGTGGAGCAGCAGTTCTACTCTGAACCCCTAATATCTAAACTTGATCCCAACCTTGTGTCTGTAGGTAAACACCGCTGACTCTGAGGTTTTTCAAAAAAGTCATATTGTTTTCCAGACCAACAAGTTGATGAGGAAACACTTTGTTTGACCAATGTTGTAACTTCACCACTCAGTCGCAACAGTCTCAGTCACTTCAACTGACTGCTGTGGCTCTGTGGCGCAATGGACAGCGCATTGGACTTCTAGCTAAGCGTTTCGGAAGTGATTCAAAGGTTGTGGGTTCGAGTCCCACCAGAGTCGTGACTTATACCTAATGTCCAGGATCAGGTCTCATTTGCCACAAGTCAACAAGGTAGTCCTGGAAGCTCATTTATAAAACTGTGAGTAGAAGTCACAAAAGGTGTCAGATGGTCTTTCCACAAAGAATTCAGACTTCAAACACACATCTTATGCTTGTCCTATGCCATTTTCTATTCATAAAGGAAAAGGAATATCACCAAGTGTAAAACTGAAGTGGTTGTTGGAGAAGTGTCCGAGAGATAGAAATGCTTGTTTGGTGGCAGTAAGTGTGGTAGGTCTGGTGAGACAGACTGTGGCCCAAATCAAAAAGAAGTAGTCTGACATAGTGGTTTGAAATACCAATTTCAAACTATCCATCATACTGAGTGACATATGAAATGCTATGGTTCTTAGCCCATTAGTAGGCTATTATAATAGGTTTAGGCTATTTAAAGGTGACAGAGAATCAAAAGTCGTTTTCACCTCTTCTTTGTTGAAGAGCAGTCATCCACTTACATTCAGGAACATGTAAAAAATGTGCTAGAAACTCTGAACATCTCCTTTTCATAGAAATTCCTCTTTTAGAAATGTTGCAAGAAAATGGGTCAATTGCCAGTGCTTGCATTTCATAATGAGGTTGCCAGTTAAGCTCAAAAAGATGCCCAATAGGTGCAAAACCACGTGTTTAAAATCTTTCTATCTTTCTGAGAGAGGATTTTATGAAGCTTCTGAGGTATTACACATCCAACCAACATTTTATTATGTATATGTCACATCACAGAACAAGGATCAAAACCCTGTTCAACCATTCTCTGTCAAATTTAATAATAAGGATAATAACAATATATTTTATTATAAGCACCTTTCAAAATTCTCACCTCACCATCACTTTACATCAGATAAAAGGAACACAGGTAAATCAAACACCGTGGGCGTCGTCATGTGAGGTAGGTTAATCTGAACAAGTGAGTTTTGAGATTTCAAGGTGAACAGGGATCTTGTGGGAGTGTATTCCAGAGCAGCGAAAGGACGTCAAAGGATGCTGAGTTCTGAACCAACTAAAGTTTATTTTATTGGTTATGTTGCTAAAGCTACAATATATGTCCATTTGCCTTTATTAAGCCAAAGCAAAGAACAGTGTCGAGTATCAACAACCAACCACGTTTTCCATTATTGTTTAATTATTATTAGTCTTATTATTATTATTGGACCCCCTCGAAAACGAGATGTTGCATCTCAAGGGGCCATTCAAATAAATTGAAATTGAAATACTATAAAGAATGCTTTTATACATTTTAGGCAAATTACGTCTTCACATGTGAAATGCAAGATTTCCACGTTTCCTTCTGAGGTCGCACAATCACTTTGTTCATGTTTGCTTTTTATAAATTCCAAAGTTTGCGTAGACAGTGGCGTACGCCAGGACCAACGGGTCATCTGGTGTATTGGGCATTTGCCCAGTGGGCCAACGTGTCACTTGGGCCGACCTGACACCGTTTATTTTTATTTTATCATTATTTTTTATTGGTCTGGCCTGTCTGGTGAATTGACACTAAGCTGGCACAATCACATTTCAAACATCACTTCACCTGCTTTGACTTTGGTCCCTGTGCTTGCATAGTGCATTTGCATTGCAAAAAAAAAAAAAAAAAAAATGAACACATGAGTTTATCTTCTAACCATCAGCCCACAGGACATGTCGATCGCAGGCAGGGTGTGAACCCAGGCCTCTGGTGAGTGTCTGTTTGGAGAGTTAATGGAGACAATATGAGATATCATATCATCTTCTGGAGGATTCTGAACTAGGGACGACTGTGAATGTGAAAGCTGCTGATGTGATGATTTCTCTGTTTGTCTTGAAGGATTCTTAATCCAGTTGCCTTTAGATTCAACTACATAGGATACGATGACCTGGGCGAATAAGAATCTCCACAGACGTCCAGAAAAAAACCCTCCCCCAGATGAGGCTCTGTACTAATCCCTCATCTGTGGGTTTTACAACAAACACAATAAGATGGTGTTTGAAAGTGTTACCGTAAATCAACGATGAAAAACTGGCTTAGAATAAAACTATGATGGACACACACACTGTCACAGCCAATGCATGCACGTGTCTGTGTGTGTACGACGTCATCAATGAGCATTTATTTTGAAAATCTGACCTGCAGGAGGAAAAGAGTCAAGAGGAGGAGGTGAGGTGTGATTGCTCCCGAGAGGTTTCATTAACAGGTAATGGACTTGATGATGACATGTCACACACACACACACACACACACACAGACAGTGGAAAAGAAGCACAGGAAGTGATGTCACAGGAGCGCAGGGTGCTGATTGGACAGGAGATTCTCAGGCAGCTGCTATAAAACCTGATGTGAAGCCACAACAAGAGAGAAACAGAGAGAAGAGACGACACACACACTCATCGTCCTCACAGAGACTCAGCAACACACTGAAGGTAGGTGTGTGTGTGTGTGTGTGTGTGTGTGTGTGTGCAGGTTCACACTCCTGCAGAAAAAGTTCATTTTTCCCTTAATTTTAAAATTTTCTTCTTCTTAACTTTGCTCAAGAAAATTAAGTCTAAATCTTTTGCAAAAAAAAAAAAAAACTTTATTTTTATTTTCATTTTATTTTAATTAATTTAATTTTAGTTTCGTTTTCCCAGAAATTTGCACACAATCTGTGTTTTCTCTTGTTTTTATTTATTTATTATGGTTTTTGTTTGTTTGTTTGTTTGTTTTGTTTGTTTGTTTGTTTTGTTTTCACAGTCATGGCCTTAGTGTTCCTGTTTCTATGGCAACAAATTTGATTTTTTGCATCAAATTTTAATTCCGATACATTAGATATTTAGAGAAATGAAATAATTGAACAATATTAATTAATGGAGTTAAAGGTTTAAATCTTCAAACTGAAAAAAATAACATGGGAGTTTACTGAATAGAAGGATTTGCAATGTGTGTGTGTGTGTGTGTGCATCAACTCCTGTGTGAATGGGGAAAGTGTGTGTTTGTGCATCATCAAGAATGTGTGTCACGCTGAAGTCAAATATTGCTGCGTCTTAGCATCTGTGTGTGTGTGTGTGTGTGTTGGGGGGAAGAGGGGGGTAAAGGAACGTGCACGTTGTGCATGTGACAGTCAAAAGGCGTTTATTTGCAGGGATGGAAAATGCTAAAATTAGCCGATGTTGCTGGACAATACACTTCAGTCAGCTGCTCTAAAACTGTCCTGTAACTGTGTGTGTGTGTGTGTGTGTGTCAAACAAACGTTAATTTATTTATTTGCTTATTTATTTATTTACTTGACGCTTTCACACCCGAAACAAAAACAAACCAAAACGTTTGTCGTAGCTGCAGATCTTCATGATAATCTGACCTCAGATTATAATCTGATCAAGTCGATCAGTGAAGTCAGACGAGAACCGTCGGCCTTTAACGTCAGTGTTAACATTTTCACAACATAGCCTTATCCCATTCGTCTCTGAATTAAGTATATCCCCCTTTTCCTGACCTCATTAAATTGAGTATATAGACATATCCCATTCCTTTTTATTTCAGTCCAATTTACCCAGTTGATGTAATTTCAGGACATAGCCGTATCCACATCATTTGATTTCAGTATGTAGCTTTAAATGGCGCTTTTATAGCTAGCTTCTTTTAGCTAATCACAGTGATGTGTTCATGAAGCACCAGCCATGAAGGGCAATGTTCAGTTCGGAATTGAACCTCTGACCTTCTGATCAGTGGATGACCTGGTCTATATCCTGAGCAATACCCTCCCACCCCCACCTCCTTTATCCTGGTCCCCTTTAAAATCAGTATTTAGCCTTGTCCTAACCTCATTTAATTCAGCATGTAGACTTATGCACTACCTTTGATTTCAGTATGTACCTTTAACCCAGTCATCTTTAACTTCACTATATGGCTGTCAACTAATTTTACAGTATGTAGTCTTGTTCCATTAATCTTTAATCTCAGCACATAGACTCATCCTGAAATCATTAAATTCATTATGTTGTCAGTTACCATTAATTTTATCATATGCATTACCAAACCGGTTTACCTTCAATGTATAGCCTTATCCCAGCCATCCTTAATATCACTATGTAACCTTAGCCTGTTGCTCTTTATTTTCAGTTTATAGTCTTATCCAGAAATCCCAAAGTTCTTTAGACATAGCCTTTTGTAGCCCCATCTCTTTAATTGCAGTTCATTATTTTTTTATCCATTAGATAGCCTTATCCCGACACAATGATTGTATAATCTCAGAGATTGTTGAAAATATTACTTTGTTTTTTGAACATTTCAGACTGATGATGATGATGATGTTTCAGATGCAGGTCTGTGGCTGTTTCTTCTTCTTCCTGCTGCTCGTCACTCTGCTTCACGTTGACGCCTCCAGAGTCCAACGTCAGGTCAGAAGTATGACCACACACTCACACACACACACACACCTGACACCTGCAGACTGGTTACTGTAGAGTCATCCTGGACAAGGACTGGGACCAGGATCAGGCTGCGGATCATGTTGTGTCCTATCAAATCATCCCGAGGGCCAAATCAAACGGCCCCTCCCTCAGTGTGGCCCCGGGGCCGATATCAGGTGACGTAACGTCAGCGTGAACTGAACCCCGAGGTCCGTCGGGCCGCGGGAGCGAGAGCGTGAAAGCGGTTTGTGTTTAGTCTGGATGAAACCCGATCGTCTGACTCATCGGAGGCCGCGGGCGGACAGGAAGTCACTGTCGGGGTCGTGATGTCAACACAGAGGCCTGACGTAGGGAAACAGTGAGCGGGGCAGGGTGGCGTCTCTCAGAGGTCAATATTTTCTGTGCGGAGACTCCCTCAGAGAAAATAAAACCTGCAGGAGTTCACAGCCACCCCAAGGGTATAGACTTATCCCATCCTAATCTCTTGTCCCATACACATAGACCAAGCCCATCCTTTTGCTTCGGCATCCTGTCGTCTTGTTCCCTAATCCTGCCCCAGTACATAGACCTGTCCCATAATTTTACTGTTAGTTGATGGACTTATCTCTTTCTATCTCAGGCGCTTTCATTTTCGTTATATAGTCATAGCCAACATTCTTTAATGTCAGTATATAGCCCATCCTTGCTTAATTTCACTTTAATTCAGTGATTTTTCAATGCCCGTAGTTTCAGTACATAGCCATATCCCAGTATCCCAAGACATTTCAGTATATAGCCCTATCCTATTCATACATGTTCAATTTATCCTTTATCCTGTTTTTCAGGTTTTGAGCAATTTCAGGAAATAGTTTGATCCCATCCACATCCTGTTGTAATCCCTCGACAGGGCCATATCCTATAAGTTTTATTCAGCAGTTAGCCTTATCCTGTTCTCTCCCTTTATCCTTGTGTTCCAGCACGTAGACCGAGCCGCGGCCAGGCCTCTGGCAGTTATTAGGCCCCGCCCCGGAGGAGTGAAGGTGGGGGAGGAGCTGACGGCGAAGCTGCTGCGATTGGACGACCTGGTGAGGATGGAGAATGACGTCATGGAGCCAAAGAGAAAGAGGAGTTTCCCCGGTAACAGTGCGCCTCTGGACCGGCTGTCGGTCAGCTCCATGGAAACCAAACAGACAACGAACAAGCAGAGGTGGATGACATCATCGCCGCCATGTTCATGATGTTTCTGTCTTGTTTCTTCCTCGTTGTTCACGTCTTTGTCTTTTCAGCAAAGTGGCAGAGTTGCCACGGCGACGAGTCAATCCCCCTCCCATCGACAGGATTGGCATGAGTCGTCTACCAAATGGCAGAGGGTAGGCTCCTCCCCCAACGCCGCTCCAACGGCCCGCCCCCTTTCAACAACTCCGCCCTCTGGACAGGTGCGTTATTAAGTCAAATCATTAACTTCACTGGACGTGAAACACTTTAAACGTCGTTAAACTTTTCTCTCTGCAGAGGAATCACCACAGCATGAAGCAGCCAATCACCACTCACCTGCTGAGACACCCGCCCACCACCTGCCAATCATCCACAGTCACTTCACCGGGGCGCGGCGCCACCCCTAGCCCCACCCCCGCTCCTGTCACGGGAATGAACGTTCAATGATGGTGCATTCAGGTGACGCAGAAAAGTCAGGACCAAAGAAAAAAATATGTTTTTAAAACAAGTCGAACAGGACGTGCACCTGAACGCATCATCACCGTCCCCGCCCTTTTCGACCGGAGGCGTCGCCGCTTCCACGCTTAATCTGACGCGACTTGACTCGAGTTTGTGTCTTTGTAGTTCTAGATTTTTCTCACAATGCACCAGGTCTGTTTGAACTGGCTGAGATGTTTCCACCGCCGCCACAGTTTAACATCTACGCTAGTTTGAGTCAGTTTGCTCTGCGCAGTCTCTAGTGGCCATCAGAGGAACTGTAGCCAGCTAGTGTTTCTCTTAAATGGACTAAAACTTTGTGTTGTGATTTTTACGAGTAACGGCGAGCGGCGGTGCGACGTTCAGGCCTGTTTCACAGACTCTGGTTTTAAACGCTGCCTCATGATTTAAATGTGCACAATAAAGAGTAAATGATCGCTGTGTTCAAAGTCGTTTTCTATTGGACTCAACACTTTATTTAAGGTTAATTTGATGAAATAATTAGCTTTACCATAAATGATAAATTAGTTTTTAGTTTTGTTTTTTTTCCCTAAACATAGAAAACATTTGATTTGATATCGATTCATTGGAGTTGGTTGGTTAAGAACATTTCAAAAGCCCGAAGCTCAAATTTAAGCTAATGTTGTCTGCTAATATTCCTTTTGATTTAACTGTTTGTCTGTTGCCTTTTTCTTAAAGGAAAAGTTCAGAGTTACAATGATTCTAGGCCTATTTACAGATGATAATGAGTTGTTACTTAGCGTTGGTATAAAAATCACATCTATTAGATGAGTTTAGAGAATGTTTGTGTTTTGTAGTTTCAACCTAAAGATCTATAAAGACAGTGTGAGGGTCATGGAGTTGAGTAGAGACAAATCTCTATTTTTTAAACCACTGTAAGACTCAACATAACATTTGACTTGTGTGGTAGTGAGGAGAGGCTTCCTACAGACAAACCAAAGTGTTGTTAACTTTGTCAATGTAGAAACAGATTCTAAAATTTACAAGCTGACGACTGGTGTACTGCAGGGATCAGTTCTCAGTCTCCTCCTTTTTTCCATTATATTACCTCACTAGGTAAGGTAATTAATTCCCACGTTCCACGGTTCTCCTATCATTTTTATGCAGACGACACAATTGTATCTGCCTTTCCCCCCCAAGAATATTCCACAATTTCTGCCAAGATTACCGCATGTCTCCATGACATTTCGGTATGGATGAAAGATCGCCACCTATGGCTGAACCGTGATAAAACTGAGCTGTTGATATTTCCAGCCAAACCAACCATAACTCATCAGATCGATGTTCAGTCTGACTCATTCTTTCTCTCCCCAAATCGTTCAATACAGAACTTAGACATAAGGCATTGACAATGGCCTATCCTTCTCCGATCATATCACTTGCAGATTCACACAACAATATCAGACCTTATCTTACACAGTATTCAACCCAACTCCTCGCCCAAACTGTGGTCCTGACTAAACTAGACCATTGTAACTCCGCTCTGATTGGTCTCCCTGTTTGTTCTATCAGACCATGATAATCCAGATCCAGAGCAGATCCAGCAGCCCGCCTTATTTTTCTAGAGTCTAGAGGCTGAGTAATGCTTCTCAGTCAGATCGACGCAGTCGTGAACCCTTTCGAAGTTCTCCGTCCGCTGGTGGGTATTGCAAAGTAATTCACAGCCAGAACAGTAGGGGGCGATACATTACTTTCGGTTACAATTATCGACTATCGCTGATCATTTATTTACCAGCCGGCTTTGTTCCTCCACACACAACGAACAATGGAGACCGAGAAGACATTTGTTGGAATTGGAAGTGGTTTTGTGCGTAATGAAATTATCAAATCTTCTTGCTTTTGCACACATTTGCCTTGACTGGTTTCTGACCATCTAATCACTGAACTTGACAATGGTGACGTCAGCAGAAAGAAAGAAAGAAAGCAGCCTCCAGCTTTTACAACATTTACAAGCTAAAAAACAAAATCAGGATGTAAAACAATTGGACCCAACTTCATGCTAACATTAGCATTTTGGCTAAAATGCAGAATTATCTTGCTGATAATTAACTAAAATCATGTTTATCAACAAAATAATTAATTCCATCATTTCACCTTTAAAACATTTTAAATACATTAGTCTAGAAGATGAAGAGTCAGAAAAAGCAGAGTGGAGTTTCTGAGTCTTTATTAAGAAAAGTATCATCTGATCCAGAATAGTGCAGACACACGGGTTAGCTCACACAGCCACAAAAACTGACTCTGGATCAGACCTGATCCCTGATCTGGATCAGACCTGTGTGAACTCAGCCCTGCAGACAGTTTACAGACTGTACAGCTGCTACGGGAGCAGAAAGGGGACAATATGGACTGAGGAAGAGGAGGAGGTGTGGCCTGTTAGCAAAAATACAAACACCTTCACATTCAGACACAAACTGTCACCACAATGATCCTCAGATCAGCATCAGGTTTATCTCCAAACACGAAAGACACTTCATTTTAAAAGTAAAAAAGTAAAAACCTTCTCCAGCAACAAGTTTCTAAACCTTAAGATGGATATTTTCACAGTTTCATTGATGATTTTACGATTTTTTTTAAAACACTGCTAACTGCTAGCATAAACCAAAGATAAAACAAAGCCAATGTAGCTAAATGCTAACACAAGGTAACATCAGGTACTTTAGTTAGCTTGTATGTAGAGCTAACATACTGCTATCATTAATTAGCATTAAATAAGGCAAACATAGACAATTGCTAACATGAGCCAAAGATATAGGTGCTTGTTTATGTGAAGGTAAAGCTATCTGCTTGCTAACACAAGCTAACTTAGCAGCCTTGTTCTGTAAGCTAGCACACCGCAAACAATTGTTATCATAATTGAACTTGTATGTTTGGTGCTAAAGCTAATGTCTGCGAACATTAGATTCAATTTGGGGCCCCAAGTGGTTGAGAAATAAAGGTAATGAAGCAGATCACTGACATTAGCTTAAATCATGAACTTAGCTGCATAGCTTTACCTCAAAGTCAGCAAAACTAAAAAAAAAAACCACTGTGAAGGTCAAGCTAATTTTATCATTAGAGACAGTTGGTTTAGAGTCAAATTTAATATCACTAACATGGTAAGGTTAAAAAAATTGTTGCCCTGAATACAAAGCTAGCATTAGCAAATATAACACCAACTCACTGCAAACATTATTTACCAGTACTGAGTTGGAAGTAAACATGAATGCTAATTAGCTGAGGTAGAGCTAATGCTAACATCAGTTACAATTCAGGAGTCTGTTGGTTTGGAAATGCTAATGCAGGTGGATGCTAATGTCAGTTAATGTAATTGACCTGCATAGTTATGGGATAAGGCTAGCATAGCTAACTGATGATATTTTGTTGATGGGGTGGGTTTGCAATATAGCTAATGTAGCTGTCTGCTAACATATTCCCATTTCCCATTTGTTGGAACAAAGAGGAAGTGTGCTAATTGCTAAGATTAGCTAATGAGATGTCCCGGTTTAGCTGGTTGAATTAGTTTTACCTCCTAGTTAGGGAAATGCTAACATAATGGACGAAGATGAAGCTGCTGATGTTACTTGAGTTTGAGGTAAAGCTGAGGTAATGCCAAAGCAGTCGAGCTAGTGTGGCTAACTGCTAACATTAATAGTAGCTGTTTTTTGTTCTGAGGATCATTCTGGATCATACTGAATATTTTCTGACAGCGTTGAGTTTCACACTTTGACCTCAGCCCTTTGAATAAGGCAGAGCTGGACCTGAGGGGAGAGGTAAACTTGGGGATTGTTCGGGAACAAAAACACTAAAAAGAAAAAAACAAAAACAAAATTAAAGTGAATAAATCCTATGGAGGCTAAAAATCAGAGAGGCATCCTGTTGCCTTCGACGCTGATTTTAACAGCGTGACCCGTCTTCGTCAGGCGGCGGATGTCGGCGAATCTACGCATCTGTTTGTCCACACGGGACAAACCCTTCTTCACCGGACCCTGGGGGGTGAGACGGAACACAGAACACGTCATGTTGGCTCAGTGGGCTCGTGTCTCAGCTGCTAACGTCAACACGCCAACCTCTGAAGAACCAAGCGCTTTTATTTTGATAGACACCAGACTCTGAACACTTGAAATGCAGTTTTATTACTCTACTTTGAGTTAGAGCACATCTTCTGGACATTTCCTGTAGATACTTCACATTAAAAGCACAGCATGGAGGGCGGGTATGGCCCTTCTTTAAGCTTGCTGCTGGACTTTTATTGTGAAAAATGTTGCTAAACACCATCGATCAGTTAGAACTGAAACGATTATTCAGTCGATCAGCTGATCAGATACTGAATTTTACATGATTTTGAATCTGTAGTTTTAAACTTTGATTCTTTTCATGTCGACTAATCGTTTCAGCTTTGTCGCCACCTGGAGGCGCTGCAGGTGAAGTGCAGCAACACTCATGAAACACGTTTCCATGTTAGTGTGTTCAGAGGTCAGAGGTCACAGAGCTCACCCGGACCGTCACCACACACCATGCTCAAGGACTTACTGCCCCCTGCAGGTGGACGGTGGGAACTACAGGGGCATTCTGTTGCCCTCTATGCTGATCTTCACCGCTCCCTGAGGACGACGCAGTTTCCTCTCCTCGGCGAGGCGACGCTTGTGCTTCTCCAGCAGACTGATGCCTTTCTTATAGCCGCTCTACAGAGGACCAATCACAGCTCAGCTGCTGACCTCACGCCTCCACTGACCGGAAGTGACCCGTCATCAGAACCCTGGTTTTATATTCAGTCTAAAAACCCCACCTGCCAGCACTGATCACTAGTTTTCACATTAATAGTGAATGTTTCTAGTATACACACAATTTTGAAATAAATAAATTTAAGATTATCGAACATTAAACAATCAGAGCTAATTGCTAACAGAAGCTAACATCAGTTACACTGGTCTTAAGTGACTCAAAGTGACTCTCTCTGCTGCCTCCACCGTCTCTTGGAGTCTACGACCTGGTGCACCTTTTACACCAGCAACTGACTCATCACATCAGTAAACTTAATAAGTTTGTATGTGTGGGTGGGCAAAAAATAATATCTTGATTTTTAAAAATGTTTTTGATGATGATTTTGATTGATGAAATCAATAATTAGTCGGAGTCCTTTAAAGACGAGATGTGAACCAATTAAAAGTGATCAATTTCTGGGGGGGGGGTATTTTCAATCTTCATTAGTGGACTAATCTGTAATGTGAGGTCAAGCTAGCTGATTGCCAACATTAGCAATATGCCAATAAAAGCAACATGGGTATCTTTAAAATCTTAAATTAGAAGATCATTTTAATTATCCTTTTAAACCGTTAATCCAACAGGAGAAGAGTTTCTTCAAGACACGATGACACCCCTTCATAATAAAAAGAAACCCCTTTAAAATAAAAACTTCAAAATTGACGCCTGTTGAGTGTTACTCACCCTGTTTGAGTCGCCCTCTACGTTCCACTTGGGCCGTACAACGTAGTCTTTGTTGGACGGCATCGGGACTCGAGCCCTGGCACAGAACCCGGGGTCACCGGGTCTCAGCGCTCTGCAGAAGGGGCAGGGTTTAATCCAAGTTCAGTTTGTTTTTAAATTTCTTTACAAAAACTCATCGAAAGCCTTTAAATCAGAAGGCGCAGGCTTACTTCTCCTCCCCTGTCAGCTGCTTCTCCAGATCTCTGCGAGGCGTCTGTCCTCCCGAGCTGCGACAACCGAAAGAGACGGAGACGTTGGTGAACAGGAAGTTTAACAGACACGATGCCGCCGCCATGTTAGTCACCATAAGCTTTTAATTATTAACATTCGCCACCTCACAGCGGTTAGTCAACGTCAAGACCTGGACCAGGACTCTGTAGTGAGTCTAGTTTCATTCACATAAAAGAACAAAAAGCTTCCAGAGAAAGAGGAAGATGAAGAGGAGGAAGGACATGAAGATGAAGGGGAGGAGGAAGGATAAAGTCACAGGAAGTTCACTCTGACTTCATGCAGTCGTGCGACTGAACCTGATTGGTGGAGAGAAGACGTCGGGTTCCTCCGTCTTCTCCACCTTCTGAGGCTGACTGAGGAGGAGGAGGAGGAGGAGGAGGAGGATGAGAGGAAACGAAAAGAAAAACAACAGGAGGAGAAGAAGAGGAGTCTGAGACGTGATGATGAGGAGAAAAACAAGACGATGAAAGGAAAAGGAGGAAGATGAAAATGCTGAAATGGAGCTGGGACTATATTCTGGAACCTGAGGAAGACTGAGTGATGAAGACCAACGATCAACAGCCAGATCAATAAGTCAATCGGTCACTACCTGAGCCGTCGTCTCTGAGGCATCTGCTGGTCGAGGTCTCGCTGCTGCCGCTCCTCCCTCGTCATCCCTTTGTAGTTGGACGTCAGGCCGAAGATGGGCCGCGACCACTCATCTGAAAGGTCAGAGGTTCAAATGGGGTCAAAAGGTCAGAGGTCAAGGTTCACGAGTCAGGTGTCGGACAGAGGTCTTACTGATGAGCTTCAGAGCCAGGTCCTTGTTGGAGCGAGACTCTTTGGGGTGCTTGTAGAGGAACATGACGGCTCGGCCGATGCCGCTGTGCTTCAACGTCTCCTGGCTCACACTGGGCAGCTGCAGGCGGGGAGAGACAGGTCAGGGAGGTGATGGGGGAGGAGGAGAGGGAGGAAGAAGAAGAGGAGGAAAAGCAGTCTCACCTCCTGCAGGATCCTCAGCAGCTCCTCTCTGATCCTCAGAGCGGGAAGAGACTTGTCAGGAAGAGGACTGATCCACTCTTTAATGGCCGACATCACGCCACTGTCGATAAACGTCTCCTTCAGGTCCTGTCTGAGGGATGACATCATTGTCAGTGATGTCATCATCAGCAGAGAGATGATGTTAAAGGAAGAGAAGGAGGATACTGTGTCAGTATGATCATTAACAGTGATGAAGAAGAAGATGCAGATGCAGGAGACCCCGCCCCACCCAGCAGGTCACAGACACAGTGTCTCCATGGTGACGCTGTGACCTCCGTGCCCCTCCCTCCCCCTGTGGGCGGAGCTATAAAGTGCAGCTCTTACTTCTTCAGGTGCATGACGACCTGGGGCAGCAGCGTCAGCTTCTTCAGCGCCGGTTTCTTCTGACTGTTCAGAGTCCGGTCCTCCTGTTTGCGCGCACACACACATGGGTCAGTTTCACACTCTCACACACACACGCCAACACCAGGGGCTTTTATTTTGGCAGGCTGACCTCTGCGGCTTCATTCATCTTGGTGATCATGGCGCTGACCACGTCGTCGGCGTCGCTGATAAACGTTCCTCCGTCGCGGTGCCGTCGCTTCCTGCTGTTCATGGCTTTCCTCCGGGCGAGCATGATGTCGAAGTCAGACATGAAGCTGGTGCTGGACACACACAAACATACACACACATGTCAAATGATTGTTTCGACGGTGGCGTCTGAACAGAAGCCGCCGGACGCTCCGTGTTCGCTCACTCTTGGCCGCTGCGGTCGATGCCTTCGTCCGAGTCGGACTCCTCCTCCTGCTGCTGCCGCCTCTCCTTCGCCTCCTCCTTCGGCCCCTCCAGGTCCTCCTGGTTGAACCCCTGCAGGAGCAGAAGCACGGCCACACGTCAAACATCGCAACTGATGTCGCAAACACTCGGACAAAGTTGGAAACGCGAGAATTTAGTGAACGCGAAAAGAAAAGTTTAACATACATGTTAAAGTGTGCTTTTGTTGATAAATCTAAACAGTAAACAGACAGACATAACTACTATTACTACTACTAGACAGGACAAACAACAGTTTTTAAGCCCCCCCAAACCCCTCATGTGACCCACTCAACATACTGCAACAAACTTCGACAATTCAAAAACAACATGAGGTATCAAAAAGATGATTGGTAGATGAAAAACTCAGAGTTATGTGACTTGTTTGAAACTTAAAAGAAGTGTCTACGTCAAAGTACAAAGGAGCAGCAAGATAACTTTTTTTCCAGAATTCCAGAGCTTCTACATTCATTTTCAATCAGGAGGAAACTTCGGAAAATTGCGATATTCAGGAGACTGATATAGAAGCGAGTGACAATGGGACACTGACCGTGAACTCCTCCTCCTCCTCGTCTCCAGACTCTCCGAAGATGTCTGCAATCATCTTCCTGTAAGACAGAGGTCAAAGGTCACACCAAGTCTCTTTTGCACTCTCACACACACACACCCATCAGCAGATCACTTACTCTTCCTCGTCTCCAGAATCACTGTCGCTGCCGAACAGCGCCTTCTCGTCCTTCTTCCCGCCCGCCTGCGCCAACCGCTCGTCGTCGTCGCTGCCGCTGTCTGAGCCGAGCTCACGTAGTTTAGCTGCCAGGCTCTTGTCGGGGCCGACTAACCCGCCGTCGCTGTCCGAGTTCTCGTCGTCCGACACAGCGCGGCTCCTCTTCATCGCTGAGGAGTTGGACAGGTTGTGAGCACATGTGGACGGTCATCACGACAGCCGAGGCTGATGGGAAATTTCACCTCTTCTCGTTGCCATAGAAACAGCTTAAAAACTTTTTTTTACTCGCTGCTCTTAAACATCTGACTCTGACTGTGGATCAAACAGGTCCATTTTAACTGTGAAACCTGTTGTCGGTCGCTATACTGGATGTTCTTTGCCTTCGCTGGAAACCAACCAATCAGTGCGCAGCTCATTTAAATATTCATCAGCTTCCTAAGGGGAGGGAAAACCGGTCGTTTCATTCTAGAGGGATTTCATAAGTTCGTTTAGGATCCTGGACCTTTTCCAGACCAAACCAATATTACATTCACTACTTGGAAACGAATCAAAGAACAGTTACTAACATTGAAAAGATGCATTCTAGGAGCCTTTTAAGAGAATCATATTAGCCTGTATTTTATAGCCCTCTAGTGGTTGTAAGCATTCATTGCACGAGTGAAAGTTTTTAAAAAGCAGTTTAATTCTAGTGTACGCAAGTGTCAAGTGTTAGCAGGTCAACCGAACACGTCTGACATGTTTTGAAAACGAAAAAAAAACGCTTTCATTCATAAGTCACCGCCACCTTCAACCTCTCACCTGGTTTGTCTTCCTTCTCCTCATCCTCATCCTCGCTGTCGGACAGGATGGCCTTCTTCCTCTTTACTGTGACACAAACACACAAGAACTTCCTGTAAACGATCCTCTCACCTGTGTGTGTGTGTGTGTGTGTGCGTGTGTATACCTGGCTTGTCTTCATCACTCCCCCTCTCCTCGTCTTCCTCCTGCTGCTCTGCGTCACTTCCTGCTGCAGCCTTCCTCCTTCCTCCCTCCTCCTCTTCCTCACTGTCAGAGTGCATCACAGCTTTCCACTTCCCTCCTCCTCCCTCCGTCTCCTCCTCCTGTTGCTTCCTCTCCTCCTCCTCCTCATCATCAGAGTCTATCTGTCTCTTGTGTCTGGTTGGTGTCTCTGTGTCAGAGTCACTGTTGGCGTTGGAGCGGTTGGACGCCGCCGGTTTGGCGTCCTCGTTCTCTGAGTCGCTGTCGGCGGCGGCGGCTTTGGGCCGGTCCTCCCCGCCGTCGTCCACATCCGAGCTGCTGCCTCTGCGTTTTGGTGGGGACGACCCTTCCCCCTCCTCATTATCCGACGCCCCGTGTTTGACAGGTGACGAGTCCTCGTTGTCCGATCCACTCGCCCTGCGTTTAACCGGGGAGTCGTCGTCATCGCTGTCGGCAGGACGAGGCGGCTCCGCCTCCGAGTCGCTCTTATCGTCGTCGTGGCGGCGGTGGCCGGGGGCCTCGTCCTCAGAGTCGCTGTCAGCCCCTCGGCGGTCCTCGTTGTCGGAGCCGCTGGCCGCACCGCTCGTCTCCATGGCGTGGCCACCGTCCTCGTCGTTGCTGCCGTCGTCCTGTCGAGACAAAATGCGGCTCAGTGAGCGAAACAGACCGAAGAAGGCAAACGGGATCTAGAATCAGCACACAAACAACGACCTCAGACCTCAGATTGGTGTCTGTCGCTCCTCATCTCCTCGTCGTCAGACGCCGGGTGTTCGTCCTGAACCGGAGTGCCGCCTCCGTCATCTACAGAACAACAATAAAACAACAACAACATAAGACACTTGTTCAACAGAAACATGTCAGTATCTTCTACAATTTGAACCAAACATTAAGGAGTTAAACTAAATGTTTGAAGATTAAGACCTCAATATAAAGCAACGTTCAACATTAATTCACAAATTAAATTATGAAATCGTTTCAGGAACCTGTGATCAATAAGAAGCGACACCATAGAAAACATTTAACTTATCAGTTCATATCAACTCACAAAGACAAACTAAATAAAAAAATTACCTAAATCTAGATATTAAGTGCCACATTTCTCATGTTTAAGTGAGTGTCTATCATTTAAAGAGGCACGATGACTTAGAATGAACATAACCATTACCACTTTTATTCGTGACTGTGAAGCTTCACTCATATTTAGACAGAGCTTCAGTTTCCCGTTTAAATAAATCACAAGATACAGTGACGATAAAGTCTTCACCCCCACCCCCCGCGCCTCAAATGTTACACGAACGTCAAAGTGAAAGTCATGTTGCTAAAAATAAGAATACTTCACATAAAACAGGTGATTACAGTTAATTTTTAAGGGGGTGAAGACTTTCCCAGACACTGATTTGCTCAATAAAAACACTGTAATTTACTGAAGCATCACAGTTGTTTTAGGGACATTAAAAGAGCCAGTTCTTTAAAATATTAGCATCTATACGTATAAAGACATATGATGCAGTGAGAAGACAAATGCATATAGACTCATAACAACACACAGCAACAATACCCGTGTATTTTCAGGCCCATAGATGGTTTCTATGTAAGCTAATTCCAATATAAAACATAAAAACGTGTATTTCTCAACAGCTCCATTTCCTGGTTGTTGTGAAGAAACAATGATGTGACGTCAGAGCGGTTCAGAGGTTAAATTACAAACTTTAATAAAAAGATAAACGTCACAATTTCTCTGTAAACAAATCGTCTCTGTTACTTGGCCGGTTTGTTGAAATAGAAACAAAGCAGCGTCGTGTTTTTCTTTTTTTTTTACCAGAGCGGCTCCCGGACATGAAGTCGTCCTCTTCTCCGTCCATCCTTTAGACGAAGACCGGTTCAGACTGGGACCAGGACCAGGACCCGGACCACCAATCTCCGTTTGGTCAACTTTAATATTAAAGCGGGAAAAAAGGCCGACCCTGAGCAGAAGAAACAACACGTTCACCGAGCTAACAGCTACAGCTAGCTACAGCAGCCTGGGCAAAATGGAGCAGACAACGACGTCTGCGCGTGCGCGTCGCTGCGTGATGGCGTATTGGGCCTTTTTAAAACAAACTTTATTGACAACGCTCGTAAATAACCGATTTACGTTTTAGATGAAAGTTCCACACGAATAAAACATTGTGTTATAATACGTGTTATAATATAAATATGTATATGTGTTCTGAGTGGTTTTAATTTGACTTCTTGGCGTTTACAAGCCGATTGTCAATAAAGTTTTTTACAAAAACCATACTGTGACGTATTTGGTACGCGACACTGGTCGCAGAGGAACCACGCGTGTTGACAAGACTCAGACCAGAACCCGGACCCAGAGTTGTTCAGATACAGCTGTTAATCCGGAGTGATGGGGGACCGGAGCCGGTTGTGCTCCGTGTGGCTGGGCTCGGAGACTGGCATCTTAAAGGGGGTCAGCGTGTCCCGGAAACAAGCCTTTAACTTTTGCAACACGAGTCACCTGAGCCGCGACCAGGAGGTCCGCGCACTGTGCTGGGGGGACGCGGCGGAGAGCGAGCTGCTGGTCGGCTCCGTGGACGGAACCGTGAAGACGTTCAGCATCGAGAAGGGGGCCTTCACCGAGACCCGGCGTTGCGGCGACCCTGCGGACGGCTGCTTCACCGGGCTGGTCGCGCTCAGCGGCGGCTCCCAGCGGCTCATCACCTGCGGAGAGTCCGGGACGGTGCGGGTCTGGAGGGAGGACGCCAGCGAGCCCGAGACAGAGCTGGAAGCGGGGAAGAACGTGAGCAGGATGCGGCCGGACCCGGTTCACCAGAACAAGGTGGCGACCGGAGGGAAAGAGAACGGGCTGAAGATCTGGGACCTGGAGAGACCGGAGAAACCGGTGTTCACCGCTAAGAACCTGCGGGACGACTGGCTGGACCTGCGACGGCCTCACTGGGTCCGAGACATGGCCTTCATCCCGGACTCCGACAAGGTGGTCACCTGCACCGGTTACCACCAGGTGAGTTCACCGCTGAAACCAGACTCCGTTAAAAAACGATCAGATCCTAAATTTTCTCCGCTTGGGGCGGATTTTAATCAGGTGGATGAAATTTTTATTACTTGTTTTCTCATCGTTGTACCCTTCTCTACAATTCGGCATACGTATACTGCAACATTAAAGAGTAATATAGTAAATAAACGGTCATTGACAGAGTCACGTCAACTTTACAAACACAGGGCAGCTCCTAAAATTAGTGTTTTTATCAGTGGTATTTGGTTTTGATATAACATCTTCATCTTGTCTGTGTCAATCCATCAGGTCCACATCTTTGACCCGTCCACCCCTCAGCGCCGCCCCGTCCTGGAGGTCGAGTACGGGGAGTACCCGCTCACCACTCTGTCCCTGCCTGCCGCTGGTGACATGGTGGTGGTGGGAAACACCCACGGGCAGATCGCTATGCTGGACCTAAGGAAAGGCCTGGTGCGAGGCTGTCTGAAGGGGCTGGCGGGCAGCGTGCGAGGGCTGCAGTGTCACCCCTCCCAGCCCTTGGTGGCATCCTGCGGCCTGGACCGCTTCCTGCGCATCCACAGTCTGGAGGACCGCAAGCTCCAGCACAAAGTCTACCTCAAGTCCAGGCTCAACTGCCTCCTGCTCGCCAGCCGGGACCTGGAGGACCCAGGGGTCGGGACCGGCCAGGAGGGCGTGAAGGAGGAGGTGAAGGAGGAGGAGGACGAGGTGTGGGACAGGATGGAGCAGGTGGAGGAGGCGGAGGAGAGGACGAAGAGGAAAACAACAACAACAACAACAGAGGAAGAGGCAGAGGAGGAACCACAGAAGAAGAGCAAGAAGAAGAGAAAGAAAGGACAAGACTGAGAGACGTTTGAGGTGTGATCAGAGCGTGGGACATTTGAACAAGTCAAGCTGATCTACACAACGTGTTTTATCACTAATTTTATTTTTAATGCTACTTTTGTTTTCATAACACCCCCCCCCTTCAACCGCTATGTAGGGTTCCTCAAACCTAAGAAGACGCAGTGCATTTAAAATGTTTGTCTTTTCTGCTCTCACTTTGATAAACTTGTATATTTGTGTTTATATAAACATAAAAGTGCAGATTCATACGATGACGTAAAGAGTCTATTTTCAGACAATAAACTGGATGCAACAGACGCTGTTGTTTCAAAGTAATATAATATTATCTAGACATGTTTAACTCCCCAGAGACCTACTGGAAACCTCCACCTAAAGAACCACAAAATTATCAAAAGTTCTTGATCGCCTTCTAGATAATCTGTCATGCCAAAAGGTTCAAGGACAAGTTGTAGAACGTCCTCATTGAAATATAGAACCCCATAAAAGGGTTGAGATCCACCTGAAGGACCACTAGGACCTCCAAAACACCCCTTGTAACTTCTCTAACCCTAAAGGACCTCTAGGACCTTGTTACTGATCACTAAAACTTCCAAAACTAAACATAGATCTTTCTAACCTTAGGATCCTCCAGACCCAAGAAACTCTTGGAGGATGCGTTTAAACTCCTTCCTGACAACATCTAGAATATCCTTAAAGACCATTAGAACCTCCTAGAACAACTTCAAGGATGTCTAGACCCTTGTTATTGACCACTTTAACTCCAAGATGTAGGCACAGAACATTTAAAGACCTTTAGAATATTCCTAGAGGACATCCAGAGCATCCTCACTGACCCCTGCAACCTCATCAAGTACCTCCATCAGCTCCTAATGCAACTGAATCCTTCCAAAAATCCTTCTAACCCTCACTTGTAGAATCTCCTCAATGACCACCTAATCCTAAACAACCCGTCCAGCAACCAAAAGGACGTCTACAACATCCTCTCTGACTTCTAGAAACGTCTAACTGACCACTATAACTTTTAGACCACCACCCCATCAATCACTAAAACTTCCTTGTAAATAACCTGTAGGACTTCTTAAAACCTAAAAACACATCTCACTGACCAATACCACCTCCATAACTTCCTAAATACTCACTAAAACTATTATATCCCCCTGTGGAACCTCTTCACTGACCTTTAGAGCCTGGTGCTAAAGGACCCGCAGCACTTCCAGGTCTATTGAGAACCTGGGACCTCTGAGGTTAATGAGAGACTCATGGTAAAGTGTTACTTGTTAAGACATTTTATTATGCAGTAGCATGACATTAGTAACAGTGAAGAATTAAATGTTTTCTCAGTAAAGACAAGATCTAGTCTGAGCTCAGGACGTTTAGAACCTGAACGTGACGTAACAGCTCGGCCTCTGTCTCTACCGGATCTTGGTCCATTTCAGTGGCGTAAACAACAGTAACACTTCAGTCTGACGTGTAACAGCAGCTACACATTAAAATCCCTTTATGATCACACAGGTTAGAGAACAAAATAAAAGTCAGTAAAACACTCGGCTCCACAGACCTGGTGGGACGCAATCGTCTGAACCACAGACTTAAACCTGAGAGTCGGTGGGATCAGATGTCGAGATAATCACGTTAGCACCCACAGCTTCATGTTTTTTGTTTTTGTGGTGTTTTTTTTTTTTTTTTCCCACAACAAAACGTTAACGTAAACTGACAATCGAGAGCCGACTGGAGGTTAGTGTGGGATCAGTCTGCAGTTTAATACGATGCCACTAGAGGGCGGCAGACGTGTACAGGCAACGGCAGTGTCTTTGCTTTAGCGGCTGCAGCTAAAACCACGCAAATGTTTCCAGGTCTGTCTGCAGTTTGTGGGCGGAATCCAGTCCAAGTCATCGTACAACACGATTGTTAAAAGGTTCTAGTGTACGAACGATGAGTCATTTTAACCGTAACTCTCCAAACATAATTTCCTGAGAAACTATTAAATATATATATATATATATATATATATATATATATATATATATATATGTTTTTTTTAAATGCCTCGTCTTACATTTATTTTGTGTAAATTCGCCGACGTTATAACTCGATACGACGACACATAACAGCATCAACGATGAAGGTTCCTTCGTCGATCGATCGACTCCATCAGTTTTTCATTAACCGTTAAACACCACCTACGTCAGCAGCCATGAGTAAATACATGAATAAATTAATGGATTAAACATCAAAAAGTAACTGTTTGTCACCCGTTGTTTTTCCCTTGTTTTAAATTCATCGGTGACACTTTTTCCGAAAACGATGAAAAAGATTACGAAATTAAATAAAAATAAACATTAGTTGTAGTTTCTGTAGCTAGATCAGTCTGTGTTTCTCCGTCACCCTGACGTCTTTAGAACACTGTTTCTGTTTCTGTCTCCTCCTCCCTCCTCTTCCTCCTCCTCCTCCCCCTCCTCTCCTCCTCGGCCGAACTGCCTCCTGCTGAGTTTCTCCGGGTCGTGCGACGCCATGTCGCTGAAGTCTCGGAAGATGTCCTGAAACGTCTCGTCGTCTCCTGAGAGGGTGACAGGTCACGGGTCCAATCAGACAACAGGTTGCTGTGTGTGTGTTTTAGCGTGTTGTTGGCGTGTGTGTGCGCTCACCCATAGCTCCGAACACGCCCTCCGAGTCTCTCATCTCCTCGTTCATCCGGGCCATCCGCAGCCTGACATCACAACAAAAACAATCTTTACTTAGCTTCGGTTCGCGGTTTCATTTGGTTTTAATCCGAACATCCTGTGCCCACTTACAGCGTGACGATGTCGGCGTGGGCCGTTTCCACGGCGATGGCCAGCGGGTCCTGGCCCTTCTCGTCCACAGCGTATTGATTGGCTCCTCTCTTCAGCAGTAGACACACCTGTCTGCAACCGCCGATGACAACCAGCTGTTATCGCTGTTTAAACTTTATTCCAACGCGTCAGTGTGAGCGTGTGATTACCCCGTGTGACCGGCGGTGGCGGCGGCGTGCAGCGCTCCTCGTCCTCTTAGGTCTCGGTGGTTGACGTTTGCCCCGTTCAGCAGCAGGAACTCGCAGGCCGACAGCGACCCCTACAGGGGGAGTTAACGGGCTGTTTAGCTAATGCTATAAACAGCACTACCTCTTCAGAACAGTAACAAAGTAACAAGGCTAACCTGCTAGCATGCTAACTGCTGATAATGGTAACGTTGGCTAAGCACCAGTGTCAAAGACTCACCTGTTGCATCTGAACATCGCTCCCTTTAATTGACAATAGCCAGCTAGCTAACTTCAACTCTACAGCTGTATCCAAATCCTTAGTATGCACTGCGCCTACTACTTGACCGTTGCAGTAGTAGCTTCTACATAGCAAGCTAGTCAGTAGTAGAAACAATTCAGATGTACTACAATGCCGCCATCTTGCCTCTCCTGTGACCCGGATGTTTACATGAAGCAGAGGGTTAGCTACCACAGCTAGTTAGCATCGCAGTCATAGAGGCGACTTTTTACTCACATTGGAGACGTGAACCACTATGGACATGTTTTATTTACTGAAGTATACATTGCTTTTATTTGCTGAACATTCTGAATTTGCGTTTTAATGCAATTGCCCTTTAAGGTTTGTATAGAAACGGTCTAACCCTTTTTTGCTGTTCCCGTTATCACTAAACAAACTTTGAATAAAATTGTAAAAATATCAGAATAATCTTTCCCTGTCCGCTGTCTACATTTAGTAAGTAGAGTAGTAAATAGAGTAAGTATCGGATGTCACTTTTAGCGGGAAACGTTTCTTCTCCTATGGTTTTCAACTTCCCAGTGACTTCTGGGATAGCGTAGTGTACATCACTTGCATACTACAAAATCCTAGCAGAAGTAGGAAGTCATCCGGGAACCTTTCTACTTCTACTGAAAGCTACTAAGGAATTCGGATGTACTAGATCGTCGCTTACTCATTTTTGCTACTACTTAGTAGAGTAGTAGGGGGGTATTCGGATGTAGCATCTGCGCATTGCTCCCTTTAACTGACAATAGCTAGCTCGCTAGCACGCTAACTTCTGCTGCTAATGCTAACATTAGCGATGTAGCATTAGCGGGTAGCCTCTTTAGCTTCACCCTTGTTTCATTATTTCCTCAGTCTCACCCCGACAGCGGCTCCAATCAGTGCTGTGCGTCCCTCCTCCTCAGCGACGCTTCCGTTGACCTCCGCCCCCTCAGCCATCGCTGCCGCCATGGCGACCAGGTCGCCGGCCACCGCCGCCCGATACAGGTGCAGCGTGACCTCGTCCTTATAACGCGCTGAAACGCAACAAGACACTTTGGATATCACAAAATGTAAACGAAACTACTGTAAACTAAACACAACATGAGGCGTTTCTTATGCAAACATACGAGTCCTAGCGTCTGAGCTGCGTTTCTGCACGAATCTCTTCTCCACGTATTTCTCTTTGATCCACGTCTCCTTCTCCGCTCTGAGGAGGAACAACAAAGATTTACAGATTTAAAGTTCCAGCACTTGGAAACAAATTCGGGCTGCATCAGGCAGTCGGGACTTACCTCGGGCTGTCGGCCATCGGTTTGACTCGTCCTTCCTCCGAACATCGAGCCTCGTAGATTCGGTTCATGACGTCGTTTCCCAAAACGCACATAAGCTGAAGAGGAACAGGAGGAAATCACCGAAGAATTTGTTGGTGATTGTTTGCAGCATTAATAGGTTGTATGTTGTTCTATTAGTTCCTCAGGGTTCTATTATTGGTCCTTTATATTTTCAGCGGCATATGTATTGAATTGTTTGCTGTTTGTTTGATATGATTGGATTCTAACTGGCCAACTGTTGCTAACGAACATTCACAAATATTGACGCAGCCACAATGACTAGATGCTACGATAACAAAGTTAGCTAAGTTAACTGATACATCTCTCACATATCTACATCCTTTACATATTTGTACCCTTTCTGTACTTACTAACATACTTACTTGACTTCTTGATGTATTTGCATCCCTAGCATATTTACATTACACACTATTACTGTAGCCTAATGTTTGCTAGCTAACAGTCCTTAGTTAAACTTAGCTTAGTTAGCTGAAATAGCAGTTTGTATCATTTCAAAGGCTCCTTCAACAAATCCAGCTTCTTTTCCACTACCACTGTTAGATCCTTCAGTCCAACCTCAGTCGGCTGAAATAACTTCATTACTTAGGTAACAAATGAGCTAAGTCAGCTGAGGTGGCTCAATGGGCTAAAGCAGCAGTGTTAGCTATGTTAGCTAAGTTAGCCGAAATAACTTAAGTGTCTCAGATATGAATGTTAGCTAACTTTGAGGCGTTGTTGTTGTTGCTAGGTGACAGGAGTAGTGTGTAACACAACTATTGCTAACTAACGTTAGCAAATATCAGAAATATTAATTCTAGTTATGACACCAATGCTGCTACAGTGTGGCAGTAATTGTTTGCTGTGTGTGTGTGTGTGTGTGTGTTACCTTTAGCTGCTCAGCGTCCCATGAGTCCAGAGTGAGCGATCGCACCTTTGACAGGTGAACGCCCAGGCTCCTAAACACACAGCGACACGTGATGATGTCATACAAACGCCAGAGGTTATTTTTAAAACGCACGTGTTGCAACCTGCTTCCATCGCCGTGGTTACCTGTGTATGCCCGAGCACTCGATGCACATGGTGACACCCAGGTTGATGGAGGCCCAGCGAGGCTCCTCCTCGCCACAGTCGCAGCAGCGCAGGTTCCCGCGGCCCCTCAATGCCACGCCCAGCGCCGCTGGCCTCTGAGCGGCAGCAGCGGGAGGGGGCGGGCCTGGCGAGTTGTCCCCACTGCTCAGGGGAGGCGGGGCTTCTTTAGGCTGTGGACGGCAAACACAGGTGTTACAGATGTGGACACTTACCACAAGTGGAATCATGGCGACGGTGGTAAACCTACCTGTGCCAGCGGCGAGGCGGCGTGCTGCCTGTAGGCCAGGTCGATGCTACCCTGCAGCGCACTGAGCCAGGCCTGCTTCAGCTGCTCCGAGTCGGCCTGCAGAGCACAGCACCTGCCGCCATGACCACAACCACAACATAAATCACACCCCCGCTACAAATACCTTCACCTGAGATTTGAACGTTTAACGGCTCGAAAAAGTCTCACTTCTGGACGGAGAGCAGCTCGAAGCAGAAACGCCGGTCGATGTGATCAAGAGATTTGACGGCGCACAGTCTGAGGTCCTCGAATAGAACCATGGCGTCCTCCTGCAGCAGAAAGAAAGACAAGTACTTCCTGTTACACACGACCACGACTTCGGGCCAAACGCCGTCTACAGTGGTCATAGAACAACAGCAGTAACCGAGCAAAACAACATGACAGCAATTCACAAAGACAAGCTAAAACAGAAGCTTATATACCAAAAAAATACATATTTACATCCTTTACATACTTAGAACGAAGACACAGCTAGAGTTTATGGGAAATCAGTGTGTTCAGTCTCACCTTGTGCGACTTCCTGTAGATGAGTTGGTTGTCTCTGATTGAAAACCAGCACCTGAAATCACATTAACAATCGAACCGTGATTTAGTTTTCATTACGTTACCATCATGAACAAACACACACACACACACACACACACACATAAAACCAGCAGGATTCAGGACGACCCCGGTCTGTACCTCTTCCAGGTTTTGGATTTCCTCCTGGACCGTTTGAAAAGGTAACCCTGGATGATGTCATCACTCCCAGGACACGGGCTAACCATCGGCTCACCCGAGGCGTCCTGGACACACACACATGCAAACACATTAAACCAGACCAGCAGTGTGTCTGCTGCTAATGCTAACGCTAGTTACGTAGCAATAGCAAAAACATAAGTAATCTATGCTGATAGAGATTTAATGTCATATAAAGATTGTCAGTGTTGAAATAAGAAATAAGAAATACTGATTTTTTGATATAAATGTGTCTCTGAGTCTAAATGTTGACCTGATGGTGGCGCTAAAGGTCAAGTCCTTACCCTCTGCTGGACAAGCAGGTGTCTGTTCTCCAGCTCTTTCCTTTTGGCAGTGCAGTCTGAAGACAGCTGGGACAGCTGAGGGTCAGACAGGACACAGTGAGGAGACAGCACATGACACTTTACCTGAGTCAGAGCTTAAAGGTCAGAGGTCAGTGGTCAGGACCTGTGCTGCCATGGTTTTCATGGTGGGCTCCAGGTCTCTGAGTAGGTCGAAGCCTTGGTGGAAGAAGGTGAACTGAGCATGGACGAAGGAGAAAACCTGACAGACAGAAACACAAAAAAAAGCTACTTGAAATGGTCATTTTTATTACTGGCATTTTGTGCAACTTTTTGAGGACCAGTTGCAACAAGATCTCGTTCGGATTTTTTAGTGTGCACATAAAAACAAGTCTAAGTCTAATAAAATGACATTTTAAAAAACAATTAATCCAATGGCTAATACCAAATTTCAGAATTAGCAGCGTTACCAATAATATTAGTGGTGTTAGCAATGTTAGCAGTGGTGTAGGTGTAGTATTAGCAGTGTTAACAGTAGTATTAGCGATCAAATTAGCTCCCTTGAAACATCACCAGGTGACAAACAAAACTCACTGAGTTTAAGATGTCGACCTTCTGCTGAGTCTTGAACGTATTGAGCTGAAAAACAAACAAACAGACACGTAAATAAACATCACGTGTGTCCTGTTGGTGTCTGTCAATGTCGCTGTCGTACCTGCAGGCAGTAGTCCAGGGCGAAGTGTTGGTAGCACTTGCGCGTAGCGAGCAGCAGGTGACTCGCCCGTTCAGCGTCGGCAGCTTTGTGCCGAGACACCTGAGCGTTTTTCACGGCCGCCGTCTCAAGATCATCGCCAATCCGGACAAACTCCCTCCTGGTCTCTGCCAGCTGGGGGAGGAACCTCAAGAGACAAAGAGGCCACAGCCGCTGCCATCACCATCATCAGAGCTGTGATTTAAATCTGATAGGATGTGAGGTGTCTTACTGTGAACACAGGTTGGTAAGCTGCTGGCTGATGGCTCTCTGAGTCTGATCCAACAACATCTGACAGACACAAAGTTCACACTTTCACGACCTTCAACTCGTTGGATTCATTCATGTTTGTCATGTTTAAACCATGAAGAAAAGACGTCTAACCGTGTGGAAGCTGAGCATCTCCTGCAGACCCTGGTTGAACTGGTTCAGACAGTTCTGAGGGAAGGAAACAGGAAGTCGGCACATTATCGTTAGCATGACAATCAGCGTTAGCATTAGCATCACCGTCATCGTTAACATTAGCGTTAGTGTGTCAGCTGCTTACAGTGATGACGCTGTCCTTCTTCTGGAAAGTGACGAGCTCAGACAGGCTGCTCAGGAACAGCTGATTGGTCGAGCCATACACCTGCCCCGCCTCCACCATCTTGCTGCACAGCTTCATCACCTGATTGGTCAGGGACACAGATGATCCACCAATCAGCAACAGGAAGCAATTTGTGTTTGTTTACATCAAAGTATAAATGACAGTAACCAAGACAACTATGGTTACATTGGTAACATTAACTATAGCAGTAACTGCAGTAGTACTTAAAGTACTACTACTTTAAGCAGTAGTAACAGTAGTAATAGCTGTACCATTAGTAACAGTAGTACTACCAGTAGTAATAGTACTAGAACTACTACTAGTATCAGTAGTAGTACTTGTAGTATTAGCAGGAGTAGTAGTAGTGTAGTAGTGGTATCAGTTATAATAGTACTAGAACTAGTAGTAGTGGTAACAGTAGTAGTGGTATCAGTGACAGTAGTACTACCAGTAGTATTAGTAGTAGTAACAGTAGTACCTTATCCAGGTGAGCCTCCAGCAGTGAAATCTCTGCCTCAAACCGATCCTGGTTCAGCCTGCGCACAATAAATAGTCGCATCAGGACTAGTGCGCATGCGCGTTATAATTATCCTCTGTATGAGTGTGTTTACCTGAACTCAGGTGAGTCTTTGACGCACTCCTCGAAGTCCAGCAGGTTGTCCATGTTACTCTCACTAAGCGCTGTGTTGATAAAGTTTTAACTACTCCGCTTCATTCCGACAGTGACTTTAGTCTGTCAGCTCTGCAGCAGCGGCGGAGAACCTGCTCTGTCTCCCATGATCCTCTCGGCTCTTCATATTAAACCGTTACAAACTCGCGTCCGTGAAACTGCGAAGCGTGAACGATCAGAGTCCGTGTACGCGCGCCTGCGTGCCGCGCATGTCGGCACGAGTTGAACGAAAGTGTCGGTAAAACGGCGGTTCGTTGAAGTTTTATCGTGACAGCTGTTCCAGCATCCTGCTGCTGTTTGACGTTGTTGCTAACCGACCGCTAAGTTCCGCCACAGATCCGGGAGCGGCTGGACCAGAGCCAGGCGGAGCGGGGGGACAGCGACACGGAGCGGCGCGGGGTGGTACTGCACCTCAGCTTCCACACGGTTGTAGCAGTAATAGTTAAAGGTGAAATCCATCACATTTGATCCTGTATTCCACTGTTAGAGGTCTTTCAGTAATGACAGTTGACAAAAAATTAAACAAATCGGTGCTATTTTAGCTGAGATAACATTGCACCAATAGTGGTAGCGGTGAGACAGCTAATAAGTTATGTGATCAGGGCAGATTTCTAATGTAGTAAACAGTGTTTTTGTTACAAAAGAGTCTGTGCAACACATCCAGGAAAAAAAAACTACAACTGACCTACAAGTGTTGAGACGTGACGAGACCATGAGACGTGTCCATGTCTACGCCCACAGAAAACCACTCGTGCCACATTACAAATACATTTCTATATGTTCTGGTTTGTGGGGGAAACAATGCATTTGATTCTCTATGTTCAGTTTGGTGTTAAAGTCATTTGCTGAACAGCAGGACATTATCTTTATTCACCTTTGACGTAAGAATATGTAAAACTGAACCTTCATCTGTCACCTTTAATAGCTGTAAATGAGAATTGTCTTGAAAGTGGGGTTACAACATGGCGCCCGTGAGTCACGTGACGGCCCCTGGACCAATCATAGGGAATGACGCCGCACTGGCTGTGGAGGAACGTGCCTAAAGCGCCGCCATCTTGGAACAGTGCTAGCAGAGTTGTTTGTTAAAAACATCACACATGTAGCTATGATATTTTTAAAATGCTGGTTTTACTACCTAAATACAAATTCTACTTCAAACTACCGGATATGGTTAAAGAAGCAGCGTCCCTATCTACAGCCTGTTATACAGAAAAACAGACCTTCGACTGCACTTAGAATACAGCATCGAATAAAGATGATAAAATAATAATAGCAATAATAATAATACAATGATGATTATAATAGTGAGTGGCCCTGTTCCAAGATGGCCACCACTCTCTATATCAACAGCTGAAAAGAAAAATTGTAGTACTATTGTACAATATATTAGTGGAGCATTGCAGTATTTGGTAAACGACATTCACTTTGTCACCACTAGGGGGAGCCATATTTTGTTGTGGTTGATATTTGAAAACTGGAAAAATTTTTACACTTGTTTTCCAATTTGATGATTATTTACTCAACTTAAACACATTTTCTTTTGAAAAAACAAAAAATACAGATTTTTATCCCCAAACAAAATTTTATTCTGATATGTATAGCCTGTACCTTTTTATTATTATTATTCTCAAAAACTATCTCAACTTAAAATGAACTAATATTAGCCTTTTTTTAAAATTTCCTTTTCCAAAACTGTATGCTTGTTTAAATCAAAGTTTATGACACAGAGAGAAGAGGAGGCAGAACAGAACGAGCTTTATTCTTTATTTGTGTCATTTTGGAAGAGAAATGAAAGTGAAGCGAGGAGAGGCCCCCCCACCCTGAAATGAAGACGTGATGTTGATGACGATACAGTTTTATTGCCATAAACAGTGTAGGAAAAGAAAAAGACGTTAAAACAGCCGTTTGTTTTTTCTATTGTACAGTAAGAAAAATGTTTCTTCCACCGACACCGACGCTGTCAGAGCGACGCGCTGAAGGTTTGAGTCCTGATCCACTACAGACCTGGTCCAGGTCCAGGTCCAGGTCCTGGTCCAGGTCCCGGTCCAGACCTGAAACGCTCAGCCGGACCGGAGCTACGGGAAGCTACAACAACCAAACTTCATCGCACATAATTCAGAATTTTGACTTGTTTGTTTTCTTTTTTTTTTTTTTTTTTTTTTTTTTTTTTTTTTTTTAATGGACACTGAAGCAAAAACAAGATACAACAACCTTTTTTGAATTTTCTTCTTTTTTCTTTTCTTTGGTGACAGGTCGTGTTAGCGCCACCGTCTGGCCGGGAGAAAGTCGGGAGGTGTTTAAATGAGTCAGTGCTGTGAACAAAGACAGATGGAGGAGAGGCGAAGAGGTTCGGGAAACAAAAGCAAAGGGAAAACAAAAAATTAGGGGAAGAAGAACATTTTGATTTGTTTATTTCATCCTGACTCTAGTGACTCTTTCAACACTTTACTACCAGACATGCGAGGGAAGGCGGAGCAAAGAGAAAGTGAAAGTAAAAGATTCAAAGGAAGATAATTTATTCTTTTAAGTTTCTTACCAAACAGAAAAAACAAACTCTTCTGTTTTGTTAAACACCCGGTGTGCTGTGTTCAGGGTCACGATAAAAAGTATCCACTCCTTGATTAAAATTTTTTTTAGGAAACAGTTTTTTTTCCCTTTTTTCCCTTAAACACAACACGAGCTCCTTTGGGGGCGTGGTCTAACATGCCAACGCCGTTGCATGAACAGATATTTTCTTTTAAAAAATAAAAATCAAGACGTAAAAGCTTCAGGCGTCGACTTCTTTAACGTTAGTGTCGGCTGTTGATACGTGAAAGGGGCGGGGTTATAAGTCTGTCCTGACGCAGGTTAAGCCCGCCCACCTGGAGACGACGGCCTGATTTAAAACAACAAACACCGTTGTGGAAAAAACCTGATTGATGAATTACCACGGCAACGAGTGACAGCGAAAAAATATCAACCGATCAGGAAGAGGGGGCGGGGCTTCAGCTGAACGACTACAAAATACAAAAAAAAAAAATGTTGTTTGGAAAAGTTTGGAAACAAAATGGAGGCTGAACTTTGACCCAGCGAAGGAGGAGTGGGGGCGGGGCTAAGCGGGCATGACTTCACAGGAAGCGGCGAGGAGAGTGGGAAGGGGGCGGGGCATAGAAACCCAAAGTTGGGACATGCATCGACAAGCTGCTCGTCGTGTTTACAGGTTTATTATCGTCAGTGTTCGTCATAAATATTCTGCTCAAACTCAAACAGGAAGAAGAAGAGGAGGAGGAGGAGGAAGAGGAAGAGGAAGAGGAAGAGGAGGGCGGTGCCCGCTCGCTCGCTCGCTGTCTGTCAGGAAGGAATGCTAACTGTGGAGTTTTAACTCGTCCCGTTGCCATTTTTCTTACTTTCTGTTTTTTTTTTTTTTTTCCTCATTAAACTTCTCTATCGACTCCCTCCCCCCGCCCCCTCCCTCCCTCAAACCCCGCCTCCCGCCCCGCCCCCTCCCGCCCCGGCCATGGCGGCCTCAGTCTCTTATGGTTTTTCTCTGGAGATCACCTCCTCTCGCGGCTTGGCTCCGCCGAAGATGGCAGAGTTGGGGTTGGCGACCTGGTTGAGCGGCTCGGAGACGGTGCGAGGCTTCAGCTGGAGGCGGGGTCGCTGTGCACGTTCCTCTGAGGGACGGGGTCGAGCCAATGGAGACAAAAAAAAACAAACAAACAAACAAACAAAGGTCAGCAAAGTGTAACCAAACCGATCAGAGACAAGTAGGAAGTGATGTCACCTTCAGACGGTTCCCTGAAGTCTGTCGTTCCTCCCCGTGGCGGTCCGTCTCTGAAGCGACCCATCCCTGCTCCTCCTGCTCCTCCCCCCCGTCTGTCACCGGGACGACCGCCGCCAACTCGACTCCGCCCCCCCATGTAGTCGTCGTCTCTGAAACCTGCGGACACAGACACAGTGAATCCACGGCGCCGCCGCTACCCGCAGCCCGTCACATGGTCGATATGGGATGGCTGAGGTGAACGGCATGATGGGAAATCAAATGAACAAACGGGGCGGGGCAGAGGAGCCTCAGGAGGCGGAGCTCCTCCTCCTGAGACATTCCCTGCTATCAGATTGGCTCTGCTTGGCCACACCTCCTCCTCCCATCTGGTCAGAGAACTCGTCGCGGGAGTCGCGGCCTCCTCCTCCTCGTGGTGCTCCTCGAGAACCTCCTCGCCCTGTAGGGAACAACAGGGGGAGGCGGGGTTTAACAGCCACAGGAAGACAGGGGAGGGGCTACAGGAGGAGAGCACAGGAAGTGAGAAGAGGAGGCGGCGCCTCCTGGTGGGAGGAGCCAGAAGAACAGCGCAGCGAAGAGGCAGAGCTTGTTAGTCGTCCACCAGCCAATCAGAGAGGAGGAGTTAGAGACAGGAAGCAGGAGGACAGGTGATGACATCATCGTGTCACCTGACCAGGTGAAGAGGAGGGTGAGATGACAGGATGAGGGTGTTAGTGACTACTTCCTGTGGAGGCAGTGCCCGTACCTCTGGCGTCGTCTTTCCTGAAGCCGAAGCCGCCTCCTCGCTCTTGTCTCCGCCCCTCTGCGATGTCGACCCTCAGCGACCTCTCACCGAGCAGCTGCAGGGGTCAGAGGTCACATGTTACACAAAGCCACGTCATGTGACCATGTGAGGTCAGAGATTAAACTCACCGCGCCGTCGTACGTCAGAGCTTCTTTTAGAGACTCGAGGTCGTCAAACTCCACGTAACAGAAACCTGTGGGACACATTACAGACATGTTAGAGACATGTTGAAGACCATGAGGCTCGACTCCATCAGAGAGCGTCGGGACCTGGTCGGAGACTGGGACTGGATCTCTGTCATGTTAGAAAACTGGAGGAGTCAAGAAGAGACTGATAAAGAGCAACAATCAATCAGAGGAGGGATGTGATATAAATGCTGCAGCCGTCTCACTGATTCACTCACAACCACGTGTAAGTCGGACGTTCTAACGTTTTTTGTTTCATTTTCACTTTCAACAAACTCCCCATGTCTAATCCAAATGTTACCCGGTACCGGGAGGTCTGCCGCTGATTTCAGCTCCACCATGAAAACCACCAGCTGTAAATCACGGTGAGAAGCAGCAGCTATATTCTGTCTAGTTCACGTGACCAGACGTATAGTTTGGTGACATCACTGTGTGATCGGGAGCTCAGTCACTGACAAGTCTTGTAGTTTGAACACTACAGGTCTCAGACCAGTTGTTGAGACTCCAGATCATGGGAAAACAAGTCACCTAGTGTGAACGCTGCAATGATGAAGGCAGCACCAGAGTCAAATCATTGGTAAAGTTGGGTAGTGTGAACTAGGGTTAAGAGCAGAAGTACCATTGAAATAATAACCATACCCATCCCTACTTGTAAGAGACACATTAAAGACTTGTCAGCAACATGTTAAAGACGCACGAGGACACATGTTAGAGACGTGTTGAAGACACACCAAAGACATGTAGGAGATGTACTAAAGACAAGCGGAGGACACGTTAAAGACTGGTTAGAAACAAATCACAGACATGTTAAAGGCTTGTCAGCGACGCATCAGAGACTTGTTGTCTTAATGTGTCCTCATTACAATCCAAGCTGAGACTCTTGCACAGAAAATGACATCATCATCAGAAACATGTTTAACAAGGAGATGAGGATGTCGACCACTGACTTTTATCTGTGCTGATCAATAACCTGTAACTGATTGTTCTCTATAATAATAATCTATATTAATCTATTGTGGCTCTGACCTTTGAACTTGTCTGTCTCTTTGTCGCGGACCAATCGGACGCTGCGGATGTTGAGCTCTTTGAAGATGATGTCGATGTCGCCCTGCACCGTGTTGAATGGCAGGTTGCCCACATACGCCGTAAACGGAGGCTCTGACGGCAGCTCCTTCTGCTTCCTGGGGCCTCCGGGGCCACCGCCACCACGGGGCCTGGCAACACAGAGAGGATTATGGGAGTTAGAGACACACACTCAGCATCCTGGGAAATGGAAGCCAGCAGACAGCAGGTAGAAGAATCAAACACTGCTGAGGTCCAACATGGCTGCTGATAATGATCTTCATCAATCACAAACTATTAAACAGTCCTTTGACAATAAAAGTCATTAAATATCAACATTAAACATTTAATTCGCTTTGTCAGAGACTTGCAGGAAAGCTGCAGTATTTTCAAACTAAGATCAAGAAATAAATAGTATTTCATAAACTAAATACTGAAAATCAGCAGCTGCGACAATAAATATTTATGATCCAGTTAAATAACTTTTTATCTGATTCTACACGAACAGTATTTTTACTTCTGATACTTTAATACTAATATTAGCATTACAAGTTTAGGAGCAGCTAATGTTAGCACTTAATTAATAAAAATAAGACGTTTATAACCAGCTAAAACTATAACGTTCACAAAAAGGAAGAATCCAACCAATTCTAATCAGCATTAAATGTTTAATTATCCAACACTGGCAATAAAAGCAGGATCCAACTTCATGCTAACATTAGCTTGTTCAAGACTGGCTAAATTCGTGATGTTAACATAAAGGTAGTATCCAAACTAATGCTAACATTATGCGTTTAGAATTAGCCAACAAAAAGCAGGCTCAAAGATTACGCTAACACAATGCTAATATTAGCATTAATATTAGCATCATATGATTAGAATCAGTTAACATTAGCATTATTAATTAACATTATTCTAATTTGACATTATGCTAATGTTGGCTTATAACTGGCCAACATTAGCATTTTAACAAAAAAGTAAGACACAGCTTCATGCTAACAATAGTTAGTTTGTAAATAAATAGCGGTATGTTAACAAAGATGTAAAGTTTCAGCTAATGCTAACATTTGTGATGTTATGAACCAGGTGACATTAGAATTTAAACAAAAATATAAAACTAACTAAAAAATATAAATCTAACTCTATGCTACATTTAGTCTTGTTAATGTTATTGCTCTTTTTCGACATTTATCTTCAGGCTTTTTCACAGAACAACAATTTAAATCCATCGAAACCACCAGGGGGAAGAGCAGCTTAATATTAGTCCAAACACATCCGGAAATATCTTTAAAAACTTCACCACACCGCGGTGTGTTTACTATGTTTTTGCTGGCTGTCGCAGTCAGAAGCTAACACGTCAGAAGCTGCTGCCCCCTCGCGGACGTCCTGATGACGGTAAACAAAGACACTGTTCAGCTCAAACCATCAGCTGATCAATAATTTAACAATAATAATACATTCTGTCATTATAAATCTGATCGATACGTGTTCCCAGTGTTAGCTGTAGCTCTGGCGGATGAAGGAGCAGCAGCTGCAGAGGTGAGGTAGTGTAGTGTCGGTGTTTCGGTGCGGTACCGGGCGGTTCGGACCCTAGAGGAGGAGGAGGAGGAAGCAATGCTCATCCTCCGGCTCCAGCAGCTGCACAGACTACGACAGACCGCTGTTTTCATTCATTATCATCATCACAAACAACCTCATCAATAACTAACAGATCAATAACCGATCGTCTTGATCGATCCACGGCCTCATGTCTCATCACTACGTGGATGAATCTGCAGCTGCAGACACATGATGCAGCCATGCGGGCAGTCTGCAGCTGCAGCTCCGCCGCCACCTCCACATTCCGTGGCCTCCCGTCCTGCTTCATCCCACCTCTCAGCTGGGCCGGTTCATTGTGACAAACACCGAGCGGATCTCCGTTAATTTCGCCCCAGACACCAGGGCGACCCCCGCCACATGGGTCCGTTTGTTTCACTGTCAGTGCGCAGCTAGCCTCCTGCTAACTGTTAGCCTGTTAGCTCCGCGACCGCGGCGTTTCCCAGCCGCGCTGGGCCGCCTTCTCTCGCTCCAGCGCGGCCCTGTCCGCAGGCGCCAGCCGGGTCGAGCTGCGGGGCCCGGCCGCCCTGCTCCGATGCTCGGGCCGGACAGCAGTGGGAAACACGGCTACGGAACGCCCGGTGTTTATGTTTAAGGAGAACAGCGGAGCTGCCGTATAAAACGGACACTCACCCTCTGCCGCCACCGAAGCTGCCGTAGGCCCGGTCCCGCTCATCGTAGCTGTCGTAGTCCGCCATTACTGCTGCTGTGTGTCGGAGGAGGAGGTCCTACACGTCACACACGGAGCAGGTTTAGGTGCCCGCTCAGCGCCTAACCGGGAATACCGACACTTGTCTTTTTTAATTTTCAACTTTAGGTTTTATACAATATACACACAGGTTAAATACAAAGTTAGAAAACTCAAATAGTTTGTGATAACTCAACAAACGAAGCTTATGGTGTTCTACAGTTTATTTAACTTTAACAATATGAAATATGAACTTTGAATTGAACAAAAGACTCAGTGAGTCTGTTAAAATATTTGAATTCCTTTATGAAAAGAGAGAAGACACGGGTGAAGGCAGAATTTATTTCATATACATATATTCTTCAATTTCCCTGAGGCAACCTCCCAAAGGGATCAATAAAGGCATCTATCTATCTATCTATCTATCTATCTATCTATCTATCTATCTATCTATCTATCTATCTATCTATCTATCTATCTATCTATCTATCTATCTATCTATCTATCTATCTATCTATCTGTCTGTCTGTCTGTCTGTCTGTCTGTCTGTCTGTCTGTCTGTCTGTCTGTCTGTCTGTCTGTCTGTCTGTCTGTCTATCTAGCATTTAAATGTAGACTTGGACAAAAAATATATAAATGTATTTTAGATTTATCAATTTTTGTAAACCAAACGGCACCTTAAAGTAACACAAAAATAACTTGCAGGAAGCTGGAGTCAATCCGAGGCGACACTGAGCATGAAAAATACATTTCTACACATTTTATCAGTCACTGTCGGTAGGATAAAAATCATTCAAGATGGTTAATGTATTTATTGTACTTTACTTGTAGTTAGTGCTTAAAAACTGAGTTATAATGTGTATATTCCTCAGGTGCGGTTACCACGTATTGTAAATAAATATGGCTGCCATGACAGTACCCAAAACACCTGTATGGCTGGTTGCAGTACAGGTCATGAAGCCTATAGTAGATGGGACAAACTGAAACAACAAAGTCAACAACGGATAATTGTTTCTCAAGGAGGAATGTAGCTTAATTTGTTGGTTTTGATTAGTTACTTATCTAACTGTGAGATGTAATGACTTACAGATGAACTGAGTTGTGATTGGTTGGCCATCTTTAAATATACCTTATCGTGGGTGGTTACATGCTATATGCATGATTACATGCATGATTACATCTAGCATGTAATGTTTATATCACACTATAATGTTAAATTCTGTTGTACTGACCATTTTTCATGTTAGTAAAAGGATAGTTTAAATGTCTGTAACAGAAAAGTATGAAACCCTAACACCGTTCTGAAATACTGATATGAATTGTTGTGATGTCGTAAAGAGATAAATTAGGAATATTTCACAGTATTTCTCAAATGTTGTGAAATATTGCTGTGAAATATTTGTTATAACCAGATTTTTTTTTGTCCTATTGTAACATAAAAAAACTTGTATAACCATGAACATTTCACATTATAAGGTGATACTGATATGTTTTTCTTTTTCTGGAGCAGCATCAATACACTAGTCAAACACAAAGCTCCAGTAGGAAAAGTCGAAAACTCGACCCCAGAGGTCTTGCAAAGATACGGCAGAATCATTGCAGAACTTGACAAGAACTAATCTAAAATATAAATCTAAGGTTGTTAAGATCTCACAGTGGTTGTTTAGATCTTTAGAAAAAAAAAGAAAAAGTGGGATGATGTCGACTCGTGCTTCATCTCAAGAACTGCCAGTTGCTTCTGTTTCCTCTGGGATCTCCTTCAGATTTGGTGGAGGAGAGTCATTCTGCTGTGGTGACAGTCTGGATCCACGCCGTCGCACAGTGGTGGTGTCCTTCTCACTGGGTATGATGATTTCGAAAGACTGGAAACACAGAACAGAAACACGGAAATAAATCAAATTTTAACCAAGACTTTAGCAGAGCCCCAGTTCAAGGGAGGCGTCCTCCATTGGTCGTATGTGTCCCAGTTTGAGACTAGTCTGTCTCATTCCCAATGTTGACCAAGTTACTTCTAAAATGTAATAAATTATAGTTATATTATAAACAATTATAGTATATTACAGATAAATGAAATTTCCAGAGAGATTAAACTTGACTACTATGTTCTGGTCCGTCTCTGTTATGACCCAGCTCAGATATCAATTACTGAACAATAGAGAACAGAGAAGGCCATTGGTGCAAATGAAAAGTAACTAACCCAATTTAACAAAGGAAAGAGGAAAGAGAAGCTAGAGTAGAAAGAGCAATGAGGAGGAGTGAATGAGCATGTTTTACTTATAACAATTTATATAATATTTTATCTGTAATACATTAAATTTACAGTGATATTTTTTGGTTAATGGTGTTCAACTTTCAGGTATTTGTTGTTGTTCCTAGCATGTAATGTAAACATGTTAGATACATAAACAACATAAATGAGGTAAACAAGAAATGACAAGATCTTCTCATTTAACAACTGTGTTTGATGATCACAGTAACCGGTCCATGTCGGCTAGACTTTAGTGAACCGAAAAGATGTAGCCCTTGAATTAGGACGGAGCTCTTGGGTGGCCAGAATGGAAAAACCAACAGATCATAACAAAACTGAAGTAGCTACGTGCCATCAAGCTGTTCCTGATATTCAATAGAAAGGGTTGAACGACTCGACAACAGAACATCTTGGCAAGAAAAGACATATAACAGTTGAAAGTGTGATAATTTTACCTGGTTCTCAGCCAACGCCTCTTTAGCTAAGTAGTGCTCCCTCTTGATCTTAATCTCCACCTCCTCTGGAATGTCTGCGACCATGACATCAATCATACGACCGATGAAGAAGACCACATGCTTAAGAAGAAAGACAGGAAAAGTCGTCACCAACTCACTTGGATCCTAAACCACGAAGTCTTTAAAGGCTATGATCATCTTAAAGTATTAAGATCAGGCACTGACCTCAAAGATGATGACAAAACAGAGTCGTATAGCGAGAAGGTGGAAGTACTCGGGCAGGTATTCGCCGTTTTCGTCCCTGAAACTTCGATATCTGCAAAGACGACAAAGTCATTAACGACAGCTGACAACGTTATTGCCATTCTGTGATAGCGCCATGTAAACAGTACACTTCCCCAGCTGCAGTGACATTGCCTACCTGCAGGTGGGGTGCTGCAGGGTGTAGTTGCGTGGTGACGTTGCCAGGGTGAAGTTGATGAAACCGCTCAATGAGCTGTTCCTGGTGTAGCGGTAATAGAGTCTTGGAACAAAGGACGAGGTGAACGCGATAAGAAAAGCCTGAAACCACAGGTTTGGAGAAGTTAACATTCAGTTCATTGTTCCTTGAGGACAAAACAACTGTTAATCTGAGACTGGTCTCACGTTGGTGAGGACAGCCATGTGAGTGATGAACTGCAGGATCTGGAGCCAGATGCCAATGTCCTGCGCTCGCTCCACCACAGGGCGGCGATATTCAGTCACAAACTTGTGAGCGTCCAGACGAATCTCCACCCAGTTGTTGATGAGGGCGAAGAGTGGCGCGAGGGGACACGCTGCCACAAAGATGGTGATAAACCCAAACTGGATCACTGCAGAAGAACCAAAAGGAGTAAGGTACCAAGTCTGTACCGGATCAGGACTGGCAGCAAAACTGGACTCACCCATCTCCAGGTACTCGCTGAAGAGTCCTTCACAGACCAGCAGCTGGTAGTCAGCCTCCCAGGGAGCCAGCTCCTCTTCCTCCTGCTGCTTCTGAGCCTCCTCTCCTCCCTCCTCACTCACCTCCCTCACCCGCGAACTCATCCTCTTCTTGTGCCACCACGCTTTCAACTTCCTGCCAAATAATGAGATGGTCACTTTAACTCCTGGAGTGACGCTGGTGTGATCAGATCACCTGATGGTTCACAGCGTCGCAGCATAAAAAAACACAAGTTACATTGGGCTTAACATGACATCTTATCTGATGCTGACAGACCAATAAAAACCTGAGATACAATCATAAAAATTTGGGGCAAAATCTCCAAAGCAGACAATGCATTTCTCCTATATGTTTGTTGCTTTTTGCCACACGGAGTAAACAAAGTATTTGTGTGGCTTTTAAGCTTATTTTTTGCCTCAGTTTGACCTTTAATAAGGTATATTTCCACTAGTTAGGAAAACAGTGTGTGTCGGCTTACGGGAGGACAAACTCCTGGACATTATTGATCAGCTGTTTTCCCACCATGATGACGAGCAGCTCCTGAGCCAGTTCAATCAAACAGCCTCCAGGTCCGCACTGAAACACGGTAAATCAATCAGGTTGAAAATGAAACTACTTTAATTTAAGTTGCTTTTTTTAACTTTTTATCATCGTCATCTTCAGACTCACGTCTTCGTTGCGAACTCCAAACAGAGTGTTGTATTGTCCGGGGTAACCAACAAACCTGGACACAAACATACAAACGCACAACCAAACAAACTCTTAACATTCACTTCTTTCCCTTTATCTTTACGGTTGGAGAAATAATCCTCTTGCCCTCTGATGTAAATATTATCTACATCTGTTGCGGCACCATTGTTGTCTTCACTGACTCCACTCAGACTTTTATCTTTGAGTTGATCAGAACAGATTGATATTTCTATCTCGAGCCAGCAGAGGGCACTGTGGCTCCAAATGCTCGACTAACTCTCAAAGCAACTTCAGTGCCTTCCGTTTTGAATTCATTCAGTAACTTGTAACATTGGTAGATGTAAAAAATTCAAAGTGGAACTGGAGGAGATAAAAATGAAAAGTAGAAATAATACAAGTCACGTGACGATGGAGCTGTGAGGCTTGTTCTGATTGGCCAAAGAGCTTCTTACCTGCCCTTGAAGAAGGCAATGTAAACTGGAGACGAGTAGAAGTTGACGAACTGGAAGACAAAAACTTTGAGGATGAACATGTCTTCATATTTGGTCTGAGTTCGATGCATCTCTGGCAGAAACACAGAGAGAAACATTTTAGCAACACACACACACACACACACACACACACACTGCTGTGAAATACTTAGTTAGATTTGTCAAATATAAGTTACAAAAAAAGACTCCTTTTCTTTTAACAGTTTTACCCAAATAAAAAAAACAAAAAATGACCAAGACAACACACAGTAGAACATTCCTTTCATTATTATCTGTCAATTACAGGTAAAAGGATCTTTTTTTTTCTATAAGTAAGGACGAGGAGAGTGAGGATGAAGGTGTGTCTCACCCCAACGGGTGAGGACGCCAGCTAGTGCGATGTAAACCCTGGACAGCAGGAGGATGACCAACAGGTTCAACACTGATCCGGAAAGACTTGCTACCCTCCTGGCCTGAACACACACACATATATATTTTTTAATAACAGTAACAGAAATGTGACTTCAGGAAGTGAACCTGTGTTTTTTTGTGTTTATGTTGCAATGTGTTTGTGTTTGTGTTGTGTTCTACTCACAATGGAGCTAAAGAAGGTGTTGTTAGACTTGTAGATGATCATGGTGACGATGGCGCGATACAGGATGATGGCCATGAGGAAGATCAACACCACGGTCACCTGCACACAGGAAGCTCATTAGCGCTGCCTCAAAGAGACTACGAAGGGACAAACTAAGACAATAAAGAGACAAACCTCCACAAGATGAACACAAACTGTAACTGCAAAGACTCTAATTTCGTCTAGAAACATTACACAACTACAAAGACCAAAAAATACAACTTCAAAATACAAAACACAACTACAAAGAGACAAAATACAGCTACATAGAGACAAAACACAACAAAAAATGGTCAATAAACAACTACAAAGGGACAATGTAGTACAGCCACAAAGAGACAAAACAATTCAGAGCAATCCAGAACAATTTTGTATCAACAGCTACACCAATCAAACAACGATTGTATCTCGGAGCTGTTTTTGTTTTTGTCTATTTAAGGTTCCTGGTTTGCCTGAAGATTGTCACAGAACCAGAAGATAAACCCTGCAGTTGTTGTTTGTCCTTTGTTTGTGTCTTCTTCACATGTCGTAGCCTGAGGCCTCAGGTTGTAGTTAAGAAGACTTACCTCTCGTTCATCCCTATCATTACACATCAGAGTGGGTTGGATAACCACAATGCACCAGAGTTTAAAGGTCAGAGGGCACAGGACAGAGGACTCACCATGATGACAATGGCCATGCAGCCCGTCAAGATTCTGTTGAACCGTTTGTTCTCAGGAAAGTAGGGTTCCTCTGCTCCAGTCACCGGGTTCCTCATGGTCATTGGAGCCATAGCAGTGAACTCCGGACGAGGTCGCTCCTGTAGAGGATAGCAAAAGTTGAGTCCACCTGTGATTGGTCATTGTTATGAGGCAGGTTTGAAAGACGTACCTCGATCTCCTGGAAGTCAGAGCAGTTCCAGCGATGAGCCAGAACTGAACAGCTTCTCTTCCAGTACTCAAGGAAGGTGACGGCCCACAACGCCATGAAGATGCTGAAGAACACGGTCCCTCCATTATCAAACAGGATCCCCACCTGCAGCGGGATGGATGGGTCAGAGAGACAGACAGGTGGACAGACAGGAAGACAGGTGGACAGACAGGTACCTTGTAGGACAGACAGGTGCTGGAGTAGTTCCAGTGGTGGCACACGTTGCAGATCGGACACATGAGGTAGGTGTTTCCACTTTCGCATACTTCCTGCCTACAAACGGACATGAACCATCCCATAATTCAGCGATTTTCCATGTAAGGGGAACGTGAACAGAACATCAACAGAACACGAGCAGAACGTGAACATGTCATAAAATTTACACTCACGCTGGAACGTCAGTAGCCATGAGCCAGAACCCAATCAAGAAGACCACAGTCCCAATGATGGACGCTGGTAACAGCCAGGCAGTGTAGAAACCTACAGTCAGACACAGTTACCATAGAAACCTACGGTCAGTTTAGGGTTAGTTATTGCAGTAAGTAGCAGTCAGTTGTAGGAATAGTTAGATAGTAGTTAGATGGCAGTTAATCAGTTAGTTGGTAAATAAACTAATAATTAGTAGTAGTTAATTACACAACGTTGTTGCAGCTAAGGCGAGAAGCTTCGCAGTGACCATTAATGACCCTAACAACCGTTCATCGTTAGGGTCATTGTCGTTAATAGGTAGCCTAAGTCACGTCCATCTACTTTCGGTCCATGGGTCCTCTGCTTGTAAAAATAATAGACAAAAAATATTCTCTGGTCCCGTTTGAAATGTGCCATGGTTTTTTACATATGATGTTTGAGAATTTTAAAGATAATTTTTTGACATGGAGAGAGGACTGTTGTGACAGGCAGCAAACGTTACTTTAGGTTTTTGTGTGAGACCACGTAGCGAACTACGACGCTCATCTCGCTTAATTTACGTCACCGTCAAACTCTAAAAGTAACGTTAGCTTGACAGAAATTCAGTGAAAAGTTTGTAACATGACGTCACCTATGTGACTGTTTGGTTTGTAGTAGAACCAGTTACGTAATTTCAGAAGCATATAAATCAACAATTACACCACAAACATAGGCTTGACTCACACTAATAGTTATCATTTCAATTAAGATACAGGATATGTGCCATTCAGGGTAGAAGTCAGTGGACCAGAAAATATTTTTTATCTCTCTATTCACTGCAATGTCATTTTTGTTCGATGTAAGGACCCAGTGGGTCCACTAGAAGGGGCGTGACTTAGGCTCCCTATATACTGTGAACACTAGATCTCTGGTGTCCACCACAGAGGATAAATTCTGTGAAACACACCACTTCACATCAGGACTGAAGAAGAATCTTGGATGAAAGCGAAACATCTTCAAGACATTACAACAGTACAGTTGCCTTAGATTCAACTATGTGGAATACAATGGCCTGGATGAATGAGAATCTTGGTTAGTTAGTTAGCAAAAAGTAATATTAAGTAGGAGTTGGTTAGGGTGAGGAAGGTAGTTATTTGATTAGTTAATAGTGGTTAATAGTTGTTTGTTAATAGCTAGTTAGCTGTTAATTAAGTAGTTTGTTATTACAGTAGCTGCTAGCAGTTAATTAGTTTATCAGAGAGTACTGATTAAGACAGTACTTATTAGCTAGTTATTTAGCTACCTAGATAGTTAATACAGTAGCAAGGTAAAGGGTAGTTAATTAGTAGTTAGATAGACAGTAACAGTATTTAATAATGGTTGGTTAAGGTGATGATTGCTATTTAGTTTGGTAATACAGTATTTAGTTAGCAGCTAGCTGTAAGCCAGTGTAGCAGTAGTTAGTTGTTCATCATTTAATTAGTTAATATAATAGCTGTTAGCTGCTGGCAGCATGGTTGCCATAGTTACCGAGCCAGGCGAAGTAAAGTGCTATCTTCTCGCCGTAGTACTCCCTGATGTGGTCCAGAGGTTGGTAGCGTCTCCAGCAGGACCATTGGGCCCAGAACCCGTACAGGATCTGTCTGAGGTTCAGAGACTCAGGGGGAACCGGTGGGTCAGGCAGCTCGAAGCCTCCCTGCAAACACAGAGGATTCAGTTGTGTTGCTGTGATTTAACGTCTTGATCTGACTGATGATGGGAGGTTTTTCAGTATCAGGTTCTCACCTCGTGCAGCGGGTAGGCGGCGGTGAAAACCTTCTCACTCACAAGTCGGTCGATTCCCACTTCTCCCTTCTGTGTTGACCCGTACTGAGTCCTGGCCAGGATCTCGTACAGCTGGAAGGACAGGAGACGTTACCGCAGGAACCAGTACGGATCGAACTGGATTGGTCTAGATCAATCCTGGTCACTGGTCCACCAAAGCAACAACTAAACTGAAACATACTGCTCAGGAAGCTAAACTAGCAGTTTACCCAGGGTAATTGCTTCAAATAAAGGTTAATATTAAACTGATTCAAATAAAATTTAAAACAGTTTATTATTATTGGCCCGGACCGAAACACAAACCAGGACCATGAGTAGGTCATCTACTAGGACCAGGACCTGGATGAGAACCTAAACAAGGTCCAGGACAACAAGTAGGACCTTGATAAAGTCCAGGACAAAGACTAACAGGGACCAGGGCAAGGACAAGGACCAGGACCGGTTTATTGACTATTGCAACCAAGACCACTTTAAAATAATTAAGTATAAAGAAATTAAACCTTTTTTTTTTTTACCATCTACGACTGCATCTTTATCATTGATAGGTCGTTTTTTGATTGTTATAAACTCGTTGCAAAACATTAAAAGTCAAATTATTTTTCAACCTTAAGAGATAAATTTCATTTAACATTTAAATATATTTAACTTTAAACTACTGAAGTCAGTGTTGCATGACACCTACAGGCAGTTTGTGGTACTGAAGCTGTTCATCCCCCCACCCTTTTTTTTCAGGATTCAACCTGTAACAAACAGTCGTTGGGGAACCACAACACAACACAACACAACACAACACACACATTTAAATTTGCTTCTAGTTTCTTTTCCTGCAGCACTTTTACTGACTGTTACTGAGTGTGTGTTTATAGTGTGTGTGTGTGTGCGTGTATTGTGTGTGTGTGTGTGTGTGTGTGTGTGTGTGTGTGTGTGTGTTTGATGAAGAGGCGTTGCCGCCTACTGTATCCGTATGATGACTGGAACATCCTGGAATCAGTGGGTTTCTATCTGATCTGTGAAATAATCAGCAGACCAGGATCAGGACCAGAACCAGATCACAGTGTTCACATCTCTGGTTCAAAATAGAATATTCCTGCTCCTCTATTTCTTGTCTTTCTTATATCTTTTTCTCTCTTGTTGATTTGAGTCTTTTTTGCCTCTGGATAGTTTAAAAAAGCTAATGAACAAACAGGGAAACATTTTATCTTGTTTGCGTTTCTGCAGCTTGTTGACAGTGAGAAGACGAACCTGATCTTCCACTTTATTAACATCAGTATGTCAAACCTTGGACCTCAGAGGTCCAAGGTCTGCTGGACCTGCTTACTGGACTTACTGGACAGCACGTGATGTTGAGTTAAATTATCTGACTGACGCTGTTTTCCTAACGCAGACATCGTGTTTGTTCTCTGGGTGTATGAGGTTGTACTTTGTCATCAAAGAGACTCGGAAGAGACAGGAAACAAACAGGTGTGACATCTCAGTGATTTAAGCACAGTAACACTGACACAACAGAAACACAAACACAGCAACTTCAAACACCCAGGAGCTGAAATGAATGCTGGTTATGTGATCAATGGTGTCTGCACAGTTTGCTTCAAACTCACAGCCAACATTCGCAAAACAGCTGCTAGCTAATGTTAGCTTCAGTTAGCTAATGGCAAAAAACAGGATCCAGCTTTAAACTAACTTTTGTTAGTGTAGTTGTTGTGTATTGTGTTGTTAACTGTAGCTAAAGTTTGTAGTTAAAGCATTATCACTGACAAACATTAATGCTAACAGCCATTATTGACCATTTAAAGATGCACTATGCAAATCTGGTTGTTTTTTTCTCTACTTGCCTTACGACTACTTACGCTGGCTTTTTAAATGAGCTGAGCTTCCCCTTCGTGAATCCAACATCACCGGGTCGTACTCTGATCTTACAAGTGTGTTTTTTCACCAAGAGATGGTAGAAGCAGCAGAGACCCTTCATTAATTCAACCATCGCAGTAACTATGACGCTGCTACGTTAACTTAAAAATCTTCCACAGTGCACCTTTAAAGCTGGGGGACATCCCAGTTTCTCAACTCACCACTTGATGCCTCTGAGTCGTCTTGAAGAATGTGTCATGGTCGTTGCTGCCAAGGAACCTGCAGACAGAGAAAAGGGTGAAGTCGCCACTTCTCCCATGTCTCTAACGTCCGAAGACAAAGAGTGCGTCTCACCTCTCCATCTTATTGGCTTTGAACTGGCAGGTGTAGTAGCCCATCGGGGGGTTGGGGACATCTTGGGACATGGGGTTGGGGAGGGACAACTTGGCAAGTGTCTCCTCAGACCAGGACGAGAGTGGAGTGGTGACGATCTGGACAGAGGACATGGGTGAAGATGGTGATCAGCGTTACAGGAAGTGGACATGCTGTTGTTCTTTGTCCTACCTGCAGGGGGGCTCGCAGGCTGATCTCCTCAGCGTAGTAACATAGGATGCTCCATGGAGCGTTGACAAGAACGAAACAAATCTTCTTCTTGGTCTGTAGGACGTCTCTCTGCAAAGAGAAACACTGACTGAGGATCGGTTGGTTCAGATGTCTCCACATGCTCCAACAGCGAATGCTAATATGCTAGCTACACAATCAGAAGGTCAAGTTGACAACAGTAATATTTATTTCTATTTTTACTATAAAAATTAATGTTTCGATATTTCAACTTAAAATTGAACAAAACTGGACTTTGAATCAAAATATTAAGTGATAAAAAAAATTAATTCTACCAGAAAGATTGGATGATGCTAGCTGCAGTATAAAATTTGAATTGTATTTAAATTGTAATTGCAACCCAACAGAGTTCACGTGTACATAGCTCCCAAAACTGCTGCAGATCACGTGACCTGATGCTGCATTTTAATCAGCCGCTTCAAGATTTCCCACATGGACACGCCCTCTTTTTCACAGCAGCCAATCAGAGCGATTGTGTTGCTCACCTGCTCCAGTTGCAGCCCCACGTTCCTCAGTTGACCTAGAAACTCCTCCCTCCACTTCTGGTGGGTGGGGTCAACGCGGGTGGCGCCATCATCGCTGGACGAGATCCGAGGCTCCTCCCACACCAACACGAAATCTGCCCAATGGGAGCACGGCGTTCAAAACTGTAACTATTGTGATGTCATCATTGCTGAGCATTTAATTAGGAACACCTGACTTCACTTCCTATGTTCCTTTCAAAGGTCAGAGGTCACAGGGAACTCACCGACTCGAGTCAACCCGTCACTGAACACGTTCCTGTCCGGAGGCTGAACAGGTGCATTCTGGGAAATAACAGATTGAATTAACTCTTCATCATCATCAACATCATTTTCCTTGGCTTCCTGCTGTTTCCATTGTTGTTAATGAAACTGATGACAAACGTCCTGATGTTTCTTCTCTCGTTGGCGATAAACTCAACAGAGCCGCCTCACTTCCTGTTTCCCGTCCCCGCCACAGTAAAACAAACACTTGCTGAGTTTCAGTAAGAAAACATGAAGCTGCTGCAGCTTCGCTAACAGTTTCGACCTGTTTGTGGTCTGTGCTAAGCTAACAGACTTACTTTAATGTGTTTTTTAGATTAAATAAAAGTTTTACTGTCAAACAAATTATTTGCTTATTAATTCATTATTCTGTCTCAGGTTAAATCTAACAATGACAATGGATCTGAGACTATTCCCTGTGGGACACCGTGCCACTGTCACAATTAATAAGTCGCTAAGATATTGATTGAGTGACAGTTACCGTGGTGATGCTGCCATAATTGCTCTCCGGTTTGACCTCCATGGCGATGAGCGTGGCGCTGTCATCTCGCTCGCCTTCACTCTTCTTCATCCTTCCTCCTCCTCCTGCATCAACAACAACACAAAGTTTGCAGAATTACCAATGTTGTATGGAAGCTCAGAGAGGAAAGTTACATTTAATTTATAAAAATGTTTTTATATTTATCTGTAAAAATCCAGCAGAATCAGATCTTTGAAGTGTTGTGTTGATGTAATTCTCATTTCAGCCACTAGAGGCTGAGGCGTCAGTTTAAACAAAAGTAAAAAAAAAAAAAAAAAAGTCCATCTTTTATTTAAGCCGACAATTTCATACATTTATACATTAAATATTTTAACAAACTGCAGTGACGACATACAACCACGTGGCGTCACTCAGAAACAGTCGAGATTCTTAGCTACGTAGCCTTCACACTCTGGATGCTGCCACCAACTGGACAGGAGGTAAAATCTCTTAAAAACCAAATGGCCGACAGAAAGTCAAACATGTTGGGGATCATCCGCTAATCACTCTGCAGTCAGCGCCCCCTTCAGGTTAAAATTACAACTGTAACTTTAATGAACAACTGGGGATCGGTCTGTTAGGCGTAAAGTTTGGATTTTTTATCAAGAAAATCCCATGATCACATGATGTGACCACTGCAGCTTTAACTTTTACTGTTTAACTTTATTTATTATAAAATACTGATGTCATCAGATTGTTACAGTGTTGGAATAAAGTTACATTGGCACATTGGTACAAAGTTACAATGGTAAAAGCACAGTTTTGTGTTTGTTCATGTTAGTTCCAATGTAGATTTTCATAGAAAATCAGGAACAAGATCAAAATTGTAGTTAATCTTGTAGCAAACAAAAAAAGTAGGTTAAACAACATTAAAGATACAAAAACACATTTATTTTCTTTGTAACAAGTGGACGTTTCAAGTGGACGAGTTAAAAAAAAAATACATGCTTAAATTAAAGTTTAGAAAAAAAAAAAACTATAATTCATACATTTTAGAGATAAAAGATTTTTTTTTTAAATCCCTATATATATACAGTCGCTCCTCAAAATTATTCATACCCTTGCTAAATTGTGTGATTTTGCATATTGTCATGAAATGAACTGAAACATGTTTTCAAATTTATGCATCAGTTATATGTGACCAACAATTGCAAGAATGACAACAATACAAAATGCAAAAAAATTCATATTTATGTCTGGGGTATTGTATTGATGCAATCCCAAAAATGCCATGTTCAAAAAATTATTCATACCCCTGACAACATTTAAACAAAAATGTGCCAAATGTGGTAATTTTTGTCCAAGATGTCACAGTGGAATAAAACCCTTTATTTAAAATTGTTGACCAAATGTTAAAGCAAAAAAGACATCTTTCCAGAAGAGTATAAATAGGGAAAAGTGTTCAGATCATTCTCAATTCCTGGTCATCATGGTCAAGAAGAAAGAGCTCAGCGAAGACCTACGGCAGCGTCTTGTTCGTACCCACAGTGAAGGAAAGGGTTACAAGGCCATTTCCAAGCAGTATGATGTCCCTGTTTCAACTGTCCAGAGCATCATCAACAAGCACAAGAGGTTCAACACTGTTAAAAACCTCAGTGGGCGTGGTCGGAAGCGTAAGGTTTCCCCCAAACTTGCTAGAAAAAATCTGCAGAGAGGTCAACACCAACCCACAGACCACAACCAAGGCTCTAGTTGAAATGCTTGACCAGACAGGGACAAAGGTATCAAGGTCCACCATTGAGCGAGTCTTGCATAGAGGAGGTCTCCATGGACGACACCTCGGAAAACACCGTTGCTCACGAAGAAACATCTGGTAGCTCGCCTGGCCTTTTGTAGACGCCATCTGAAACAAGATCCCAGCTTTTGGTCCACCATCCTGTGGTCTGATGAGACAAAGTTGGAGTTATTTGGCCATATGGATGCTCAATATGTCTGGAGGAAGAAAGGAGAAGCCTATAGACCAAAGAACACTGTGCCCACTGTCAAGTGTGGTGGTGGAAGCTTAATGCTATGGGGATGTTTCTCCTCCAGTGGCACAGGGAATCTTGTCAAGGTCCAAGGCATCATGAAAAAGGAGGATTACATAAGGATACTTGATGAAAATGTGAAGGAATCTGCTGTGAAACTCCAGCTTGGCCACAACTGGATTTACCAAAACGACAATGATCCTAAACACACTGCCAAGATAGTGAAGAAATGGTTCAAGGACAATGATGTCAATGTCCTGGAATGGCCAAGTCAGAGTCCGGACCTGAACCCCATTGAAAACTTGTGGCATTACTTGAAGACCAGGGTGAGGGCGAGGAAACCAACTAACCTGACTCAGCTTGAGGCATTTGCCAAAGAAGAGTGGGCCAACATCCCACAGGAGACATGCAGGAAGCTTGTGGACACATACAAGAATCGTCTGGAAGCAGTCATAAAGAATAATGGCTATGCCATTGACTATTAAATAAAGACAATGGATTAGGGTATGAATAATTTTGAACGTGGCATTTTTTGGGAGTCCAATAATACAATACCCCAGAAATAAATATTTTGTTTGAATTTTGTATTGTTGTCATTCTTTCAATTGTTGGTCACATATAACTGATGCATAAATTTGAAAACATGCATTCAGTTCATGACAATATGCAAAAATCACACAATTTAGCAAGGGTATGAATAATTTTGAGGACGACTTTATCTACATATACATATACATGTATATGTATGTATATATACAATTGCGTGGACACTACGTGGACAATTTAATGCAATTTAAAGTATAAGATTTTATTGAAAATATTATTCAAAATTCTTCATCTTTCAGTTATAGATTAAAGAGATAATAGAATTTTTAAGTGTTTTATCTACACAAATATATCACACACGCATACACACAAACATATATATATATATATATATATATGTATGTATATATAGTAACCAATAATACATAAATAATACACATAAAGACAATACCTATCAAATAATTTGTGTGCATCTAATTATTTTAACAGTTGCTGTTTTGATTGATGCATTATTTTCCATCATGTTGTTACTGTTCTCTATACTGTAAAAAAAACAAAAAAACAAACAATAGTATAATAATGCAACTGTTACATTATTAATTTGATTTTATGTTATTAATAATATTAATAGTATACTAATATATATACATGTGTGTGTTATATATAATATATACATAATTATAATTATTACAATTAATTATAATTATCATATTATATCCAAGTGTATTATGTTCTTATATAAAATGTGAATCTGAGAAGTATGATAATAAATTAAACATATAATTTAATGATATTAATATAGTGGAGGAAAAAGTTTAACATTGGACGCTGGACGACAACACAACATGGATGCTGTAATGGGAAAAAAAATTCAAAAACAAAAACAAAATTTGGTGAAAATTCAGCGTGTTGATAATGTCACAAGCGTCTCAAATGCAGAAACATTGAAATTAATATTACTGTTTAATGATAACTGGTGTAAGATCTGTGATGTAATAAACATTAGAATAATAATGATGAACAACAATAGTAATAAATCAAGACTTTTATTTTGAAGAAGCAGGTGAAAGGCATTATGGGATGCTGTGAATCATTGTCTTTGTTTATAATTTTCTGCAGCTTCTTTCACAAAAAAATGCCGTCTGTGACGCCGCTTTCTGGTTGAATGAGCAGATGGCTGACCCCACCCCCTTCAGGACAAACACAGAGTTTACGACAGCTGCGTTTATTCTACATCAAGTTTACTGTCGTCTACTGAGCACAGACGTTACACCGCTGACCATGAACGCAACACACACACGTTAGTGTTTCTGTACTTGAGAGGACCTGATGTCCCCACAAGGATGGTTAGAAATCACACACACAGACACATCTTTGGCAGGAAGCAGCTTCTTCTTCTACTCAACAAACAACAACATAGGAACTGGACGGTGATGTCATCAGGATGCTGATGTCATCAGGAGGTGACACACAGACAGGAAACGACGTGCAGTGATATCACAATACCAACTTTAATATGTCAACATTCAAAGAGTTTCAGGTGACAGCACCACCTGCTGTCAGACTCAGGTACAGTAACACTAAAGGATTGTGGGTAATGAAGGCTGAGGTAACACGTTTACACTCCGACGCCGACTCAGCGGTACATGTTACAGACGTGACGTTCGATCGGCTGCTTCCTGTCGCCACTCTGATGACAGACGCGGTCACATGATCAGAGATTCAACATCTGGAGTTTCAACATCTGGAGTCAGTGAATTAAACAACGCACAAAATATGAAGGAAATAAAAACTTATCATAAATCATTCAGTCCCTGAATGCCTCGTCAGTATCAGTGAACGCACCACAACTTCATCAGGCCTCATCAGGTCGTCAGGTCTATTCAGGGTCAGATCTCAAAACCTTGAGACCTCATCAGATCTCCTCAGGTTTTGGGACCTCAAGACCTTGACAGGCCTCGGTCAGTGTAGGTCTCACCAGACCTCACCTCGTCTCATCAGGTCTCGAGATCTTGTCAGATCTTGAGACCTTTCCATATGTAGAGGCCCCAAGACCTTGTCAGGTTTTTAGACCTTAAAATTTTGTCAGGTCTAAACAAGTTGTCAGATATTGGGACCTCAACAGGTCTTTACAGGTCTCATCAGACTTGGACAACTTAAGACCTCATCAGTCCTTGAAATCTTGCCAGACCTCGTAAGACCTTGTCAGGTCTTAAAACTTTGTCAGGTCTTTTCAGGTGTCAACAGGGTCTCATCAGATATCATCAGGTCTGGAGAACTCATTGGCCCTTGTTGGGTCTCATCAGACCTTGTTCCAACATCAGGTCTTGAGACTATAAAAGGCCTCATCGTCCCGCAAGACATTGTCAGGTCTTCTCAGTTCTCATCAGGATCTTGTCAGACTTTGCGACCTCAAAGTCTAAAGGCTTTTTTTGAGGTCAGGAGTCTCAAGACCTCATTAAACCTCATCAGGTCTTGTCAGGTTCTTGTCAGACCTCGAGACCACATCAGACCAGCAGCTGATAATTCCACTTTATTTTAAGGCGTATTCTTAAAACTTTTAAGGCATCTTCTTTTTCCCAAATTCACTTACTTTTCTACTTAAAATCAAAATCTTTAAGGCTTTCCTCAATACTTTTCTACTGTTCGTGGTTACCATGACAACACCAACATGGTGGTTCACCGTTACGATAAGTCAACACGTTGAAGTGGTTCTGAAGTACGTTAACATGAACGACAACACATTTCATTCACACATCACCAAAAAACTCAGCGTGGAACATTTACTAAACAACGATGTTTAAGTAAAAACACCAGTAAAAGTCGTCCAGACACCATCTTTTGTCTGTGATGTCACATGTTCTCAAGACAAGTCGAGATCTTTATGGTTAAACTGAAGCTGAGATTCCATGTTGTGTTAGAAAAGGTCGACAATTTAAAAAAAGTCACGTGACTGATCAGCTGATTCTGGAGAAAGTGATCGAGGTGACTGGTTTTGTTTCATCTTCTTTGAGATCTTTTGGCAAAAAAACTCACATCTTCTTCTTCTACTGTTTATCACATGAACATGGCTGATGCTGCCACTTTCTGGCAACACAACACTACTGTCAGTCCCAGGGGATTATGGGAAATGTTGTTTACTAACGGCAGCTACAAACATAACAATTGACTAAACAATGATGTAAGATTATGTCATTTTCTGAACACGTGAAGAAAAGCACGTGGCAATCAGTGGTTTTAAGTGGGTGTGTCTTAGTCCTGAATCAGGTCCTTGAGGGTCCAGTTTGTGGACTTGATTGGTTCAGGAACAGGTTTGATCTGGATCCAGATTTCCACCTCAAGACAATAACTTTTATGACTGAAATGATCAGGACTAAACTCCAGGATCAGCCCTCAGGTTCAGGACTGTGGATCAGGTCTGGGGATCAAACATCATGTGAAACGTGTGAATTTTAGTCACGTGAAGGAGTTTCCTCTCGTTATCTGATAATCACACGTCATGAGTCATGATGTCATAGTTCAGCTGCGTATGAGGTCATCACAGTGATGTCATCAGAGAGACAGTTACACAGGTCTTTCATTCAACAGACCACACACACACACACACACATTCACACACAAACCAAAGCCCATTTCTACTACTACTACTACTAATAATAATAATAACAACATGGTGATATAATTAATAACGGTGATAAAGCAGAAATCAGCGACATCGTCCCATGTGGCTTAATCATCTTCATCGCTGTCATCACCTTCATCAGTGTCTCTGTGTGAAGTCCACCGAGTCCATTCAGTGTCCAGACAGGAAGTCGGTCCAGTCGTCTCTAAATAAAATTTGTATTAACTGTATGAAACTGAAGGTTACACCTGGAGCGCCCCCTAATGCGCCACCCACCCTACTAACGAACTGCTGATAATTAACTAAAGAGACCCCGCCCACTCCACTGCCCTCCACAGACATAGTCCACTTCAGTCCGTTTACCAGACCTCACAGCGATTCCCGGTGTTCATGGGCGTCCCTACGGGACAGCTGAAGTGGTGGCTGAAGTCTGCAGAGTTAGCGAGCGTGCCGATGACCCTGTATCTAGGGCGGAGTGTGGGCATCGGTCATCAGGCTCTCGTGAGCACTCTCTGGTGTCCGAACTGAGCACCACACCTGGAAAATACACAAAACAGGAAACACAGTCAGAAACGGAAGGTCTGAACTCCAACTAACCTTTGTTTACTTAAAGTCTTCATGTTGATTTTGACAACAACATGGCATCATCAGCATAAAACATGAGTCTACACTAAAACAAGTGTAGACTCATGTTAACTTGCAAAAAACATGACAATGAAAATGACAACTAAATAAAAGCTACGTCATGAGGACAAGAACTACGATGAAATTTATCAACATTTTTTCAAAGAATAAAAAGGTGAGAAAAATGTTTCTTGGAGAAGCCAAGTAAATGATACGCCATCAGAGAACATGGCCTCACTGGCATTAAACTTGAAATCTACAACAAAAAGTCAAATAAATTTTACAACAATGTGGCGTCATCAGCATCAAACAATCTACAACAGAAGTTAGAACTTGAAGTTGTCCCAGTCCAGATCCTTGATGGATACCACATTTTATGGAATAATTTTAAATCCATTTTTCTCTGATGAAAACAATAACTAAGCAAAAGCATGTGGCAAAATGTATCAACATTTTGGACTATAATCAATAAATAAAAATGAGAAACCAGATCTAACGTAAGCCTACTAAAGCTAATGTTAAGGATTTAAGAAACTGTCTACCCTGTGGATTTTCTTATTCTTTACCTGAGCAAACCCAACAAAGAAGAGCTGGTCATTGGTCAGGTTGACAGCAGGAAGTCGCTTTTCTTCTCCATTTCTCTGGATGTACGACCGATAAGCCTGAAGAAGAAAAAAAGAAAACATTGATAATGCATGTTTATATGAAACATGATCTGGTACCGTTCAGTTTCGTTAGTACTGACGTTGTACGCAGCCTTCAGTCCCCCGTTGTCAGCAATGTTTTCTCCAAGCGTCTGTTTTCCGTTGACGTGTTCACCGTTGACGGTGTAGCGGCTGTATTGGTCCACCATGCACTCCGTCCTCTTACGGAATGCCTCCAATGACGAGTTCTGCCACCACGGTCTCAGGTTGCCTTCTTTATCATACTCGCGACCTGACGGACAGAGGGAGGGGGAACATGACATCAAGGTGTCCAGCACGGTCTGGACATGTGACAGGAAATACGCTCACCCTGATCATCAAAGGCGTGTGTGAGCTCGTGACCCATCACAACCCCAATCCCTCCGAAGTTCAACGCCCTGGAAGAATAAAAAGAAAAGTTCACAAATGACAGTTCAACGCCCACTAGCGCCCCCTGGAGGCTGCAATTATTTGTAACTGTACATTCACAGCAAAAGCACAATTGATGTCAGTGACAGTGTTTTGGGCCAAAGTTTGTCTTTTTAGACAAAGACGAAGTCTAGTCAGCTATGACATTGATTGGCCAATGGGAATGTAGACTAAACATTAAACAAAAATGAACAAGAATGAACATTCAAGTATTTCACGTCATGAGCGGCCACGACTTTTGGGACAGTGTCGTCAATGACGTATTTTGACGTTTTGCTCTCAATGTAAATGTACAGCTGGAGCAATCCTAAAAACAGACAAATCTTTTTCAGAAAGTTTAAAAGATAAATCTCTAATGGACAGACAGGCAGACAGGTTGAGGTAAACAGACTTGGGGTGGTCGTGGGCGTAGAAAGGAGCTTGTAGGATCCCGGCGGGGAAGACGATGCCGTTCTTAGTGGGTTTGTAGTAGGCATTAACTGTAGGGGGAGTCATGCTCCACCTGGAGGAGGAGAGGAGAGGTAACAAGGAGAGGAGGGATGAAACAAGGAGAGCAGGAGAGGAGGGTTAGTTTTGTGGTTCAGTCTGTCAAACAGAGGGTTGTATTCACCAACGATTATAGTTGATCTGTTGCTAATCCCTTCAGTGTTGAGGCTTTAACTTTAACCTTTTGCTACACTTAACACTGGCGTCCTACTGTCACACAACAGCTACACTAAGTTTAATACAAGACATGATGAGCTAAAGTTAACAGGTGGAATTTGACCATAGCGTTAGCAGCCATTAGCTAACTGAAGCTAATATTAGCTAGCCGATGTGTGCAACGTTGGTGACATAAGATGTTAGTTTGAAGAAAACTGTGCAGACAGACTGAAATAACAAAATTACATGAGGTATGTAAATTAGCTAAGTTAGCTGAAGTAGTTAAATGTAAATTAGCTAACTAAGTCTAGGTGGCTTAACATGCTAAGTTAGCTAAGGTATAGTTAGCCATTAGGCCAAGGTAGCTAGCAGTTTGTTGGATGTATACGTCACAGGTGGCCATTAGAAGCTGAAGACGGCCATGATGTTAGCAGCCATTACCTAACTGAAGCTAACTCTACTTGTAATATGTATGCAATGTTGGCGACACAGCGCTTAAACTGTTTTTCACTTGCATAAAAACTACAGCTATTCCCAAAAGGGATGTGCCTACTCAATCCACCTCCTCACTGACTACTCTCCACTTAGTAATTATGACTGCACTGTGTTACTATTGTTCCTGTCGTTACTGGTGAGTGTCTGAGTTACTGGTCTTTGTTGGGCGTCTTCCTCAGCTGGTCGGACATCACCCTCGCCGAGAAGTTGTAGAAGTTCAACATGTTCTGGAAGAAGTTGTCTTCGGACACATCATACTGAAACACAGCAGAGCAGCTGTAAGATGCCGACTCAACCAGCAGGGGGCAGCAGAGCACCACCGACCTGAACAACTCACCCCATCATAAACGTCATCCAGCTCTTTGGGGTCCAGGATGAATTCTGGGAATCCAATCATGTCGTAGATCGCATCAGCCTGTGGGGTGGACAGAGACAGTTAGATTGGTTGTTGTGACTACCCCCCCCCCACCTGACCACAGTAGTGTACCTTGTCCTTGGCGGCCTGCCTCGTCTGGTCGTCCATCCAGCGGAGTCGATCCAGAGCGTCTTTAAACGCTGAGCGGATCTCGTTGATCATCTCCTCAGCCTGACAAACAGAGCAGAGATGGGTCAGACCAGGATGTCAGAACCATCATGCTGTCGGGGCGTAAACGATGTAGCGCCACCACTCACAATCTCTTTGCTGCGTTTGTCAAAAGTCGCCTTGACAAAAAGTGCTCCCAGAGCGAAGCCCAGAGTTTCATCTGTGTTCAAGATGCAGGTCTGCCAGCGCGGTGTGCAAGACTGCAACAAACAGAACCAGTTACAGACAGTTATAAATACTTACAGACCAATTAGAATTGGTCACTAGTTAATTACTAGCAGTAGCACTAGTAGTATAAGTACTAGACGTAGTACGGGTGGTAGTAAAACTTGTTGTAGTACCAGTAATAGTGGTGCTAGTACTAGTAGTAATAGTAGTCGTAGCAGTGATACTAACAGCAGTAATAGTAGTACTATTAGTAGTACACCAGTCATAGTGATACTGGCATTAGTCCCAGTAGTAGTACCATAGCTAGTAGTAATAGTAGTATTGGTACTGGTATTGGTACCAGTAGAATTATAAGTATTATTAGTAGCACTAACAGTGATATTATCAGAAGATCTATCATTACTATCAGTAGTACTGGTAGTACTACCAGTAGCAGTTGTGGCGTATTGGCATTAATTCCAGTAGTATTAGTATCTGTGGAGGTAACAACACCAGTAATATTAGTAGTAGGTTCCTTGTACCTTCTTGGTGCCGTACAGACTCTCCAGCAGTTTGTCCTGAGCATTCTCAAAGCGTTGATCCAGACTGGCCACAGTTTTCTGGACCAGAGTCCACATCATGTAGTTATTCAGCAAACTGCACATACACACACACACACACACACACACACACACACACTCAGGTTAGCCTGTATTAACAGTAGATAATCAGATAATCAGTATATCAGCAAATAAAAGTGTGAAGCTCTGAGCTTCCCAGCAGCAGGGGGCAGCAGAGACCAGTTCCAAGATGAGACTTGGTCCTGGTCCTGGCTCAGACAATGAGTCCTGGTCCTGACCTGCGGTCTGTCCGGTTGATGAGGTCGGACACCTGCTGCAGAAACTCTTTGGCGTACAGGACGATGGGCTCAGTGTCATTAAGGTCCAGAGGAGACAGGGAGGACGACAGGAAGTCCAGCCAGTCCACCGCTGGTGCCAGCAGCTGAGGCGAGACAAAAAACACAGACACTGAGAACTTGTTGCTGTGGTTACAGACATGAATCCAGATGCAGAGAAGACTGGGTCTGGACCAGCAATAATCCTCTGTGTGGGAGCAGACTGCATGGCCTGGGGGTACTAGCCCAGATGAAAAACTAATCCTGCTGTCTGCAGACTAAAGCCTCATGTCAGAGTAAATACAGCCACTGGATCGCATGTTCACTGCTCACAGCAGGTAGGGGGCGCTGCATCAGAGCACAGATACTGTAGTTTTAAAAGTTTACTTTCATTTTATTAGTGAGTCAAGACATCTTGAAGCAGCCAAGTGAAATGCAGCCTTGGAAGCCATGGTCTTTGTGTTCATGTCCTTTATGCATGTGTCCTTTGATAATTTACACCTTTAATGTAATAACATCCTTGACATTTTAACGTCCTCTATGTATTTGCGTTCTTTACAAATTCATGTGTCTGTTGCATTGTTACATCCTTTGTGTCTTCTACATGTTTACGTCCTTAGCACATTCATGTTACGTGCTACTCCTGTCACCTAGCAACAACAGCAGCACCTAAAAGGTTGCAGCTGTTAAAGTTTTGCGAGCTACATACACACTTGAGTCACGCCGTGGCCCCGGCAAGGTGGAAGTGTATGAGAAGTAAACGTATTCATATAAAGTTTCAATAAATATAATTTAAAAACTTTATTGACACATTATATAGGATTTATTTATGGTTAATATTATGTCATCTCATGGCAGCTGACACAGCTGACACACAAAACATAGATTTTCATGTGTTTTTTATTCATATTTATCAAGCAAAAAATTGGCAGTGCTTTAGTCGTTAGTCAAAAGACACTTGTTTTCTATACTTTTAAATTCATCGTGAAGGTTTTTATATTCATGTCTTCATTTTATTGTTGGATGCATGATGCTTCTTCAGTCTTGGATTCAAATGGCTGCACACGCATCTCTACTGTCACTTTACTGTCTTTCTACTGGTTTGAAATGAAGACGAAGGTCACGATTCATCTCCAGCGACTGGCTCCACGTCCACGTCAGCCATGTTTATATAACAACCTGTTATCTAACCTCCCTCTCTCCCTCTGTCTCTGTCTCAGAGATGCAGGCGCTTAGCAACAGCTCATGGCAACAGTCACCATGGTGACCCCAGAAGCATCCGCAGCCCTGATGCTGCAGCAGAGATGGAGACACGGCAGCATCAGAACCGTGAGACAATGTGGACAAACACTCGTGACACGTCAGGTGTCTTACTGAACCATGACCCTGATGAAGTTTCTGTCCAAACATCATGTGATGTTTTCAGTGTCAGGTCACATTCAGACAAAAACAATGTGTCTCAATCTGAAGCCTCTACACAGACAAACCAACACTCTTTAAATGAGACAAATTGAGACAATATTTACTTCTCTATGGTATTTACGCTACATGATTTTTGTCTACTCCTTTTCTACATATGTATGGTATAATCTACTCCTGTTGCTTAGCAACAACAACTAAACACCTAAATATTTGCAGCCATTACGAAAAAGAACTGAGGTACGTGTTTCATCTGATGCAGATATAATCTAATGGATTCATTTGGCCGATGAGTCCTGCCCCCATAGAACTGAGCATCTTTCTCTTCCAGTAAATGACGCCCCCTCCCTCCATCCTTCCCTCCCTCCCTGGCATCGCCAGCCTCACCTGTAACTCAGAGATGGTGACCTTGTGGTAGATCTTCTCCTCGTCGCGCCGTTGGTCCTGTGGCACAGTGATGTTGGCGAGCGCCGTCTCAAACTCCAAGATCTGCTGCATCTGAAGGTGGGTGGATGTCCTCTCTCCGCCCAGCAGCATCCCCAGTTCCACCATGTAGTCCAGGTATGCCGCCAACACCTGAGGCACACCACATCCACTCAGACTCCATGATATCGATATCGTGTCTGTGTTAAAATCATTTGGCTCTTGAGCATTTACCTTCTCATTGGCGGTCTTGTTGAGGTAATAGTCCCTGGATGGCAGGAAAAGCACCGTTTGGTCGACCTGTAAATTGACCACCACACGTCATCAGACAGGTAACATTCGCGTTGCCAACCATTCAGTAAATTATGGAATTGTTCAATTTTTTATCTTTGATAGATAAAGATGTGTAACATAGTCTGGACCAATCAGAGCGTCCATCCTGGGTCTGTTCTTACCTCAATGACGTTACTGTTGGAGTTTTTGGGATCGGTGCCAACTCCGACGCTGAAGAAAGGCTGAGCTTTGTATAGACCTGAAACCACCTTCAGGACCTCCTGGAAGTTGTCCTTCTCCCAGGGACCCGTCATGTTCCAGCCCCCAATCTACAGAGAGATTATCCATGAGCCTTTGCTGCATATCACCTTTACAAACACATTATAGCTACAGGATTCTACACCTTTTTGCTGATGATATTGTCATTTGTCATTTGTAAGTTGATTGTAAATAATTTGACACCTGTAGCTAATCTTCCTTATGTGGACAAATGAGAAAAACCGATTATTTATGAATGACAATGGTTTGACTTAAGCCTAAAATCGGCCCTAGACCACCAATTGCACACATGTACTAGATAACGTTAGATCATTTAGCTAATCAGCACAAATGTTATGGCTGACTTCATAACTTGCTCATGTCTGCAATTACAGCATTTTTACAAAAAGTAGGATCCAATTTAATGTTAATATTAGCTCTTACAAAACTAAAAGATTATGGCTAACATTAAGTGATTAGAACCAGCTTATGGCATAAAACCGTATCCAGCTTTCTAATATTGATGATACGTGTTTACAAATGTCCAACAGGCAGGATCAGCTCAATGCCGACATTTTACTATTGCTACACACCTAGCATTAGCATTAGCTCACAGCTGAGGTGGAACACTCTAGTTTTAAACATTCTAGATCTAAACTCTAAACTAACTCTAAACTTAGCACTAAACATCTAGAACCAGTTTATATCAGCCTCCTCCAGTCTTGAACACAGGTAGTATGTTATGTACGAGTGTATACAAAGATGTTTCTTTAATAATCTCCTAGAGACACAGTTTGTAGAGACACATTCATTCATGAACTAATTATATGAACACAGAATGAACCCAGAAGTAGCATCTTTGTCAGACTTGCTGGTGTATCTGAGTGATGTGGTCACCCCGGCAACCATGCATAAATGAGTTGTTACCTTGGTGATGAGGTCGATTAGAGGCTGAGCTCCGAGCTCTTCAATCCTCTGCACGTTGAGACAGGACATATAGTAGGACTGAGTCTTCCTCTCTGCCTCGCTGCTGCCGTTAAATGTCCCATTCTCTGAAAAACACAGTGAGGAACCTCACATCATGTCATCCTGCACAAGGAAAAAAAATCTAAAATCCATCAACTGCAAATGACCTCAGAGTCGAGGTGGGAGGAGACAGTGCAGATGCTGAAAATACTCTTAAAGTGTAGCTGAATTCTTTCTGTAATGGACTTCTACTTTCAGATGCTGAGTAGACAAAGTAATAATGTAAAACATGTTAATATGTAAAGAACATTAAATCATAAAATATGTAAATTCATCAAAGATTGGGGCCAGATGCAGCCCTTGATTTGGGATATAACTTGTGACTATGACACCTAAGAAGTAAAATACACTGCCTGGCCAAAAAAAAAAAAAAAATTGCCAATGAAGTGATGCATCCATCAAGCCTCGTGATACTGTACAAGTCTGTGGGGGCAGTGCTATGATCTGGGGTTGCTGCAGTTGGTCAGGTCTGGGTTCATCAACATTATGTGACCAAAGAATGAGGTCAGCTGACTACCTGAATATACTGAATGACCAGGTTGTTTTTTCTTCACTGATGGTATGGATATATTGATAAGATGACAATACCAGGATTCATCGGCCTAAAAATAGGAAAGACTGGTTCAGGGAAGCAGGAGACATCATTTTACACGTGGATTAGCCACCACAGAGTTCAGACTTTAACCACACTGAGAATCTTTGGGATCTGCTTGAGAAGACTTTGCGCTGCGGTCCAGCTCTCCCATCATCAATACAAGATCTTGGTGAAAAATGAATACAACACTGGACGGAAATAAACCTTGTGACGGTGCAGAAGCTTAGTAAAACAATGTCACAGCAAAAGCTGCTGTAATCAAAGCTAAAGGTGGTCCAACGAAATATTAGAGTGTGTGACCTGTTTTTTTGGTGCCAACTTTTTTTTTTTTGCAGTGTATGTCTCTGCCTTTTTCCACCAGCTCCACCCACCATCTTACCCAGCAGGTGTTTGATCAGTGCCTGGTTCTGCTCCCAGATGCTGTTGAAGGTCGACCATCGCGAGCGTCCGTCAGGTAGCGGGTTCTTCCTCATCCAGCCACCGCAGGCAAACTGGTAGAAATCCTGGCAGGGGTCGGTGCTGCGGTCCATCGCCTCCACCATCTGACTGGCCACCGTGATGCACGCCTCCGTCAGGCACAGGCCACGCCCACTGTCTGCATGGCATCACGGGAGAGAGGGAAAAAAAAAATGTAAAAAGTGATCAGCGTTAGAAAGAATGAGGTGAACAAGGGAAGGAAAGGAGGAGGGCGGGGGAGGAAAGGAAAGGAAAGGAAATGAGATGAGGACGAAGGGAAGGAAGGGACGGGCTCAGGAGGAAGGGAGGAGGTGGACAAGGAAAGGAAAGGAGAGGAGGCTAGGAAGGAAACGGGGAGGTCATAAAGGAAAGATCAGACATTAAAAGAACAGACAGCCTGAAGGAAAGGAGGATGCAACGAAGGAGAAAAGACAGATAGAAGAGGCAGCTGCAGGTTTAAACAACTGTTCCACATAAGCTGAAAAACATCGAAGACATAATTACATCACTATAATTAAGATAAATGGTTGTATGACCTCATCTTTTAATTCCCTAACAAAGGCAATAATCTGACAGTTTGTTGGTACAGATATCGAATGTCAAACAGTAATAAGCTCAATGCTATTTTCAGGTCCAAACTAATGTCGTGGCAAATGACCTTAATTCGATCATTATTTACTTCATTCAGATATTTTAACCACTGCTGAATCATGAATCCATTTCAAATTGAAATAATGGTTTGAAGACATGGGGTGTGTGTATGGCGTTTTTATTGACAACATCTAACATTTGATGGCACGATGTTTTTATCCCATTTTTACAACGTACCGGAAAATGACATTTTTATCACATTTTTGATGACATAAATCAGGCTTAAAAAATCATAAACAGACTAAAGTTGGACTAAACCCCCCCAAAAAAGTTGGGGTTTGACGACACATCGCAGTTTGAAGCCTATTTATTAAAAAGTTCATGATTTCTTTATAACTGACGTGATGTTTTAAAGCTTGGATAAGCTAACTTAGCTAACGCTACTGTTAGCGTGAAACCCACCTGAGCTCAAGCCCAGACCCAGGACCAGCAGACAGCCCAGCAGAGCCAGCAGAGCCGCCAGCAGCAGGACCGACAGCAGGACCTCCAGCTGAGTCCTCCGGCCCAGGATGTCCACTCCGCCCTTCCTGAAACCCACCTGAGACACAGAGACACAATCTGAGACTAGGACCTGATGGGACCTGGATCCAGGCCTCATAATGCGGAGCAGATCCATTAGACCTGCTATAGACTGGTTCAGACCAGACACTGAGGTCTTTGCAGATCCATCACTGTCCTGTTGTGGAGTCTGGATCTCATCAGACCAGTGTTTATGCATAAACTCATTTAGTGTGATGGAAACATGAGTCTGTCCTGACTCAGATTCTGGATCAGGTCCACACAAACATTCTGCAGCTACGACGCTAACAAACATTTATCATCTGTGATTTACTGTGATGTTTTATTTTGAAAGACAGGATGTGGACCTGATCCTGATCAGTAAAAGGATCAACACCAGTGTGTACTATGTGTGTATGTGTGTGTACTTTTGTTCATATTTGTTTACATCTGTATTTGCGTTTTGTTTGTGTCTGAACTTGTTTTATGTTGTTTGTGTTGTCTAGTTTCTCAGACCACGTTAATGTTTATATTTGTGTTTGTTTATGATCTTGACTCGTTTATGTTTTATAACATGTGTTTGTGTGTTTGTGTAAGTTTACATATTTGTGCTTTTATGTTTGTGTTTGTATCTGGGTATGTTTCTATGAATGTGTTTATGTTGTGGTGCTTTCACCATTTTCATGTTTACATGTTTGTGTTTCTTCATGTTGATGTGTTTGTGTTTATATGTTTGTGTTTATGTGGATGTGTTTGTGTTTATATGTTTGTGTTCACTGACCTCCACCCTGTCCGGAGATGATGCCATCTCAGCCGGAGTGTCCGACGGCTCCTCCTCCTCCAGCGTAGCTCGTTTGTAGCTGGACATCTGAGGACCGAGACACAGAGACATGTCAGTCCGTGTGTGTGTGTGTGTTTGTTATTCAGCGGACTCTGATGACCCCACTGGGATTAGGTCTGAGGACTCTGCTGGTCCTAATCCAGGTTCTAGATCTGGATCCTGAGTTCTTAGAAAACCACAGGAACTAGTGATGGCACTCAGTCAAAATATGACTTCCTGTCTCTAGGGGGTGAGAATGGGTGAGGAAGGGGGTGGGATGTGATGGTGAAGCTGCCGTGTGTTTAATGGACTGTGTTGTTGCAGTAAACAAACAGCGTGAGGAGCCGTTTCACTGTGATCGAATAAACCTGCGTTTCCTCTGTTGACTCTCTCTGTGTCTCTCTAGCCCTCACCCATCCTCCCCCCTCGCTCCTCCATTGTGAGGCAGTAACATAAACAGAGCAGCTCCTCCCTGTTCACAGAGACCTGATCCTGGATCACACTCTCATCTCCTGGATCAGGTCTCTGTTCCACAGGAACAGGTCCTACTTGGCTGTTACCATGGAAACCACTGCCAACACGAACTCATAGCTGCAGCTGTTTACAGCCCGGCCTGTTGGGTAATAAGGAGGTGGTACCCACACCAGGTCCTGGACTGGAATCTAGGCTGCATCTGAATCCTCAGTAGTCACTGCGTACTACTGAGTGCCTACTACTCGACCATTACAGTAGTAGCTTCTACATCAAGCTAGTCAGTAGTAGGCACAATTCAGATGTACTACAACACCACCATCTTGTCTGCCTTGTGACCCAGATGTTTACATCAATGTTGTAATTTTGCAGCCTGAAGCAGAGGGTTAGCTACCACAGCTAGTTAGCATCGCAGTCATAGCAGCAACTTTTTTACTCAGATTGGTGACATGAACGACTATGGACATGTTTTTATTTACTAAACTGTCGGCATTTGTGTTTTAATGCAATCGCTTAATAAGGTTTGTATAGAAACTGTGGGAAAAGGAGTGTAGCATAGTGTACATCGCTTGCATACTGCACATTCCTACCAGAAGTAGGAAGTCATCCGGGAACCTTTTGCCTTTTGCTGAAAGCTGCTAAGGTATTCAGACAAACTAGATCGTACCTTGCTCATTTTTGCTGCTACATAGAAGGCCAGTAGGGGTATTCAGATGCAGCCATCGTGTATGTGGGGTTACAACATGGCACCCACGAGTCATGTGATAGCCCCTGAACCAATCATAGCACTTGAAACAGCTCTGGGACTATGAAGGTCTTGCCTTAACTTAGCAACCTCACCTAAATTAGACAATTTAGCTGATATAAATACCCCAAATAACACAGCTAATCCAGATACCATAGCTAGATTAGCTCATTTAGCCATCTCAGCTAACACGGATAATTTAGGTACCTCAGCAATTTTCAGGCTATATATATATATATACATATATATATATATATATATATATATATCTTATTCTTCTACTGAAAGCTACTAAGGTATTCTAGATCTAGTAAAATCTAGCTTGATGTAGAAGTAACGTCCGTTACTACTGTAACGGTAAAAGTAGTAGGCACTGAGTAGTTACTGAGTAGTTACTGCTAATGAAGGTAAAGTTGTTACAGAAGATAAACTATTACAGCTAATTTAAAGAAGAAAATGTCCTGCTGTTCAACAAATGACTGCAACACCAAATCCAACAGGAGGAAACAAGTGCATTACATTTTAGAGTTTCTCTACAAATTGCAATATGGAGATATTATTCTTTGCATGTTGTTGTGCAATGATAATGATATTTATGAGCCAGTAAGTTTAGAAAATCAATATTTTGCTTAAACACTGTTGGCTCTAAAGGATTACACTGGAGAAGGGTTACAACACGGTGCAATATTGTTGAGTTGGACAAAATCTCTACATCAATGGCTCTGGACAAACATAAGAAACATCACCCACTTGTGGAAAACCCCAAGAGGGAAAAGGCAACAAACGAGGCTAACAGATGACGTTTCTCATTGTTTGTGCTAAAACTAAGCTAAGCTAACTGGGTGGTGGCATCCATCTTGTGTTGCTGTACTGCAGGAACACAGTGATGATGATGAAGATGATGTACGGAGACTGTGAGGGGACAAAAGAGCCCGAGGGGACACACACACACACACACACACACACACACACACACACACACACACAGATGTTATATAACCTGAATGGAGATGATTCACACACTTTATCTAATTACACACACACACACACACACACACGGTGACATCAGTCTCTACAGAGAGAGAGAGAACACACTCTCGTCTCCTAGCAACCTTGCTCGCCCACTCCCCCTCTCTCCCCTCTATGTGCGTCATCAATTAAAGAGAACAGAGTCGGGTGAGATACATCGGCAGAGACGGGGGAGAGGGGGCGTTCGGGTGGAGGGTGGTGGTAGGGGGATGGGGGGCAGGTCTCAGTGGACTAGTCCAGGAAGGAAACAGTTGGAAACCTTTATCTTCCTGCAGGACACAAGGACGCCAAGACACTGCAGAAACGCACAGGAAGACAGCGCCCTGGATCAGGACCTGGTCCTGTGGAGGTCCTGAAAACTCATAGACCAGAGTCCAGGACCTGGTTCTGGTTATGGAAAATGTTGATATCTCAGCTTATTTATCTACTGTTAGTGCTGGTTCATCTCTTTAAACTACTTAACACATCTCAGCTTATTTACGTTTGTTGGCCAAGTTGGATATCTTAGCATAGCTAATGTTGACACATTTTAGTTCATTCAGATACATTAACAACTTAAGCAATTTCAATGGCTCAGTGAACATTGCTATTGATACGCAGCAGCCAACTTATGTAATTCATATATCTTAGCTAGCTTAGCTACATCATCTAAGTTAGCAAAGTTAGCTTATGTGATTAAATAAGATAACTTATGGAAATGACCCAAGTCAACAAATCAGTTGAGCTGTCATATTAGCTATCCTATCTTAGCTTAGCCCCATTAGAAGACACCTCAAATAACTTGGCAGATTCAGAAACCAATAGCTTAGCTTATTTAGCCACATATTCTGACTTAGCTACTTTAGATACCTTAGTTATTTTCACAGATTTTATTGTGAAAGTCAATGCAGAAAGCTGACTCACATCTTTCTGCCCAGATGTTTGTCCGTTTGTCATATTCTAATTTGTAAAATCAGCATCTGCTAATCAGCTAGCAGCAACAGGCTAACAACAAGCTGGTTAGCGGAGACTGAGCGTTTTAATCTGCTATCAAACTATAACTTTTATTAATAATTAAACCTTGTGTTCAGATCAGACTCACTGAGACCTGATCCAAGACCTGCACCAGATCCAGGACCAGGATCTGTTAGCAGCTGTGTAGCTACTGTGTGTGGACGCAGAGGAAGCAGTTTAACAGTCTGTCAGTGTTGCAGGTCTGTGATGTTTCATCCTGAAACAAAGACGAGTCCACGTTTCCTGTCAGAGTGTTTCCTCAAACATCTGTTCATCGTCCCTGAGAGATTCGTCCACTGTTTACATCTGTGTTTACCGTCACTGCTGCCGCCGCCGCCGAGGCCGCGCAGCTGCGGCACACCATCGCACAGAGGTCGTAAAAACCAAACCTGCACGCACAAGGAAAGATCCATCTGCGTCACTGAGAGCGTACAGATGGATCACAGGGATAGATCTGGACCAGGGACAAACCCGGACCCGAAGCAGACCTGGGTTCAGGGTTTCCCATACATTGATGAGACTGTGGTATCCCACCTTAGTTTCATAATTGGGGCACTGATAATCGTCCTTTGGTAAATGAACGTCACTCCGTAACTTTAATTTGAAGGTATCACGTGCAGTGTTTGGTAAGGATGTTTCCAGCTGACTTAGCTCTTTGTGTTCTGTTTTACCCAGTTGCCATAGCAAAGCGTAGCCCCTCAAGCCCATCTAAATTAGGGACAGTGCGCGAATATTCAAAACACCGTCAGCACTGACAGAGGCAACGGTACTGAAATGTGTGGGGGTGGGGGTTCGAAATGTGTCGAAATATGTCCCAAGCATATTTATGTCAATTAAGTATTTACTTCCCTAACATATTTAAATCATATGCTGCCCCTGTGGCCCAGCACAGCACCAGCGACCCAGAGTTTGTGGACGTTTAGTTGCAGATAAAATAAAAATAATTAGAATCCTGTGAAGGATCCAACCTTTTGCGGCTCGGAAAAAATGAGGCTGGATTTGTTTGGATAAACTCAGGCTAATCATGCTAGTGTTAGCTGCTAGCTACTGCTTAGCTGTTTGGTTACCATCGAAACAGTCGACAAACACGTTAACACAAATGTTTTGTGTTTGTTGGTCCACGAATAGACGTGGACTGGTTTCTTAGTGACACTCCAGTTTATGAGATAAACCAAACATGGCTGCCAGAGTGGGACTGACTCTGCTCCTCCTCCATCACCTGCAAGCTGTCACCATGGCAACCTCCTCTCTCTGACCTTTGACCTCTGAACCTATGACCCCATCCGCCCACCCTCCAGAGCTGAGACCATTCTGGGTCCATGGTACCGTCTTGGGTTGTTTTGTTGCTCAGATGGAAACTGGGTGTCTTAAGGCAGGAAGTCACAGAGCTGGAGGCAGGAAGTGGTAAACCCCACCCACCCACACACACACACACACACACACACACACACACACACTCTTGCCAGCTCGCACTGAAACAATCGATGGACAGGAAACAGATTTATCACTGTCAAACTGAGTCTTTGGTCTTCAGACGTCCCCCTTTACTACTGAGACAACGGACAGAACTCTCTGATCCAGGATCAGGTCCCAGTTCAGGTCCAGATCCAGCTCCTCCTGGAGGTATCCACACTTGATCCCAGACCAGATGAGATTATAATCTCTGTAATAAATTAGGATGGAATTAAAGAAAAATAACCTCCAGCTGGAAGTGCTGAAGAGAACCTGGACTACTGTTTATGTCCCTGTTGTGTTTACGTCCCTAACTGTTCTTTTACATCCTTTGTGTCCCCGTATTGTATTTCAGTTATCATCCCTAGAAAATGTCCCCATCTTATTTACATATTTTACTACTCCTGTTGCATATTTGCATTCCCAGTATACATACAACCTTTATGTATTAATGACCTTATTTACGCATTTTATGTCCCAAATGCTATACACTACTCCTGTTGCCTAGAAACAGCAGCTCCTAACAGTTAGCGTTCCAGAAAGAACTAAGTTACATTTTACATGTTGCAGACAAAATCAATAAATTCAGTCCATTTAAAAACATCCTCTTCACTGCTCCTGCTAATGTGGTCATGTGACCTTTAGCTTTTACTGCACGTCCACATCACAAACCACACATCACACATCACACGATGCAATGAATGTTGGGATATGTTGGACTTTGAAGGATCCAACCGTTGTAGACTTCACATCTTAAAAGTTGATTTGTTGAAGAAACCTTTGAAATTACAAAGTCTCGATCTCGGATGGATACGCTGGATGAATTACTAGCTACTTCAGCTAACTTGGCTATGTTAGCTAACCTAGATATATAACCTAACACTGATAATTTAGCTACTTCAGCTAACTCCATCTCAGCACAATTAGCCTTCACAATGAGACCCGCTTGTCTCCACCTGTGATGTATATGCTAGTGACCAATCATCTATATCTGTTCTCCTAAAGGAGGCAGGGTAGTGGGGAGACCATGTGACCCAGAAACAGGAAGTGATGCTAGCATCTTTATCAGTCTCCTGATGTGGCATGGAGGAATGTGGATCAGCCTGTCGGGAACCTAAAGTCGCCAAACCAGAGCAACGTCTGAGCTTCTACAGACGGCGACATGACTCATCGCACAACAACCACGCTCACATTTCTCCTACTCATGCTACATTGACATGTTCATCTCCAAGCCGCCGTCCCCTGCAGGCGACTGACTCAGATAAAGTCAGTAAACAGCTGCAGCCTGGTCAGGCTTTGAGGCTGCCGGCCACCGTCAGCTGATCTTTCTTCACCTCTGGAGACAACAAAAGCTTTGTTCACAGCAGGAAGTAACATCAACAAGCTGGTTTATTATCTGCATCACAGTTGAGTTTGTCTTTACAGGGAAAATGCTGGTGTTTATTCAGAGTTTTTGGCTCAGCCAAGTTCCGATTATCAGTTCAATGGAGCTGAACGTTCCCATGAACTTCCTGTTAGCGATGTTAGTGATTAGCTACAGCTGCTAGCGGCTGTGGTTTGTTTGACAGAGCTTAGACTGAACAGAGAATGGCAGATTTACACGAACGTCCCGGACACATTTATAAACAGCAACCACGTCCAACATCATCTGTTCAGGAGGTTTCTGGACGTGAAAACACTTTGTCGAGGTCTGGCAACCTGAACTGAGCGGCGATGGCTTCAATGGTTCGAACCAAATCTATCCATATTTTTTATTTTGATCAGGCTCCTGGTATTTCTTTCACATGAGGTCCAGTTTTTAACTGAAGCCTGTTCTTTTTATTCGTGGTGCAGGAGAAGATACGTTTCTAGCATGTCATCAAGTAAATATGTATATTTATACTATATATACTTATATATACATATACATACATACATATATACATACATATATATATACATATATATATATATATATATATGCTGCTTATTGTGATCACATCAGCTGTGCGTTGAATGTCATACCTACGCTACATGTAGCATGTAATGTAAATATGCCAGGGATGTGACTGCTTTAAAGACATAAATGCGTAAAAGATGTAGATAAGAAAAGAATTACAACATGCTATGAAAAGCAGGTAAATACGTTGGACATAAATACATAAGGAATGTAAATGTGACACACTAGAAATATATAATGGGTGTAAAGAGTATAAGGCACAAATGATGTCAATAGGACATTATCTGAGACCAGACCGTCTGATTTAGGAATTGTTGGTTTGGCCAGATCCAGATAGTAGTAGTAGTAGCAGTAGTAGTAGTAGTAGTAGCAGTAGCAGTAGTAGCAGTAGTAGTAGTAGTAGTAGTAGTAGTAGTAGTAGTAGTAGTAGTAGCAGTAGTAGTAGTAGTAGTAGTAGTAGTAGTAGTAGCAGTAGTAGTAGTAGTAGTAGTAGTAGTAGTAGTAGTAGTAGTAGTAGTAGTAGTAGTAGTAGTAGTAGTAGCAGCAGTAGTAGTAGTAGTAGTAGTAGTAGTAGTAGTAGTAGTAGTAGTAGTTGTAAGTCTTTGTATGAACTGAATTAGATTTTAAAAGCAAACTGAGTTCAGAGGTTGAACTAAAGCGTATTCCAGTGTTTCTATGGTGTCAGTTCAAGATAAACCTGCAGAGTAACTGTGAAGAATGAGGAAAATGAGTCTGAGCAGGAAACTCGGCTTAGGTTCCCATCATTACTGACTGACCAGGATTTTCCTGCAAAACAACCGATTGTTTAAAAGTTTCGAGAAAGATTTTATCGATACCAAAACCTGAGTTCAAAACGTGTGATTTGGTTTAGTTTTGTCTGGTTTGCTAATGTTTAGCGAATACCGACTGATTGATTAGCCGGTCAACATTAAATTTCCAGACGTGATTTTCGATGTTAAAGTTATCTGTGGTAGTGACAAACACCTCTGTGTATGTTAGCTTAGCAGCAGCAGCTGTAGCGACAGTTTGCTAACATGCAATCTAGCTAACGTGCTGTTTGAAGAGCGTGCATATTTGAGTTCATTTATTAGCAATATCCTACTCGTTGGCTTCTTTGTTAGCTTATTTTAGCTGTTGTTGAATGTCACTTTGTTGCATTGTTCCACGTTATTCATTGTGCCGTTACCTTGGAGACGCACCATAGGGGGGCGTGGCCTCTGACATATAACTAGAAGGGGCGTGGCTGTAGATTAGAGTTGTTTTTGTAAACAATTGTTGTTCCTGCTTGTGTCAGGACTCAGAGGATCATTGGAACAAGATGATGTTTATTGGAAACAGATTGAAACTTTGTTTCTGCTTAAACTGCTTTTTTTTTTTTTTTTTTTTTTTTTGACAGGAAAATTAAAATAAAAAAGTTTTGTTTATCGGCTGTTTACTCAGAAGTTAAACAAGATTTTAATCTGAATGTTTACAGGAAGTCTGATGTAACAAACAACAACAATCACATGTTTTTTTTTTTAACAGTTTGGTAAAAACCTGCAGAGAAACGTGACGTTTGATCACGTGGTGAGATCACTAATCAACTAGCTTGTTTGATCAGTGACGTCAGCAGGACGTGAAAATGATTTCAGGCCCACACGCGCACGCAAGCACGCGCGCGCAGTGATTGACAGCTCATCAGCTGCAAGAGCGCGTTGGCTAACACTGTCACGCGTCCATGCGCGTGCACATTGTGTTTTACATGTATGTATATGCATGTGTGTGTGTGTGTGTGTGAGAGAGAGTGTGTGTGCGCGTGCACTCACCGTGTTCCGGAGCTCGTGCAGCGCTACGCTCATCCTGCAGCTCCGTCCCCGCACACCGAGCTACCGACGGCCGCTCCGCCGGCGCATCCTCCCCGCTCCGCCCGTCTGTCCTCCGACTGTCCCTCTGTCTCTGTCTGTCTCCTTGTTCTCTGTCTGTCCGCACGGCAGCAGGACCAGGGCCAGGACCGGGACCGGGACCAGGGTCTGATGTGGGTCTGGATGTGGATCCGCAGCTCCTTGTGTTTTTCTCTCTCTCTCCCCCTCTCTCCCCCTCCCTCTCTCTCTCTCTCTCTCTCCCCTCTCCCTCTCTGTCTCCTCAGACCCCGCCCAACATCCAACCAGCCGCTTCCTCTCACAAACAAACACACCCCGAGACACAGAGGCGCTGACGTCATGCTCACGGCCTGACGTCACCTCGAGCTCCTCAGCTTCCCCCCTCCCTCCATCCATCCATCCATCCATCCGTGTGTGTGTGTGTGTGTGTACACACACATATACATATATCTGTATAATATGTATCTAAATATGTGTGCACATAAAGTGTGTAAATGTATCAGCAAATGCATATAACTATTAAATACAAATATATTTTTCTGTGGATCACAAACACAACCTGAGTTGATCATTTACACTCAATATTGAAATCAAATGTCACCATCATATTTATATTAATATTTATTTTTACTTGAATTAGAATACGTTAAATAATTTTCAGTTCATGAAAAAAACAATGTTTTTCTTTCTTTATTTTTTTTTTTTTAATGAATCCAGATGTTTTTTTTTTTTATTGTTGTTTATTGTAAATAAATCCAGATGTTAAAGATCACGAGGACTCAGCTGCTGCTCGGTGTATTATGATATAACATCGCCACCTGCTGGTCACTAACTCACAGTACAACACATTAAACTGACCAAACTTATTTAAAAAAAAAAAAAAAAAAAAATCTTCAGTTTGTTTTGAAATAAAAAATATTTTTGTCTTCTTATCTTTCACAAACATATTTTACATATTTTAGTGTATTTTATTTTGTTTTTATACTTTCTGACATATTTTAGTCATATTTGTTACTATTAGAGAAATATATAGTCAATGATTTTTCAACATTTAAAAAAACATTTCATGTAAAAAAAAAAAATTCTGATATTTTATTTTTTTCTGACGTTTTAATCACAAATATTTCTTTTTGTTTTATAATTATCTGACATTTTTATTGTAGTTTTATATTTATGTATTATCAACTTTTATTTTATAATATTTTCCAAACTATATAATATAATATAATATATATTTTGTATTTTTTTTTTTTTTTGATGGAAAAAATAACAAAAATTAACAGTATTTTTCTACATTTTATTTATTTCTTTAATTTCATAAACACTGGTTTGAATATAAAACATTAACTGTCAAAATAAAACACAAATCAACTGATGCTGAAAATCACATCTGTCAGTGACGGCATCAACATCCTCAGCTGTGATTGGACAGCTGGAGGTGGGCGGGGCTTCGAACTTCAATGAAGTTGCAGTGGAGAGTTTCTCCACCAGAGGGAGACAGAGATCATCACCCTCGATCAGGACCGGGACCAGTACAAAGACTTGCACCAGGACCAGGACAAAGATTAAGACAAAGACCAGGACAAAGACCACGACTGGCTGACCCAGGACTGACCTCTTCATCACATCATCCTCTTCCTCACTCTGTCAACAAGTTGATAACCTGTGGATTGTTGATCTTCCTCCTCTGATCCTTCCTTCTTTCTCTCATCCTGCATTTAGTTTTCTCTCTCCGTCCTTCTCCTCATCTTTATTCTTCTCCTCTTCCTCTCCCTGAGGAGGATGAGGAAGAGGAGCGTCGTAGCAGCTGTGACTCTGAATGAGACAAATTTTCTTTTCACTCGACTTGAATCAGACAAAATTTTTATTCTCAGAGACGACGAAGCTGGAACACCTGCAGAGAGCCAGGAAACTGAGTCACCATCATCTTCATATTCACCATCATCTTCATCTTCACCATCATCTTCATCTTCATCCACAGAGGTAAAGTAGATAGACCAGGAGGTTTGAGACTGGAACAGATGTAGTCTAGGACTAAATGAAGAAATCTGGGCCTGGATGTACTACTCTGGGTCTAGATATAGTGGTCTGGGAATAATGGTCTGGGACTAGTATCTGGGACTAGTGTATTTACAGATCTGGATCTAGATGCAGTGGTCTGGGACCAAATATAGTGGTCTTGGACAAGATGATGTCTGAGAATAATCGTAGAGGTCTGGGACTAGATATAAAGATCGAAGATGTGGTTCTGGACTGTAGTGGTCCTAAATCCTGTGTCTGGTCCATTATTGTATAAAGTAGTAGTAGCTGAAAGTCCCACTAGAAGTAGAGACATTAGAGAAGAAGTTCAAGTCAGTGACTAGAATGATTCTCCAGTAAAAGTCTTCAAATATTTAGTATTTACTGTACTTAAGTATGACAGTAATCTATAAGTAAATGTAGAAAGTAAAAGTACAAGTACATGTTAATGAAACAGAAGAATATTATGAAGTTTATCAAGCACTTTAAAACATGGAGCTACAACAATCTTCATAGACAATGTCTTGAGTCTGAACAAAAGTATTAAAGTTGCTCTTTTTCACTAAATGTAAATGTGTGTTTGATATTGTTATTGTTGAAGTTTCTCCATCCATCCACCCTTTAAGATGGAGCCTCCATCAACCATCAAACATGGTGTTGATGGTCTAAACAGTCACAGGTCGATTGAGTGCTGAAGAAAACATGACATTCTCTTTCATCTGATAGTATATCAGTAAAAGTCAAAACATTAAAGGATCAATCACAATCACATCAATCAGATGAGTTTGGAGAAAGTTTAAGTTTTGTAATTTCAACCTAAAGATCCATAATGACAGTGTGAGGGTCGTGGAGTTGAGTGGAGACAAATAAAAGATAAAAGACTCAAAATGACATGTGACTTTTGTGGTAGTGAGAAGACGGTTCCTACAGACAAACCAAAGTGTTGTTAACTTTGTAAATGTAGAGATTCTATAGAAGATTGTTGATGAAGTCACTACGTTACCTGGAATTGTTTTCCTGTCAACGCCATCTTGAGGAAAATTCTGTAAAAGTCGACTGCCCAATGCAAATTAGGAACAGGAATCTGTAGGAACCCTCTCCTCACTACCACAAGTCAGATTGATGGGATTTTTCTACCAACACAATGTATCAACTCATTATCATCTGGAAACAGACCTAGAATGACTTTACTTTTCCTTTCAGTTGGGGAATGTAGTGAAGTAAAAGTGAAAGTTGACAGAATTAAAACAAACTCAATCATAGTAAAATACAACCAAAAGATACTGAAGTACAGTAGTGAAGTATTATTACTTCTTAACTATACAACACTGGTCTGGTCTGTGTGGTCATGTGACCCATCCACAGTATCATGGACCTGCAGACTGACCCTGTTCATTCCCATCATGCACTGGGGCTCAGACCTGGAGTCTGGTGATAACATCACCACGGCAACAGATGCTGTTTGTGTCCTTTATCAGCTGCTTTGTGGTTGGTGCAGACCTCCAGGGGGTGAGGCGCCCTCTGACCCCTGTGTGTGTGTGTGTGTGTGTGTGTGTGTGTGTGTGTGTGTGTGTGTGCATGCATGCATGCACGTGTGCGTGTGTGTGTGATTGCTCTCTTTGTTTCCAGTGAATCATCTCTTTAAGGTGAAACAGTCACCACACACACACACACACACACACACACACACGTTCTTTAAGAGTGTGTAAAGCTTTCAGCTGTAATTAAAGCTCATTAAAGTTTATTGAAGCTGTTTAGACGCTGGCGGGTGATTGGCTGACGGGTTGATTGGCGGTGCGGCTCTTTGTGCGTCTGCAGCTGCTGCTTCCTGTTCATTAACGACACACTTGCTGCTTCACGAGGCGGTGAGGTGATGACATCATCACCGCTTCCTGTTGCAGATTAAACACACCTGCAGACACACATATACACACACACATTCACACCTACACACACAGTGTTGTTACACACAGAGGTCAGAGGTCACAGTCCAGGCGTGATCAAACTGTTTTTTAGATCACCGTGACATCACTTCCTGTTTGGTCCCAGACCTCAACATGTAGTCCCAGACCACTACATCTAGTCCCAGACTCTACATCTAGTTCAGAACTCTACATCTAGTCCCAGATTACTACATATAATCCAGACCATTACATCTAGTTCAGAACTCTACATCTAGTCCCAGAATCTACATCTGGTCCCAGGGCGCATTCACACTGAAAGGTCCGGTTGAAACAAACAGAACTAAACCAATGCCAGAAAATTATTCTATGGAGACTTGATTATTGTCATGATTAATGGTGGATGGCGTTCACACTGACCCTGAACTGTTCCAGGATTCTCTTGGAAACGGACCATTCCACCTCTTCTAAGCGGACTAGAGCGCAATTTAGTCTAGACTGGAGTTCCACGAATTGGGCTAAATAAGGTCTATGTAAACGTATCCCCAGACTCCAAATCTAGTCCCAGACCACTAAATCTAGTCCCAGACTCTACATCTAGTCCCAGATTCTTCATCTAGTCCCAGACCCTACATCTAGTCCCAGACCACTACACTTATTAGCTCTGATTTCATTACAAAATAAAACAGGGGAACAGAAGTGTACAGTTGAACAAAAACAGTCATCTGAAGAAACAGGAAAAACCTGAATTTGGCAAGACAGACTTAGTTCTTCCTGCACTTTCTAAGCAGTTTATTTACAACTTTAGAGTCTCACATTTACAGAAGAACAAATTATGTTTTTAGATCAAACTGGTACAAATACAAAAATGTATAACTATGTTGATTTACACTTTAAATCATAAATGAAATGTTCTGACATAATTAATGAACTGTTGAAGCAACACGGAGCCTGTCACATGACCTCAGATGTTGTCACGTGACCTGTGTCAGTCATTAGCTCTCTTTAAGCTCTGATTCCTAAAAAGCTTTTTCTTAACAAAGAGCTAATGAATGAAAGGAGGCGCTAATCTGTCTGCAACAGCTGCCGCCACCACCCTCTCCACACACACACACACACACACACACACACACACACACACACACACACATATACACACACACACACTTCCTGTATAACCTGCTTTTTCTGTGAATCACTGTGAAGAATAACCATGAGTCCCAGACCTCTATATCTAGTCCCAGATCTCTAGTGTCAGACCACTACATCTAATCCAGATCACTAGATCCAGTCCCAGAATAATTTGTAAAAATGCAATATGGTTATTTACACAGTATAGAAAGGTCCAGTTGACCTCTCATTGCTGCTAAAAAATAAAAATGACATGTTTCAATCGTGTTATCTACTGTTTGTTTCACAGATGCATCCAGACGCTCAGACAGTTCCATCATTTTACAGAGAGAAGTCACAATATTCACCTAATTCATCCACAAACCAGTCAAACTGAACCACCCGTTACACCTGAGGCATCTCTTAGGACTCTATCCTGCTCCTCTGTTCTTCTCTATATGAAATGCATGTTACTGTCAAATCTAAACATCTTTCACCATTTTAAGGTCAAACACTAATAAAAACAGAAATGCTCATTATAGATTTTGGCAGACATAAAGAAATAAGATTTTAAACCCAAACTCGGCTCATGTGTGAGTTCTTGCGGCTGTATTGTGGTAATTTGATTAACAAGCACAACACACTGTGATATTATTAGTATTTATTATATTTCAATATATCTTTACAAACATATGATACACTCAACACTGTGATAATATATCATGATAGAAATAGAAGAGAACACTATCATAACATATCATAACATAACTTATCGTATTATTACGTGTAATGATCATAAATAACTACACAGAGATTATATGAATGTGCGTTTTTGTGCAGACGATGCAGTGGTATAAACATCAAAACTAACGCTGTCCAGGTTGGTTTTATTAGTCTATAACATGTAGAATATGAATAAAGTGAGCCGACACGACAGCTCTGCAAAAGTGAAGCCACAATATAATTTGTGGCTCAATATATGAGTCATAAGCCCCACCCACCCCGTCTTTAGGGGATGGGTAAGTAGATGGGACTTGGTCCAAACTAAAACAGATAAATGTTTGCGTCATTTTGGTTTTAATTGGTTATAAAAACTGAACCATTATGACTGACAAGTGAAACTGACTGCTGATTGGCCGGAGGGGCGGGCATTCAATACAGCAGCTTCACTTGTGCAAATGGCGTCGTCGTGGTTAAGATGGCGGCGCTTGTTTCCTGGATGTGATCAAATGTTCAGTCTTTAAATGTGATTAGTTTTTATTTGAACTCCTCCGCTCTGCCGGAGCAAAATGTATCTCTGAGGATCAATAAAATCGCTTGTAATTATCTGATCTGCTGATTAAAAACAATCGCCTCCCATCTCCTAGTTGCCATGGCATCTCTGCGTTTATTAACTCTTAATAACTCTTATTTCACGGCCAAGCCTCCCCCCTCAGCTTTAATCAGCTGCAATAAAAAAGAAAAACCTGCGGCTCTTCATCGTTATGATGAAGGTTTTTATTTCCTCCTCCTCCTCCTCCAGTAGCGGACAACTCTTTGTCTCAAACAGATTTTATTCAAACCAACAATTAAAAATAGTTTCATCAAGTTTTACATTCAGAAAGAATCAGCTCAGAAAAATCTAACACTTCGTCCAAACTACTCAGTGACGGTCTGACCCACAGTGTCTGTACAGTGTCTGCAGGAGGAGGAGGAGGAGGTGATGAAGGTGGAGGGAGGATGAGGAGGGTGAGGAGGTGAAGGCTCAGCAGGAGGTGAAGGTCTTCCAGAAGAAGTTCTTGCAGCCGGCTTTTCGTTCGCGGGGGGCGAGCAGCGGCCCGCTGCCGGCGGCTCGCTCCAGGTCAACATGGACGTCCTCGGGTTCTCCGTCAGCCAAAGGGAGGTTCTCCTCCTCCAGCGCCTCGTTCTCCACCTGCAGGAGGTCGGACAGGAGCAGCTCTGCCAGCGAGGAGCGAGACAGGTCCTGGAAACGAAGGAGGGCACGAGTCAGACAAACCAAGAAACCGCAGACGCCGCCAAAACGCCGACTGTGGTCGTCGTCTGCCACGAGCTGCAGGGTCAGAACGAACCCTGAGCTCTGGTGCTTAGAGGGAGACGGCAGCACGATCACAGCTATAATGTGCACTACCAGCAGAGGGCACTGATGTGGAAAAGGTTATTTGAACAAACGAGACAACGCGATGTTAACAAAAAAAAAAATGTGGATCAGGACCTGAGACCTGGATCTGACACATCTGTTACTGAAGTAAAACGTTCACACATCGCCCCCTAGTGGTGGCAGCACAGGCAATGCCTGTAACCATGTTTTTTCCTTTTTTTAAATCCCTGTCACCATGACAACGACGTTCTTTCGATCTTAAGGAAGCACTTATTTCAACCAAAACCACGATCTCGTTCCAAACATCTCATAAGTTTCAACCATGTGTTGTCAATTAGTGTAACAATGGTGACAAATGTCTGGCTGCGCCCATCGTCAGTGGCGCCGTTGTAACCAATGCTCTCATTGGACGATTAGTTACTTTCTGATGGATTATGAACACGAAAAAAAAAAAACAAAGGATCCACCTGATGTGGTCCTGGACCAGCTCCGTGACAAGGACCCTGAGGATCCTGAACCTGCAGCCTGATCTGGACCCAGGTCTGATTCGGGTCCAGGTCTGGTCTGATATGAGTCCAGGTCTAATACAGGTCTGATCTAGACGCAGGTGTAATCCAGGTTCAGGTCTTATCTGGATCCAGGTCTGATCCTGATCCAGATCCAGGTCTGGTCTGTGCAGCTGAATCTTCCCATGTTGGTTTAACAGGATGTGTCTTTCTTTTTTTTTTTTGTTTCGAGTGGAAAAACATGTGGAGCCTCGGGGTGAAGGTTTGCGCCTGATTCCAGAGGAAAACATCTGCTTTTCATTTTTCTATCAATGTGTGGAATACTTGAGAGAACCGACGAGTGAAACACAGACACAGTTTCCTGCTCATTTAAAAAAACCGAATCACAGATTTTTAATTTTTTTTTTTTAAGTTTTATTCTGTTTCCAATTAACAAGATGAGCTGAGGTCACATGAGTTCACGGATCATTACTTAACTTGAATTATCACTGCGTTTTATTTACAATCTGTTACACTTACATCTTTTAGACTCATGTTGTTGTTGTTGTTAGTTAGTTAGTTAGTTTCTGTTTTCAGGTTTCTACATTTTCATGTCTGACGCAGCAGAAAATGGAACGATGTCAGACATTTTAAGACAACAACAATATTATTTACAAATAATATATTTTTTATAGCAGATTTTAAAGTCTCACCCTTGCAGGTTTTAAGAGGAAATAAATAAACCTGATTGTTACATAAACTCATCGTCTTTAGTCATCTGAACATTGGTAGATTAAAGTTTTTTTCTTGTTTTGTATTTTTTTTTTTTTTTAACACTTATTTCTTGACTAATTTGTTATAATTATTTGGTTGTTTTTAGCATCAATAAAATCATCAGGAAATTCGTGGTTTGTTTTAAACTCATTAGAAACAATTAGAGTCTGAATTTTACACATAATTGTAATAAGGTATGAATGATTTTAAAGTCACATCTTTGAATAGATTAAAATAGTTGGAGTCGAACCTGAGACATGAAACAGTGAAACAAAGTTTGAAGGTTTAGTAAAAGTTTCACTGGAGGAATGTTCCTGTCTCAAATCCTTCAGAGTGTGTGTATATGTGTGTGTGTGTGTGTATGTCTGTGTGTGTGTGTGTGTGTGTGAGTCGGACCTGCTTGGAGCCCAGCAGCGGGCTCCGGTGCAGTAGCAGCCGGAGTTTGGAGTCTCGCTGCGCGGCCGTGGAGCAGCTGATGGAGGCGGTGAGGGAGAGGACGAGCAGGAGGAGGCAGCGGAGGCGCGAGGAGGAGACCATCTTCATCATTACCTGTCTGTTTGTCTGTCTGTCTGGTCGCAGGATCTTCTGGGTCTGTCCCGGCACAGCGCCGCTTATAAAGCCCCGCTGACGTCACTGATCACCGGGTCCGGGAGGGTGGAGGGGTTGACTGATGATGATGATGATGATGATGATGGGTGAAATGAGGCGTCCTCTAACACGAGGCTCCGGTGACAGTTTGTCAGCGGGTGGCGCGCGGACCTAAGAGGGCGCGTGACACTGCTTTTATCTAATTAACTGATTTTATGACAAACGTCACAAACTCTGCTGCTGAGATACATTTATATATAAAGATGTGATGACTGTTACATTAACATATGTAGATCAACACTGGGTTATTATTATTATTATTATTATTATTATTATTGCTGCTGTGAGTCAAACTCACAAATGAAAGTAGAAAAGACTCTGCTCATTCAACAGGTCTCTGCAGTCTCTGTCAGTTTGAGGCTGTTTGTTTTTCTTTCAGCTATTTCTTTTGTTGTAGTTCATGTATTTTTTCAGCCGTTTGTTGCTGCTTTGTTGCCGTGCACATCTCTTTATAACTATCTTGTGTTTCTTGTGTTTCTTTGCAGCTATTTGTTGTCATTTCACTGTTGTTATTTCTCCTAGTAGTTGTCATGTGTCTTTTTCTTCTTGTTTGTCTCTTTGTAGTTGAATTATTGTTGGTTATCTTTATATTTGTTGCCCTCTAGTGTGTCTTTGTGGCCGTTTGTTGTCTCCTCGTATCAATTTTTGGTCTCTTTCTAGTCATTTTCTGTCTGTTTGTAGTGATGTATCACCTCTTTGTATTTGTTGTCTGTCCCCTCATGTCCCTTTGTGGTTTTGATAATAGATCGTCAACATGCTCAGTGAAGCGTCAACTGCTTTTAAGTAAATGAAGTGTTTCCTGTCATTTCACACTTCAGGGGCGAGACTCGTCACAGCGCTGCTGGTTACATCGTGGACGCTGTCGTCCTCCTGCTGCCTGCTGGTCCATCTCTGACAAACTATTTACCTACTGTCACACACACATATCAGAGTGAATATTAAATCTGTGAAGCTCCTCTACTGCTGCTTGGTGTTTTTCCAGGTGGCGTGTTAGCTCATGAATGTGACATCATCGCAGGGCCAGTGACATCACATCGTGAGAAATGACAATGACTCGGTTTGATTATTATTATTATTATTATTTCGTAACTGCACTTGTCTCAGGACCTATTCTACACAGAATCACAGGGTCTCACAATTCAGAAGAAAAATAAAAACAAAATCCATTCATGTCACTTGTCATGTTTTCTACTGTCGTCGACTCACCTCCACCTCAGTTCACAGGAAAAAAACTGTTGCTTCGTGCCCGGGCTTGTCTTTCCACTTAGCTTACCATAAATACTCTAATACACAGTTCAGGTTCCACCAATGTATCATCAAGTCTGCTCTGGGTCCAGGAAATGTCTGAATTCTCAGCAGGAAGAGTTACACAAGTCTAGTTTCACCACCGAGTCTGGTTCTGGACTAAAGAGTTTGACCCTGATCAGTCTAGTTTGGTTATTTGCTACTTGTCAGTACACACTTGCTCTGTTCTGTAATGTTCAGTTCTGGTCAGATGAGTCTGGTTCTAATTAGTATTCTTTGGTTCTGGATCTTAGACATTTACTCTGATTGGTCCAGTTTGGTTCTTTGGTATTAGTCAATGGTTCTGGTAGCTTGAGTCTAGTTCTTAGAAAACTCCAGCCCAGGTCAGAAGACTCTGGTTCTGGTCAGTCAACTCTGCTTCAGTTTAATGGATTTGCTTCTGGATTTTGGACTTTTACTTTAGTCTGTCCAGTTTGGTTTTCTTGTATTGGTCATTAGAATCTAGTTTAGTGTAGCAGACATTGTTTCCGGATTAGTGGTTCCAGTTAGGTTCTTTGGCTCTGGTCTGGTTTTGCTCAGTGGACTTTGGTTGTGGTGGACTTGTCTTCAGTTGGTCGGTTTGGTTCTGATCAGTCAATTCTGGTTCAGCTTTGTAGTCTTTGGTTTTTAACTTCAGATATTTACTGTATCAGAGCAGTTTGGTTCTCTGGTATTAGACAGTAGATTGGACCAGCCCTGAGTCCTGGTTAGACTGCAGTTAGACCAGATCCGATGGTCCGTCAGGAAGAGAACCGGGTCTCTGTGTTTTAGCAGTGAACTCCTGTCAACTCACTGCAGGCACCATGATCCACCATCGTATTAGCGAATCAGTGGGAGTCTCGCTGATGAAGCAGCGGTCGTGGCGGTCCGACGGTTTCCCACAGCGAACACTAATCACACCTCCGCTGTGTGAGCGTGAACACACACCAACATCATACATCTCTTTAATCTCTCACCCCCAGTGTCTCATTTCCTCACAACAACAAACTCCACACATGAACGCTTCAACTGTTTCCACTATTGTCACATCCATCAGAGGCCGGTGGCTCCGATTAACCAATCAGACTGCGTCTCTGCTGATGATGAAATAGGTGGACAGGTTTACCTGAGGAGGACCAATCGGGACAGGTGACACACCACAGACCAGACAAACAAGTCAGCAGCTGGAGTGTCTGTTCGTCTCCCAGGTGAATCATCAGGTGACTCACCTGCCGTTGGACTGCACCTTTTTGACTGTGGTGCGTTCAGGCACCACAGCTTAGACACGTTTCTCCAGAAATCTACAAAAACAAACATATACATATATACGAAATCTGATTTTAAAGTGCAGCAGCATAATGCTAGCATTAGCATTAGCAGCAAAAAAAAAAAAAAACTTAATTCCCTTACTCACCAACAGGTGCTTCAAGGGAAGGAGAGCAACGCAAACTGAAACTAGATGGTCTAGCTTACAGAGGGATGATACTAGTTGTTTGTGTCTTTTTGTTGTCATATTGTGTCTCCTTGCAGTTGCCGTTGTCTCTTTGCAGTTGTTAAATTTTTCCTTACAGTCATTTTGTGTCTCTTTGTAGTTGTTTGATGTTTCTTAGTAGTTATCCTGTGCCTCCTTGTTGCCATCCTTTGTCTCTTTGTAGCTGTTTGTGTCCCTTTGCAGTCATTCAACAGGGATGCAACCTCTTGTCACAGTCATATGGATCCTCCCTCACTGTCAGACGAGGAGCGCAATGATGATGATGAAGATGAAGAGGACTCTCTAAAGTTTCCAGATGTAAACTTACTTGTGTCTCTGGTGAAACCTGGGAATCAGAATGAATAAGATGAATCAGAATAAGATGCAAATACAAGTCAATTAATAGAAGATAACAGGGAGAACAGGGAGAGGCAGGTGAGGGGGCGGAGCTACAGGTATGGTCATGGATCATCATGTGACTCGAACAGGAAATGCAGGGACACAAGAGGAAGGTTCACCAAAGTAAAACAGGAAACAGGTTAAAGAGGAAACAGGTAAAACAGGTTGTGGATGATACATGCCATGTTAGACGTCGGCTGTCAGGACGCTAACAATGGACGACGGGACACATTTCACACCCGTCCAACAGTGTTTCCACGGAAACGACAGCGTGGCTGGGGGGATTAGCGACTGTCTGTTCATGATGACCGATTGGTTCAGCCTGACGACCAGTGTTAGAGGACAAGATGTCAGAAAGACAGACGGACAGAGACAAAGATCCTCCTCTGTCCTTATCTTTTTGTCCCCTCATCTCATGGATGTAGCAGCCATTATATGTGAGGGGGACGTGTCCCCCAGCACATTTCAGATTTTTTCGTTTGGAACCGCCACATTTACCATGTAAAATATTAGCGTACAATTAATCTATCCACCCAGCGATGCTTCCATTACAAAATCTATTCCATTTGATTGATGTTAAGAGAATACCCATAGCACTGAATCCACACCAACTTTTCCTGTGTCTCTTTTCCACTATTCTGGTTGGGTCAAAAGTGTTGTGACACAAAAACGTTAGTAACAATTAATGGACTATAAACCGAGTACTCAAATTGAGTAGAGTTGAGAAGGTGCTAGTGGAAAAGGCCTACTTGTTACCTTCACAGCAGACCTACATAATGTAACGTCAAAATGTTTGTCTTTTCTTAAAGCTGCTTACATTCTTTTCTTACATAGCCTCTAAATCAGGGGCGATTGCTCTGAGACAACAAGGGAAGCCGAACTTCCTCTAACATTTCACACAATAAATGATCAAATATGCACTATTGAATTTACATTAAACTGGGATTGACATTATGCTAAAACTGAAAACATTATAGAATGTGTCTTTTTCACTCTGTTTGTCCGGAGTGATTTTCTGAGGATTTTGAATGCGCAGCACTGTGTATGAAACCCCATTGATGCTGAGCTATGGGTTTCTATGTGATGCTTTCTTTTTTCAATGCAGCGAAGCCAGGTGGTGATAGGATAAATGCTGAAAATCATCATTCTCTTTGAAGCCAGGCTTCACTGGGGGTGAATGGAGCAGTGATCTAGCCATGAAGTCAGGCTTTCACATGATGATTGGTAGAACTGTCTAAAAGGCTGAACCCCTTTCGATTGGCAGGATTTAGAAACAAACATTGGCATCGGAGCGAAGTAAAATTAAGTCCCTAGTGGAATATGCTCGTTTTGCACATTATACATATTACACTGTAAATAAAACATATTAATTACCATAAAGTTACTGAGTTTGTTGTTTAATTTTCGTTCAAGTTTCGTTCGCTCATAATCATATCTCTTAGTCAAGTTGTAAAGGTGTAAAGTTGTAAAGACCACCGCCGCCACTGCTCTATATTAGCCCTGGGTCACGTTAGATTGGTAAGTTAAACTTGGTATCCTTTGGCTGATGATAAATTAAGGAGATTTCATACAACGAAGTGGAAAGTAAATCACAATTTTCTCACAGGACAGTTGTTAGCTGGCTAGTCAATGTTAGGAGATCCATCAGCTAACTTTAATGCTAGAGTTACTTCTATGATATAAAAAATATGGCATTATTTTCAAAATCTTTCAATGCCCACTGCTTAAGTATTTTCTACATAATAATTCTTGGTCCATAGTCTGACAACTTTTCAAACATGTAACAGTTCAGTGTCACCATTACTCAGCATAATGGCATTTTGTATTATGACTAAAAGTAGAACAAAATAATGATAATGTAAAAATGCATCTGTTGATGATGTGAGGTTGTGTCAAATTAATTTCAGTGTCTTGTACAAAACAGGCTAATGCACATGGACTAGCTGAGTGACGACTTATTAATGAATCTGTGAATTAGTCATTGAATTAATTGTTTTTGTTTACTTCTGTAGGTAAACATGGGCGTCTAAAAACCTGTTAAATGCACGAGAATGCAGGAAACGGCATCTGCTTCATCAAAAATACCCCCCCCACAAATGGCTCCTCTGTCCTCATCTACTCTCTTCTTGTCTTCTCTTTCCTTTTTTCCGGATTTCCTACTCTCCTCTGGCCTTCTCCTTATTTCCTCCGTCCTTGTCACCTAGTCTCCTTGGCCCTTGTGTCCTCTGTCCACTCCTTTGTCCTAGTCTCCTCTCTCATCTCCTCATCATCTTGTCTCCTCTGTTCTTGTCTCCTTCCCCTGGCTCACTCTTTAACTTCCTGTCAGATATTTTGTCTAAACAGCTCTCCCAGAATCCTGCTGGGTGGTGGCAGGGGGGTCACATGTTGTTGCTGACCTGCTAATCACTGTGTGTGTGTGTGTGCATGCGCATGTGTGTGTCCTGCTGTGTCTCTGCTCATTGATTAGTCCGGACTGACAGACACATTCACCTCCAGCCGTGCATTTGATTGGTAGGCCCGCAGTGAGCCGTTTTATTGGACCGCTCCTCGGTGGGACGTCGCCATGACGCAGAACCCCCCCCTCAACTTGACCTTTGAACCGATTAGACCAGCGTTTCATACATATTCACATGTTTGATATGTCACAAATACAATCAGCACCATGTCGTGTCTCTGAGGGACTGAGGACAGGACGTCACACGCCTCGCCACCCGTATCCCATCAGCCCCTGCTCCTTGTTCTGATCACTTCCACAGACCAGGGCAACAAAGTTGTTGATGAAATACATTTGACGTAAAACACATCACTACACCTGGTCCACGGTGATCAACGCTCCTTAAATATTTCCTGTTTACATCTTTTATGTATTTACATTATGCACTACTCCTGTTGCGAAGCAACAACAACTGTTGCTAAAAGTTAGCGTCTGTTACGAGAATGAATTGAGCTGCAGTTCTATGCTGCAGAAAAAAATCGAATTCAAGTTATTAACAATAGCTAACTATGCCACTTTAACATTGTTAACTTAGTAATTTAGTTAATGGCTAACGGCTAACTTCCAGGAATCCAGCTACTTTAGATATCTTACCTTATTCAATCACCTCTGCTAATTTAGCTATTTCAGCTAAATTAGGTTGGACTCTGAAGGATCCAACCATTGTAGCATTCATGGCTCGGGAAAAGATTTGTTGATGGAGCCTCTGAAATGAGATAGACTAGTCTCCACCTGTGGCATATGACTGACAAGTTGCTAGCTACTTCAGCTAACTTGGCTAATTTAAGTAACTTAACTTCTTCAGTCAACTTGTCTACATTAGCTAAGATAATAGCTTAGATCATTTAGATATCTTTGTTAACTTTGTAACATTGTTGTTGAAATATGTTTTCAGTTTAATTGAAAAAGTCTGCCATTGACTTATATTACTGTCTTCACTTTGATATTAAAGATATCTTTTGTAGAAACTTGTCAAAAATGATGTAGAGGCAATATGTGAGGGATAACATTCTACGAAGGGGTCATTATCATGGAATAAGCCCCGACAGAGTGATGCAGGACCACAACACAAAGCAGAGGGGTCTTGAATCACTCTAAAGGGTCTTATTCCACCATAATTACCGCCTCACAGAACATTATCCCATTTATTACATGGCTACCTATTTTAGATATCAATAAAATACCAACAACACATTTTTATTATTGTTTTCAGGGTAATTTTAATGATTACGGAACTTAACTTTATTTAAGGCAACGTTCAACAGATCACTCAGCCTATTTATAGTGAACGTTGACCTGGACATTGACGTGTTAATAGTGAAATGTGGGACTTCTTTGGGTATATTGATATTGATGTCTTTGTCATTGCTGTTTTCTGTCGTTCATTTCAACTTGCTGTGGCGTTGCCGATGACTCGGATCAGCTGACAGTGCTTAGCAATTAATTTTTGTGACGGGACTGCTTGTGGTGTGATATGAACGACATGAATCAGAGGCGAAAAGTTCATTTTTATTGACAGCGGTCTGATATACTTAGCAACGGTCCATTATCAAGAAATATCAGACCATAGAACGTTGGGAAGTCCCGTTAAAGTGAATGGAGCGTTCAACAGCATTGTAAAGAGCCGTGTAATAAAGGGGGTGAAGACTTTGTAAAGACTACTTTATAGATTACACTTTTTTCAAGCTGATAACGACTTTCTCGTTTATTCAACAATCACAGTTAATGAAGACTATTTCATGTTAACATCTAGTGCTAATACAGTTTGTAACAAAAATTGAGAAGTTCTCATGAGTTGTTCGCAACACTGAGATAAATGATGATTGCGCCCCCTGCAGGTTGGTCTATGACTTCGGTTTGCACTTTGTCGTGCAAATGTTGCAGCTTTAATTTTCACCCAGCAGCTGAAACACAATGTGTGAGGTTAAAACTCGTTGCTGTTCTGAGACGTTTGTCTTGCCGAGACATCCCACAATCCCTCGCTGTTGAATAACTAATCGCCCATCAGTGTGTCCCCGTTGAGCGAATTTCAAGCTGTTTGTGTTCATTTCCTGTCAGACGGCGTGAACTGGCGCTAACATGATTTAGTGTGACGGGGGCAGGTATCAGACCACATCAGACTATGTTGGTCCGTCAATAACATTTTTTTTTCATTCATTCACTCACACACACACATCACTGTATTTACTGCATTGTAATGACACCATATTCATCAACCTGAGGGTGTTGTCAGGGCGACAGATGTGGAGACAGATGTGAACAAGTGACTTAGAAGCAGCTCATTTTTAATGAAAATTAATCCATCGCCTGTTCATTACCCAAAATGCAGAGCGACTGGAGAGGAGACAAGTTGTAATCTTCGTATCTCGGACATGTGAAATGATCCAGCAGATGTTCAGCTTCATCGTATAAATGGAAAGTAACTTTACAGATAACTAACCAGACTCAGATTAGATCAAGCTCAAATCTGAACAGTAACTTTTTCACCACCAGGGGGCAGCAGTTTGCTCACCACAAACAGAGCTGTTGATAAAAAATGATGGTCCGGTGTAATTTGAACCCAGGGTTTATTTCGCTCACATACGAGTCAAACATCCCCTCAAGAGATATTTTACTTTGGTTGAAGTAATATCGGGACTGACCGTCACAAACAAATAGTTAACAATGAAAGTAAATGGGGCGGCCAGCCAAACGTATCTAAGCTGTCATTTTTAACCACTAATAAAGTTCAAAATACATCTTCCCTACGGCAGTAACATGAATAGGGTCCCTTCACATAAATTGAAGTACTGATAACTTAGTAAGTGTACTGAGAGTTTGTTAAAAAAGACTGACCCAACGACAGCAGATTTGTAACTTTTCTCACACTGTTGTTCCATCTACACCATCTTGAAAGTCTGTGAAATTCCAACACAAAGTATCAAAATGTTATCATCTGCAAATAGCCCTGAAATTTCTGCTCCAACCCAGTTTAGACTGCTTAGCATTGTTTCTATTCTCAGACATTCTGGTCGAGAAATTAGTCAGAATTGTTTATAACAACATAAACATAAGTGGAACTATCAAGAAACGTTTAGAACTAGAGGAACCAGTCAGATGAATATAAACCAGAGATAACCATTTCAAACCAGTGACAACATTAGAACTGGTCTGAACTATTTACTGAACTATTTAAAAAAGCTGTCAGAGCAGTAAAACCAGAGAGAACTGTAAAGAACCAGTCAGAACTGTTTAGAAGCACACAGAACAAGAGAGAACAGTTTTTTCTTTTACTAGACAGAATCATTTAGAACCAAATAATTTGATTCATAACATTAGATTTTCTTGAAACTATAGATAGTGACATGAGTCGTGCGTAGATATTTTTCTGTTCTTGTGAAGAACCTGGTAAAGAACCGTCACGTTCTTGACACGTTGCTGCTGAGTAGCTGCTGGTGTTAAAGATGAGGTCGTTCAAACAACCGTAGGGAGAACGTTGATGTTCATGTTCATGTCAGTTTCATGTGTGGATGTGAGGAAGGTTCTTTCTCCTCATCCTCACAGATCCTCAGGCAGCTGCACCTGAATGATGAAGGCAGTGGCGGGGAGGAAATAAGGAGACAAACCACTCATCACCGTGGAAACGCAGAGACTGTAACCAACCAGCTGACAGAGCGAGATAACGCACACACACACGAGTGCGCGCGCACACACACACACCCATGCACACTCTGCTCAGCCTGATAACAGTTTAATCTGTTTTCAATCATTTTCAATTTATTTCACTTAGAGCTGCAGGAACAGTCACAACTGTTTACTGCTGCTTGTTTTTATTTATCTGATAAAACCAGAGTCTTCTGTTTCAGTGTATTCATACGCAAATGCAGTACACTGCATATGCAGTATACATGTGGTTGTATACATATTTATATGCACACACACGTGCAGAGGCATTTAAACGGTTTGAAAAAGGTGAAACGCGATGTGTTTCTAGGACAAACTCATGCTGAGTCGGATCAGGTCTTAATTTTACGCAAAACAAACACTCAGTCCACCTCCCTCACCTCCTGCTGAGCAGCAGTTAATAAACCAACAGCAATATGAAGGTTTGTTCTCACAGTTAAACTCCTGCAGCTGATCAATAATCAATCGTCAATAAACAATAATAGACAATCAGTATATGCGAAATAAACATGCTGCGCTCTGATTTCACATTGTAACAGAAACATCAGTATCATCAGCATAAAGGTTAATGATCCATCGACTTAAAAATCATATCATTACTGTTTTTCTCCAGCTGTTCAACAAAACCCCAGGCTAACAGTGTTTGCTGAGGGGAGGCCAATCAAATGCTATTACTGCTAACAAAAGCAAAAGAAATCACTAGTTATATACAAATTCATTAACTGTAATCAGTGTTTATTTTCCCAAATGACTCAACAGACGCTGTTGGGACCCATGTTTGGGACAGGCGTCTATATGAGACAGGAATGCCTGCAGGCGTGGTGCGTGCTTGGTGCATCAGCTGTCAGCCTGGTTTTTAAATGCATGGGGCCTAATATAGCCTTGTCTTTTTAAAAGTGCGCCCGGTAAATGTCCTAGACTCATGGCGTGAGTGGTATCAGAGCAGAACTGAAGTGAGACGGAGCGATGGCCCTGGTCTTTAGATAAAAACCCACACCGCGCTCCAACTATTTCACACACTCCTCTCACATGTTCCTGTCCGGGTGCAAGGGATTTAGAATGAGCTAAATTCAATGACAAAGAGAAAATCAGACCCGGTCTTTATTTGAGACTGGCATTTATGGCCCATATGTGTTGTTGCCCCCGGCTAATAAAAGAGATTGGCGTCCATTCGCCACTCAGCTATTATTTGCAGCTTTACGGTATATTTATGTCATGTTCTCATACCTGGAAACTCTGGGTAAAACAAGACAGAAGCAATTAGAACCAGAACCAGTTTCAGGCAAGTTGCAGATTATAACTAGACTGAGCAGTGGAACCAGAACCAGGCTGAACAGTAGCACTAGTTTCTAATTAAACAAGAAGAACCACAAAGATCATTTGGAACTAAACTAAACAAAACCATTTAGAATCTCAAAGAGCCAGAGAGAATAGTATCTCTTCTTCACAAAATTAGATCAATAGAACCAGCCAGGACTACTTAAAACTAGACATAGAATAGTGTAGTCGGTCAGAACCATTTAGAAACAGAAAAAACTACTAGTAACAGAACAGTTTAGAATCAAACAGAACAGTAACACAAATCTTTTTTATAAGCCAGAATCGTAGAACCAGACAAAACATGTCAGAAGAGTAAAAGATTAGATCAGATTAATCTGTCAGAAAAGTTTAAAACCACTCGAACCAACAATAGCACCAGTCTTCATCACCAATCAGAATGGGATAACCAAACAGAATCATTCAGAAGTTAGAGATCAGAGCTAGAGAGAGCAGTAGAGAGAGCGGAAGGAAAAAATTATAACAAGGCAGAACCACTTAGAACAGGGTTGAACCTGAAAACACTGTAAAGACCCAGCCAGAACGGTTAGAACACTTTAGAACAGCAAAGCCAGACAAAACTACATATAGGGTTTTTTTACTGACACATGCAGTGTCTCAGTTCTTGTACATTCTCTGAGGGCACCAGTCATTGTGCTGTGACCTTTGACAACCTGATGTTGTCTCTGTAAGACACCAGCATTTACCTGTAAACCTTCTCTGATTGGTCCAGAAATGAAACAGAAGTGGACATTTAGTTTCACAAGCTGATGATTTATTATACATATCATTTCTGTTTTATTGTGAAACTCTTAGATTTATCACTCATTTCCTGTTTTATGTTTGATGCTTTTATTGTGAAGTATCTAAATGAAATAAATCATGAATCTGATTTCATTTACTAGAAAAATGATAATTAGGAGGATTTAGGATTTAGTTTTGGTTAAATATTCACACACACAAAGACACTGAGCAGTGTTTAATGTGTCCGGTCAATATTTGCTCTCTCTCCCTCTGATCTCCATTAAAGGTTAATTAGACTCAACCGTCAAACAGTGCAACCTGCTGCTGTTTACACACACACACACACACACACACACACTGATCACTCACATCATGCACCCTGTGAACACGTGAACAGTCGACCTCATGTTCTTTTCATCTTGTAACATCTATGATATTTAAAAATAATACGTGTGAAACTATAATCTGTAATAATCTCTCATCCATAATCTGATCTGTGTGTTATAGTCAGACTCAGGACAGATGGAGGCGGAGTCACAAACTTGACTTGATTTCTCTCTTTATTTGATAATTACATTAATTATTCAGGTACACAGCTGCTGATTGGTCCATCCAGTCAGCTGATCCAGGATTGGTCAGTCGGTTCAAGAAGGCATGACCTCATCTACGAACCAAATCAACAAACAAACAGGTGAGAACCACTCAGTATGTTAATTGGGTGGAGCTTAAACTATGATTGAGGTACCTAGGCGGGCCATTAACAGGAAGTGAAGCCTTTCCAGTAGAAATTCTTGCACCCGGCTTTGCGTTCACGGGGGGGAATGCTATTGGGGGGGTCAACAGACCTCTCCATGTCCATCCTGCCGCCTGTTGCCACAGAGACTACCTCAGCTTCCCTGTGGCTGTCGGCATCAGGCATAGACATCTGAGCCAGCAGGTCCTCCACCGCACGTTTGCTCCAATCCTGAAGAATGACACCAACACAAAGCAGTTAAGCAACAGTTTGCAACAGGTTAGATACAGACTACAACTGGAACTACAGAACACTGGTTAACATGGATGGTTAAATACATGGAAGACCTTAGAACCAGATCAAACATTTAGAGAACAGTTTGGAGCCAGCAAAACAAGAGAACCAATTAGTACAATATAGATTCTAATAGAACAACATAGAACCCATAGGAATGATTTAGAAATAGATAACTTCTTAGCCAGATCAAACAATTAGAGAACCATCAGGAACTTACCCAGAGCAATAAGAGGACAGTTAAAGAATAGGTTAGAAAATTTTAGAATGGCTGAGAACCACTGAGAACAGTTTGAAACAATAGAGAACCATTTAGAACCAGTTGGAAGGGTTAAAAATCTAAATATACCAGTTAAGAAATAGATAAAGTATCTCAGAAACAGATCAAATAATTAAAGAACAGTTTGGAATGGTTATGGAACATTTTTGGATAAATGAATGTTGCAAATTTTGTACAAAATTGTTCATATGTTGAAGGAACGGTAGAACATTAGTGAAGTCTGTGACTTCCTGTCTTGGACTACATCTTCACTAAAATCCATTTAATCTGGAATACAACTTCTTCACAGTTGAAAATTTTGTATCTTTTTATTTTTTGAATTCTGGTTTAAAAAAAAACTTCTGCAGAACATCAACATACACAAACCACAGTCTCAACACTCCTTGTCCATGTTAGACAGTGCGGCTAACAATGATGTTGGTGTTAGCATAGCTTCTCTGTGGCCTGTTAATGTGGTTTGTTTTATTATGGGAACTCTGATTTGTCAGTGGGCCTCTCACCTGGGACAGGAGTCCTGCGCTCCGAGCTCTTTGCAGCAGCCGGTGATGACGCAGCTCCAGGTCCAGGTCTTGGTTCTGGTACTGCTCCTGGTCTCTGTCAGACTGGCAGGAAACTCCCGGACTGCACAGAACCAATGCCACCAGAACAAAGACGGCGGGGCAACGTACACACTGCATATCTGCCAGAGAAGAAGAAATGTGTGAACCTGCAAACAGAGAAACAAATACCACTTAAAGAAAGGGAAGGTTCCTACTGTCTGCTGGTCTGAGATCCTCTGCTGGTCCTGATCTTGGTCCTGGTTCTGAGCTTGACTCTGGTCCTGGTCCTGTGGGAGCTGTGGTTTTGAAGGCTGAATCTCCTCCTCCAGCAGGTCATGTGACGCCACGTTATTTGATTGACAGCTGGTGGGCTGCGAGGAGATGAAGGAACGCTGACATTCAACTTAAACAAACATCCATTAGGCCTTATTGACTTTAAATGGAGTCTACGCAATAAAACAATAAAACTATCAGTGGTGATGGCATTTTCCAGCCACCAGCATTCATCTACAGCAAATACAACAGCAGAATGTTGCGCTAGAGGAGGGGGGAATTAACGGAGCGTTCAGAGGATTAGCCGACTTCATTAGCACTTGCTGATATCTCCATTAAACAAAGAGGCAGGAGCAGAGAGTCGCCCACTCAACATTTATTCAGAGCAAACATGAATTAATATGGTAGAAAAACACTCATATCGGTGTAGAATGTTCTGCCACAGAGAGACAAAGTAGGAATGGCATCAGGGAACTCCAGCAGCGCTTGAGGATGAGCCAACGTTAAGTCAAACATCTACCAACAGCATCAGGACAAGTTTGGTGACCAAAACGGTAACTGGGCTTGGGCTGTTTCAGTGGTCCAGGACCTGGACTTATTTAACTGCTAACAATACCATTCAAGTAAATGATAGTGTTAAATCTGAGACTGGACTGTTGTGGAGTCTCGAAGATGTTTCACCCTCATCCAAGAGTTCTGGTGCATGGGATACTGGATGGATCTACCAGTATACCATAAAGAAGATCATACACTCTCTTCTACAGGCGCGGACCATCCATTATTCATCCAGGTCATAGTATTTTGAACGGTGTTGAATCTAAGACAACTGCACTGTTATGGGTACTAGATGCATCCATCCATACCCCTTCAATACCTCCCACTAATGATCCACATAGTCCTTTTATCTTTTGTACATGTCACAAGATCATAAAGCCCCTTCTAAAAAAGATTACCCATCATTCATAGTATCTGATGGTGTTGAAAATAAGGCAACTGGACTGTTGTGGAATCTTGAAGACATGTATATCAGTCTTAAATCTTATTTATGCTCCTCTTACATACACAAATAGGTACGTCCATTTCAAACACTGTCAAACATCACTGCCTTTATATTCCCCATGGGTGCTTTACATTGGCATGGTTATTAGGCAATACATCCACTAGAGGGCAGGGCCAAGTGCAGAGTTCCGAACTCTGCTGTGGTCCCAGATTTAATTCTCTGTGGGTGGACACCAGAGATATAACAAGCTCTGGTAGTTTGGTCAGTGGTTGTCACTGGAAGCTGCTGGTTATTGTAACAACGCTTGTCAAAGTCACCTGAGGTCATGTGGCCACACTTGTTTGGCCCATGAGAAGCAGATTGCTTTTTAAATCTTTTGGGTAGACTCCTCAGATCAGAACTTTCCATCTACATCTGAAGGACAAAGACTCAGATGGACACGACAGATAAGATTGAAAGGATCCTTTTACCTGGTGGAAGGGCAACAGTGGTTGCTATTGGGGTCATGGGTAGCTGTAGAAGGTTTATGATCTTGTGGGGGTATTGAAGTACAGGGGACTGGACGGATCTTTGTAGGACCAGTGGGACTGAATGGGTATGGGGTACTGGTGGACCTATTCAGTACCCCATACACCTTCAATACCCCCCAAAGGGTACTACAAGAATCCCTCTGATTTTGATATCATCCAGTTGGTGTTGGCCTCAGAATGACATAGTTCGGTTGGGGTTATCAGACTGAGTTTAGGCTGTAGGACAGATTGATGTAGCATAATCATTTCAGCCTTGAAGCTGATCCATGAGGCAAACCTGTTGTACAAAAAGAGACTTGGGACTTGTTTGACCCATTCACAATGGCAGACATGGGTAGGGCTACTACAGTTCTGACTGAAATCATCAAATAATAGATGTGATAACTTAACCAAAATCAACAATGACTAAAATTCAAAAATGCATCACCCTCTGGTGGCATCTCGTCTGTCACATATATCAGGTGGAGACTAGACTTTCTCATTTCAAAGGCTTCTTCAATAAATCCAGCTTCTTTTCCCAAGCCATGAAGGCTACAATGGTTGGATCCTTAACAGTCCAACATATCCATAGATTTGTTGCAGCGCAGGTGACATTTTTGAAGTGGACGTGCTGTTAAAGCTAAAGGTGACATGATGGCAGTAGTAGGAGCAGTGAGGAGGAGAGGGGTATGTTTTTAAAAGGACTAAATTAAATTTTATCTGCAATGTAAAATATAGCTGAATCCCTTCCGTAATCAATACTAACTGTTAGGTGCTGTTGTTGTTGCTAGATGACAGAAGTAGTACATACGGTAAATATGTTAAGTATGTAAATATGTGCATTATTTAAATACTTAAAGGATGTAAATACATAGACGATGTAAATAAGTAAAAGTCATAACTATACCAGGGATGTAATTACATAAAGTTCACAAAAACATAATGATGTAAATATGTTAATATGTAAAGGAAGTAAATATATTGAAGAAGTGAATACGTAAACACATAAAAGTACATACATATGTAGAGGACATAAACAGGAAATTCTGGGTTTCATTTCAAGACCATTGGTTCAAAGCAGACAACAGAGGCAGGTCTACATCAGACCTACATAGACTTCGTAGTCTCCTGATGGATGCAGGTACAATCAGCTGTTTCATGTGCTTATTCATATTTTATTAATGATGCGGTGAATGAAACTTGTCCACGTTCAGACAGGTCAAGTCCAGGTCCTGGAGGGTCCTGAATCATTCCCAGACCAGATGATATTATAATTTCTGGGCTGCTACCAGGAAATTGCTCTAGCAGGAGGCGTCCTGATTCATGTCAGGCTGAGTCCTTGAAATCCATGAAAAGTTTGAAGGTGTTTTAAAGATTAAACGTTTTGACTGAGCTGAGGTAGAAGTCTCTCCACTTCATCTTTTCATCATCATCATCATCATCACTATGCTCTTCTCTGGGATGCTAATAAACAACACATTAGCAGCAGCTGGTTGTCATGGTAACACATTAGCAGCAAGGGTCCATCACTAAGGAGCCAATGGCATGAACACAGACACACACACACACGCACACACACAGGAGGCATGATGGGAACATGACATCACTCCTCTCTGATGTGATGTTACTGAGTCACCGACCGACGCTGAAACTTACTGGAAATTTTTGTTTCTTTTAATTTGAATTCAAATGATCATGTGATGCGGTGATGTGAGGGAAAACTGGGTGTACAGAAAGGGAAAACGCAGCTTTAACTTGAACTTGAACGTTAAACTTCAACTCATTTATTCACAATGAACTCCATTCATCACAGATTATTACAACCTGCAGCCACATGGACTCATCTGTTCCTCATGGTGTTAAATCCAACACCCATAAACACATATATGTGACGTGTGCACATTTTATACAGTAATTATTTTGAATTTGGTGTTGAGCCATTTAGACGGATGTTACATCAGTTATCAACTGGTAATTTAATAACCACTCACAGACAGACAGATTCAGAACACACAAGAAAATGTCTTAAGACATTTTGTAAAAGTGAAACAAATTTCCTCAGTTTTAATAAAAGTCCCAAAGTTTGATCTCGACAATTGCTTTATATTTCAATTATTTTATATGTCTCATTGCAGTTTCACTAATATGTTAATTTACCAAAAAACATCTGAGTCTCTCTCCCTCTCTCTCTGAGTAGAGAAGTAAGCTATGCTAATGGTTATGCTAACCAAGCAGGGCGGCTAACAAAATCAAAAATGAACAACAATTTGATACCTGAGGGTAAATAATTTTATCATTACTGTGTCAGTTATTTTTATTTTCTGTAATATGCCCTCTGAGCAGTTCTACATCCTCGGGGTTAGCTAATTAACATGCTAATCTCAGTAGAAGCTAAACAAGAGCTAATATTAGCATCACTTTCTACCTTTGGAGACACCTGTTGGTGGGTACGGGAGCAAAGTTTGCTGCTGAAATAGCAATGCAAATTTCTGCTGCAAATGCTAACACTTGCAACGGACCCTTAGCAAAACCAACAATTTGACAAATTATTATTATTAGGTGACTTGTAATGATTTTTGATTTTATTTTCTTACGTACAACTCTTTGAATATCTCTACATGCTCAGGGGTATGTGATTCTCATACAAACTTCAGTTGAAGCAAAACAAAGAGTTAACATTGCAACATCTCTACTAAAGTGTAGCACCCTTAATTGTTATTTTGACAGAAACAGAAACTCATCTTACTTCTGTAAAACACATTTTTATTAAACATTAAGAATTATATTCACAAAAAAGAAACAGGTTTTTGACACTATTTCAGTATTTGAACAACATTTGAGTATGTACATCAGAAAACAAAGAAGTATCTAAAAACCATTAACAGCTCTGTAAACACTGCTCATCGCCGCTATGTACGCCTGCAATTAGAGTCTGAAGACGAATCAACCCTCCACCTGGTGGGTATTAGAGGAACTGCAGCTATGCCTCTACTGGTAGGAGCAAGTACTGCAGTAGTAGTAGTAGTATTGAGTTGTACCAGAGGTTACAACAGAAGCAGCAATCGTAGTATTCTCAGATTATAACTATTATAGATAATGGAAGCAGCAAGAGTTAAATATTTCATTTTGTTTTTCAGTTAAATTGTTCAGGTTCCAGGTGAAAGTACATCCTTATTTATACACAAACATATCTGTAGGTTTACTTTAAAAGATCAAAAAATACATTTAATTAGGAAAGTAGATTTTACTGTAGATAAATTAGGTCTTAGAAGACAGTATGTAGCTAATAAACTATTGATCAGTGATGATGAGTTGAGCCCTTTGTCTGTAGCTGATCAGCGTGGCCTCAGACAATGATTTCAGACCAAAGAAGTGAACTGAATTTTCAAATGCGCCTTATGTGTTTTATTTGTATTAGCATTTATTCAACTGTTATTCCAGCTGTTTGGACTTTACTTTCATTAGCACTGCGTAAGCTCCTTAGCGCAATTATTAGCACTACACAGCTTTCAGCAGTGAAAAAGAACAAATATTCACGAATTGTTGAAAAAATTCCATTTCGCCATTGGCCTGAACTCACCTTTGCAGTGAGAGTGATGGCATCCCTGGTTGCTATTGTAACAATCTGCAGTGTGAAGTTTTTAATATGAAGCAGCAGCAGCAGGAAGGTGTTTGTTAGGTGTTTCAGAGCTGTTAAATCTACCTCTGACACAAACCCAACACCTTCCTGTTTCTGCTGCTGCTTCACATTTAAAGCTTCACTCTGGCAAACTAGCAGACTAGAGGCTTTTATTGTGAAGTGCGGACAGGAAATGTTTTGGACTTTCACAAACACGTTGGAAATCAACAGGTAGGTATGTGACAACCTGTTTAAACAGAGTTAACAGACATAGTTAAAGAGACATAGTGTTAGGTTGGTAAGGCTCTTGACTGTGTTGCACAAGGCTAAAAAGAGATGTACAGCCACTTTCTGTTTACATTGGCATTAGCATTCTGCCCGGATCACTTAGCTTATTAGATGCTAAGTAGCTAAACTGCCAGGCTCTCTCCATGTCGCACCAATTCGTTTTGTTGTTTTTTTGGCAGCTGACAATATCAAAAGACTCATAACTCTGGAATATGGGTTCAGATTTTCCGAGAGTTACCCTTTAACTATGATTTCCAAGGTGCATTTCACTGACAGTCATGAAGCTAACTGGGGGGTCTGGACTGTTCATGATGTCTGTCCTCTGATTGGTCCTTGGCTGATGTGAGTACACAGATCAGTAGTATTAGTATCAGTAGTATTTACAGTAGTAGTTGTAGCAGGATCAAACGCAGATCATGGGTTCCTCATACAGACTCGGCAGCGGCTAATCAGATCACCTGGCAGCCCATCTCTGAGGGTCTGAGGCTTTGGTTTACTGTGGGGCGAGAGACATTCACAGACATGTGATTACAGGAGAGAGAGAGAGGCACTGTTTTCTTGTTTATGCTAATGAGTTTCAGCGAAAAGTGTCTGTGGAACAACAATCACAGCTGCCTGTTAATGATGAGACACTGTCCCCTGCTGGCGGAAGAGGAGGACTGCAGCCTCTGCAGAGTTCACGATGTCGGCAGTGTCTAATCCTGAAGATTTGTTATAGTTACCAGTTCACCATATGATTCAGTCAGTAAAATTACACTTTTATTATTATCATGAATCCTATTCAGATATTTCTGAGATATTGTATTTTTTTCTATGAGCTTTAAGTCATAATCATTAAAAAACTGAAACCAAAAAAATAAGAATATATTTCACCTTATATAGAAGTCAGAATCTTTTTAATTAAATAATGGGAAAAATTTACTTTTTTTTTTTTAATATCTTGGGATGCAACTGTATCTGATGCAGCATCATTAAACCTAATTCTGTCTATGTACTATCGAAGGTTTATTGTACTTGTACATGTTTGTTTTTCCTGTAGAAATGTGCTGTACCTGAACATGTCATGTATGTTAAGAGCAGCCAGCCAATAGCTGAAGGAGTCTGTGTAGTAGTTGCAGGTTCCCTTGTCGTGACACTCGATAAAGGGAATCATCCTGAAATGTTCCAGACAGGATCCAGGTGAGACCAGGGGCTGACCCGACCCTTCTGCCCCTGCACCGGTTTCCTAGAGAACAATGACAATAATGCAGCAATACAATAATACAGCCAACTTTGTGTATCTCATAAATGTAATCCTGCTTTTCATCATCTCACCATCACAAAGGAGTATCCAGACCAGAGGGATATCCACCCAGAGGGACAGTCAGGAACATCGGTGGTCTGACTGTGACGGGCGATCACATTGGCTTTAGCCTCACATACAGCACATCTACAACACAGCACATACACATATAGTCATTGACATATTATAACAAGAAGACAACACACCTCCTATACAGGTACACTCAAAATGCTTGGCATTTTTCTCCTTTGTGGCTGTTTTTTATTTCTCTGTTGCTATGTTGTATGTAGTTGTTGCTCATTGTGTCTCTCTCTTTTGTTTATCCTTGTAGCAATTGTATTTTCTTTGATGCTATTTTGTGTCATTGTAGCTGTTTCGTATTCCCTTGTAGTAATCTTTTATTTCTTTGTAGTTTACTTTTGTCTCTTTGTAGCTGTTTTTTGTTTTTTTGCTATTTTGTATGCTGTTGTAGCTGTTTTGCGTCTCCTTGTATATGTTTCTACGTAGCTCTGCTCAGTATTTGCTATGCCTTGTAGCTAAATTTTATCCTCTAGTGGTTGTAGCTCTGCCCTCTTTGGCCTGTGCTCCTGTTCTTCGCGCTTAATTCACAGGAAACACTGCATACTCCTAAAATACAGAATCACACATGTAAACACAAGTTGCTTTTTTTGCACAATTTGTGCATGGGTGCGTTACCGGCTGATGTAACTCTCCAGCAAGTCCTCAGAGACAACGCTTCCTGGCATTGTCTGGTTTGTGGACAGCCAGTAGGAGTAGTCATTGCGAGATGCATAGTGACAGGTTTGTTCAGTGTTGCAGAACAGGAAGGGCATGGTGGTAAAGCGAGGGAGACAACTGCCTAATGTACCTGCAGAGAAAGACAGACAGAAAATTATATTTATGCATTACGTAAATTGTCTCAATGAATAAGTGACTTCAGCTTTTTTTAGACCTGTACTTCATTTCTTTTGCACTTGAGTAAATCTATTAAGTTTCCTGCAATGTTGTCATGTTACCCAGGTCTTGTCCATGAGCTCGTTTGTTCCCATTGATGAACAGCAGTGAGTACCCATTGTATATCATGCCGGATCCTTTAGGACATGTCGGTATAACAATGTTTTGACTGTGTCTAGTGAACAGGAACCCATTCCTCTGTGGCGGTTCCACGCATGGACCTGGCGGACCCGCAATACCTTTCCTACCAACTGGACCACTGTAGCCCGCATCACCTGTCGACACAAGGACCAAATGCTGAATCAAGTGATGAAGATTCTATGCATTATAATTATAATTATTTATAATAAACTAGAATAGAAAAAGAAAATTTCATTTCCGATACCTCTTCCTCCAGGGACTCCTATGTCTCCTTTTTCCCCCGGCAAACCAGCACGACCCCCTGATCCTTTTCTACCATCTTTACCATTTGAGCCTTTAAGACCTGAAGCCACAAAACCCATGTGCTCCTTAAACTCTATTTACATCATTAGTATCTCACATTCCATTTGTGATACATCAGTGCCTTAAAGCCTGCTGATTGAGACTGAAATATTATGCCACACTCACCTTTCCATCCAGGCCTCCCAGGTTGCCCTTGAGGTCCAGGTAGTCCTTTGGGACCTTTATCTCCAGGCTTGCCATTTTCTCCTGGCCTAGTTATGATGTCTTGTATTACATCAATCCCCTTTTTTCCTACAGGGGGCAGTATTAGGTACAGGTTATTAGTACTCTGCAGAACTGTGTCGGATCAGTTTTCAGGTGTGGCTGCTGCTCTAAGAGAACTGTTAACCTCTCTTCCCAGGTACTCCTGGAAGTCCTCGTAGTCCGCGATCACCTGGTTGTCCAGTTTCTCCCTTTCCACCTGAAATACAAACAGGGAGTCTGATGAAAGGATGTTTTTTTCACTATTTGTATACTTGTTACCTGACAAAGGAGAAGGGGTCTTACCAGGAGGTCCTGTCAAACCAATTTCTCCCATATGGCCTTTTTGTCCAGGACGACCTGAGGGTCCGTCTTGACCCTGTCAACAAAAGCGACTGAATAAATCACAGCCTTTACCAGACAGTCCTGAGGACCAGACAGATTGAGACTAGAGTCCTAATTTGAGGGCTGACATATCAGGCTGACAAGTCCATTTCTCAGTCTATAATGTTACTACTGGAGGTACTGACCGGCCATCCTGGTGGACCAGGGTCACCATAGCAGCCAGGTGGTCCTGGTTCACCTGTTGGTCCTTTAGATCCCTTATCTCCTTTATTACCAGGACCTGGGGGACCAGGAGGACCCCGACAGCCAGGAGGACCTACAGAGGAAGAGAGATGGTGTTTTTTTATCATGTCTCCAGCTCAGCATCAGTCTGTGTCACCCCCTTCAGATTCATGTGTGGATACCATCCTCCACTGGGTTGGGGACTAAGCTTTGATGGTACTCATGGTGCTCAATCAGAGTCCACATTGGTGCCTGGATTTATCAGGAGCTCCTTCAAACAGCACAGCCTTTTCCATCATATATGATTATGGACACATTTAATTCAGATGAATGATTCTTATCAAAGGAGCAACTTCATCATCAACACTTATCAAAAGATTCTCTGATATTTCACGGCAATATCTGCTGTAAACTCCAGAGGAAATGGGACTCTAAACATCAATTTTTACAAAAGGGACTTAACAGACTCAGTCAGATTGTTCTTGGCCAAATGAGCAGCAACTGTAGTCTGTAGTCTGTAAACTCAGGGCGCCCGTTTACCTTTTGGTCCTTGTGCTCCAGGGGGTCCATTTTCCCCTTTGTCTCCTGGAATGCATTTCCCCTCCAAACCAGGACAACCAGCAGGACCAGGTGCTCCTGTAGGACCGCGACAACCTGGGTTTCCATCAGGACCTTTGGGCCCAGAAGGGCCACAGGGACCAGGAGGACCTTTCTCTCCAACACAGCCTAGGGAGATGAAAAGATGTGAAGTGTGACTTATTTCTTTTTCTTTAGACTTAATTGGAAGCTATACTAACTCACAGTCATAACCAATGACTCACCAGGTTGACCTTTCTCCCCGTCGGGGCCTTGAGGTCCAACTCCAGGAACTGGGGGAAAAAAGGTAAAATTTCAAATTCCTTTATTTCCCACAGAGGGGCAAATTGAAACCTGAATCCCAAAACTGTTCACAACAACAGTGAAAACTTTTCCAATAAGATTCAGTTTCAGTCTCCTACCTCCCATGGCTCCCTTCTCTCCAAGTGGCCCAGGTATCCCATCTTTTCCCTGCTCTCCTCTGGGACCAGGGGGACCAGGATCTCCAGGAGCCCCCTTGTTACCTAAAAAAAAGATGTTAGCCAGCCTCTGAGAAACAGCTTTTATAAAGACTTTGAATTGGTTGAGCTGAATGGGTTAAGTAGTACCTGGAAGACCACAGGGTCCTGGAGGCCCTTTTGTCCCTGGAGGACCATCACTACCCTTTTCACCAGGAGGTCCAGCAAGACCTGGGGAAGACATGCAGGTCTTGTTAGCTTGCAAGACCTATATACAAGAATACAAGACAAGCCCAGGAGGACACACTGAGGATGCCTCAGACAAACAGTTTACCAACTCCAGACAGTTTACATTGTAGATATATAAAGTTTAAATATTAAAGAATCACACCTGTGCATCCTGGGGGACCACTGGGTCCTTTGGGACCACACAGGCCTTTTTCTCCTGGAGGACCAAAGGGTCCAGTGTCTCCTGGAACTCCCTTCGTACCTACAGATCCTGGACATCCAGGAACGCCCTGAGGAGGAGACACATCAATGTTGTTTCAAAGCAAATGCATCATTAAATACTATCCAACTCATATACACTTAATTAGTGATACAGTGCTAAGCAGTGGACACCCTTGCTATTCTGCGCTCTTCTATATTTCCATATTTTTGATTATGAAATGAGCGAGGTGAAAAAATGCAAAAAATGTTCTACTTTTCAAACATCTACTGCTACACTCTGTTGATATGACACTCAACTTTTTGATAGGTTTTATAGCTTTGATAAATCACCAAGAAAATCATCAAGAAATAATTTATAATTTAGTTTTTAATGGGTGTGTATGTGTGTTTTGCGTGGAATGTTGTGACTAGAGCGGGTGATTTCACCAGCTAGAGTGGAGAGTACTTTACACGCTGCACAAGGTCACAAATTCCACTCTACTCGTTACACGCCCACCCCCTCCAAAAAAAGTTCTAGCCCTTTTGTGCTCTTTCAGACAATGTGCCTGGATAAACAATGTAACTTATGGTTTTTGAACTGTCTGCCTCTAAGTGACAAGAGTACCCCTCTATGGCCCCACTAACTCAATGTTAATTGTCAAGTGTATATTAGCATTTCTTATCTTAACATTTAATAGATGGAAAATCAATTCAGCAGATAAATTTTATGTCCAGAAAGAACCGGTAATGACGGAGGGTAAACAATAACAAGATAAGGGACAGTATAATCTTCATACCTGGATAAGAGGTTAATAGTAAAAGCATTTTAAAATATAAAAGAGCACATATGTGAGTGGCAGCCAATTTGACAGCAGCATCACATTCCTCTTACTTTTTTCCTCTTTTTCATCTTTTTATATAAACTTTTGACCAATTTGGAACTCCGATGTGCATGGCACAGTTTGTAATCATGATACCTTCTCTCCTGAAAGTCCTTTAGATCCTGGTCCTGGAGGACTCGGTTCTCCTTTAACACCTTTTGGTCCTGCTGCTCCTGGTATTCCATCTGAACCAGATTCCCCACAAGGGCCAACACAACCTTTCTCACCTTTACAACCTGGGCAGAAAAAAATAGAGTTGTAAAACAGCAGAGAGACAGAGATCTTGGTGGCCCCCTGGTGGCCAAGGTGCATGACTACCATTTCATCTAATTAGTGACCTTCAGCTGGAGGATCATCATAAAGTCAATATACAGATTATATTTGTGATGAGGCTAGGAGGGAGGAAGGTTACCTGGCCTCCCAATCTCGCCTGGATGACCAGGTGGACCACTGGGACCTGTCTGACCCTTTTCCCCATCTATTCCTGGGTCTCCAGGAAGTCCTGAAATACAAACATATTCATCAGCTCTTAAATCACAATCTGATAACAATGACAAAAACAAGTTCAAGAATCCTTTTTAGTTACATTGTGCTCACCTTGTGGCCCTGGGTTTCCAGGTATACCATTGCCACCATCAGGGCCCTGTGGCCCTGGTAGGCCCTTATCTCCTGTAGCACCGGTGAGACCCAAGGGCCCTGAGGGAAAGACAAATGGGTCAGTGAGAGGTGGACTGACAGAGGATTAAATGACTATAACAGAATCTTTTCCTCATCATCAGCGTTTTTTGTTATGTTAGGTGTTGGACAACCAAACATACCTGGTTTTAGACTTAGTCTTAGTTGCCTTATTGGAGACCATAGGAAGTAGTGCTGCTGGTGCTTTTTGTTTATTTGGCTAATCAAACTTGTCTAACCAGCAATCAAAGATAATCTGCTGTAACAGGAACAGAAAATAATCAAATCTAGTACCTGGTGCTCCAGTGTCTCCAGGATCTCCGTACATCTCAAAATAAGTCTGGATTCCTCTTGGTCCAGTCTCACCTTGATCCCCCCGAGGTCCTGGAGACCCCTGATAACCCCGGACCCCATCTACTCCCATCTCGCCTGAAAACAGACAGTAACTGTGAGACACAGCTAAATGAATGATTGGTTGAATAACTGGTGGTTTGGCTGATTCATGAAACCTTTTGATCCTGGTCGTCCTGCCTCTCCTGGTTTCCCACCCTCCCCTGGTTGTCCAAGAGGTCCTGGAGGACCCATGTCCCCTCTGATACCTAAAACACCCAAGAAATAAAAACCTCGGAATCTCAGATAAGGACTTATTTTGTTGGAGAAAATTAAACATCATAACTTGGGATGTTTCTAATGACCATACAGTGGAACTTAAATCTGAGTGTTATCTGCAGAACAGCAGATATTTTTGTTTTGTCTTGGACTGAACAAAACCTAGACATTTACTCTCATTTTGTTGAGAAAGAGAATGGTCATCAACAAATATTTTTCATTCTACTTTCCACCAATACAATGAAGATAAAGATAAATAAAAGATGGACTTGGTAATGCCACCTAACCTGGGCTGCCTGGTTCCCCATCAGTTCCGTTCAGGCCCTTCTGCCCAACAACTCCTTTTGGCCCTTGAAGTCCATTAAACCCTGGGGCCCCATATGGACCTTGAGGTCCCACAACTCCAGCACCTGGCAAACCAGGGTCACCTTGAACTCCCTTTGGGCCTTGGTACCCTGCAAAACATGATAGCTGTTAGACTGAACCAAACAGGTTCTTTCATGTAGTTTTAGTTGAGCATCCTGAGCATGAGCAAATTTGCTCTTGCTCAGTCTGTACCTGGGAATCCCACGGTACCAGTTTGCCCCTGCTCTCCATCAGGTCCAGGAGCTCCTGCTATGCAGAGTCCGACGAGACCAACAGGACCAGGTATACCCCCCACACCACAATGACCTGAAAGACACTCCAGTTTAGTTTACTTTGGTTCACACACACATGCTAGGATTGTGCAGTTCTTTCTTTGTAAATCTGATTTAAGAGGACAACTCAGACGTCATTGTCATTTCACCATCATCATTTCTTGCGAAATGAGTGAACTACCATTGGGTCCTGGTGGGCCATCTTGTCCTTGAGGTCCCGGAGCTCCATCTGTTCCTGGGGATCCAGGTTCTCCTCGGGCTCCCAAGGGACCATCTTCACCCCGAGGACCCACCTGACCCTGCAGGCCAGGTAAACCAATCCCCCTGTTGCCCTGTGATGAGCAGCATGACAGTGTCAGTTCAAAGTGATCATCAAGGCTACTGTTTATATTCAACAGCATCTGAATCTTTACATTCATCAGGTTTAAGACTATCTATGATACCTTTGGGCCAGGCATCCCTGGTGGGCCCAATGGCCCTGCTCTGCCCTTTATACCCAAACTTGATAAACCTGGATTTCCTGGAGGACCCTTTGATCCTGAGGCCAGACAAACAAGACAAAATAATAAATGCATCATTGCCATTTGTCATCTGCAGCTGCAGTTCATGGGAAAACTTCAGCTGATGGGTCCTGAACTGACCTTTTACCCCTGGGAAACCTGGGGGACCCTGCACAGAAAATCCTTCATCTCCTTTTTCTCCCTTTGGGCCAAAAGGTCCTGGATGACCAGTAGGTCCAGTCACACCTGAGACCAGCAGAATATGCAGGTGAGTCCACATATAAACATTTGCAGATAAAACTGACCATGTCTGGTTCATCACTTCTGTCATTAGCTGAAAAACCTCCTGACAAAGCTGCTTGCAATCCTTGAATTTTACAGATTTACTCACCTTGAGGACCAGGATTCCCAGATAAACCTGTGTCTCCTTTCAGTCCTGGATCACCTGGTGTTGTTATAATTTGACCCGGAGAACCTTTCTCACCTGAAAAAGATAACAGACTCAGGTTCTGTTCCTACTCAGATCAACAGACCATGACATGGACACCTGGCTGGACAGACGCACCTGGCTTTCCAGGAACTCCTTGCAGTCCCAAGACTCCCACTTCACCTTTAATACCTGGTGGCCCTGGAGCACCAATACCAGGTGGCCCTGGAGGTCCCCTCTGTCCTATCAATCCTCTAGGACCGCTCTCCCCAAGTGGACCCCTGTCACCTTTTGGTCCAAGAGGCCCCTGGAGAGCAGCATCACAGACAGACATCACATAACAACAAACCATTAGTTCAAAATTGAGAACTGGTTTTGGTTGTCCCTCATCTCAGATCCAATTGACAGATGATGAATCTTGTACTCACAGGGTTTCCTTTCTGTCCGAGAACACCTTTTTGTCCTGAATATCCTTGATGTCCATCTTTCCCTTCGAGACCTTGTGGTCCTGGGCCTCCTCGGTCGCCTTCCTCACCCTTCTCCCCCACTCTATACATGATCCCCGGCTCACCAACAAGTCCTGGGGGCCCCTGGACACCGGGAATGCCAAAGGCTCCCTGAACAGAATTGGTTGTTACATGTTATCACCCTCTGGATGGGCCCCGCACTAAACACCTGACCTTGCCACTTTCCCTAAATTTTAGACCATCATTAAACTAGTGGATGATCCAGACCAAGACTCTTAAACTTCCCTTCAAACCTCCCAATCTGTTTGTTCATGTCTTGGAGGGCCCCTTAGTGTGCATTCTGGACCAGCATTGAGTGTCTCCTGAGTGCCTTGTGGGACAGCAATAGTCGCTTACTGACAATTGAGTCAGTATTGGGGCTAATTTCTTGTTCAAACTGGGATTCTTACACTTGTTTTATGCTTTGGAAACACAGAGGGAAATTTATTGATGGTCTCTTTAAGCATTGTTTTTTTGGAGTCTACTGGGGATTAACTGTCTTTACACAGTGTCCCATAGATAGTTCCAAATTCACCTGTTATAAACCACCACGTGGTAATGGCCATCTCTGGGGTAAGCTCACCTGCAAACCAGGTGGTCCTTTGATACCTCTGTCCCCCCTATGACCTTTGGTTCCTGGTAAACCATCTGAACCTGGGAAGATGGAACCAGAAAGATACTATTATAACACCTCACTTCACTTGAGATTACTTTTTAGGAAATTCAATTTTAAATTTTTTTAAAAACAATTTAAAGAATTTTGAGGAGTTTTTGTTCTTACCTGGTAGTCCCCTTACACCTTTTTGCCCTTGGTTACCTGGAGGTCCAGGTGAAGCGGAAATGACAGGGCACACCAAGCATATCTCCCCCTTCTCACCTGACAATCATCAATCAATCAAGCAATTACTAATTTTGCTTTGATAATCTATATCAGTTGTTGAGGTGCATCCAAGGCCATATAAAAACCATGACTGCGTAACGTTTTGTTATCATGACCAGTAATGTTAGCCTAATTAGCTAGACAGTTAGTAAAATGCTGGTGCAAGTAAACCACAACAGACAGCAGAAATATGTGAAGTTGGCTGAGAGAAGAAAGTCAGAAGAAAGTCCCCTAGGAAGCGATCCTGATGAGGCAATGAATGGAGTTGTGTTTGATTAGGTTTTTAAAAACCTTACCTGTAATTGCAGTTATGTTTGATCACTCATTATTTTCATGATTATATGATTAAAATTCTCCTTCACCTTCGCCATGTTTGTTATTGTTTGAAACTTTCTTCGAAGCTTGGAACTCTGCACTTGACACTGCCCTCTAGTGGATGTGTTGTTAACAACCATGCCAATGTAAAATATGCATGGGGAGTACAAAAGGTTTGATGTTAAGAACGGACATACATACTTATGTACATCAAAAGAACATAAATGGGTGAATGGGGACCACACAATATTTTCTCTTTGATTTTCTCATTCTCTTTCAGCCATGGGGTCAACTGGGGTGAACAGATTGATGCCCTTGAAGTGGAACTCAATTAATGATCTGAGAGCATTGACCAAAGATTCAAAATCACCAGATTATGACATGAGGCAATCAACCACTTGTGTCCAACCCTCACAAATTTGATGATTTGCCATTTTTAGCTGGTACAGATTTCATGACATCAATAGATCAGCATATCACATGTATCATCTGTTAGCATCATATATCACCACATGTTATGTGTGATTATACACTCACCCGTCTCTCCTTCCTTCCCTCTAACCCCAGGAAATCCAATCAGGCCATCTGTTCCTTTAAATCCTGGAGCACCAGTGTCTCCTGGCAGATAATCTGTTTGAACAGAAAACAACATATCTGTTATTCCTGTAAGTCACAAGATTTTCTTTCTAAAACTCTATTCTTTCTATTTTGCCTGTTGGGATTTTCTTCTTATTTAACAGGTGAAATTAACCAACCAAGCTTAGAAACTATCCAGGTATAACGACAGTATTGATTAGTGTTGCAGACTGCTGTATTATCCTGTGTTGTGTTTTTAATTGTTGTGAATGCTAAAACCAATCAGAGTTGAATGGTTTTCTTCATCACTGACTGTCACCATAGGCCTGGTTTAATTTAAATGCTTGCTCATGTAGCAATATAGTGCATGCCATTTTCTTTGACTACTTTTTACCCAGATTTACCCACATGGACACGCCCCCTTTTTCTCAGCAGCCAATCAGTATAGCTTTCGACATGATTGGAAAGATTTTTTTTAATGTTTTTTTTTTTTTTTTTTTTTTTTTAATTTTAAGTTTAACATTACGTTCTTATTCCTCTAAAATAAAAATCCTTGTAGCTTAACATGTTTCCTGTTGGTCTTCGTAAAAACACATCAGAATCACCTGGTATCCCTGGTTCTCCTGGTTCTCCTTCAATACCCTGACGTCCTGGAACTCCAGTCTCTCCTGGGGGCCCGAAAACTAGGGGCCCTGGATCTCCTGGGTCCCCTTTAGGTCCAGACCAACCCGGTGGCCCGTGGGGGCCCAGTGGCCCTTTTAGAGCTTCACCTGAACAATTATATTGATGTTACAGCATCATGTTACAACAATTTTCAATAACAATAAATGAGGGACAGAGAGAACAGGAATGTACCTGGCTCGCCCTGTAGTCCAGGAAAACCAATAAATCCTAAAAGAAGCAGAGAAAGAGAACATTACGGTCGTTGGTCTCATGATACATTGATGGAGACGAATCTGAATGTTTTCAGTTTAGGACACTGATTTGGACTCTGCCATACCTTGCTCTCCTGGGAATCCTGGAGGTCCAGGGGGCCCCGGAATGCCATATTGCCCCTTCAGAATTCTTTGATTCCAGACCACCTGAAAGAAAGACAAGAAAATTATCCTTGAACAGAGGCGATCAAAGACTCCAACACTGCTCAACCAGTTGTGAGTAGTTGACCCTAAAGTAACAGGAATGTGGAGTCTAGAAGACGTTTCACCCTCATCAAAGAGTCTTTTTCAGGTCTCCATGTTCAAAAGTGTTCTAACAATGCTCGTTACAGACCCTAACAGCCACCCACCACAATTACCTGAGCTCCCTTAGGAGCATCGTTAAACCTTTAAGCACTGAGACCTGAAAAGGATCAAAATGTCTTGAAGAATCATGGTCACAGATTTTATGACGTATCGTTAAAACCTTCTGTTGAGTTTGTTCCAGAATTGAAAGCTTTCAAAGCTTCAGACTTACCTCTCCTGGAAGACCTGGAAGACCACGGTCGCCTTTCTCCCCCTGAAAACACAAACGGCATGAACGCCACATGACAGACGCCACACACTCTGTTTTCCAACATTAAATCTGGTTACAGATTAAAATCTGCATCATCACTTCAAGTACGTCAAACTGATCTCACCGGGGCTCCGCTGATACCTGGAGGACCAGGGTCACCATAATACCCTCGGTCTCCCTGCAGAAACACACAGGTAAGACATTCACTCGTTTTGAATGAAAGTTCAATGACTACAAACTCTCAGGGAATTTCTTTAGATTGGGTGCAAAATTTCACTCTTATATGTGGTAGATATAATGCGGTCAAAGGCCAAAGTCACTGGTGCTAACAGATCAATACAGAAAAGAGAGCTAACTACTGCTGATGCATCTTCCTCCATGTATTGTGAGCTGCTAACATTGTCAGAGGAAATCTAAACCTCTGTACGTTTATCTTGTCTGGGAGCAGAGCAAACCCTTAACCTAGCTTAGCCCAAAGGTTTTCCTTATTTATTGGAGCACAAAAAAAATACAGCGGTGTGAAAAAGTGTTTGTCCCCTTCCTGATTTCTTTGTCACACTTAAATGTTTCAGATCATCAAACAAATTTAAACATTTGTCAAAGACAACACAAATAAACACACATTGCAGTTTTTATTATTAAGGGAGAAAAAAATCCAAACCAACATGGCCCTGTGTGAATAAGTGATTGCCACCCTGTTAAAACATAACTTAACTGTGGTTTATCACACCTGAGTTCAATTTCTCAAGCCACACCCAGGTCTGATTTTTGCCACACCTGTTCTCGATCAAGAAATCACTTAAATAGGACCTGTCTGACAAAGTGAAATAGACCAAAAGATTCTCAAAAGCTAGACACCATGCTGAGATCTAAAGAAATTCAGGAACAAATGAGAACGAAAGTAATGAAGATCGATCAGTCTGGAAAAGGTTATAAAGCCATTTTTAAAGCTTTGGGACTCTAACGAACCACAGTGAGAGCCATTATCCACAAATGGCGAAAACATGGAACAGTGGTGAACCTTCCCAGGAGTGGCCAGCCAACCAAAATTACCCCAAAAGCGCACGACAACTAATCCAAGAGGTCACAAAAGACCCCACGACAATAAATCCAAAGAACTGCAGGCCTCACTTGCCTCAGTTGAGGTCAGTGTTCATGACTCCACCATAAGAAAGACACTGGGCCAAAACGGCCTGCGTGGCATAGTTCCAAGACGAAAACCACTACTGAACAAAAAGAACATTAAGGCTCGTCTCAGTTTTGCCAGAAAACATCTTGATCATCCCCAAGACCTTTGGGAAAATACTCTGTAGTCTGACAAGACAAAAGTTGAACTTTTTGGAAGGTGTGTGTCCCTTTACATCTGGGATAAAAGTAATGCTGCATTTCAGAAAAAGAACATCATACTAACAGTAAAATATGGTGGTAGTAGTGTGATGGTTTGGGGCTGTTTTGCTGCTTTGGGACCTGGAAGACTTGCTGTGATAAATTGAACTTCTGCTGTCTACCAAAAAGTCCTGAAGGACAGTGGCCGGCCATCTGTTCATGACCTCAAGGTGAAACGAACTTGGGTTCTGCAGCAGGACAATGGTCCAAAACACACCAGCAAGTCCACCTCTGAATGGCTGTAAAAAAGTAATAAGTGGAGAAAAAAAAAAAAAAAAAAAAAAATGAAGACTTTGGAGTGGCCTAGTCAAAGTCTGGACCTGAATTCTATTGAGATACTGTGGCATGACCTTAAAAAGGCAGTTCATGCTTGAAAATTACAAGAATTCTTCAAAGATGAGTGGGCCAAAGTTCCTCCACAGCTCATTACAAGTTATCGCAAATGCTTGATTGCAGTTGTTGCTGCTAAGGGTGGCCCAACCAGTCTTTAGGTTTAGGGGGCAATCACTTTTTCACACAGGGCCATGTAGGTTTGGATTTTTTCTCCCTTCATTTTATTTAAAAACCTTTATTTATATTCTGCATTTTGTATTCACTTATGTTGTCTTTGACTAATATTTAAATTTGTTTTATCTGAAACATTTAAGTGTGACAAACATGCAAAAAAAAAAAAAAAAAACAAGAAATCAGAAAGGGGGCAATTAGTTGCTAATAACAAATCTAGACTTTGTCTTTTAAATGGAGTCAGATGCTAAACCAATTCTAAAACAGTAGGTGAGTAACCTGAAGTCCAAATTCTCCCTTGAGTCCGTCCTTCCCTGGTTTACCCTAAAACGGAAACAACTTCGTGTTAGAACAGGATTCTGTTAAACGTCAGATCATCGCCACAAAATAAATAAATCACAATAATTAGCTTCTCACCAGTGAACCAGGATCGCCACGTTCACCCTTTTCTCCTTTCACGCCTCGGTTTCCTGTTGCACCCTGCAGGAATAAAAACAATCAGCTTTAACTCATCAATCAAAACATTTTCCTGTGTGTGTGTGTGTATATATATATATATATATATATATATTTTTTTTTGTCGTCGATGGCTCAGACTTACAAAAGGTCCACGGCAACCTTTCTCACCAACTTCACCTGGTTCTCCCTGAAATGTGAACACACTGACATCAGTGATGACAGGAAGTGAGATGGACAAACAAACGGATTTAAAAGCCGACGGACCTTCAGCTCTTTGGGTCCTTCGGCATACAATTTGATCCCTTTCTGTCCGGGAATCCCTGGAAGTCCACGATCACCCTGAAAACCAAGCACAGCTGATGACGGGGTGATGATAATGATGGGGGTGATGATGGAGATGGGGATGATCACAGGTTACAAGTTTTTCATCACAATCAATCTAGATTCTACTGAGATATGGACCAGTTCATGGACCGCACCTTTTCCCCTTGGGGACCTGGGGTCACCGGACTCTGACCTTCTTGACCCTGAAACACAAACCCAGCATCAACATGATCAAACAATCCCACTGTCATGGAAACACTCAAGCTGATTCTGCTCATTTTACACTAAAATTCACAGATTTTAAGTCTCATTATGTCTCAACTCAGTCCTGTTTGTGAACCTGTTTATTTGGCAGAATACTGGAGGTTTTAGTGCTGTGTGTATACTACAGCAACTAGCAGTATGGTGCCACCTGTTGTTGGACAACAGAGGAAGGGTCCAAGTTCTTGTGTTACAGAAACTGTTGACATCAGAACGACATGGTTTTGTGGCACAATGGACATCATGTTGGACCTCTAGCTAAGCATAGAGGAAGTGATGCAAAGGTTGTAGGTTTGAGATTTATAGCTATTCATAGCTATTGTTGCAACAACAGCTATTATCAACTGTTGTTGCACCACCTTCTTTGGCCATTTGACCACATGTCACTATGACACTAAGTGATGGAGTCTGAAACCATAGCAGGACAAGAACCAGGAACAAAACCTGCTTTTGGATCAGTTCAGTCTCTCAGCACACTGACCTTCTCTCCTTGTAACCCTGCAAACCCTGGATGTCCCTAAAAAAACAAAACAAACAAACAAAAAAAAAAAAAAAAGGCATCAGTTTCATAAATTAGTTGTTTTTTCCCGAAGTTTGATGGTTTTAGACTTAAGACACATACAGGAAGTCCAGCAGGTCCTGGTGGACCTATCGGGCCTGTTGGACCTGGATATCCCCTGTGACCCTGAAACAAAAACAGATGATCAGTGAGACTGAAGGGGTTTACGACAGCCAAACACACGTCTGACAAAAAACTGAGGAAAAACAAACTAGAGAGTGACTGACCTTCTCTCCCTGTAAACCTGGTGGACCTGCTGGACCTTTAATATCCTGAGGAACGGGGTAGGTGAACGAGTCTCCCTGAAGAAATAGAAAATAGTTTAGCGAGGGCACTGTGGCAGTGACCAGGAAAATACAATGTCAATACAATACAGTCGCCAGCTGGAAACAAAGTCCTGGACTCACCTTAGAACCTTGTTGTCCTGGTCTTCCCTGAAATACATCAACATAATTAGCTGTAGCTTCTTGGAGGCTAATTAGCCTAACTTAGCCTTCAGATATCTTAAAACAAATCACAAACGGGTAAACAGGAAGTCATTGCATCATCTAATCACCATTTTGTATACAGGCAGGTGGTAGCACTTACGTTAGGGCCAGCAGGTCCTGGTAGACCGCGGAATCCTGGGTACCCAGGATCTCCCTGGAAGATGCGGATCAATATATCAATATCTCAAACTTTATTTTTTTAATTTAAAAAAGTACTTTTGTGGCTCTGTCATCATAACCAGACAGAACAAAGTTTTTATACAGATGATGAGTCATGTGTATAAAGTAATATAAGTTAGTCACTATCTCTACCTTTGTCCCATTGCATCCTGGGAAACCTGGTCGGCCAATTGGTCCTTCATTCCCAGGATGCCCCTGTAATAAAACAATAATTAAATGTTCAGTACATCATTGTCTCCATTAGTCAATGTAAAACCTGTACACACTATGGTTCTTACCGGCAGTCCTGGAGGTCCTGGAAAACCTGGTCTCCCTGAAGCCCCCTTGAGAAAATAGATAAAGGGGTGGTTAGTGACTGAAGTGGACCTCTGAGTGAAACGTTAATGTGTCGCCCTCTGCTGGTAAAACTGGAATTGAGCATGAAACCATCAGATACATCATTATCATCATCATCATAATCATCAGTCCTACCCGTGAACCTTTCACTCCTGGGATTCCTGGTGGTCCTTGATCGCCCTAAAAAACGAAAAGAGTCATTATAGCTGAGATATAAAGTTAATCATCAAAACAATTAATCGTCAATTTATTTTCAGCTCAATTAACTCATCAGTTCAGGTGAGAAGGCAAGATTATTTTAATTGCGGCATTCGTACACAAGGCAATTCACAGTGCTACCTGACTATTTGACCTGTCAGTAGATCTCAGAGCCCTACTGGGTCTACTAACATGTCATTTATGTAATCTGGACCTAAACCATTCAGTGATTTGTAAATTAGTAGATCGCAGATCCACTAGTGATAGTTGGTTCCATAAAATCGGACACTTTGAGAGGGTGCAACTGGTTGCATGCTTGTCAGCTTGCTGACTTCAACAGAGCCCAAACAAGAGTTAGCATGAGTAAAGGACAATTGTTGATGCTAATGTTAGCTATATAGCAATTGCAAAATCTTGGACACAACACCTTCAAGGCTTCATAAAGCCAACAACTGAGCCTCAGTAGAGGCCAAACAGAGAGTTAAATTTAATTACACACTTGAGTCTGTCGGCTCTGACGGCATTTTGCATCAAGTGTCTCTACACAGTATCATAGCCCATGATTTCCTTAAATATACTATGTCAACTAGTGATATCAGCACAAGAACTGTTGAGGAATATCTAGACAATTAGGAGCTCAACATAGGAGCTCAACTTCGCGGCTGAGACACGAATAGACTATTAACTTATAATATCATTTTCTTGGTTTTGTCATTGACAGTTTTTCTTTGTGGTGCATGGTGTCTCTGTGGGAGCACCCTCAATTTCATTGTACCTCCACAGTATAATGACAATAAAGGCTATTCTATTCTATTCTAGTTTAGCTTTTGGTGAGAAAAAAAATGATATGGAACTAGCTGCTAATACTAATGGTAGTTATGTAACAGCAAATTAAATTCAAGTAATAATAATAACAGTGTTACCTTCTGTCCTAGTTGCCCAATGTGACCCTCATTTCCAGGGAAACCAACCACTCCAGGAGTTCCGATTTCACCCAGGAGACCAGGTTCACCCTGTAAACAAAGGTAGAGGTTAAGATAATCCTGAATCAATTCACCTCCTGGCCACACAGAGGCGCTAAACTCAGGTGGCAAGCGGCGGTCCTGGCTGTGCTCCAGGAGCGTTCCCCATGTGAGAACATATGGATGTTTCATGTTCAGCCAAGAGGAACAAGCCTTTTCTTCTCGGCTGAGGCGGCAGCATTCAGACCACCTGGGTGGTCTAACACAGAACTCCTGAAATCAGCATCAGTTCAGATGGAAAGATAGAAAATATTCAGTTTGTTAAACTGAGATTATGAAAGTTGAATCCAATCCAATAAATATGTGAATAATTTTTTTTCTTGTAAATTCACAACTTGATGGTCCGGAGTAATTCAAAAGCAGGGTCTATTTTACCACGAATATAAGTCGAACACACCGTCAAAAGATATTTTTTACGTTGGCTGAAGGAATTTGTGTTTGCCCATCTTTTGTGCTCACAGCAAAATAGCTAACAATGAGAGTAAGTGGGGCGGTCAGCCAAACGTAGGCTATTCATCATTTTCTCACTCTTCACAGACACATCGGCCTGTTTGTTTAGAAAAATGATGAATCTGCTGATCTGGACCACCCTTCATCACCAGTTGTTATGAAAACCAGATGTTGGTTAAGTCTTGTAAAACAGTCAATTTAATAAACTTTCGGTTCACTTACTAAGTTATCAGTACTTCAGTTTATGTGTAAGGATCCTATTCATGCTACTGCTGAAGTGAAACAGTGTTTTGAACTTTATCAGTTGTTGATGATTTAGATAAATTTGTCTGACTGTCCCACTTACTTTCATTTTTAGCTATTTAGTTGTGAAAACAAAGGACCTTCAACCGATATAAAATATCTCTTGAGGGAGTGTTTGACTCGTATTCATGGTGAAATAGACTAGTGGTCCATAAACTGGGCCGTGTGGCTGCAGGTTTTTGTTCCAACCAGTCAAGAATCAACACAGCTTGACCAGTCTGAAGACTGAGATCAGTTAGTTAAATGAGTCAAGTCTGGTGTGCTGCTGCTGCTCAGTTGGAATAAAAGCCTGCAGCCACATGGCCCTATGTGAAAAAGTTTATGGACCCCTGTAATAGACCTTGAGTTCAAATTACTCCACAACATCACTTTATATCAGAGGTTGGAAAGTCCAGCTTCAGAAAGTTTAATTTCTGAAGATGGACAATCCCACATCTGCTTTAAAGGTGACAGAATGGTTGAACTGGGTTTTGATCCTTGTTCTGTGATGTGACATACACACAATAAAATGTTGGTTGGATGTGTGACGCCTCAGAAGCTTCAGAAAGATATTTTAGGGTGGGGATTTTAAACGTGGTTTTACACCTTTTTGACATCTTTTCAGGGTTAACTAGTAACCTCATTATGAAATCAATCCCTGAATGCAAGCACTTGACACTGATTAGCTCCTTCACTGCCACTCAAATGAATGTAACTTCGCTGGCTTCAGAACACAGACAGACCATGGGGGTCATGTGACGAACCCTTGCAGTGGCAGCAGCTCACCACCTGAGGGAAGCAGACTGAGGCGTGTGTTTTAACTCATGCCTCACACATCTGATCAACAGAGACAACAAGAAAATAAAACCTTTAATATTTATTATTTTTTAAAGCACAGATTACCCTTAATTTGAAAAGCCAGAGGACAAATGATGTCAAAATCTCACCTTTTGACCTTTGACCCCATCGCAGTGACACAGCGACTTCCCGCTGCAGTAACACGCCTGCAGAGAAAAAAAACACACAGTCAAACACAATTGTATTCAACAAAACATACACAGGAAGAGTCCTGGCCTCAGGTCCAGATCCAAGGTCTGATCCTGGTCCTGAGGTGAGACGTGGGTTCAGTCTTCTGCCTTACGTGACAGGTCATGAAGCATTTATCTGTCAGACATAGCTGCGGCGCTCTAACCCAAACACGACGTGTATCCTGCAGGTGTAACTGTGCCTTCCTGTGTGATAAAAACTGAACCAGCAGATGACATGGACTCAATGAGACAGGGGAACCGATCCAGTCCTGATGAGGTTGCCTTATCTTTCATTCCGTCTCACAACATCCCACAGCAGACGAAAGGCGTCCAGACATGTCCCCATCCTCCCAGTAACATGGCGTTGTCACCATGGGAAACGCAGGTTCAGGTGTTTTCACGCCAACCTGCAGATGCATCATGTCCCGACTCGATCTGGATCTGATCCAACCCTCATATCAGCTGCCATACACCTCACCACAGGAACAAAGGCTGGTGGAACTCATGGCTCTTCTGAAGAAATAAAATATGATGGTTTTGTCGTGTCGCTTCAGGTCTCATTGGTCCTGTGGAGTTCTCCTGGTCTGGTCTAGATCTGGCCTAGATCTGTGGATCTTTTTGTACCAAACCAAAACCCTTTTCAAACACCTACTAAGTTGGACTTGTAGCTTGTCTGTTGCTGTGGTTTGTGGTTTAACTGTTTTTGATCTGGATCATTGAAGTTCAGAGGGTTCAGAACCAAACAACTAGATCAGACTTAGGTTTCAGGACAAAGGACAGAGACTGAGAAAGGTTCAGGCTCAAGTTCAGGGGAAACTGTCACAGTTTCACTACTGTGAGAATCCATGGAATAGGACCAAGATCTTTATGGACCAGGAACTGTAGTCCTAGTCCTGTGGAGGTTTTCACAATAAAAGCCCAAGAGTCAGAACTGATGTAGCTGAGACTCAGAAAGGTTTTTGTTTCTGTTGCGGTCGGAGACGCTTGACTGATCTGAGCTCTCTCTCTCTCTGTGTGTGTGTGTGTGTGTGTGTGTGTGTGTGTGTGCGTGTGTGTGTGTGTGTGTGTGTGTGTGTGTGTGTGTCAGTAATAACAGCAGATCAGGACAAAGGGGCTGAAACAGAAAACAGACGAGTTAAACCAACAGAGCGCCTCTGTCTGCTGCCGAGTGCAGGAAGTGATTCTCACACTGCTGTAGACCAGGACTAGGACCTGCTATAGACCAGTACCAGCCCTTGTTATATACCAAGACCAGGACCTACTGCAGATCAGGACTAGGACCTGCTGCAGACCAGGACAAGGCTCTACTGTAGTCCAGGACCAGGACCTGTCCTATCTGCAATCTGGACCAAAAACTTCACATCTTTGTTCCAAAATCACGTTGTAATATTAAATTACAAATTATTATATAAAAATGTATCATTTTAAGTTTAATTTTATCATCCTAATTATTTTTTTTACCAATAAACAACAACAGTTGCAGCACAAAGTGATGAAACTACAGACAAACAGGAAGTTAAAGCTGCTACACATCAACTTCCTGTTGGGAGCAGCTAGGTGTTAAGTTGTTAGCTGCTAAACCAGCTAGGATGCTAATTTGAGAAGAAGCTAAACAAGAATTAGCATTTACCTATTTTGAGGAAAACAGTAGTGTTAGCTAACACTGACATTAGCTATGTAGCACTAGAAAACTTATATGTAGCACCTTTAAAGAGACGAAACCTCCGCTTCATTAATGTTTTCATCGGATGTGGTAGTTGAGTGCAGTACTTGAGTAAATGTACTCAGTTACCTCCCTCTGCCTGCAGACAGGTTTGATTTCCTGTCTCAAATTCCTTCTACATTCTTTTATTTCCACAGTAACAGGAAGCAGCGGGGGCCGCTGCCACCACCGCATGCTAGCCACAGCATTTTAATAAAAAGTTTCTGTCTCCGGAGTCACACACGCAGATGGTAAAAAAGACAAACAGCCAATCAGGAGCGAGCTGCCTGAGAGGCAGGAAGACGACGGCGCTGCTCAACGACAGATACTGGTGCTAATGGTTTTAGCTTCCCTTGTTTCAGGTTGCAGGTTTTTTGTCCTCACAACAGAGGTTACATTGGATGATTTCACAATCCATAAATATTAACATCCAATGGGGGTAGAGCTTCCTGAAAGCTGGTTGTGCTGATGGAAGAGCTAACTCACTGAGGCAGACAGGAAGTACAGCTGACAACAAACATGGCTGCCACACATCAGCTCACATGTGACGTTTGTATCCATGGACACAGAAATATGTAGACACCTCATAATCAGGAGCAGCGTATTATGAGTGGCTTTACTGTTAATTAAAGAAGCAAAGAAGAGATGATGAAAATGTCTCATTCATGTGCTGTTTGGAGCTGTGTGTACAGTCCAAACCAGATCCCAGAGGATTACCTTTCACAGGTAAGGCTGAACAATTGTTTTCGTTTGAATTTGTCCATTATAATGTCATGTTGATGATATTATATAGATTATATAGATTAGATTAGCTAACGTTGTGGACAAAGCTATAAATTCCTGAGGTTAAGCTCACATCCAAACAATGTAAACAAGGGTATTTATTCCTTTATGAATGTTAAGGAGTGAGTGATGCTTAACTTTAGCCAGTAGCGACAACAACAACCCTGACTTCAGTGAAGGAAGAGAGTCTGTCAGAGGTCTGTTTCCTGTCTGTACAAGATGATGAACCTCTGCCTCCTTATAACAATACTGAACTAGAAATATTTAAATAGAAATTACAACTCTTTTCATGAAGATTAACTTTCATTAACACTTTCAGAGATCATGTGACTTTAATTACTGCAATAGATAATTCATTTAAGCACGTTAATAAAAAGATCCATTGATCCAAAAGCACTTGAACTTGAAATAATAGAAAAGTTAACAGCTAGTTGATGTTGACTGGTGATTATTGGTTTTATTTGCTCAGAGAAATGTCAACTACAATAGCACTTCAAACACCTACAACCAACATGGGTTTGTCCTGCGGTTTTATGCAGTTATGAATTGACTGAATGAGAAACTGAAGATGACGGAGGAAGAGATAGAGAGGAACGTGTGGCGTGTTGTTATATATATATAATAAAATCACTGTCAATAATTTTCGGTCGTGGAGTGAATCATTTCACTGCAGAAAAAGTTGAGTCAGTTAAAGTGTTGGGCTATTTTCATTTGCAGACATTGTCCATTTTTTCGTCTCTGCCGTTATTACAACTTAAATGTATATAGATAATATGTAATGTAGAAATCATTCTATTATTATTATTATTATTATTATGTTTTAAACATTACTTTTTTTATTGAGAAAACCCAGTTTCCGCATCTACTTGCACTGGTTTAACGGGTGAACTTGCCACTAACAATATGGCAGCTACACTGACGTGTTAACACACAAATGAAGCGTCCACTAATTCTATGTCCATGTTTGCGTCAGTTTAAGCAGGAAGTTAAAGGTGCTACATGTATGGGTTGGAGCTAGGTAGTTAGCATGCTAACTGCAGTCGAAGCTTAAAGGTTCAGTAGGTAAAAAATTTTTTGTCATATTTTCTGAAACTGTCACTATATTGTGACAGTGGCACATGAAACTGGCAATTTAATAATATATCGGGCTGCATCTACAGGCTGTAATTGGATTTGCAAAAAAATCTACCGCTCCTGGTGTGTTTTAACCAATGAGAGCAAAGCGGAGGAGTAACTCCTTATATGCATGTACATAGCTCGTACACATGCTGCAGACACCCCCATCCCCTTTGCCTCCCACACTTCACTGTAGCCTAGAAGAGCAGTACAGACAGTAGCCAGCAGCAAAATGGCGGAACAGCCCAAAAATATAAAACTGCAGATTCCTCGACCACCTACATAACGAAGGCAAGTAAGAATAAGATGATGAAGAAAGGAAATGTTCTAATGTGTCCAATGTGTCTAATGTGTCCACGTAATTAATTGTGTTAACGACTAATATCAAGTCTGAACATGCTAGTTTTTACGTCCATGTGTCCATAGAGAGTGTGTTAGTTTTGAGTCTTGGTTTGTGGATACAGGTTGTGGATGTAATTGCTGTGGATACAGTCTCTCATTCATTAGCTTAACCTGCATTACCTCGCCTATAGAGGAGGGAGGAGTTGTAGTTCGGAGTCAGTTTTGGAGTTCAGCAGAAGCTGAGGAAGGGACCTGAATGTTGTGCCTGTTTGAATTTTCCAAACAAGTCCTGCAATTTCGTAAACTCACCTAATGTAGCTTTAACAAGAGTTAACGTCACTGTACATCTCTAGTGACACCTACTGGTGAGTGAGGGAATTGAGATTGTTGCTGAACTCATGTAAGCGGTTCAGCTAATGCTAATGTTGGCAATGAAGCAGAAATGTCAGGTGACATCATGTGAGTCAATCTGAGATTTAAAATAACATCTTCCTGCAAGGCAATTGGTGGTTGAGGTGCATTGTGGGTAAAGTAGGCAACAGATTTTTAAATACATGGACTCTATATTAAGATGACTGACATCTTTATATACAATCGTCATCTTTATAAACAGTCACATCTGTCCTCTGGTCGACAACATAAACCAAAAATTTGTGTAACTTCTTTGTGAAAACCACAATAAACCAGAACACACACACAAACACACACACACACACACACACACACACACACACACACACACACACACACACACACACACACACACACACACACACACACACACACATTAAATCAAAATATTCTAACTAAAACAAACTTCCACTATAAGATGAGCTAAATGTTTACAGCTCAAATGAAGAGTTTTTACAGGGATTTTTTTCCACAATTTTTTTCACCTCCAGAAAATCCCTCAGGTGAAACTTTGTACTACATGTGAATATCATTATTCTAACATCTCATATTGATCTAATGTGCATTGACTCACTGTCTCGGCGCGTCCCGGTCGGACGGAGCAGCAGAGCAGCAGCAGCACCAGCAGCAGCGGGGGTATCCTCCACCTCGAGCCGTCCGGAGCCTCCATCCACACGGACGCAGCTCACTCACTCACCCCGGGATGTGATCTCCACAGCGGATCGGCTCCGCTCGGCTCGGCTCGGACTCCGACTATTCGGCTCGGCTCAGTTCGGCTCGGTTCGGTTGAGTCCACAGGGAGGGGAGGAGGGGGGGCCGTATTTCTGATCCTGTCCGAACCCGGAGACCTGATGGAGTAACGACACAAAACGGCAACCAGCACAGACACACTTCCGCTGCGGCACTACAAAATAAAAGTCTGAAAACACAGATCTGATAAAAAGTTTGTGCTGTCTGTGGGTTCAGTCCTCCTCCAGATGTTTATCTCACAGCTGGAATCACCTTCATTCACTCACGTGCGCACAGTGACATGAGTGGAAATACACAAAAAACAGATTTTCAGGTTAAAATTAGAATTAAATTCCTGCTGATAAAAAAAAAAACAAACAAACAAAAGAAACAATAAGATGAAATAAATAGTAATTATAGGAATAGTCGTACATACAGTTGAAATGTATTAAACTCATCAGGCAGCTGATTTAATGTTTCTCAATACAATGTTTGTATTCAGGTGGGTGGGGGGCGACCTGATGGTAAGTGGGCTACTGTATCAAGATGCTCATGAACCAAAATAAGGATCTAAAACTGTTGAAGTTTTAAAGTTTTGTTGAAATTGAAGTTTTTGTTGGAGTTGAGAGCAAACCCAGAGAGAGAGAGTATATGTGGATGCTTCAAAACCAACATCTACACTTACTAAGAAACACCTAGTAGCTCAGTGTTCCAACATCAGTAAGAGACAACTGCTGTCGCAACTAGAGATCGATGAGGTACAACAATCATGAGGGTGAGCCAGGATGGTGGATCCATCATCCTGTGAGATTGGGTACCAAGTCCCAATTGCACAAGTTGCCATCAAATTTGGCATATGGTAATGAAATCTCCCCAGATCAATATCAGTCACCTCCTCTACACTGATGACTAAGACTGCCAAGAGTTAATGATAACCATCCGACCACGCTAGATACATGTGGTTAGATGGCATCAAAGAGAGTGAAGATGATAAGAACCAAGGGGGTTGAAGATGTTCAAGATAGCTACAAATACCTTGTGCTACCACAAGCAAATGGAAACCAAGAGGGTGCCAAATACCTACACAGGTTCTGAAAAGTCAGTTTTGTGTGAAGAACAAGGTCCAAGTCATCAACACTTACACCCAGCCAGTCATCAGATACACTGCTGGTATAATAAACTGGCCAAAAGATGAGATGGAAGCCACTGATGTGAAGACAAGGCAGCTCCTCGAAAAGTATAGACCCCAAACCACCACAAGACCAGCCCCTTGAGGCTGTACACTAAACAGAAACATCTAGATCCACAATAACATTAGGAAGATGGCCCCCAATGATGAACTGCTTTGTGAATACCTCAGGCAACAAAAGCTGGAGAATGATGATGAGGAGGATGAACCATCATGAAGAGACAAACCCCTACATGGCATGTATCACCACCAGATACAAAAAGTGGCAGATATCAAGAAATTGCACCAGCAACTGAAAGTCAGACTGGACCGTCTGAACATCTGTACAGCAACATCTGTACTTCATCAGAACATCTGTCCCACACCAGGTAGCACCCAGCGTACAGGCTGCACAAAGGCAGTTCAGCATGTTACAGCAGAGTGTAAGATACAGACAGGGACAACAAATATGGAAAAAAAATTAAAAATGAAATAGTTGTAATTAACACTACTATAGTCTCTCTCTCTCTCTCTCTCTCTCTCTTTATATATATATATATATTTAATTGATAAATAATATACATGCTCAGACTGCACGTCAACAGGTTTGTGATTCTAGTTTTAGTGCTTTTATTTTGGAGGGCTTCTTCTAGACGGAAGTGTGTTGAATGTCCCTGCGGGTGCTTATTGGAGGCGTTGAGTTTGCGCCGCTCCGGTTTTAGCAGAGAAAAGCGGAGACTTTTCTGTGTGTGTGCGTCTCTGACATGAGGAGCGCGTGAAGCCGCGGAGTGAGCGCGAGACCTTCAGGTAAGACTCACCTGAGCGCGTGTGTCTGTGTACGAGTGTGTTTGTGTGATGTGTTGAATCAGCTGATCGATCAGAATCATTGATCATTGATCAGCTGATTCGCCGATAATTCTTGAATCTCCGTGGTTTGTTCGGCTGCTGACATCATTCGTTCATTAAGGAGTTAATTGATTAATTGATGTAATTGATTAATGAACCGCTGGTAAGATTGAACAGAAGTAACTGAGTACTTTTACTCGAGCGCAGCGCGTGTACTCAGAGTAAACGTTACAGTTACAATGAGAGGAGGCGCTGCGGCTCAGAGCTGCTGATTCAAAACAAACTTCAGTCACAAAAATGTGACAAAGAAGTTTTATGCAACTTAATCATGACTTCCCTTACACCAGAGAAAAACCTTTCAAACTGTAAAAATAAAAGTCCTCAGTTCATCTCAGCAGATTACTGGCAGTTAAATGTGAATCAGATATGAACCTGCAGAATTCATGACATCATCATTAGTCTGGAGCCAATCAGGAGCCAGGATGTTTTTAATCAGCTGGACCTTCACATCATTATTTTGTGTTTCTACCCTGGGTTGGGACTGACAGGTTCCTGTTAATCTGTTTTCAAATATAAATTTTGTTTTATTTATTTATGCACAATTTGAAAATACACAAAAATGACAAAATTAAGAAATAATATATAATGCTGGGGGTTGGGGTGGGGGGTTCAATGGGGAACAGTCAGACATAGGGAAAATTGTGTGAAATGAGTTTGTGGAGATTAAAGTGTACCTGAGCAGCATCAGGTGGCCTCACCCCCTGGTGGCTGAATGTGGAACAGCGGCTGAGGTGAGGATGCAGGTGAGAGCAGAGACAAGATAAGCTGAATTAACAAGATCACATTAGGAACCACGGCAGTGCGCCCCCTGCAGGTCAAACAGTGTGTGTGCAGGAAGTGTTTTTCAGGGACCAGGCAGAGCAGGACTATGGTTCCACTCTGGATTGGGGACGAAGAGCGGGTGACCTGTTCTCTGTAGGTGCTCCATTGTCATTTATAGGTTCTGCTTGTTATTTGTAGATTCTCCACTATCCTCTATATGTTCCCCCTTTTCTCTGATGGTTCTTTGTGTTTTCTGTAGGTTTTCCAATGTCCTTGGAGAACCTACAGAGAACCATTGGAAGACATTGGAGAACCTACAGGTTCTCCAATGTCCTCCAGTATAGGTTGCTGTTGTCTTCTTGAGGTTCTCCAGTTTCATCTGTAGGTTCTACCTATCCTCTGTATGTTTGTCACTGTGTCCTGTAAGTTCCTTTTGTCCTAGGTTCTCAACTGTTCTTTTTAGGATCTTCCTGCCCTCTGTAGGTTCTTGTTCTATGTGGGTTCTTCCTGTCCTTTGTAGGCTCTTCCTGTCATCTGTAAGTTCTTCTTGTTCTATGTTGGTTCTGCCTGTCCTCTGTAGGTTCTCTATTGTCCTTTGTAGGTTCTTCCAGTCCTTTCATAGATTCTTCATGTCAGTTTTAGGTTCTCCTTCTGTCCTCTGTTCTTCACTATCCCCTGTACGTTCTTCATGTCCTTTGTAGGTTCTTCACTGTCCTCTGTAGGTTCTTCCTTTGTGCTGCAGGTTCTTCACTGACAAAATAACCGAAGCAGGGCATGGCAGGACCAGGATCAAATAACTGGACCAGGACTAAATAACTTTTCCAGGACAGAACCCAAACCAGGACCATGCAGCTGAATCAGTACTAAAACCTGGACAAGGACCAAACAGGACCAGGGACAAATTTTGAACCAGAACTGAACTCTAAACCAGGATAAATCTATGGACCAAGAAAAAAACAACAGGGCCAGGAAGAAAAAAACTGGACCAGGACCAAATTCTAGATCAGGACCAAACAACAGAAACAGAACAGAACAACTGGACCAGGGCCAAACCCACGACCAGGACCAAACCTTGGAGCTGGAGCAACAGCCTAAACCAGGACCAAACCTGGACCAGGACTTGTTGAAAGCAGGGTCCCAATCTGGTTTGCTTGTGGACCAACCACAGGATTTACTGACAACAGAACAGAATTTAAAATCCAAACTCCAAATAAATGTTAGGTTGATTTCGAAGTTCACGTGGGGTAAATGGTCTCAGTATCAGGACTGTGCTCAGACCTGATCCTGGTTTGTTATCTGGAATGATCAGATGTTGTGTTTTGGATTTCATTACATTTCCTGCTAATTGTTTCTGTCTCGTCGTCTCACTGATGTCGACGTCTCAGTGTCTCTTCTGTTTTATTCGAGCATGTTGTTATCTGTGTGTAGTCTGTGTCCTCTGTGTGCTGATGTTATCTACAGTTTTACTGAAAACATATCAGTGGAAACTAAACAGCTGTTGGCTCAACTCAATGTCAGCTGAGTTGGATAAAGTCAAAATAAGGTCACGTGGTCGAGGACAAAGTGTTTGTGTTGAAATGTCATGATAAAGCTTCCTGATCTGACTGTAAATAAAGATGGCCGCTATGCCATCCAGAAGAGACTGTCCTCAGTTTGTCTTTGTGTCTTCACTCTCCCGCAGGACGACCACCCGCCGGCATCGCGGCATCGAAACATCCTCGTTGGCTGAGAAACCGAGCTGGAGGCGGAGTTGGAGAGTGAGGCACCGTGTCGTGGGCGGGACTTCTTCCTCTGAGCAGCAGAGGATACAAGATGCTGCTGACTTCTTGCCCCGCCCCCATGCAGCTACACCCGGCTTTGGTAAAGAAGAAAATCACTATGATCTTCCTCTTTCTATTGCTCCTCTTCCTGCTGACTTACCTGTCTGTTTCCTTCCCTCAGGTACATCCTGATGATGCTGATGGCTCCACCTGCTGCTCTAGGGGTGAGTTCACACTGTGGTCTCTTCTAGGGGCTTTTATTTTGAAGGCAGTGAGAGTGTTCAGAGAGTTATTGATATGATCGATTCAGGTTTACCTGTGGACTGTAAATCTGAAGTTGAAACATGAACTTATGCATCAAATGAACACACTAAATGTGTCCCAGTCTCCCATGGCGCCCTTTGTCGGTCGTATCCATCCCAGGCGGAGACTAGTCTGTCTCATTTCAAAGGCTCCTTCAACAAATCCAGCTTATTTTCCCAGACACATGAAGACTACACCAGTTGGATCCTTCACAGTTCAACATATTCCACAATTCATTGCAGTCCAGGTGATGTTTGTGATGTGGATGTGAAGTTAAAGCTAAAGGTCACATGACTGCAGTAATAGGAGCAGTGAGTAGTGAATAGAAATTCTAATTTTCCAGCAAGGGGAAATGTATCTGGTTCGCAGCATGAAAAAATAGGAAAATAGATTAACAGAAAATAAAAAAGTTAACAGAAAAATAAATAAATAGTTTATGTAAAAAAGAAAAAGTGCAAATCTCCAGAGATAAGGAGGAAGACTTGTGGGTGTGATGTGCGATGTTTTCAGCTGGGACATGACAGAGTTCACAGGTAGCTGTAGCGTTGGCTGATAGCGAGTTATCACGATGACTTGCGAGAACTGATGTGCCCCGGGTTACTCCATCTCTCTTTAATGAACATAACGATCCCCACATCCTTCCTCTTGTTGGTCTCAGTAGCTCCACTGTGCTCTGACTGGTCTCAGTGAGACACATGATGCTGCTCTGTAGACTGGTCAGTAACATGAGTTCTTCATCACATGGGAGAGATTGTACATTCCCCATAGTTGCAGGCAATATTGATGGATTGTACCATATCTTCTCCTCACAGCGCTTCACTCCTACTCATCCCCTTCTCCTCCACCTTATCTCCACCAGGATCTGGGGTCTCTTGTTGTGCTGTTTGAGCAGCACAGTGTCATCAGCTGACCACTGGAGAAACAATAGGGCAACAGCTCAACGGCTCAATAGCTGTCTGGTTGTCATAGTCAAAAAAAAAAAAAAAAACACGAAAATGAAAAAAGGATAAAACAGTTTTAGTTCAGTTGTTGAAAAGTTTAGGTAAAAAGTGGAAAAAAGGGGGAAAAAAAGTAAGAAAATGAGATGCTGCTGTCAAACTGGATGCCACTCATGTGGCGCCATGGCTTAAATGGACTGAATTAAACAACAAGCAACACATACAATGTAGCTAAATTCTTTCGTGAACTAATCAACCTGCAGGGGGCGGACTTTGGACAGTGAGACATGATGTGACGGAATGCACTGGGGAAAAACTTTTAGATGTTGTTTTGGTGCTAGGCAACAGGAGTAGCTTGGAACGCCAATATGTAGAACATCTTATCTAAAGACTGTTTAGACGTAGACTAGTCTACGAAGGTCTTGCTTGTGTTCCTCGTGTAACCATGGTAACTGCTGGGCCATGTGATAAGAGAAAGAGGTCAGAGGTTGACGACTGGACCTGATGTACCTGATGTGGTCTCTGTTCGCTTGGAGTCCCACTGGGATCACACCTGGGTCTTCTGGCTTTTTCAAACATGGAAGACATATAGAGGGACAGTGATTGAGATGTTAGAAAGTTTGTCTTCTTGTCTAAACTTTTCTCCCCGGTCGGGGTCATTGGGTTCAGTCTGTCTGTGAACAGCAGTGGTGGCAGAAGCAGTGGTGGCAGCCAATCAGCTGCTCCTCCACCCCATTCAGCCAATCAGGGGAAGCAAAGTGATGTTGGGAGGATGGAAGGAGCATTGATAGAGAGAGGATGGTGAGAGTCGTTTCAGCGAATGGCGCAGTGATGGAGGACTGATGGAGGGAGGATGGTGCGAGTGCAGATTTTCAGAACAAAGTCGTGACAGCAGATAGAGCGATAGAGCCACATTCCTACTGATAGACACGCCTGACTGATAACCTGGTTTACACAACGCTAAAGGAATGTGGCTGCTACACAAACACTGCTATATGCTGTGAAACTCACCGTCTGGGGCCCACCAGAAAAAAAAACACTCAGTGTATCAACAGGGACCCTCGGTGTGGGATGCAGGACGAGGGACAGTGTCAGGTCCTGGCCTGGTCAGGTCCAGTCTGGTCTGGTCTGCAACCCCCCGCAATGTCACAACTCAGATCACAAGAGCTCAGATCCTTTACTCAAGTACTGAACAAACACAGTACATGTCCCCAACATTGGGGACAGGGTCAATCAGTTCGAATTAAAGGGGAACATTAATATATGACCTTGACAACTATTTAATGGTCCTTGAGAAGCTCCACCTCCATAATTAATGGTCATACGTGATGTTGATGATAAATCGTCTTTATAATGTTTTTGACGACATATCGCAGTGTAACGTTTTTATTGCCTGATGTCTTCGGCCTTTAGGTGTTCGTTTTTGAAGACATACCACAGTACGATGTTTTTGCCATGTCAGGAAACAACCTGGTCAATGTTCCTGTTTATCAAAATAACAAAATACCTGTAGCAATTCAGTCATATCTATGTTCTCATCCTTATATTAGAGTATAAAACAATTTATATAAAGGCTCACGTGATAATGCTACATCACATGTTTTACTGTTATTACAAAGTCAAGATTCAACTTTAGATTCACTTGAAAAAAATCTAATTGTAATTATAGTATGTGGTAGAAAAATCGCAATTAGCATCATTCATGGTGTGGCAGTTTATAGCTAAGCTAACAAGGAAGTTAATGTTACCTAGCATAAGATTTTGCATTATACATCAATTCAGTTTTTGCTAGTCATAGTTCCAAGTTTCTTCGTGTTTTGTTCTCAAATATGAGGATGCTGCACTAATGACAGTTCAGTTGTCCATCACTGTCCAACCACAGAAGAACTACTCCAGGCAACATATCATAAACTAGACAAGTGTCCACCTATGGGCAATTTAGTATGCTTAATTCAGCTATCCCCAATATTGCATGTTTTTGGCAGTGGGAGGAAACTGGGGCTCCCGGAGGAAACCCACACAGACACAGGGAGAACATGCCAACTCCACACAGAAAGACCCCTGTGTGCTAACCCCTGTGCCGCATATCATCATATTATATATATATATATATATATATATATATATATATATATATATATATATCAGATGGCCTTTTGAACTGGCTAGGGTGAACATGGGCACTGCCCACCCTGTAGCTCTGATGGAACTGCTGCTGATGTATGCCTAAAAAAGGGTAATGTTCATTGTTCTGCAAGTTAACATTGGCCAGGTCATTGACATCAGCTTGGTGCATGCATGTTATGCACTTTGCTTCAGGTTATGCAGGTTTCAGGTTTAATTTTACCTGACTAAACTACAAGATCTATTGGTAATACAAACATAGAAAATGCTGATGTACCAGATATTACCGCCAGGTGCAAAATCAAGTTACCACTATTTGATCTGCCACATTCAATAAACCCATTTTATAATAAATGTAGCATGCCCATGAAAATAAATGTTATCTATGCTGTTAAAATCATTCATTTCTAAACCAAACTTGGACAGAAATGCACAAGACTAACCTTCCTTGCAGTTCCTCAAGTGCTAACGTTGGACTATCATCCAGGCATCCTTATGTTAAATCACTTCACAGTTATAAATATTTACACTTCAATTAATTATTATCTGTATGGATCCTTAGGAAAGTGATGGAATGCTAAATCACCAGTGGCTCCTTCATAACTGTGGCAGTCGATTGCGGCAAACTGCATAGTTTTCGTCCAACTGGTGGTGTCTTCTGTTTCGATGTTCATGACTCGTGTGTTTCAGACTGGTGCAAACTGTGCTAGCAAACGTCAGTCCAAGATGCCTCTGCAGCGCCACCTACATACTGTTGCTAAAATCGCAACGGAGCTTCTGCTCTTGTCCTTCTACAGTATTTTTTTTAACGATGATCAGGATTGGATAAAGGCCAAAGCCACCTCTGAATTTCATCTTATCTCTTTCTTGGCAACATTATTATGTTGTCACATTAGAAAAACCCCACGCTCAGTCCACTCCTCCTTTAATTAGCACTAATCGTTAGCGCACAAACCGCCCCCTCCTCCCACTCTTTGAGGACGCGATCCCTTCTTTACCTTAAAGGTTTTATTGTGTGACGCAAACGAACAAACACACACACTCATTCCACAGCGAACACGTGAGTCGGAGTCTGCACTGAACAGTTGAAAGCTCTGATGGTTTGATTGGAATCTGCTGGAACATCTGTCCTCATTCAAATGGTTCAAAGAGTGTGTGGGTCCGAAAAAAAGTGAAGCATGATTGTCACTGAGTGTTATCAGATTACACAACATACACACACACACACACACACACACACATGCTCAGTCAGCTGGCTGCTTCCTGATAATCTCAGAGATGCTTGTCTTACCCTGCAGCGTGTTTTCATTCCTTACTGTCTGAAAACACAAAATACACCACAACACATCTGAACACTCATATTGTCAAACGCTTACCCAGTCTGACCTCGTGTGACCCCCACACCCCACCATCTCTCAGCATCCTGCAGGGGGCAGAAACCACAGCCAAGGCCATAAAACCAGGGATGTAAAAAACAAAACAAACAATCAATATACTTAAGAATCATGATACAAAACTGGTGGTAAACAGTGGTTAACTTTGTGATGAATCTTCGGGTATGTTGGACTGTGAAGGATCCAATCATTGTAGGCTTCACATCTTGAAGGGAAAGAAGCTGGTTTGTTGAAGGAGCCTTCGAAATGAGATAAACTAGTCTCCACCTGTGATGGACACAACTGATGACTTATGAGCTACTTCAGCTAGCTGCTCAGTCTAAAATCAGGACAATGCTCTGACAGTCAGAATAAAATCATATGAAATGTGACACAGGTTGTGATGTTGTAATGTTGCTGTGATGTCATAGTGATGTGTGTGTGTTCTCTGTCGGTTTCCAGGGCGACCTGACGGAGCCGTGCGCTGGGCGGGACTGTTCCTCCTGTCAGTGTTTCCCAGCCAAAGGAGCAAGGGTGAGACTCGGCTGATTGTCACCACACAGCAGCCAATCAAAGCCTGGTTGCAGCATGACATCATCACAGATGCAGACAGACAAGTGACATGTTTACACACACACACACACACACACAAACACACAGAGAGAGAGGAGTGTTCACGAGGAATGTGTCGGAGGTGAATTAGCAGCCGTTCAGCCGAGTCAGCAGATTACTCACTCAGACATACACACACACACACACACACACACACACACACACACATACACGCACATATGCGCGCGCACACACACACACTCAGAGCTTAGCCGGTGAACTTGATGTCACTGGGTTGCAGCCACAAAATGGCCAGCAGTCACAATCTGACCCAGATGTTTTGGTCCGTAGTCTGGTCCAGATGTTTGTGTTCGCAGTCACAGTCTGATCCAGATGTTTGTGTCCACAGTCATAGTCTGATCCAGATGTTCACGTCCCCATTGTGGTCCAGATGTTTGTATCCACAGTCAGAGTCTGATCCAGATGTTAGTGTCCACAGTCACAGTCTGATCCAGATGTTAGTGTCCACAGTCAGCCTGATCCAGATGTTTTTATCTAGAGTCATAGTCTGGTCTAGATGTTGTTTCTTTGTGTCTACAGTCACAGTCTGATCCAGTTGAGCTAGTGTGTATTTAGTAACCTGTGGACAGTATATCATAATTTCATTCAGGAGCCAATCAGATAGCTCCTAAAACATCACATCACCCATCTGGTGTAAATCAGCTGATTGAGTAAACAACAACAACATGTGTCTGGTCGTCGTCCAGGCCACAAACAGAAACCTGAGTTTGTGTTTGTTAGTGTGTGTGTTAACATGTGTGTGTTAGCGTGTGTGTGTTTGTACAGCTGGGGGCAGCAGACAGGCAGAGAGGATTGTGGGAAGGCGTCTGTCTCAGTGATTTCACAGCTGAGTGGGTTCAGAGAAAGAAGGATGGAGAGACAGAGGACTAACAGAGATCACAGCTGTCACATCTCATCACACACACACACGTCAGCACACACACATACACACACACAAACACACACACACACACACACACTGAACTAACTTTCAAATTAAGATTTGTCCATATAACAGCTCATGTTGTAATGGGAATAATGACGAATCTGTCAACTGTTGTTCTTGTTGTTGTGCCACGCTGCCCTCATGTGGTGAGACATCTTCATTTCATGTCATGCCTCTACTAACATCTTATACATTCACAAATAACTTTACAATGCACAATTCATTGCAGAATAACTAATCAAACATCCCAGCATGCACTGCACAATATATAGGTTCTAATGTGTTTTATGTGTCTTTATGAGGTTGGTTTTATGCAGTTCTTTGAGGTTTTCTCAGGTTTTTTTCTTCATCAAAATTTGTCTAGTTCTACAGTTTCTAATTTCCAAAAGGTCTAATCAGTTCTAACTAGCTCTAGTGGGTTCTGTCAGATTGTTTGTCTATCAGATGTTCTGCTGGACGATAAGTGTTTCACAGTGGAAGTAATAAAGTCTTTGGACTGTTTTTTTTTTTTTTTTTTTTACCAGTTTTTAGATACCAAAGGGTTCTAGCATATAGCATTGCTGACTGTACTCTAGTCACTTCATGCATGGTCATGTTATATAAGTTTTTTGAATCAGGTTTTTATTGGTTTATTTTCAGTTCTAACAGGACTCAGTCTAATTTAGTCTGTCAGATTTGATAGCATTCTAGAAGTTTATTATTTTGTAACAGCTCTTATTTGTTCCCCTTATTGACTTTTTCAGGTTCTGTCAACTTTTATAGTTCGATTTTGTGAGATTCTGACAAATTCTACCAGTCGTTTAAGTCTTTTATGCCCATGACAAATTATACTGTCTTCTAAGTTCTACCATGTGTTCTGCCAGGTCAGGCCAGTTTTTAATCAGATTTGAATAGGAATCTAAAAGGTTCTGACAAAGTTGTTTTTGTTGGTTTGGAGAGGTTTTACCCTTTTTTTTTATGTTGTACAGGTTCTACGAGGATTAAATTGTACTCTAAGAGGTTGCAGTGTTGTCTGCCTGGTTCTAGTCCAGTAGTTAGTTGTTTGAGGTTCTGACAGGTTCTCTCAAGTTGTACAGTCTGTCAGTCAGTTCCCATATTTTCTAATTTCTACAAGGCCTGATCTGTTCTAACTTTTTCTGTCAGATTTTATAATGTGCACTCTTCAGTTTCTAATATCTTATCTAACAGGTTCTAACATGTTCTACCAGGTTCTGTCAGATTGCTTATTTGGTTTATCATATGTTTATCAGATGTTTATCAGGTTCGGCTCATCAGTTTGTTCTTTTAGGTTCTCACTCTGTTGCGTATGTTATGCAGGGTTCTCCAGGTGGTCTAGGGGCACAGGGCCACCAGGGGCCTCCAGGCTTTCCAGGTCCCAGGGGGCCTCCAGGAGAAAAGGGCCACAGAGGAGGTGAAGGTCCTACAGGAGTTGCAGGACCAAAAGGAGATGTGGTGAGCGAACATGGTTCTGTTGTTACCGGGATGGTTCTGCCGGTCAACTGATCCATACTGAGAACATCTGTTTTCATGATTAAATTAAAATAAAGACTTGTTACAGTTTGTTGACTATATTGAGAACTTGATTCAAACATTTGTTTGTTTTTTGCATCAGGGAAGTGTCGGCGTTCCTGGTTTTCAGGGTTTGGATGGAGTCCCGGTAAGAAGCTCCACCTCCTGCGGCATGTCAGCTCCTCTGATTGGTCCAGCTGTAGAGATCAGACTGTGAGTATGTGTTTATGTTTGTGTATGTGCCCAGGGTCATCCGGGTCCTGCTGGAGGTCCTGGTTTCCCAGGTCTGGATGGATGTAACGGGACGAGAGGCCTGAGAGGAGAACATGGACATCCTGGAGAACCAGGACCTAATGGACAAGCGGTCAGTAACAAGTAACAAGTTTATACGGAGTCATACTGGAACAGAAAATTGATTGGTTCAGGATCTAGATATTGTTCTTGAGTTGATTCTACTATTCTTTTGCAGGGATTGCCGGGACTGAAAGGGTTTCCAGGAGAAACTTCAGTCTACTACATACAGATCCCTGGAGCAACTGTGAGTACACCTGTACTGTAAACAACAGCTGAGTTCTTGTAGTACTGCACTACTAACTGTCAGTATGGTCAATTCTAACCTGTTCTTATTGGTTCTAATATATCCAAAGGCAAAGTAACAAGGATTTTTAACAGGACTTACCAGTTTATACTTTATAAAAGGGTTCTAACCTCTTGTATGTTCATGTTCTATGAGTTTTTTTTTTAAACAACTTAGCTTTACCAGCTTTTATTAGATACTATGAGGATCTGACAGGTCATAACAGTGCTCTAACACTTTCCATTTTATGGTCTGGTCAAACTTATCTAATTCTCTCAGGTTCTAATGGGTTCTAATATATCCTGCTGATTTCTAATTGCCTCAAAGTCAAAGTAATAAAGTCTTTGAACAGGCTCTGCCAACTTTGAGGTTCTAAAGGATCCTAACATGTTTAAATGTACTCTAGTAGTCTGTTTGTGTTGTATGAGTTTTTTTGTTGCTTTTTTATCAATTGTGTCAAAGTAACAAAGTCATTGTGCAGGTTTAATCAGGTATAAGGTTCTTGTGTGTTCATTTTCCACTAATCCAATTCTAATTTCTTACACATCTTGTTGGCGCTAACTTCTACCAGGTCCTGCGTATGGTGTATGGTATGGTGTTCTAATAGTTTCTTGTTTCTAACAAGTCTTATCACTTCTAACATCTTCAGCCAGATTATTTTCCGATTCTAATAGTTTCTAACATGGAGCCCCTCCTTTTCATCATTTATCTCCTTCCTTTTGGAAATATCTTCCATAAATATAACATCAGCCTCCACTGCTATGTGGATGACACCCAGCTCTACCTCTCCAGTAAACCCACTTCCAACCTCCTGCCCTCCTCCCTTACTGACTACCTAGCAGAAATAAAACCGTGGTTTTCCTCCAACTTCCTCAAACTAAATAGTGGCAAACCTGAGGTTGTCCTCATTGGCACCAAATCGTCACTGTCCAAAATTGACAGTTTCTCTCTTCATATTGACAATTACTGCGTCTCCCCCTCCCCACAGGTTAAGAGTCTGGGTGTTATCCTCGACAGCCCCTCTTTCCTTCCAATCCTACATCAATAATGTTACCCAGTCTTCATATTTCCATCTACGAAATATCAACCAACTCTGCCTCTCCTTTACCCCCCATACCACTGCTATTTTTGTCCACAGCTCCAGCTCAAACCCGCTTTCCAATCTTAATCACTGCACTGTCAAATTTTTTGTATAGTGTCCTTAGGTGCCTGAAAGGCGCCTTTAAATAAAACGTATTGTATAAACATTTTTTGTTTGTTGTTGAAAAAAAGGTCTTTTAATGACTGTTTATTCTTTAAATCATTTTAGTGTTTGTACGTTGATCCTCTCTTTGTGTCTGACAGGGAAATGTTGGGCCCAGTGGACTTCCTGGACTGCAGGTAAGACACAAACGTTGGGACCAAAGAAAAAACAGCAGACAACAGCAACATCAATAAGAATGAAATCAATAAGAACCTGAGAGGTGAAACCTTGTGTCTGTCTGCCTTCCTGCTTACAGGGGGAACCAGGTCTGCCAGGTCCTATGGGAGGTCTGGGTCCAGAAGGACTGGATGGCACCAGCGTGAGTTACAACACAAAAACACATCAGAAAACAACAACAGCAACAAAAATAATAATACAATTTATAGTTAATAATAATAATGATATAATGATAATATCTGTCTGCCTGTGCAGGGTGAACCTGGTCGACCCGGTCTCAGGGGTCCACCTGTAAGTACATGTCATATTGGTATCAAATTACTGTCATTTGGAACTGGCTCAGTTAAACCTAGTTCTGGAACAGGTTCCTGATTAAACCTGGTTGTGGTCCAGGTCCCTGGCTTAACCTTATTCTGGAGCAGGTTACTAGTTAAATCTGATTCTGGTTAAATATTATTCTGAAACAGGTTCCTCGTTAAACCTCGTTTTGGAGCAGGTCCCTGCTGGTTTTGGTCCAGTTTCCTAATCTGGCAAACATCTGACAAATGTTGATGTTTTTGTGTTTCAGGGAGAAAAAGGTCGATCTCTGCCGGGACTAAAAGGAGACGAGGTAAAGCATTTCCATCTGACCACGCCTCCCTCAGTGACATCACCACAGGTGCTTCCTGTGGTCGTGTCATTAAGGGGGCGGGACTACAAACTGGATGCTTGTCCAGGAGCAGTCACAGCAGGACCATGTTCTGTTCACAGGGGGACCAGGGCCTTCAGGGGCCTCCAGGGCCATTTGAGTATGTCGACCCGCCGGAGGACTTGTACATCAAAGGAGAAAAGGTGGGCAGGGCTTTGTTTTGTTAAAGCCAGTTAAATTACAGCTATTCTAGTCAGGTTCTACTGGAGTTCTGCTGGCTCTGATGGTGGGTTCTTTTGGTTGCACAGGGTCCTCAAGGGATTAAAGGAGTGTGTGGCCTTCAGGGACTGCCGGTGAGTTCAGAATATGATCAAACCTGGTCTGACGTGAAAATATTATTGATCAGATATTGATTGTTTGACATGTTGAGGAATAGTGTCTCAGTGTAGGTATTCCTGAAACTTTTTAGCAATACCTACACTGGTATGGTGGAACTGGTACAAAGTTCAAGTTGACATGAATTAGACTGCATGACGTTGAAGGCAGGAAGCTTAGTGAAAATATTTAACTGCATCGTGCATGAAAATATCACAAGCATCGTTAACAAATATGATAGAAAAGAAGAGGTCCCAGGATAGAGCCCTCAGCTACACCTTTGAACACTGCGAGGAAGGAAGAATAAGAAACAGCAAATATTAGGTTCTAGAAAACTGATTTACAGTGCAATCAGGCCAAGTGTTAGGGTGAAGACACATTCTAAAGTTGGAGTATGTCCTCAGACATTTGATATAAGTCAATACAAGTCATGGAACCAAGATTTTTTGGTTTCAGGGTCTAGACGCTCTCCCAGGAATCAAAGGAGAGAAAGGGCTTCTGGGATTTCCTGGACTAAGGGTGAGCAATTATCTATTATATTTTATTATCATTATTGTTATCATAACTATTATTATATCAGGATTGAGTTGGTTAAACATATAGTTAACAAGTTGTTGTGCTGTTTGTTTGTTTCCAGGGGTCTTCCGGTGTCCCTGGTTTACTTGGAGCGAAGGGAGTCCAGGTGAGTACAAATGTTCCCTTTGTCTATTCAAGTGGATGTAACTCAATGATAACGAATCAAAAATCAAGAATCTTTATTGTCATTATGCAAGGCACAATTAGATTTTGTTCAGCAGCTCTTGGCTTTGACAACACACAGTAAGACACATATAATAAAATAAAAAGTTAGTTAAAGTTAAAGCTAGTTTAAAACTGTTTCTGTATCTAGTAGTGCGTGTCTTAAGTGTCTATAACATTTACCAGAGGACAGCAAAGTGAACAGGTGGTGAGGAGGATGAGCAGCGTCTTTCACAATGTTATAAGGTCTGCTCTGGCATCTAGACAGGTAAATATTCTCCAGAGGGGGCAGGGGAAGGCCAATAATACCCTGGGCAGCTTTTATCACTCTCTGGAGAGATGCTCTGTCAGCTGCTTAACAGTTCCCATACCAGACAGTTATGCAGTAAATTTAGACACTTTCTACTGAGCAACAGTAAAGAGACTCCAGCAGTTTGAGTCTTCTTCAGTGTTCTGAGTAAGTAGAGTCTTTGTTGAGCCTTTTTTATAATTGCAACAGGGTGCACAGTCCACTTCAGATCCTCACTGATGTTAACCCCCAGAAATCCTCTCCCCCTATTTCCAGTGGCCTGGGCTCCTCTCTGTGTCGCCTGAAATCAATGATGAGTTTTTTTTAATGTTCAGAGAGATTTTGTTATGGGCACACCACTCAAACAGACAATTTGAGGATTGTTGTAAAGGTGTGTGTTGATGTTTTCAGGGAATTCCAGGAAGCTCAGGTCTCCCAGGTCTGATTGGACGAGAGGGTCCAAAGGTAAATCCTGACATCTTTCACTTTTATTCTCTGTAACATGTCCAGTCATGGCATTGATGAGTCTACATGTTTGTTCCAAGGGCATGATGGGAGATCCAGGTCCTAAGGGCCTCCCTCAGTGGGCAGACATCACACACAAAGGTGCAGATCCATTCACAGCCATCAATCAACTTCAAATCAGACTCCAAGTTTTGTATCTTGAGTGCTTTCTGTTTTACAGGTGATGTTGGGGACCCTGGTCCTCCTGGCCAGAGCGGCCCTCCTGGAGATAGAGGGCTGATGGGAATATCTGGTCCCCCAGGACCACCTGGTGGATCCATACCTGGTCAGTACCTGCAGCAGCAACTAGCATCATGTGATCTGCTAACAGAAAGTCAAATAAACATTAGCACATTATGGAGAAAAAAAATGGATAATGTGCTTATTAAGGAGCATCACGCGTTCCTGTTATAAACTAAAAATAGTAATTGTATCTTTTTCCTGTGTTTTTCTGGTGTCTATTTTTGAGCAAAAATATAGACATTAACAAAATTCAACTAATAATAATGGACAAAGAAAATTTAATAGAAGTTGATAGAAATAAAAGCAATAATTAACTTCAAAGCAGGTCAGTCATAAAACTCATCAGTCTAAATGGTGTTAATTAATTTAAATATCTTTTGTTAAGTCCCACTGGTTCTATAAATAACACAGTTCTCTGGTTCTACCTCAGGACCAACAGGTGCTGTGGGTCCAATTGGAGCTCCAGGATCCAAAGGGGACAAAGGAGATCCAGGTCTGGCGTTTTCAGATAAACGCTCACCGGGAGAACCTGGGAAGCCAGGGTATCCCGGATTTAGAGGACCTAAGGGAGAACCAGGGAGTCCAGGTACCAAAGAGTGCTCGTTCACCTGAAATCTTACACCTGGTGATGTTGTCATCTGAAGTTATTTAAAACATCTGGCTGTCTATTTCCCTCTTCAGGTTATTACTGTCTTCCTGGAGCCAAAGGAGAATGTGGAGAGCCGGGTCAAAAAGGACCACCAGGAGTTTACGGCCTGTCTGGGTTAAAAGGTCATTGTCTAGACTCTGATTCTAGACTCCTCATTGATTTATATTTTATGAATCAATGATTCATTGAGCGGGTGGTTACATGTGGCTGGTTTCCAGGTGTGTGTGGTGTCAAGGTGAACTATTGGGCATTCTAATGTTGGTGTTACTGATTTGGACCACAAGAAAATGATGCACAGATATGTTGCTAAAGATGATGGATAGGGAGAGACTATAATATTTGTCGTAGTATGGATATAGATCAAAGTAAGGTCAGTAAAGAAGAATTATCAAATAATCTTGTTTTTTTTCTCTTATATGTGGCCCTAATAATTCATGTTGAGATACTGTTCAAAACTTTCAGACATAAAAAGAGTGATGATATGTTTCATCAAGACAAGCATGCTGTCCAGGACTGGAGCAAGCTAATTAGCATGCTAACTTCATCAGAAGCGAAAGGAGTATTTTGCCTCTGATGGAATTAGCATCCACCTCTGTTGCTGAATAAATTACTGGAAAGTAAACAGCTGGCTAATGTAGAAATAGCAAAAACATAGCAACATAGCATAGGACCAGTTCTCTTCAGTAGACCTACTCCTACAATTTTAGTTGGTGGTTCTTCAAGGCCATGAAACTTTTGCACAACACTGGTTACCAAACAGCAGCATTACCATTTACCATATTTTCTAAAAAGGTCTCTTTTTGGATTGAAACCTAGAACCTCAAGACTCTGAATGAATGTTTAAGAGATAACACAAGGTTTGACAGAAACAAGAAAGATTCCAGGATACTTTCCTGACTTACAGCACTTGACAGCTACACTGTGTTCCTGTTCTTAAATCTACCTGTGTGTTGTAGGCTCTCGTGGTGACTGCTCTTGTGGCCCTCCTCTGAAATTAATTGGCTCCCGTGGCCTTCACGGCAACTTGGGGGATCCTGGAGTTCAAGGAGCTCAGGGTGCTCCAGGACAGAAAGGAGAAAATGGGTTACCTGGAGATATCGGAGAGAATGGACAAGAGGTGAGTTAATACAATGAAGTTCACTGACTTTTGTGGGTGTGACTGAATTTTGTGTTGCTTGTTTACATGTTTGGTTGATTGACTGTTTGTTTTGTTTACAGGGTGTGGTTGGATTTCCCGGTATCAAAGGGTTTAAAGGTCAGAAGGGCGATTTTGTTGTGGTGGATAGAAAAGGTGAGTTTATCACATGTACACAAAATGGTAATTTTAATTGTATCTTTTGTTCGTTTATTTTTTGTCTTCGCTTAGGATAGAATAGGATATTTTCCTTTGTCCCTCAACAGAAAATTAAAAAAAATGAACAGAAAAATAAATAAATAGTTTATATAAATAGGTAAAGGCACAAGTCTCCAGAGGTGAGGAGGAAGGCTTGTGGGTGCAATGTTTGCAGCTGGGACATGATGTTGAAAAAAAGAAAAAAAGGGGGGAAAAACGGGTGAAAAAAACATGAGAAAAACCTGATAAAAATGAAAAATTGGTTTTAGTTAAAATGTTGAAAAGTTTAGGCAAAAAGAGGAAAAAGGGGAAGAAAATTAGACACTCAAACAGTGCCATGGCAACAACAGCCTTAGAATAAACTTTTGGAAATATCAATATTAAACTTGTGTTAGATTTCATGTATCTCACGCACTTTTGTCTCCAGGTGAGAAGGGGGGCAGGGGCCATGATGGCCCACCAGGCTTGCAAGGATTCTCAGGTAGAAGAGGAGTTAATGGACTCCCTGGGCTCCCTGGAGACCCTGGGCCCCAGGTGAGTCAAATGATCCACAGCCAGGTCTCGTACATATGGAAGTAGCACAGAGCAGCTTTTTAAACGGATCCCTGTTTCTTTTCAGGGCAACACTTTATTCAGCCCTCCTGGAGAAAGAGGCTCCACGGGACTTCCAGGGCCAAAGGGAATATTAGGACCTTCGGGGTCCCCAGGAGCAGGTGTAGTTGGTGCAATAGGAGAGCGTGGGGCCCCTGGGAATGCAGGTACTCCAGGACCTCCAGGTTACCCAGGACCAAAGGGGGCTACTGGTGAGGGTCAATCTGACTTCAACGTTGAATTTACTTTTTTCAGTTCCCACTTCCCGTTTGACCCCTCTTTTTCCTATAGGCGATATACTGCCCTGTGTGGCCAGAAACCCTGGCCCGCCGGGACTGAGGGGAGATGCTGGAAACATAGGTAAATTTTATATGTGGTCCACTTCCCTGACCTCTTTCCTGTCCACTTCCCTGATCAAACACCTCTGGTGTCTAACTTCCGGTTTACCTGTCTGCTTAAAAGGTTACCCTGGACTCCCAGGTCCTCCAGGATTTCGTGGCATCACTGGACCTGATGGTTTTAAAGGAGACAAAGGAGCCTCAGGACAACCTGGACCACGTGGACTACCAGGTACACCTGTCAGCCATTGCAACCAAACTGGACCTAACTGAACTTAACCCAACAAGTTAGAAAATCAGTATTTCTTGAGGGATAGAGGAGTCCAGACAATCCTGCACCTTAAGGTTCATGTCCAACATTTTGTGCAAATGCAGACAATAATGTGTTATTTATTACACATGCTAATCTTGTAGGATTGTCAATTACTGTTGACATTCTGTGGCCAAAGGGTTTATTGCTCATTCACAGCAATGCTGTTCATCCTTAAAGCTCCCGAACTGTGAAGAGCACTGAAATTCCTCTTGATGATTTATTCTGACCATTTGTTTACACTTATTCACTCCTGTGGCTGTAGGACCTCAGGGTTTTGCTGGAGATACTGGAGTTGAAGGACCTGAGGGCCTCAGCTATGAAGGAGATTCAGGTAATATCATTGTCATTATCCAAAAGTGGTTGATTAACACTTGCCCCAAAGGTCCAGATTTCAACAAAAGCATCCACTGTGACTTATTTGGACCCACTACTGTGAAAATACTGATTCAGACTTAGCACCATTTATTTGGCCAGAGCACAGCAGTCATATTCAGACTAAATCAACTAAACTGGATCCCATTACAAGCAAATTTAGGAGAAATTGGTTTTGGTGATCTGAATGTTTAGAGTACCTTGTACTGTCTCCTGCAGGAGGGAAACTGTCTTGGATTAAGGGAGCCACTGCAGACAAACTAAAGATCACAACAAAACACATGCAAACCCTGGACTGAGATGAAGTAGCTGTGCAAATTAATCACAAAAACATATATATTTTTTAAAAACTGCACCTTTGTTTCCTCAACTCCTGCAGCCACCAAAAACTCTGAGACTCTGAGAGAAATCAAGGTGAAAAACAGTTTGGACTCACTTCAGGACCTTTGGCCCATGTTTATATGTACATGTTCTCATTTGATTTTTACTGATGTGTTTTCATTAGCTTTATTTTTATACCTCCTCGTTTACCATCTCAGGCTCTCCAGGAACTCCAGGTATCCCTGGGCTCAGGGGCCTGGCAGGGGACTCTGTTGTTGGAACTGCCGGACCCATTGGCTTCCCGGGACAACTAGGCCCTCCAGGACCTAAAGGAGTCCCTGGTTCCCCTGGCAAAGAAGGACAACAAGGTGAAATAAATGACCTGAGTTTGGATTGATCAGAAACAAGGAGGTGGACTGTGTTCCTTCCAAAAAATAAATGCTGTAGTCTTAGAGTAAGTCTAAGATCCATAAATTTCAGGTGGCACTGCTGCTGTCCTGGGAATAATAATGCAATACTACCTAATTTATTATCTGTTTCTGCAGGAGACATGGGTCTTCCCGGGGGTCCTGGACCAAAGGGCCAGAGAGGATCAGATGGCACGCCAGGTTTACCTGGTCCAACAGGCCCCTCACCTAACCTCTGCACCAGAGGAAAACCTGGCAGCATGGGCCACCAAGGCCTTCAGGGACAAACTGGACCCCCAGGTAAAGTCATTACCACTTAGCTTTACTTTGCATCGCATACATGTTGTATAGTAACAGCTACACTTTTAAAATAGAAATAAAAGTTCTGTATCAACATTATATTTCATTTTAGGTTGTCTGGGGCACAAAGGTGAAATTGGGAAGGAGGGGCCTCCAGGTTTTGGCCATCCTGGCCCTGTAGGTAAACCTGGTTACCCAGGTTTCCAAGGCTACCCAGGACCTCAGGGCCCTTCTGGTCTGTGTGGAAATCCAGGACTGCCTGGGCCCAAGGGCCAGAAAGGTGAGCTCACCTACCAACACACCTGTGTTCCAGTGCTTCCTGATGGTACAGTTTCACTAAGAGACTCTGTTTCAGGTGTGCTGGGACCCCAAGGGAACTACGGAGGAGTAGGACCTTCAGGAAAGACAGGGACGCCTGGAGATCCAGGGAGGACGGGGGAGAGAGGATTCAAAGGACGAGATGGAACTCCAGGATGTGAAGGGCCAAAAGGAGAGAAAGGTAAAACATAAGTGATCTGATCTAGAAAAAAAAAGTGTTACCTCCTGCTGTTTTTAAAACTCCATTGTGTTTCTCCTGCAGGTGTTAAAGGGTCCCCAGGGCCTCCAGGAGAGGCCCTAGTTATTTCAATTAAAGGAGAAAAGGGAAAACCAGGACCACCTGGTAACATTGGCTTCACTGGTCCACGAGGTAAGAGCAGCATCATGAGTGTTTCTGTAAGTATAACTGTCAACCAGGGTGTTAAGTCCAGAAGAGTGTGGTTTGGTAGTTTTGAATCAAATTAAATGAAGTTAGGGAGTTAAGTTAGGACACATTTTCATAGCATAATTCAAAGTAAATGAGGTTAAGTTCAGTCAAATTGTGCTGGATCAAGTCAAGTTGAGCTGAACTGAATTGACTTAGGGCAAGTGGCATGTTAAGTCACATAAGGTCAAATTAAGCTGCCACAGCGAAGTCACCACAGCTTTAAACTAATCTCTTTTGCACTCATCTTTGAGTCAACTTTTAACACTAGTCAGGTCGTAATGCTTGATACTCATCTGTGCAGTTTGTTTGGTAACATATCGCAAAAATCAAATCAAATATATGCGTTCTCTACAGGACATAAAGGTGTGCGAGGATCTACAGGTAAACCAGGATATCCAGGCAACAATGGACCACAAGGCATCATGGGACCTCCAGGACCCAAAGGACCCCGGGGTAAGCAAGGACCTCCAGGACCACCTGGACGTGGTGGACCTCCAGGACTCATCGGCTTCCCTGGAGAAGCTGGAGATCAAGTAAGATGAAAAAAAGAGTTTATTGGTCAGATGTAATAATGATTTGGAGGTATCTGAGAGTGAGAGGCAGAAACGTTACAGTCAAACAGCAAAGTAAAGCTGTTAGTCACACCTGTACAGGCTGGACCAGATGATCCATATTGTTGTCATTGAATTCTCAGTCAATTCTGATTATTTTTTCTTTTTTGGATACTTAAAATACTCTGAAATATTGACTGGTGTTGCTTTGGGGTTTCAGGGTGACCCAGGATGTCCAGGGAAAGCTGGAGAACCTGGTCGCCCAGGATGTCCAGGACCAAACGGTATGAGGTTGAACCTTTTCATGCTTTTCCTTTATTAAATAGGGACTAAAACCCCTTTGCTCACTGTGCAGATAGTTGTGTAAAGTTAGTTTTTGTTTTTCAGGTGATAAGGGAGATTCTATTGGCTGTCCTGGTGTACCTGGACATAAGGGGCCTCCTGGAGACTCTGGCCCCCAAGGTGATGATCTGATTCTGTTTCTGGTTCTGATTTAGCGAGAAGCTAGAAGAAAACATATGCAATATAAATATAATATTGAATTATTATTTGTATATGAATCAGATGTTCATCTCTTCTAGGACCCTGTGGACCACAAGGACATCCTGGAAGACCTGGTTTCATTGGGGCTCCAGGACAGAAAGGGTGCAAAGGAGATCCTGGTTACCCTGGAGACCCCGGTCTAGCAGGTAGAACAGCCTTACCTGGACCTTACAGTTATTTTACCTTCACCCTCCCACATGAACTGAGTCATATGATCTGACACCCATCAAATGCAGTAAACACCAACACCTGTTCAATGAGTTTGGGAGCAGGATGGAGGAGGAGGGAGGGGAGGATGGGAAGTTCTCTCCAGGTGCCAATCAATGGAGGTTTTTAGTGCACATCCAACTAGGAGACCTTTTGGTAGACCCAGAACATGCTGGAGTGATTATATATATCATCTAGTCTGAGAATGCTCGGGGTCCTCCAGGAGGAGCTTGCAAGATGGACACATGGATTCCTTGTTGACTTGGAGCTTCTGAAGTCTGAACCCTAGATGTGGTTGAAAATGTCATTTAAAATGGATCAATATTTATCCTAACGCTGTTCTCTGTCTGGTTTATTACAGGTGTGATTGGTCCTCCAGGTCCTGGAGGCCGCCCAGGTTGTCCAGGTCATCCTGGTTTAGCAGGTGCTGATGGTCCTCCAGGAGAGCAGGGATGCCCAGGACTCCGAGGTCAGAGCTCAAACCCATGTCATGTCAAGACAAGTCTATTTTATTTATATACAGCATCACATTATAATAGACCTTATCTTGGGGCACTCTACAGGATCAGGTCTAGACTGTAAGGTCTGCTCTGAGCCTGATGACCTGGTTCCAAATTTCATTCAGTTCCCAGGATTCATTAAGCTTTTGTTTCTAGCCACAATGTGTCTGATCATGTTCTATTTGTTAATGACTTTGTTGCATCAGGTCCACCTGGACCACTAGGACTTCATGGACTGAACGGACTGAAAGGAGTGAAAGGAGACATGGGGACCAGAGGTAAATCTTTATACAACCACCTGATATCTTTTGACCAAAGTTAGAGTTCCACCACCGACCTTAACCCTAGAAAGGGTAGGTGGTCATGTTTATGTTAATTTTATTGCAATTAGCTACTGGTTGGGCTTGTTAATTGTACACAGATCCAAGGAAACCATAATGATTTAGGTAGTTGCTAGATGTGACTTGGTGGTTTTGAACCACTCAAGTAATTTTATCATGCTTAATTATCATGACATGATTTCAAGAAGAGGAACAAATACCAGTTGTGTTCATTAGGTTTGAGCAGGTATGAGCTCTGGACTCTAGACCAGAACCCTGGTCTATAGGAAATTTAATTAGAGTTATAAGAGTTAATTTAGAGAGTTTTTTATAAATGGCCACCTGTCCGTCTTTTCAGGTCTCAGTGGGCCTGGTTGTCCAGGCCTCCCAGGTCCTCAAGGGGAGAAGGGCCCGCAAGGTCATCCAGGTCCTTGTGGTACATCCCAGCCTGGATCAAAAGGACCCAAAGGCCCAACAGGACCCGAAGGTTGGTGGCAGTGGGATTCCTCTTGCTGATGTCAGCATATGTTCTGATTCATCTAAATATTTGATCCTGTGTTGTTGTAGGGCCTGCAGGTTCCATTGGACCTCCAGGTAACCCTGGACCAGATTGTAAAGGTCCATCCCCAGGCTCTTGTGGAGATCCTGGTTGTCCTGGACCAGATGGAGATCCAGGTCAGGTTTAATCTCATTAATATTCAGGTTTCATGATCCCCAATAAAATATTGATAAATCATATCAGTTGACCTCTGATCTGGGATTTGTTTTTTCAGGTTGTTTGGGGGAAATGGGGGATCCGGGTCCAAACCCCCCAGTACCTGGGGATGATGGAGACAATGGGCACTCAGGATGCCAAGGGCAACAAGGCCCAAAGGGTCCCCCAGGAGCTAAAGGGGTGCCAGGCGTGTCTGGAGTGTGTGGAGTAAAAGGTTTAAGATGTTACCTTTACATTTTTGTTATATTTAGTGAGTGAATCCACATTCTGGTGGTACCCACTGCCAAAGTATAAAATCTGTGTATGTGTGTATGCGATCAGGTACGAAGGGACATCCAGGTGTAATGGGACTACCTGGTAGTAAGGGTCATCAAGGTTATTGTGGTTACAAAGGGCCTTCAGGACCAAAAGGATTTCAGGGAGAGGTGGGTCCAAAGGGAGAACAGGGTGGAGTCAGCCTCTACAAATCTCCCTATCCCCCAGGGCCAAGGGGCCTCCAAGGTCCCCCTGGCCAAAAAGGGAAAGCTGGAGACCGCGGCTTCCCTGGAGAAAATGGCCAATCAGGACACAAAGGTGAGCACCAGGAAGTGGACCAGATCCTATTTGGGTTACTACTTGTTACATCAGGAAAATTCAAAGACTTTGATGTGTTTCAGGTGAGAAGGGGGATCCAGGAATTTCAGGAAAAATAGGAACAGAAGGGATCCAAGGGAAGGTTGGAGACAAAGGAGACAAAGGCTTGCCCGGGGAGATTGGACAAATGGGAGCCAAAGGTTAGTCTTTAGGTCACAGTGGCATTTAGTCTGATATAACATTGCTGATTTGTTTGTTGACGTGACTTCCTGTCATGGTCTTTGTGTCTCAGGTGAGCCTGGTCCAATTGGTGAGCCTGGTCCTCCTGGACAATCTAGAAAAATTATCTCTGGCTTCCTGTTGGTAATGCACAGCCAATCAAGCAATGTTCTCGAATGTCCACTTAACATGAGAAGACTATGGGATGGATACAGTCTGCTGTACCTGGAAGGTCAGGAAAAAGCCCACACTCAGGACCTGGGTAATTTTAATTTAATGTAATCTAATAAAAATAATTCAATTTTTATTTTTTATAGACTTGTGAATGATATCTAAATAAATAAACCTTGCAGGTCAGGCAGGGTCGTGCATGCCTGTCTTCTCTACCATGCCTTTCTCCTCCTGTAACATGGGCTCCTGCTCTTACGCCAGTCGCAACGATAAATCCTATTGGCTGTCAACGATGGCCAATGCCCCCAGTGAACCCGTGAATGGACCTTCCATCAAAGAGCACATCAGCCGTTGCATTGTTTGTGAAGCTCCCTCCACACCTGTTACACTGCACAGCCAGAGCACTGCTGTTCCACCTTGCCCTCAAAACTGGGTTAGCCTGTGGAAAGGATACTCCTGGCTCATGGTGGGTATTGCAGTACAGAATGAACTCATGCTACTGATAAGACTATAGCTGTGCCTCTATTCAAAGGCCGGATTCATTAGCCATATACATCCCAAGTGGCAACTACCCTGTCTCAAAATAGCTGCCCTTAAAATGAGACAACCCTTCAAATGTGGCTTACAAATCCAGCTTCTTTTCTCGGGCCATGAAAGCTACAGCATTTGGATCCTTAAAAGTCCAGCATATCCCAAGATTCATTGCAGAGCAGGTGACATTTGTGATGTGGATGTGCAATTAAAGCTAAAGGTCACATGTTTATAGTAGTAGAGCCAATGAGGAGGAGTGGAGGAGTTTTTTTTTTTTTTTTTTTCTTGGATTGAATTAGACCACACGTACCACACGTAAAATATTTTGGTTCTGGGAAACAGCAGTAGGGTGTAAAATAAAGGACGTAAATAGGAAGTTCCCCTTAGGCCAGACAATGGCACCATGGTCCGTACCGGCCAGATCCTTTTAGATCAGGGTTTCTGATAGATAGACAGATAGAGAGATAGACAACTTTATTGATCCCTTTGGGAGGTTCCCTCAGGGAATTTGAAGAATTGATGGATGTAGCCTTCAAATTGGGTCTCAATAAATAGCAATTCTGTCTCTCACCTGATTATAATGTCATTTTTCCATGTCTTGACATTTTACAGCACACAGGTGCAGGTGATGAGGGTGGTGGCCAGTCTCTTACATCATCAGGCAGCTGCCTGAAAAATTTCAGGACCTTGCCCTTTGTGGAGTGTCAGGGGCCTCGAGGGACCTGCCACTACTTCGCCAACATCTACAGTTTCTGGCTGACCACGGTCGGGGAGAATGTCAACAGACCCTCCACCACACTGACTGAGGCTGAGCAGCAAAAAAGGAACATCGGGAGATGCAATGTTTGTATAAAGATGTGAGGAGGTGCAGGAGGGATGCCACTTCCCCTCCTGCAGCAGGGAGTGAGGGGACTCTTTGTCTCCTCCACTGAGGAGACACTCAAGACATTTCTTTGGCTCTGCAAGGAGAGTCTGTCATGTAAAAGACAATGCTGCCAATCGTTTAATCAGTCAGTCAGTCCTGTTCAGATCAGGACTGACTCAAACACAGATGCTTGAACTGAGGTTGCCAGATGTTTGATTCATCAAGGATTCACAAGTAAATCACCAAACCAGGTCTTTGTGATCACTTCTATGTTTCTTTTTGTCACTACCCAAAGATCATGACCATAGGCGAGGAACAAAGACCACGTTAAAGACTACAAAATAAGTTCGTGGTCCGTAACAGCTGCACTGATCTGATCCATCCTCCCTTCATATCAATGGAAAGTCCTTAACATAACTTAACATTGGGGCAGCAACTCATCCCCCAATATGGAGGAAACAATCCTTTTTTTTCCGAAAGAGACCCATGACTACTGATCTTGAGGCACCGACCTTAAGATGCAAACCCACCCAGTGCTGGAGGTCACATGTGATGAGGTCAACAGAACTGCACCATCTGCAAATAATAGAGTGAAATCCTCAACTGTGTCTTGAAATCCATCCATCCAATCATTTTCCTCACTATGTGTCCTAAGTGTCACATGGGATGGTGGAGCCAATACCAGCTGACCCTGGACAAGTCACCAGTTTGTGACTAGAAATCCTGGTTGGTGAAGAGTGAGCAAGCCAATGGCCACTGGGAAGACCGTTGATTTTACATTAAATATAAAAATACAGCTTTCACTTTGGTCACACCAAGTCCATATAGTTCACACCAATAACTCTAGTACTTCACATATTATTCCCACATTATCCAGCCAGTTCTTGTCTCAGTTATTAAGGCACTTGATCAGGACAGCTCTTGTCCCACATTTTCTGGGTATGTCCATCTGGTAGGAGACCAGGACCTGGACCTAGTTAATCTGTTTCCACCACAACCTGAAGTTGAATAAGTGGTTGAAAATCCAAGGAGATCTTTGAATATACAGATCCTGATCCTCTTCAGACTACAGACATAACAACATTGTTAGCCACTTTAGATATTTTTGAAATTCCTGAGTATGAGAATGTTAATTTTCTCCATCTAGTTCATCTGCAGTTTACACATAAAACGTTTGACTTCTTCAGGATATGATAATTCTTATCCTCATTCAGTCTTTATCTGTAATAGCTCCCGGCTCCATCATGTTTAAAGATACAAGGTTTTGCTACATAGTAAACATTAGCATTAGCAGCTGTCTACAGCAGTGGGAAGCAATGTTAACATTACCTCTGTTTTTCTTCAACTGAAGTTAGCATGCTAACAAGTTAACCAATGGGTGTCTTACAACCTTTTAAATTCAATAATTGCTGAAGAAAACCAATGTAGCGCAGCTTTGAAGTTGTAGAGTTTGAGACCTTGCGTTTACGGCATCAAGCATTGTTCAACCTCAGTTTGAATTTGAATTTGTTTGAAATTATATCATCACGATTTGGTAGGTGACTCCTTTGCTATGGAAACTAGACACTGAACAATAACAAGGTTATCACACCACGTTCTGTGATGTCACCAGTCTGGTGACAGTTGATTGGTTGGGATGCTGGCGGAGTGAGGTTCTCTCATGATCAGGCGGCAATGACGAACAGCAACAAATGCCAAAGCAGACTTTAGCTCCACCTCCGCAGTCCGACCAGAATGCATTCTGATTGTCAACTCAATCGGAATGATTGTCGGCTAAGCGACATCACATCAATGGTTGCTTAGTAAATGGGGAAAGACTTGTTTGAAAAGCTGTGAATACATTTGACATTGAACCTTGAAAAGTGTTTTTGTTCCAGTTTTCTTTCAGACCGGATCTGGTCATATCAGATCGGATCACCTCCTCCATCAATGAGCGCTTTTTTATACGTTTTAAAGTTTCAGTGTAAAAATAATGTTGTTGGTTTTTAAAAAAACATTTTAACACTGAAATGATTAAAGTTGAAGCAGATGAGCAGCAATAACAGTGTGTTACTGAGTCGAGCATCTGAACAGGATCGACTGCAGCACAGAACCAGAACCAGGATGTTGAGTCTAGTTGTGAGTTCTTCCACATTCTTCCTGTAAAGTTTGTTCTTCACTTTTGTTGCTTTGAATATTTCTTTGTGTTATAAAAAAAAGTTAATTGTTAATATTTACACAGTTTACAGAACAAACCGTGTGACTTCCTGTGTCTTTCATCTAGAAAAAAATATTCTGTAATATTTTGTTTTGATTTTAGTTCAGCCTCTTTATCTGGACCTTTGTCAGCTCCTGGTCCTGGTCCCGGTCCTGGTTCTGTATTATCTCTGTGATTTGTAAATATGTTTGAACTCAGTCATTTTATATTTTTTATGTAAATGTCAACAGAGTATTTATTTAGCTTGAAATCAATGTTGGTGCTATTTCATGTTTCATTTGTTCAATTTTTATTTTATTTTGGTAAATGATTACAAGGAGAAGCTCCGCCCCCTCTCCATCCCCTGCCAAAATAAGAGTTTTTCTTCTTCTTTTTCCACCTTTTGTTTTTATTTATTTGAGAATTTATCAGTGAGTGTTTGACACTTGAACATTTCAACATTTAAAGATAAAGAATATAATGACATGTCCCATGATGAAAGCAGGCCTGTGTTTACTATAGACATCGGTAAGGTTCAGTCCAGTAGTAAAATCTTGTTAAAAAGGGTTTAAAGAATAACAATAAAATGAGAACGTCAGGTGTAGGAAGTGGGCAGGGCTTCATTCTTATCTGTGGAGGATCAGGGATAAAGAGGGGGAGAGGTCGCCGTGGCTTCACTCTGTTTTTACTGTATTTAAATCTGTCGGTGATATTTTAATCTCTGTAGCAGGAAACTTGCCACTAACACTTGTGAAACATTTTACTCTGTACATTTTACTCTACACACGACTTCAATAAATCGCATCAAACTTTCACCCTCAAGTCTCTGTGTTTCATTAATTGAGAAATCCTCAAGATTTAACTCAAAGTTCATATGATAAGGTAAACTTTTTTTGATGAGTGAAGTAGTAGATGACTAAGATGAGTATGGGAGTAAGATTTTTTTGCTTGAAATTTCTATAACTGAGGAATACAAAGATTTTACTTTATTTTTCCTGTCGAAAAATAAGCTGAAATTCAGAATTAAAGTCAGAAAGTCAGAATTAATGAATTATTATTTTTTTGTCTTTCCTGCTTTTGCTGGTCAAGAAAAACCAAGATGACAAGTAACAAGATGAAATACAAGCGAGGTTTGCCAGGCAACAAAACGAAACAAAAATACAAATTTAAAAACTAAAAAGTAAAATATGGTTTAATGAAACTAACTTTTTATCAGTTGTGGTCAATGTGAAATTGACGTACATGTACATTGGGCGACAGGAACAGGGTATTTTGCTTTATGATTGGTTCAGGGGTTATCACGTGACTCATGGGCGCCATGTTGTAACCCACTTTCGTTCTCATTCACTGCTACTGAAATACTATTTACTTTCACTAGAAAATTAAACAAAAACAAAGTACAAGTTTCAAATTTGAAAGTAAAATTCAGGGTTGTTGTTTTTGTTTGTTTGTTTTAGCAAAGCTAACTTGTCACTGTCACTGTGAAATTGTCATAACAAATTGCTGTTTAAAAGTAAACCACCAGCTGATGTCACCATGTAGCTTGTTGTAAGACGGCTGCCTCCTGGTGGTTTGAAGGTGAATTACAGTTTAGTTTTTCAGTTGAATTTGAAGTTTTATTGTAAAAGTTATAAAGTAACGACACTTTGGCAGTTTGTTAGTTATTAGTTATTTAGTTTATCGTAAAATAAAAAAGAATATTAGGTAGTGTGAACTGTGTGTGTGTGTGTGTGCGCGCGTGTGCGCTTGTGTGCGTGCGTGCGCGCGTGCAGTAGAGTGCTTCCTGGTTGTGTGTGTATGTGTCGCCTCTGTCCCGGTTGAGTCTCCGTGTTTTTCTCCGCCGGTTTCAGGACAAACCGCTGACTCATGATGCCGGTGAACCGGCGGCAGGACGCAGCGTAGTCCGGTCGGTCTGTTCGTTACTCAGCGGGGCTCTGTCGGTAGTCAGCTTAGCTTATTTTAGCTAACCTACTAGCTGTAGGAGCCCCGTCACTAACTGGTAAGGACGCTTCGTTATGTTGCTGATAACACCACTAATTAGTTGTTTGATAACTTGTTAGTTAACTTATTAACTCTGTTAGTTTAACCTTTTGTGTGTTAAACCGGTGTTACGTTGTGTTTTTCACTTTTGTCTTAGTTTGTTTAAACTTCAGCACTAACTAGCTTTCTGACTGTTAGCCTAGCATGTAGCCTGCTAGCAGCGGCCCCCGTTCACTTTTTGTTTGATTTAAAGTTTCCTCTTTCACCTTTAAACGGATTCTGCTCCTTTAACAAAACTTGTAGTTTTAAACATTGTATCTGAAGACACTTTGTCACTCGGCTGACATTTACTACTGATTACTGTCGATTTTATTTACTTTGTAACCTGAATCTTGTCACAACTCAGGTGTGCTGTTTACATTTCCAAACAAACACTGTTGTGTTGATATCACAAAGTTTTTACACAGGAGGTCTATCGAGTGGAATTTAGAGCCGAATATATCTACAGGTTATTATTCATATCTAAACATTTAAATTAATAAAATGTTAATGTTTTGACGTAAAGCGATGTGAAAATGTATACAAAATGCTAATTTTAACGTGAAGTTGTAACATCTTCAGATGTTTACACCTGCTGCTTTATTAATCAGATTTAATCAAATCAAATTAAACTGAAACCGAATTAATCACAAGACTCTACTAACACATATTAGTCAGTTTTTCTTTGTGTACTTACACTGTGTGTGTTAAATAAAGTAAACTAAAATGAAAATGCGAGTTTTTCCTGCGGAGATTGGTTCAGTCAGAGCGGAGTTTAAAATATTTAGATAATTGTCTTTGTTGTGGCAACAGAGTGACATCAACACTTGCACAGTAAATAAAACATATTTAACTTAATGCAAATGTGCTAGTTGTGAACTAATCCGACCGGTTGCACGCATCATTAATGTGTAGTTGCGTATTTGTGTGTTGATGTGTGGTTATTTTCACCGTGTCAGAGATGTGGGCGTCCTGCTGCAACTGGTTGTGTATGGACACAGCTGACGAGGAGCAGACCGGTGTCAGCGCAGCAGAGCGCCGCCATCAGTCGTACACCAACTCGGCCTTCACCACTCAGCCGTCCCCCACCCCGCCGGAGCACACCTGCAAGGCCTGCGGGGGGCGCTTTGACACACCTGCCAAGAAGGTGAAGAAAGTCTGGGGGGTGCATAAACTCTTAGCTTAGCTTAGCATAAAGAGTGCAAGCAAATGGAAACTGTCAGCTTAGTTTACAGAGACTTGAACCAAATTAAAAGGGTTAGTCTAGTTTAGCTCAAAGACTTCAGCCAACGGTTGTTTGTTTTCTTGCTGTGTTTGTTTTCCACCTTCGACCTGGACTCGTCCATAAACTGAGGATGTGGCGCCTCCGTCCACTCATTTCCTGCAGCTGTCAATGTTGACACTCATGTGTCACTCCATTGGAGCTGCTGTGAGACTGGTCATTAGTGATTTTAAACTTTTTTAAAAATGAGTTGAAGACCTTTTTGTTTTGAATCAGTTTCTTTCTCAACTCCATACAGAAAGTGAAAGTTTAAGTGTTTGTGTGACTCATGTATCAAACAGCTGATGGAGTTATAAACAGTTCTGTCACATGACCAGGTCACATGACCTGCTCTGTCTGTCTGTAATGCTGGGGAACTCCCTGTCCTCACACTGTCTCACTTTCTGTGTCGGTCCTCAGCATGTCTGCGTGGACTGTAAGAAAAACTACTGCAGCCGATGCTCTGCCCAGCTGGAGCCACGCCCACGCCTCTGTCACACCTGTCAGCGTTTCTATGGCAACCTGCTGGAGCGGGCGGAGCTGATGAAGCTGAAGGTGAAGGAGCTCAGGGACTACCTGCATCTGCATGAGGTCTCCACCCACCTGTGTCGAGAGAAGGTGAGATCACACCTGAGGACAGCTAATGTGGCTGATGTAGCTACGTTGCTAATGTTGATGAGGTTTCTAAATTAGCTGAGGTTGCTAAAGACATAAGGTCACACCTGAAAACCCCACCTTACCAGCTAAGGTATCTAAATGAACTTAGATAACTTCGCTAGGCCGCTAAATAAGTTAGGATAATCAAATGAGCTCATTCAGATAATGTTGCTGATTTAGCTGAGCTAGGACGAGGCTACGTAAGCTAGGATGTCTAAAGTAGCTAATTTAAAGTATGTTGATAAAGTTAGCTAATGTTGATAAGATATCTAAATTGGCTATGTTCAGTTATCAAAAGAAGCTAAATTAGCTGAGGTAACTAAAGTGAGAAGGTGTGGTAACACTCAAAATCAAACACTCTTCCCTCACAGCTAAGGACATAAATTAGTTAGGTAATGTTCTGTAGGTACTCAATTTGTTAAAGTAGGCAAATAAAGGACTGTAAAGCTGCAAATAATAGCCAAGTGGCGAATAGAAGCCTGGCTTTTTTATTAGCTGGGGGCAGCAACACATTTGGGCAACAAACGCCGGTCTCAAATAAAGGCTTGGTCTGATTTTCTCCTTGTCATTGAATTTTAGCTCATTCTAACTCCCCTGCACCCAGACTGTAACTTAAAAGTTATGTTCTATGCTTCTTTTCACGCATAGAAAATGTCTGCGTCTAATAGTAGAATATAGGTCTGGAGATTTCAGGAAATCTCACAAACCTTCTTATGGCCAGTCTGTCACTGGTTCTTCGGTCCTTTGCCTTAAAAAATGAAATGCCTGTCTTATATAGACGTCTGTCCCAAATAAACACAGGCTCTGCTGAGTCATTTGAGACAATAAACACCCGGGCTGTTATTTGCAGCTTTACGGTATTTAAAATAGCAAGTAAGCTAACTATGACAACGCAACTACAGTAAATTTAGCTAATAATTGACAAGGTATCTAAATTTGCTTAGCTGATAGCTGAGTTGGCTACGTAAGCTATGGTATCTAAATTAACTAAGTCACCTAATGTTGCCAAGTTACTTAAAAGTGCACTATGCAAGCGTGGTCGCTTTAGCCTCATTTCCACCATTGGTGGATCATTTTACGGGAACTTGACTGTTGGCACGTTTCCACCAGAGTAACAGTTCCAAAGGGGCAAAGTCAAGAAACATTTTCAGGGAGATAAGGTTCCCTGCATAGAGGGAGTTAATTTGGTTCAGTGGTGATTGTTTGCAGTATATATTGGTGGTATAAATATAAATTTTATTGAGTAAGTATATAAGTAAGCGAACAAAGCGTCACAGTCGTTTCTTATGAGATTAATGTGTGAAGAATCAACCCAGGCTGCCACAAATTAATTGATTCCTTTTATTCCAACATGAAGCCCAATGTTGAAAACAAACGGATGGTTCTGTTTTCTCGCTCCCTCTCCTGCACACACAAACCTTACATACAGTACTAGAGGCTAAAGAGGCCAGAGTAGAGCATGAATGGGTGACTACAAAGCAAACAAACACACTTCCTTCTTTGCTAAAGTATTTGAATGAACTAAGCACTTAGTTAGGGTAGCTAAACAAGCTAAGGTAGCTAATTAGGTAACGTTAACATGGCATCCAAATTAGCTAAACAGTTAGCAGAGGTGGCTGAAGACAGACGGTCATGTGATAACAAAGCACCTTTTCCTCACTGTTAAGTTAGCTTAGTTAGCTAATGCTGCTCTAGCCTGCAGTAGCGTTCTGTCTTGCACCGTGGGTGTAGCAGTCTACTGCTGAAGGAGCTGCTCAGGGCAGCTACAGTCTTTTGTAGGGGTAAGAGGCTCAGCTAATATCCTCCTCTCACCAACCTCCTGAATGGGTCTAAAGAAGGATTTACACCAGCCGTGCCGCATAAACATGGGCATGTTTAGTATCCCCAGAAACGCTCAAACTGTTCCTACAACCAGCAAACACAGCTAAAGCTACAAACGGTTAAAAGAGCAAGTGAACAAACTCCACGAAAAGACGTCAACACAAACCGTGACCCCCACCCCCACGTGACACTTTGTAAACAAACAAACGCCGTCTCTGCTGAGAGCGGAGGTCTCGTAGATTCTAAAACAACAAGTCTCATCAAGATCCAGCAAAAATCGACTGAACTGGCAGTGATAGAATGATCAATAACATTCAAACGATTGATAAACACCATCATAACATCCCTCTTACCGTTGTTGTTTTGTTTATAAGATATAAATTCACAGTAATAACCCTGCATTTCCAAAACAACTACATCTCCCGAGATGCTTTGTGAGCCGTTTTTGGTGAAAAATCAGCTTTTCCTGTCTGGTAACAGAAATGTGATTGGATTAAGGTGAGAGGCCTCTCTGGTTCACTTGCATGTCCCATTGATCAGTTGAAGTTACATAAACGCGCTGACGTCGAAGTGATTCTACTGGTTCAGACAAATAAGATAAGACGTTGATCATGTTATTGACCTATTTATTAGATGACTGTATTTACTGTACACACACTAGACGCACTGTGGATGGAATGATACTAATGATGATAATAATATAATGATAGGATAATATAATAAATGAAGTTAAATAAGTTATGTTATTCAATAACTGAGAAATTCCAACTTTACAGATGGTGACAAACTGTACCACATTACAAAGCGCCTGACTATTTCCTCACTAGGACCTCAGTAGTTTTGCTCTGTTTCACTTCAGCAGCATCAATCTTTGCACAGTCTTCACATATTGATACATGGTTTTCTTTAGTTTTTTTTTAGTTTCCTGCAGCATATTTTCAGAGGGGTTATATGCTATAAAACGCACAAAAAGAATGGCGAGGGAAACATTTGTCTTTATATTATTTTTTTGTTTTTACTGTTCCACCATCAATTACTTTGACACAGTAGCATCTATTGTGATGGTTACGCCTCTTGACGTCTCATGAGTGTTAGATTTATTTGGATACCAAGATTGTTTACATAAGAGTTTGTTGTTGCAGATGAATTACGGACATGCATTTTTCAAGACAGAACCTCAGAAATACCCTCAGGGAAGAAAAGGTTAAAGGATGGTGGTGAGATGATGCGAATGCGTATGTGACGGCTGGAGGAGGAGGTGGTGTGGTTTGGGTAGTTTCGGGCAGCGAGTGAGAACCTCCAGTGTTAGCATGTGGCTACTCAACTTCTGTCTCTTTATTTGACGTTATGTATGTATTGTATGCTGTACTGTTTGTAGTGTATGTTGTGCCTTTGGGTGTTATTCATGTTGCTGCAGCTCTCCCTATCTCTGAGACAAGTTTCTCCCTGGAGGAGACTAATAAAGAAACCTAAACTAACTTAAGGTGAGATAACACCCGAAAACAAACACACATGTTACCTGTGAAGGTGCTTAGCCAGGTTAGCACACACTGCTAAGGCATGTTAATTAAATTAATTAATGGTTGAGTAAGTAGCTGGCCTAGGTGGCTAAATATGCAAAGACATTTAAATTAGCTACTAGCTAACATTCATAAGTTAGCCATGTTAATGCTTCCTGTTCCTCAGGAGGAGCTGGTGGAGCTCGTCCTGGGTCATCAGTCTTCGCCATCCAGCGGCTCCGCCCCCTTCGACACTGTGACACCAGACCCCCCGTCCTCCGTAATCTCCGACCCCCCTGACATCTCCACCTTGACCCCTGACCCTCCATCACTGGACCCAATCCTGACCGACCCTGTGGACGCTCAGCCTGAATCCACGGCCCCGCCCCCAGAGGCTGCAGCCGCTGCCGCTGAGCCTGACGTCCAGGATGAGGACCAGGTAAGATACGTCCTGGTAAGGTTGTAGTCACTTAGGGCTGGTGTTTGAGTGTCTGTCCGTGTGGCATCAGACCTGGGACCCTGAGGAGCTGCCGGTTTCAGGGCGCCGGGCGTCGCTGTCCGACCTGAGCTGTGTGGATGACATCGAGGCGCTGAGCGTGCGGCAGCTGAAGGAAATTCTTGCCAGGAACTTTGTGGACTACAAAGGCTGCTGTGAGAAATGGGAGCTGATGGAGCGAGTGACACGGCTGTACCATGACCAGCAGAATCTCCTGGGTGAGTCCCAGTCCTGATCCTGATCCACGTCCCAGCCTTCAGTTTGACTTGCTCGTGTGACTGTAAGCTGACATTGTGTTTTGTTTTTCAGCTGCGAACGCCATCAACGTCTCAGGTGAGTCCAAGTCTGTGACACGTCTGATGGTGTCACATGACCTTGCCACTCACTGCACTCTGTGTCGCCCTCTAGAGTCTGGAGGTAGTGACAAACCGCTGGAGGACAACCTCTGTAAGATCTGCATGGACTCGCCCATCGACTGCGTCCTGCTCGAGTGCGGTCACATGATCACTTGCACCAAGTGCGGCAAGAGGATGAGCGAGTGTCCGATCTGCCGCCAGTATGTGGTCCGGGCCGTCCATGTCTTCAGGTCCTGAATCAGGACCAGGACCCTGTCCAGGTAAACCAGACCCAGACCTGGTCTCACAAACGTCCTTAAAGCAATAACCACGTCCTCCTGAAGAGTTTTTATTTTGGTAAGTCTATTTTTACAGTGGAAATACAAAGTGACCTTAAGTGACCTTAAGTAACCTTCATGATGTGGACCTACCCACCCAGACTGAACCAAAGAGACCTGAGCAGGGTCCAGGTCCAGGTCTAGAATCTGTTTACAGTCTACAGCCACAGACTTGAAGAAGAAGACAAAACATCCTCTGACCAAAGACATGCCCCCTTGCTCAAAGTGCCCAATCAGCGTGGACATGTTTGTTAACTCACCTTAACTGTGTCTCAGTCCGAGGATGGGGTCCAAACCAAATGGTCTTTAAATTTAACGGTCCAGCTATGAAGGACTTCCTGTTTATGTCCTTTACATATTTGTGCCACATGCTACTCCTGTCACCAGGCAACAAAACGTTTGTGTCCATTTCACTTATTGCAGATGATATCCAATTTATCCACTTCATCTAAATTAGCTAACTTTGATACCTCTGGTAATTTAGTTACCTTAGCTAACTTAGCAAGGTTAATTCAAAATAAGACCACCTGTGACAGATTCAATGACTTTGGTCACATACATAATTGTACCATACATACAACATGTATGTGAAATTTATCATGTCAAAAAAAAAAAAAAAACACAATCTATATGGAGTGATCAGGAAGGCGTCTGACCTCGACCACGCTACCAAATAAATACATAGTTTATATAATGAAAGTAAATTGTAGGAAAAAAAGGAGAAAAAAAGACATCCCGATTTTTTTTTTTTTTAAAAAAGGAAGTGCAGTTTTAGTTAAAAATGTTTTAAAAAGTTAAAGTAAAAAGAGAAAAAAAGTTAGAAATAGCGCTGCTGTCTAACTGGCTGCTACTCACACGGCACCATGGCAACAACCTACTAGCTACTGCTGCTACCTTGGCTAGTTAAACTGGGAATGTACTAACGTTAGCTAACTTTGATACCTTAACTTATTAGCCACCTTAACTAATTTAATTCCTTCAAATAACCTGGTTACTTTGTCTAAACTGGTTATTAGTGAATTTAGTTAATTTAGCTACTATATTTTACCTAGTCACCTCAAAGCAGACCTATCAATGTTAGTTAATGTTACTAGTTTAGTCACTTAGTCACTTAGTCACTTACTAACTTATTTACCAACCTTGTCTATCTTACTCACTATAGCTAACTTGTGTGGCTACTAGCTTATTATCTAACAGTAAATACTGCAATCCAGTCCTCGAGCTGAGACACAGCTATCACCAGCAGGTTAATAACCTCACACTAATCCCTGTTCCTGGTGTTGGTGCTAAATTAACTTGGACCTGCAGATGCTTCTGCTTTGTGTTTGCTCTGGGGATCAGATGGTTTCAGGGACCCTGGGAGTTTTTATTTTTCTGTGAATTTCCAAGTCCAACTAAGTTCATTGTCGAACACCTGCAGCACAATAAGGAGCCTAAGTCACGTCCATCTACTTCCAGTCCATGGGTCCCCTGCTTGTAAAAAACTATGAGTCTATGTCTGTGGAGAGGAAAAAAAAAATTCTGGTCCCGTTTGAAATGTGTCATGGTTTTCACATACGATGTTTGTGCATTTTAAAGATTTTTTGGCATGGAGAGAGGACTGTTTAGTGACAGGCAGCAAACGTTACTTCAGGTTTTTGTGTGAGACCACGTGGTGGACTACAACGCTCGTCTCACTAAATTTACGTCACCATGAAATTCTAGCTATGCTAACCTAGGAAAATATCTCACCTGGTAAGTTTTATCCACCTACTTTACTGAAAGAATTTCAGTAAAAAGTTTGTGAGGAGAATAGTTATCATTTAAATTAAGATACAGGGTATGAGTGATTCAGGGTAGAAGTCAAAGTGCATGGTAAAGTAATTTTTCTCTCTCAGTTCGCTGCAATGTAATTTTTTTTTTTTTTCGATCTAAGGACCCAGTGGGTCCACCAGAAGGGGTGTGACTTAGGCTCCCTATGAAACAACACCAACAAGTAAAATGTTCATCCAAAATAAAAACAGAAGAAAATAACTGACACAAACGGTTTCGTGGACCTCACTGTACTGGACTCTGACCTGGATCTGGACCCCCTGAATCGAACAGCAGAGGACCCAGGACGTGTCCCTGAGGGACGCCGAGTCCTCATCACAGCATCAGCAGTGGAACTTGTTACTGTTTGCACTAATCCCAACTTTAATGATGTTTTGTTTGAAGAAATACTTTGTTTGTTTGTCTGTTGTTGCGTTTGACTTTTGCTGTGAATATTGTTGATTTTTCTTCTTTTTGTGTGAAATGATGATGGTTCTTTAAACTTTTTCTGACTCTGGGATCATTTTACCTTGACTTCCTGTTGTTGCGTGTTAGCATCAGTGGCTATCGTGCTAACGCTAACTCAGTGCCTGAGTTGTGATGAAGAACAAGATGGACACCTGTGCAGTAGATTTTATTAGATTATATTTCCTCCTCAGATTTTGCGGGACTGTTAGAGATGAAAATATTTTAATAAAAACAAGATGCTTTAGTTTTCTGAGTGAACTTTTCTGAATAATTTTGTAATAAAACTGATCAACAACATCTCGACTGTTTATTAGATTTTATTATTATTATTATTATTGGAAAAAATGGAGAAACGGTGAGTGTCATTTTATCAGGAACACCTGAATGTCTCTTTGTCTTTCCACACTTTAAAATAACCAAATATGAGTAAAATAATTCCATTCAAACATCATCAAACATTGTTTTATTAATTATTATTTTATTTATGAAATATTGTGCCAACGACGAAAGTAAAAAAAACAACAACACTGAACTGTTTTATTTTGAATAATTTAGATTCGTTGTATTTTTTATTTATTTTTAGGTCAAAATTGTACAGAAGTTTTTTTTTTTTTTTTTAAAACACACTGCCTGGCCAAAAAAAAAAAAAAAAAAAAAGTCACCACCTGATGAAGTGATGCATCCATCTGTACCAGCCTGTGGAGGCAGTGCTATGATCTGGGGTTGCTGCAGTTGGTCAGGTTTGGGTTCATCAACATTATGTGGCCAAAGAAAGAGGTCAGCTGACTACCTGAATATACTGAACGACCAGGTTATTATTTCTTCCCTCATGGTACGGGGATATTCATAAGATGAGAAGACCAGGATTCATTGGGCTTAAATTGTTAAAAGACTGGTTCAGGGAGCATGAGACGTCATTTTTACACATGGGCCACCACATCCAGCAGCAGTTTGACCTCTGACCCCAACACCGGCCTCATGGAGTCCAGACCTTAATCCCACTGAGAATCTTTGGGATGTGCTGGAGAAGACTGTGCTGTGGTCCAACTTTCCCATCATCAATACAAGATCTTGGAAAAATTAATGCAACGCTGAACAGAAATCAATTTTGTGACGCTGCAGAAGCTTATTGAAACAATGTCACAATGACTGCTGCTGTAATCAAAGCTAAAGGTGGTCCAACTAAATAATAGAGTGTGTGACCTTTTTTTGGGTGTCGACTTTTTTTTTTATTTTGGCCAGGCAGTGTGTTTCTCAGCGCAAAACGGTTTTATCAAAATAAAGGCGCTGATTGGTCAGTCGGCAGGCAGTGGACAGGATGGAGGTCGTCCATTGGCTGTCTCTGTTGCTTAGGGCGGCATCTCAGCCTCCTATTGGTTGAATCTTGTAACAGTGGGCGGAGCTATGTTTGAACGGGAGTCCCGCCGCAGACAAAAGTGTCAGGTTTCTGTAGCGACAGTTAGCATGAAGCTAAGCTAGTCCTCCATCATTATCAGCAGCGGAGAGTTTTAAACAAACAAATCCGCCCCTGGTTTCACATCAGCGGGTTTTTATGGAGCAAAACTTCGGTATATAAGCGTTTATTATCTCCGTGTTACGGCTCCGGCCGTTTACAGCCTTAGTTTAAAAGTTTTTAAAGAGTTGAAGTGAAGCGGCGTCATGGCAGAGGGAGCAGACATCACCGCCGCGAAGAGAAGACAGCCCGCGGGGAGGAAGAGTCGGCAGAGCGGCCAGAGGAAGAGCTGCAGCCGGGTACGGTCTCAAGCTAACGGAGCTAGCTATTAGCATCACAGTCCGTTAGCTCTGCTAGAGTTTCCTGAAGTTTGAACCAGTCGGACAGAGCAAGTTATAACCTTAAAGTGACATAGTGAAAGACAGAGGTGTATTTATTTATGTAAAAGTTTAATTTGACGAGTAAATCTGAGGGTGACGTCACTTTAGCAAAGTTTAAAGCTACAGGTCAGAGGCCACAGACAGACAGACTATCAATAAAGTTTATTTAAACAGGAGCAGAGGTCAGGTCTCTGTCTCCAAGGCAACAGGTCTGGTTCAGTGTGTGTGTGTTTGTGTTCAGGTGACTCTGGAGAAGGTTCTGGGCATCACCACGTCCAGCAGCAGCGGTTTGACCTCTGACCCCAACACCGGCCTCATCGCCTACCCCGCAGGGTAAGCCCCACCATCTGAACCCTCAGACACACCTGACCATGTTTGGCGTATGTCCCAGCATGCATTTCTGTGTCAGACGACATCCAGCTTTGGTTTTACTTCTTTATTTATTGTGTTTCAGGTGTGTTATTGTGCTGCTGCATCCAAAGAAAAACAAACAGACTCACATCATCAACACATCCAGGTACCTGTCTGTCTCTGTGTCTGTCTCTCTGTCTAGCTGCCTGTCTCAATCAAATCAAATGTGTTTATTGTCATTGCACAGCTGATAGTAACTTTTCAGTTAAGTGTGGGCCTGGCTTGACTTTCTTCAGTGACTTCAAAAAGTACAGTTGCTGCTGTGCTTTTTTTCACCGGGGCAGTGTAGTGGACCACTGTGAGGTCCTGAGAGATGTATCTTCTTAGGAATTTAAAGTCACTGACCCTCTCCACAGTGTCCCTGTTGATACAAAGAGGGGCAGGTTCTTCCTGAAGTCAATCACCACCTCCTTTGTTTTGGAGGAGTTGACTACCAGATTGTTGATGGAGTTTTTGGATCATCTCTGTAGACAGACTCGTTGTCGTTATGTACTAGTCTGACAACAGTGGATGCCGTCCACAAACTTGATGATGTGGCTGTCGTGGGTTGGTGTATAGTCATGAACAGCTGAGGACTCAGCACACAGTCCTGGCGGGGCCCAGTGCTAAGGGTCAGGACTGAGGAGTGATGGGACCCCAGCCTGACTGACTATGGACGGTCAGTTAAAAAGTCTTGAATATACCTGCAGATGTGGTGACTGACACACAGACTAAGGAGGTTGGACACCATCATCCTGGAGATGATGCAGAACTAAAATCTACAGCATCAGCATTCTCACACAAGAGCCAGGCTGTTCCACATGTGTTAGCACAGTGTGAAGGACGGTGTTAACCACATCTCCTGTGTGTTGACCTAGTGGCTCTATGTGCTGGATGGCCAGACACACTCTAACTGAAGTGCCCCTTGGTTTTTGTCCTGCTTTAGTCTCCTTGATGCCTTGCTTTAGGTTGGATCTGGCAACACTGTGTAATTCTTTGTCTCCAGACCTGAGCGCTGTGTCCCGGAGTCAGACTCACCACCAGTCATGGGAACAAGTTGTCATGTATGAATCACGTCAGCGTCTGAGACTCACACATTGTTAGTTAAGTCAACTAGTGTGAACTAGGTTTAATCTGTCTCTCAACAGTGACATTATCAATGCAGGTTTAGATGTAAAATAAAACAATAGATGTATAGTTCACTAGATTCTGTTGCGCTATAAGGTCCTAGTTGGTTCAAATAGTCCTGCGGTTGTGGGATTGCACTCTCAGATCAGGGCCCGTGTTCACAAAGAATCCTTAGACTAAAATCAGCTCTTAGTGACGTCATTCTTAGAAAAATCTTAGGATTCCTCGCTGAGTCTGTGTCCACCATTAAAATCTAATAGATCAAGTAGTAAAATCTCCAGCATGAAGTGTAAACTTAACAAAAAGTGAATCGATAAAGTAATCAGCATGTGAATGAGGTACGTTCAAACATTTTGAAGCTGTGTAACAATTAATTTCGTTTATTTCATCATCATGATATAAAATGATTTTCACCATTACACATTTCTTAAAACAGTAAGTTCTATGATCACTTGATTTCACTGTCCATTCATTACTAAGAGCCCTTTGTTTTTGTTTTTTGTTGTTTTTTTTTTTGTTGCGTCATAGCAACGGGGTCAACCACACCTCACTAGGATAAAAGTTTCTGTCCCAACCTTGTTCAGAGTTGTTCTCAGAAACTTCCTGAATCCCTCTTAAGCTAAGATTCCTTGCTAGGAGTTTTTCTCTGAGAGACTCTGAGAATCTTTGTGAATACGGACTCTGGTATTTGTATATTTCACAGTCGGCATTGTTTGCTTAATGAGAAGTCTGTAGACCAACATGAGAAAGAGGGACAGACGGTCAGACTGGCTTCAGTGAGAACGGCTAGATACTTCCCAGATGAACAGGCTTAAAAAGTTTGGAAAATGCCTCAGAGTCAGAGTGAAACATGAAAGAAGTTTTGACAACACGCAGACAAGTTTTTGTCCCATCATTTAAGACATAACTTGAGTCGAAAAGGCTCAGAAACTGAGAGTAGTCACAACTTACTGCGATATGATTGTTTTCTCTTAGATTTAAACATTTCCGATGACATGAATCGGGCTTAAAAATGTTCTCAAACTGCTTTGAGTTGGTTTAAATCATATCCATGTCGTTGCAGGAAGCCCGTCAGCGCTCTCGCTTTCTCTCACGACGGCAAACACCTGGTCAGCGGAGAGGTAAGTCACCGTGGAAACAGCAACTCTAAACCGTGGTGTTTCTCGGACTCTTTGTGACGTTAACGCGTGCGACCATCTGTCACAGAGCGGTCACATGCCGTGCGTGCGGGTGTGGGAGGTGGGCGGAGCTCAGGTGGCCGAGGTCCAGTCGCACAAGTACGGCGTTTCCTGCGTGGCGTTCTCCACCAACGGCAGCTATATCGTCTCCGTGGGATACCAGCACGACATGACGGTCAGCGTGTGGGACTGGAAGGTGAGTACACACACACACACACACACACACACATCCACAGGGGGTGTGACCTTTGTAACCCTGGTAACGGTGTCTTCCTGTCTGATTCGGCGAGCAGAAAGGAGCCATCATCGCCTCCAACAAGGTGTCGAGCCGCATCTTCGCCGTGTCCTTCTCTCAGGACAGCAGCTACTTCGTCACGGCGGGAAACAGACACGTCAAGTTCTGGTACCTGGACGCGTCGAAAGAACGACGGGTAACACCCACGGCGCCGCCGGCCAATCGCAGCCAAATTACAGCGTCTGACATAAATAGCTTCACGTTCTTTTGTCTCTCATCTCCAGGTGAACAGCACAGTGCCTCTGATTGGCCGCTCTGGGTTGCTAGGTGACCACAAGAACAGCATGTTCAGCGGCGTGGCGTGTGGGCGTGGCCTCATGGCGTCCAACACCTACTGCATCACTAGCTCCAGCCTCCTGTGTCTGTTCAACAGTGGCCGACAGCTGGAGGCCTGGGTCGACCTCAAGGTGACGGAGGCTACGCTTTTATAATCGGTCACCTTATTGATACACCAGAGATGAGATTGATCAATTTATTTAACACCTCTAAAGATGAAATTTAAAAAAAAAAAAAAAAAAAACTTAGAATACTCGAATGATTTTAAAAAGTAGAAAAAAATAAAAAAACCATTTAACAAGATGTTTAAAAAAGGAAAAAATAAAACAAAACAAATAAAAACAATAATTATTATTGTTATTTAGTAAGAAAAACCGAGACAGATGCAACAAACAGAGTTGTATGTTAATGTTTATTAATAAAAGTTTTTCTGTTGATTTCACACTGCATCTTGACTGTTGTGTATTTCTGTCGTTTGTTGTGTTCAGACGTCGTCAGCGAGCTGTCTGTGCGTCAGTGACGACCTGATCTTCTGCGGTTGTGCTGACGGTCTGATCCGGGTCTTCAGTCAGTCCAGCCTCCAGTACGTCACCACGTTGCAGCGGCCGCACAGACTGGGCGTCGACCTCGCACACGCCGGCCAGCACGGGTACGTGACCGCCACCGCCGCCTGTGACGCTAACGGACCCAGAACCTGTATAAATCCTTTCTGTCTCTGTCTCCAGCCCGTCTCCATCTGCTCCGGCGCCGCAGTTCCCTGGCACACTGGCGTTGACCTTTGACCCTGCCTCCAAACAGCTGACCTGCGTGTACAACGACCACAGTGTGTACGTGTGGGACGTCCATGATGTCAGGAATGTTGGCAAACTGTACTCCGCACTGTACCACAGTGGTTGTGTGTGGAATGTCCAGGTACACTACTACTACTGCTATCCTATTATTATATTATACTATTATATCCTACTATTATAGCAGCTGTGTCCAGGTACAGCAGGACAGTTCTACACTACTGTATTAATGCAGTACTGCCACAAGACTACTGAACTACCATCAGTTCCTCCACTATATGTCTGTGGAGTGTCTTTGATCCAGGACAGAGCTGTATATATTTAGAGTTTGTCCAACTCGACAACACGGCACCATGTTGTTACTCTTAGGCCTGAATCACACCACAAGTGGTGTGTAAGTGGAGCGTGACTGAGGCAGTGTGTTCGCGGTGTGTGACGCGTGTGTGTTCACAGCAGACACGTCTCCAGCGTGGTGCGTCCGTTGTCATCCCCGTCTTTACATGCATCCGGACTCCCCATGTGTTCAAACCACTGGAGACTACTGTGCAGACCTTGTAACCTACTGCAAAATCAGTGACTGACCCTGGTGAAACAGCAGTGTTCCGAGATGTTCACTGCAGCGGAACAGACTCACTCAAAAATCGCACAGTTTACTTCCCAAATTACATTTCAGACATTATTTGTATAACCCGACAGTCCTGAAGGACAGTTATCACCCCAATCGGCCCAATTTTGAAACTATGACATACTATTTTCTAGAGAAAAAATAAAGTCTTATATTCGGGTCAATACGGTACATCAACGGTACGGTACGTCTACGGTAAGTTCTGGGTCACAGATCAGTTTTGGTCAACTTGTCACCCATGAGTCACATGAGTCACAACCTGGACAAACTGTCTGTGTCACCGTCTGATTCAGATTATAGTATTTGTCAGTCGCTATCACCACTACTTCTAATACTAGTGTAACTAGTAACTGCAGTACTTTGACCAATTCTACTATTAATACCCGTAGTTTAACTACCAGTACTACCACTCATTGCTCATTCATCCAGGTTCTAGTAACTGTCAGTTACTACCACCAATATTACAGTACTCTTTCTGTGTGTGTTGTGTGTGTTGGTGTGTATACCAGGTGTACCCAGACTCCGCCTCCCTCCTGCCGCCGTCGTCATTCCTCACCTGTTCGTCTGATAACACTATCAGACTGTGGCACAGTGACTCTTCACCTACATACAGGAACCTGTACAGCAACGTGAGCCTCTCTTTCTCTCTCACACACACACACACACACACACACACACACACACACACACACTGAGCTGTGTCATGATGTGTCATTGTGTGTGTAGGACCTGCTGAGGATTGTGTACGTGGGTGAGGACACACAGCATCTGCAGGCTGAGGGTGAGAGGGGAGAGGCAGCAGGGGCTGATGGGAAATCTGGAATCAGAGTGTTGGGGATCAGTCCTGACGGACGTCACCTGGCGGCTGGAGATCGCTGCGGGAACCTGAGGTAAGCACAACTTCCCCCTCCTCTCTGTCACCATGGAAACATGGCGTCGGCAGCGGGTGTTGACCTCACCTGTCTCTGCTCATCAGGATCTTCGGTCTGGAGTTTTTGGACGAGCTGGTGAAGATCGAGGCCCACGACTCAGAGGTGCTATGTCTGGAGTTCTCCCCCACCTCCACAGGTAAAGGTCAAAGGTCACCGTTCGTGTGAGAACAGGGGATGTTATGTGTTGTTGGATGTAAATGGTCTGGCGTCGTTTGTTTGTTTGTTGTGTGTAAACAGAACAACAATGTAAACCATCAGTTGCTGTTTGTTTGTTTATCATAGGTGTGCAGCTGCTGGCGTCGGCGAGCAGAGACCGACTTATCCACGTGTTCAACCTGCAGAAGAACTACAGTCTGGAACAGACGCTCAACGACCACTCAGCCTCCATCACTGCTGTCAAGTTCATAGGTGAGGACACAGATGCTTTGTGTACACGGGGAGGAAAACTGTATATCAGTCCATACAGAGGAAATGTACATTTGAAAATTCAAGTAAATCCAGAACAGATTCTGCTCATCCTGTGTTCTGTGTTGCAGGTCAGAGTCCAGCGGTCCGGATGGTGAGCTGCGGCGCCGACAAGAGCATCTACTTCCAGAAGGCGGAGCAGGTCGGTCTGAGGGCTAACACTAACTGCTACATAGACACACCTGAAAGTCTGTGGCAGCTTTACTTAGAGACTCTCTCTTCCTGTTTCCCATGATGCTCCTGGTCCAGGCAGCAGAGGGTTTGTCATTCTCCAGGAGCCACCACGTGGTGGAGAAGACGACGCTGTACGACATGGACCTGGACTCGTCGAGGACGCACGTTGCCATCGCCTGTCAGGACCGGAACATCAGGTACAGAATACGGTTGTGCTGATGGATGATACGGTCATCAATCATGATTGATGAGTGACATCACAATGGGGGGGCTACTATCATGATCCTATCTCCCCTCCTTCATTATGCTATAGGACGTTACATCTGGCCTATATTAAAACTTTGCAGAGATTTTCCTGCAGAGTTCTAGACGATGCTATTGTCCATCATGGTATTTTAATGCGCACATAGTGAAATGTCACAAGCCTAGTACGGAGCCGGTTACGTACACCTGACTTGTAACACTTGACCTCTAAACTGTTTCAGAGTTTACAACGTGGAGACGGGGAAACTGAAAAAGTGTCTGAAAGGCTCGTCCAGTGACGAAGGTGCCCTGCTGAAGGTCCACATTGACCCGTCTGGCAGTTTCTATGCCACGAGCTGCTCTGACAAGAACATTGCCATCTTCGACTATGAGTCTGGAGAGTGTGTCGCCACGCTGTTCGGACACTCAGGTGGGTGAATTCACCTGGAGAAAGCGGTTCTGTGTAGGTGGGGCTTAAATGCAACGTGGTGACATGTGTTTGTGTCCTCAGAGATCGTCACCTGTATGAGGTTTAGCCAGGACTGCAGACACCTCATCACTGTGTCTGGAGACAGGTACGGCCTGACCACATGACCATAACCTGATAAACACCCTGGTGACCACCTGACCTGGTCTCTCTAAACTAGTGGTCTTAAACTCTTTCTGTCTGTGTTATCGTCGTGTGTGTGTATTATTGTCATTGTTGATGTTGTTGTGTGTTTCATGTTGTAGCTGTGTGTTTGTGTGGCGGCTGGATTCCCAAATGACGGCCACCATGAGGAAGAAGCGGGGCCTCAGGCCCAAAGTGGCGTCTGAAAGCAGTGGCCACCGACAGGTGAACATCAGGTGAGATGTGTGGATTAAACGGGTGATTTAATCTGGATTACATCACTTCGACTCTGATCTGTTTTTATTGTTGGTTTCAGGAGGGAGACCTTCATCACTGTGCCCTCCTCCAAGCTTCATCAAACTAAGGAAGAGGAGGAGGTGGTCGACCTGAGGACGCCAGCCAGACCAGACGCTGCTCTCAGTGAGTCTCACATTTACACCTTTATGTTAAAGCTGCAGGAATCGATTATTAACTGCCACTTTAGCTAACTAGGCTATGTTAGCTGATGTAGCTAATTTAATCAATTTAATAACCTCAAATAACTTGCTCAAATAACTCAAATAACTTATGTGACTTAGCTAACTTTGTTATTTTTTGCTTATTTAACCCATATCAGCTAACTTAACTCAGCTATTTAAGCTAGTTTACCTAATTTTGGTATCTTAGCCTAACCACTTCATCAAACAGCTAGCTTGGATATACTAATTAATTTAGGTTACTTCTATATATATAAAATATATAATATTTTACCCAACTTTGATACTTTTGCTATGATTATTGAGAAGATTTAGCTTATTTAATTAGCTAATTTAGCCATTTTAGATAACTTGGCTCATCCAGCCCCTCAACTAACTTGTGAACTCCAACTAACTTGGTTTTAGTTTATTACCTAAGGTCATTTAGATAGTTACAGATGTTAGATACTTTATCTAACTGACACGCTCAGGAAATTTAGCATTTTCAGCTAACTTTAACTAACACTACCACCTCACATAGCTTAGCTGTTTTAGCTAACGTGGCTAATATGTTAGCTAACTTTGACATTTTAGGTAATTAAGTTGTTTCACTGAACTTGGCTAATTTAGATACCTTGTCTTATTCATCCCTATGTAAATTAACATAGTTCGTTTAGCTAACTTTTGATTTTTAAAAACATAGGTAGTTAAACTATGCTGGCTAACTCAGTTAAATGACATACTTTTAGTAACTTTGTTACCTGCTTGTTTTTTTTAAGTAGTTCTGCCAATTATGACAGCTCATTCAGCTAAGTTAGCTAACTTTGATATCTTCAGGTAATTGTTTTGTCTGTTTGTTTGTTTGTTTCAGACGCTCAGCTGCTTCAGACCAATGGGAAACTGCCTCTGTGGTTCAGGAAGTTGGTCAGTCACATTTGGTCACTTGGTCAGTTCTTCCTCTTTATCGCTCAGGACGATGTCACTCACACGTGTTTACGTTTTCAGCAGGGTCAGGGTGGAGCTTCTGCAGCTGCTGACCAATCAGACGCCGAGCCTCGTCAGGGGCGGAGCCGGTGGACGGAGCAGCTGAACCCTCTGACAATCTGCTCCACCTTCTCCCCCAGTCCTGCCAGGAGCCAGGAGGAGGAGGAGGAGGAGGATGAAGAAGGGCAGAGGGAGGAAGACGAGGAGGAGGAAGATTTCCACCCTCAGAGTCTGGAGAGTCTACTGGGAGAGGAGGAGGAGGATGAGGAGGACGAGGAGGAGGAGGAAGAGGAAGACAAGGAGGTGAGTAGGAGGATACAGACTGATTCACTGGACAAGGTCTGAGATCAGGACCAAGACCAGATGACAGACCATTTCCCAGACTAGATGGCAGACCAAGTCCAGCAGTCCCTCAGTTACGCACCAGGTGTCCTTCTGCAGAGTGTTTAACAGTGTATTCTTCAGGTGCAGACGTCATGTGACCCTCGCAGCTTCGTCCTGTACCCAGACTCCACGCACAGGTGAGGCTGTGACCTATAGCTTTAGCCCCGCCCCCTGCTGCTGTCATTAACGCCCTTCTGTTCATCTGTTCAGGGAATTTGATGTTGAGGCCGTGAGTCACACTCAGCTGGAGGTCAAAGGTCAGCAGGCGGGGCCTGCGTGGAGCACCCAGCTGAGCCCAGACTCGGCGTGCTCCGAGGGTTCAGCGGGAAGTCTTGAGCCGCCGCAGGACGCCGGTCAGATCACTTGACACACTGATGATGATGATGACATGTTTCTGTTTTTCACTTTCATAATCTCACATCTGGTTTTACTCTTGTTAACTGCGGCTGTCTGACGTGGTTTGTCTTGGTCCTGGTCTCGGTTTCAGACACCGACTCCCTAAGTCAGGGCAGCTCCGTGGGCAGTCTGGGTCTGGAGGACGATGAGGACAGGAACGCCCTGAAGAACCACTTCGACACGCTGGCATCCAGCCTGAGTGAAGGTACAATGACATCACCATTAGTGATGACGCTCCAGGCCTCCGTACACATCTGATAAATATAGGTCATTTAAAGTGACGTATTCAGAGGAAGTTGGCCAACAGCCAGCTGCTCAGCTGTTGCCGTGACAACTGATTAAAAAAAAAAAAAAAAAAAACACCATTTGTCCCCTCAGGGCCTCTGTACTCGCCCATAATAGTATATTTAAACAGACCTTTGTAGCTGTTTCTTCTATTATTACTGGATGTTCGTCAGATTATGCATCCTGGGAGTTTTAGTCAAGCCCAACAGCCTGTTTAACCTTTGACCTTAGCATGTGGCAATGGCATTGATGCATCTGTGACCTCTGACCTTTCAGAACGGTTTGACACCGACCTGCGGGCACTAAAGCCTCAGGAGGAGAACCACTTCCTGAACCCTCGCCTCAGCATCACCACCCGCTTCCTGTCGCGATTCCAGGACAGATTCAGGTCCGTACGCCGTTGCTGCCATCACAACAGTCACCTGGGAGGGTCAGGGTCATGTTGTCAGTGTTGCTGTGGTGATGACTGTACCTGCTGCCGCTTTGTCTTTAGGGCGTGGCCAAGTCGAGCTCCACCTCCAGTCGCAATCCCGACCAGGATCTCAGAGGAGAGCAGCACCAACAACACAACGGTACATAGTTGTGTGTGTCGTGTGTGTCTGTGTGTGTTTACCATTCTACAAATCTCTATGGCTATGTTCACACCGCCGTCAAAAGTGACCTAAATCTGATTTTCTTTTTTTGCTGATCTGTGACTTGTATCTGATAATCTGATGATAATTTGATAATTTTTGATTTGATACATATCCAGTCTTGTGGAATCCGACTGAATGACCAGGTCACTTTGACCATTACAATGCGTAGGCTATCCTAGCCAAGATAACTATCATTCAGGTACTGGCTAGCAGCCGTGGCTAATAGAACACGATTATGCTAGGAAGCTAACGTTATCTTTCTTTTTGACTTACTTTACTTCCTGTCAAACCTGGTTTCTGGTTCCAGATAAACGTGGAGCAGAGCGGCGCCGTGACATCAGAGTCGACTCTTAGAGAAAACAGCTGCAACGGAGGTGAGTCACTAAACCAGACAGGAAGTGTTATAAAGACTGAATGGAAGACTTTACATTTACAACACATGGCAGAGCAAGGACGTGTGTGTGTGTGATGACAGTGAGGTGCAGTCAGTCCGTCCTCCGTAGAAGAGCTTCCTGTATGATATCCCATCATCCCCTTCAGCGCCCAACACGCAACCGACGGCGCCGCCACACTGTGGTGGTCGTCCAGTGCAGAAAGATGCTGGGAGGTGTGTGTGTGTGTGTGTGTGTGTGTGTGTGCATGCGCACTGTGTGGTGTCGTCCTCTGGGTGTTTCTGAAACTCACTTGGTGCAGTAACATTAGTGGGATTTCAGATGAGATTATGGACAATATTACTGATCAGGACTCACTTGATCCAGTATCTGGTCTTAGTCTCTAACCTCTGTCCTCTTTAACCAATCAGATGTTGGCTCCAGAAACTCCAGCGGTGGTGTGGTAGCATCAGTCCAGCAGGGGACACCACCAAGGCTTGGATACTTGGGGACTACAGCGAGCTCCAGGGCCAAGGTGAACCAAGACCAGGAGGGGAATCAGTCTTCCTTAGAACCCCAAGACCTGGCCCCACTAACTCTAACTGGTCTGGACCCTGACACCAAACCAGACCTGGATCAGGACCAGCCCAGGTAACATGAGGGAAAGACCAGAATTACAGTCACAATCCAGCCAAATTAAATCGTTTTGACATTTCTCCCGTTTCCTGTCATCAGCGCCTCTGTCGCTCACCAGGCCACGCCCACTGACACCACACCACAGGGCGGGGTCCAGAGATGGAGCGACGAGGAGACACCAACAAATCACAACCAGACAGTCATCGTCAGCCCCGCCCCCACCATCACACCTACTGCCACGCCCACAGCCTGTGACATCATCACCATTAGTAAACCCACCTCTGACGTCATCACCTGCCCCACTGTCGCACAGGAGGATGGTCTAGGACAAACTGAGACCATGATCCAGACTGGTCCACGTAAGACCTGATGAGATTATTCTAACTGGTCTCTGGCGGACTGTTCTATGTGGTCTAATTGGTTTAACTGTTTTTTTTGTCTCAGGATCAGATGAGATTTTGGATGCTGCGTCCTCATCCTTGTCCCTGCCCACCTCCTGTCCTACATCAGACAGACTCCGCCCCCCACAGACAGGTAACTTCCTGTAGTAGTGTCGCGTGGTGCAGCTGTAGCTCCGCCCACTGGTTGACAAGCGTTCACTCTTCGTCTGTTGTCACAGGATCACCTGAGGAAGACGACGATGAAGGAGAGTCTGTGACTCTGCAGCAGTGTGAGCAGGCGGCACAAGAGCTGCGACGGGCGGCGACACGAGCTGCACGTCTACACAGACAGGTGAGGTACCGACAAGATCAGGATCAGGTGTAATGGGTCCAGTGTCAAAGGATAGTATTTATAGAATAGTATAATATCTCTCCTGCAGCTCAAAGTGGCACCCCCAGCAGACGCGGCCCAGATGTCGTCCGTCCTGCAGGAGGCGTTTGATTTCGTTTGCTCGGAGCTGCAGCCGACGGCGGCGGCGAAGGAAGCTGTTCCAGCAGGAGACGAGGGAAGCTGCGGCGCCTCCTGTGGTAAACTAGAGGACGACAGGACGGTGTCTCTGCTGGAGAAATATTCAGAACTGCTGGTTCAAATGACCCAGAACAAACTGAACCGGGTCTGATCCAGGACCAGGACCCGCTGAGAGTACGGAGGCTGAGACGGGACACATTTCACTGCTGCTGCTGCAGAAACATCAGTATTCAGTTAAAGCACCTTATGTTTGTTTGACTGTTTGTTTCACTGTTTGTACAGAAACTTTGTCTTATTGTGTTTTCAATAAACAACTTCAGGATTTTATTTCAGTGAGAAATAACTTTGTTCAACTCGTACAATCGAAAAAGAAAAATTAAAAAAACTGATGAAAAGAACGAAAATACTAACGTAATATATTCTACAAACTGAAAAAAAAATAAGATCAAATTTGTGAAAAATATCTGTGTGTGTGTGTGTGTGTGTGTGCTGCCATACACCTGCTGTTACCAGGTGACGCCGTCAGGGGGCGTGTCCCGAAGGGGCCCATTTGTTGTTTTTTTCTACAAGTTAAAGAGGAAACGCTGTAGTGGGCTGTGATTGGCTGAGAGTCGGCAGCTGTCTGTCTAAGCTCTGTCCCCTCGGAGTGACGAATCCGAGGAGAAAAAAAAAGTAAAAGAGCAAATAAACAACAGAGAAACAAACAAAATCAAAACAACAGCAACATGGAGGCGGACGGAGCCGCAGTTTTGACACCGAGTCGCCTCTGACATCTCGCCGGGCTGGGAGCGTCTGCCTGCGGGGACTCACGGCGGAGCGGAGCGGTCTGCGGCATCATGGCCGCCGGGACCGTCACATCCCGGACAATCACAGCGGAGTCCGGCGGAGTTTCGGTCCCGGTCCTGGTCCCGGGGGTAACCGGCAGGTCCGCGGAAACCTGGAAGAGACACATCATCCGTCAGCTGAAGAACCGAGACCTGAACCAGCACGTCCAGTTCCAGGACCTGATCCGCGTCTGTACGAGCCCGAGCACCGACCGAAACCACATTAGGGTTTATTTATTTCCAAACTGATGTTTACCACAACAACAAGTGTTTATTTTTATACTTATTTATTTGTTTGTTACACTTTTACAGTTTGAGAAAATAACTTTGTTTTAGTTTCACATCTGAGCAGGTGGATTCTTTACATTCTTCACAAAGTTACATTTAAACGATTTAATTCCATTTAAATGCAACATTAGTAACAACAGTGGAACATTAATGTAACATTAATGGAGCAGTACTGGAACAGTGGTGGAACAGTAATGTAACAGTAGTGGAACACTAATGGAACAGTGGTGGAACACTAATATAACATTAATGTAATAGTAGTGTAACGTTACTTCTCATCAGTTCCTTTATTCTGCCTCAGTCGCTCAGGAAACTGAACTTCACGTTGTTCCACTTCCTCTGAGCGTCGACTCACGCATGACAGATTTTCAATGTGATGCTGACGGTGATCTCAGTCATCACAGTTTCCACAGCTTTAAGATTTTATTTTTAATATTTAGCTACAGATCTAGATCCATGACCAGGATCTTGATCCTGATGTGATGTGATTTTTGTTCCAGACACTCGGCTGCTGGAGAAAACCAGTTTGACCACAGGGATACTGAGCTGCTCCATCAGGTGAGTCTCACCTGGCGACCTCTGACCTTCAACCTCTAACCTCACGTGTTAACGCTGAGGGTGTGTTTGTTTTTCAGACAGCCTCCTTCCTCCTCTTCCTCCTCCATCTCATCTCTGCTGCACCAGAAGAACCAGCTGAATAAAACAACAGGAGAGGTTAGATCCTATTTCTGGATTTTACACAATAAAACCAGATCCTAGATCCACAATCTAGTTCAACAGTTGTCTGTTAAAGATGAAGTGAGAGTTAATTATTCTGTATATGTTTCCATCAAACTGAAGTTTTATTTTGAAATGATGTCAGAAGGGATAACAAGAAGTGATGTCACAGTGAGTGATATCAACGTGTTTTCATAACTTGTGCAGGTTTATGAAAACATACAGTTTTGTGACAGAAACTAGTGCTCTGAGGTCCACGACATGGTCTAGTCTAGACCTGCAGACTGTTGGTAACAGGCATGTCAGTGGTTCAGCCGTGTCAATGTTTTCCTGTCTGTCTGGTTGCAGCTGGCCTATCAGGTGGTGGAGCTACAGCAGCAGATTAAGATCAAAGAATGTGAAGTGGATGAGCAACATGCCAGGTGAGTCACACCTGTCGCCCGCAGTGTCGCTGCTCGCAGCCGCTTGGCCTGAGTCTGGAGGTTGATGAGACATGTCATTGATCAGGTTGGCAGAAGAGGAGCGGCAGCTGGCGGGAGTGTTTGACGCCCGTCAGCAGCTTCGGGTGCAGGTGGAACAGGTTCAGGAGGAGAACAGGTCATTGAAGGCAGAGTATGATGTCCTGCTGGAGCGCCAGAGCGAGGCGGAGTCAAGACTCCGGGAGGAAAAGGTAAAAGAAGGACACCTGGTGGAGGACATGATCCACATGAAGAAGCAGGCAGCCGCCCGCATGAACAGTCGCAACGAGCGCCGCTCCAGGTACCTAATTGCACTGCGACAGAGTCTGAGACACCGGGAACTGGTTGGACCTGGACCTGGTCAGACTGTCTTTAACGTGTTGTGTCTCCTTCAGAGCTCGGGAGGCAAACCTGCAGAGGGAGCTGCTGACTGCCGCCAGGTCAAATGTCACCATTGACAGGTGAGACCAGACAGGTCCTTCATGATGATTATGATGATGATGATGATGATGATGGTTAAAGTGGGTGTGTCCTGTGTTTCAGCCCCTCCAGTGCTCCGACGTCCAGATCCACGTCTCCGAAGAACGAAAACCAGGACGAGTCCAGAGAGCGAAGACATACTAGACTGTTCAGGTATAGTTACCATAGTAACCACATGTTCTTAGTTACCATAGTAACCACATGTTCTTACAGTTACCTCAGTAACCACGTGTTCTAACAGTTACCTTAGTAAGCACATGTTCTTACAGTTACCTTAGTAACCACACGTTCTAACAGTTACCTTAGTAACCTTGTGTTCTAACCAGTTACATGTTTTTTACAGGTCAGCATCAGCGACATCCCCAAGGATCCTAACCTCCATCAGAGAACTGTTTGAGTGAGTCCTCAAGTCCTGGTCCTGGTTTCTCTGGAACCTTCTAGACCTATTTAAAAACATGTGTATGTGTGCATGTGTGTGTGTGTGATGTCAGTAGGAGGAGGCGGGGCCACTCAGTCTGCAGTCTGGAGGAGGACTTGATGTGTCCTGTGGGGATCTGTCTGTCCGCCAGAGTCCCTGCAAGAGCACTGCACATCCTGGTAACACACACACACACACACACATACACAGCGTCCTCTGTGTAGGACAAAGACCTCCTCTGTCCTTGTATCTTTACCCATCATGCCTTTCTCTAATGAAGCAGCGGAGGTCGTCTCCTCAGTCAGAGTTTAATGACCTGTGACCTGGATTTTCTCAGAACCTGAACCAGAACCACCTGCTTCTAGTCCTGTTCACCACTTCATGTATTCACCACTTGTCATGTCATGTTGTAACGTGATGTGCTCGACCAACCCATGTGTCCGTCTCTGTCAGGACGCCCATGAGCAGGGCATCAACGCCGTACGGTTCAGTTCGAGTGGCGACCTGCTGGCGACTGGTGGCACCGACCGCGTCATCAAACTGTGGGAGGTTCGAGCAGGTAACTTGACCTCTGCTCCTTCTATTATGGCTTCATGTGACTATGATGATGTAACAAGCAGCTGATGATGTCACCAGGCTCGCTGACCCACAGAGCGACTTTGGACGGCAGCACCGAGGGGATCACCTGCGTTGAGTTCGACCCCACGGTGAGTGAACGACATGCGGCGGTGCCATATTCTTAAAGGGAAAGTCGCTCATTTTACACGTGTTTCTGTGTCTGTCCTCAGGGTCTGAGGATACTCGCCGCCTCCTACGATAAATCCGCCATTTTGTGGCGACTAGACGACTCTGTTCCTAAGGTAATGTTGAGGCCTTCGCACTGACTCCTCTCTCACACAGTAAACGCCGCTTTGCGTTCTGACAGAAACACATGTGTGTGTCAGCTGACTCTGACAGGTCACAGCAGGAAGGTGACGGCGGCGAGGTTCAGCAGCTCGCCGCATCAAGTGGTGACAGGAAGCGCCGACAGGACCATCAGACTGTGGGACCTGCACAGAGCCGCCTGTAGGTCCCGCCCACCGACATCTGATCGATAGCTGATCGATACCTGATGACCAGTGTCTGATCTCTACAGGTGTGCAGGTAGTGGAGGTAGCGTCGTACTGCAGTGACCTCGTCTGTTCTGAGAACTGCATCATCAGCGGACACTTTGACTGTAAGATCAGGATCTGGGACAGCAGGTAAGTTCACCATTTCACCTTTTCACCACTTCACATGTTCTTCTTTTCATCACTTCACCTGTCCACCATTTCACCTGTTCACCACTTCACCACTTCACCACAGTGTTTACAGTAGACCCACTGTGTTTTCCTTCCGTCCGTCTCCACGGCGACTCCTCATCTCTCACTGTTACCTAGCAACAGCCGAGTCTCTAGCCCCACATCCTCCCTGCAGCATCTGACCCAGCAGATGATTGACAGCTCTCTGCTGCTGCTGACTGGTCACAGACATAGTTTTGGGCTGTGATTGGTCAGATGTTGATCATGTGACTCACAGCTGCAGTTTCACGTTGTTTATATGTTAAACGTTGAAACACAAAGTGATAAGGTTTTGTTCTGGTTCAGGGCGGCGAGCTGCGTCCAGGAGCTTCCTGCTCAGGGCAGAGTCACGTCTTTGGACCTGAGCAGTGACCAGCGCCACCTACTGAGCTGTTGCCGTGACGACTGCCTCCAGCTGCTTGACCTGAGGAGGTGGAGCAACGACCGCACCTGCTTCAGGTAGGAGGCCACACAGCAGCGACCATCAACGGTTTGTGTTTGGATTAAACGAGCTGACGTTTGTTTCCATCTCCATCAGAGCCGACGGGTTCAAGTGTGGCAGTGACAGTACCAAAGCCGTCGTCAGGTGAGTCCACATCATAGAGGATGCTTCTGTTTCCATGACAACAGCAAGACCCACTGAGTGTCACTACGTATTTGATGTTTTTACATCTTTTACGTGTTTACACCTTTTACATATTTAGTCTAGCCTGCACCTGTGACGTACATGACCAACGAGTTACTAGCCACTTTAGCTAACATGGCTATGTTAGCATGTTAGCTAATTTAGTTACCTCAGCTCATTTAACCACCTCAGATAACTTTGTAACCACAGATGTTAAGATGTTTCAGATAGCTCAGCTGCTTTAACTAACCTAGCTACTTCTGCTTACTTGGCCACTTCAGTTAACTTGACCACGTTAGTTAACTTATCTGAGGTGGCTAAATTAGCTAAGTTAGCTAACTTTATCATACCTTAGGTAATGTAATTATCTTGGGCAATTTAGCAGTTTCAGCTAAATTAGGTACAACAACTAACTTATCTTTTTAGTCACCGCAGCTAATTTTATGATACCTTAATTTAGTTACTAAATTAAAGGTATCACAAAATTAATTAATTTCAACCAAGCAGCAGGACACTAGACTTGACTCATTTTATCAACTTACTCAGTCTCAGACTGTTTAATGGTCAAACTGTGTTGACTTTTGACTGGTTGGAACAAAAACCTGCAGCCACACAGCCTTTTGTGGAATAGTGTGGGGACCCCTGCTCTAAACGTGCAGGTCTCAAACCTTAACACATCACCCTCCAGTGGTAGGACATCTGGTTTCTGTAGAGCTTTGTCCGTGATTCTCGTTCCTCTTCAGTCCAGACGGTTGTTACCTGGCAGCTGGATCAGCTGACGGCGCCGTTTATATCTGGAACGTCTCCAACGGCAACCTTGAGACCCGCCTACCCGAAAAACACAGGTATCGGTCGAAAACTGCAGACTGTCTCCACAGGACCACCACAGGTTAACATTCTCCACCTATTGTATCTCTTCAGCTCGTCCATCAGCTCTGTGTCCTGGTCTCTGTCCGGAGAGTACGTGGTCAGTGTGGACAAGAGCCGGCGGGCCGTTCTCTGGAGCGACATCTGAGTTGTCACAGCAACGAAACAACCAACTCATCACAGAGCTGTTAAAGGGATTTTAACTGTTTGTTTGTAGTTTGTTTGTGCTCGGGAGTAAACAGAACATTAACATTACTAACGGAATGAAAGGGAAACGTTGGTTTCAAACTGTTCAGACCAGACTGAGAACCTCATCACTTCACTTCACCACTTGACCTCAACCTTTAACTGCTTCATTTCATTTCACCACCTCATTACTTCATCATCTCACTTCACCACTTCACTTCATCGTCTCAATACGTCTGCAGAGAGTCACACCTTCGCACTGGATCTTTGTCCTGCTGCTGTGGAGGTTCCAGTCCTGGTCTGAAGGACTGGTCTCTGCAGACCCATGAGACTAGATCAGACCACATCAGACTAGATCAGACCACATCGGACTAGATCATTCCACATCAATCCACCTCAGACCACATTAGACTACGTCAGACCACATCAGCCCAGTCTGAGTTCCGGATTTAAAGACGTTTAATTCAGTCAACGTCTTTTGTCTGAACCAATCATGTCGCTGCCTTAAACCTAAAATGTAAACAAGCTTTTTTGTTTGTTTGTTTCCAGATGTTTACAGTCCTGTGGTTGTTGATGTTTATAAATGTTGTTGTGGTGAATGAACGAAAATATAATCTGATGTTTGCTCTGTCATTTTTATTTGTTGTTTATTTATTTGGCCTGATGACGGTCTGAGGGACCTCAGTTCTGGATCAGACTGGTCCTGGTTCAGTCCTGTTCTGGGATCAGACTGGACCTGGTCCTGGATCAGGTCTCAGGTAAACCAGGTGTTGCTGATGTCATCATGTTGTATGTCTTTTAAACCTGAAGTTTATAGTTTTGTTCTAATAAACTCTGATTCCTAATGTCTTCGTCCTTCATCCTCGTCTCTTTGCGTCGTGTTTCCGTGACGACTTGTCAAGTTGTTGACAAGTTTTAAAAATAAAATGTGATGATGATGATGATGATGATGATGACAAAGAGGCTGGAAGCCATTTTCACACCAAGGTCATTAATGAGGAAACAGCTGCTGCCAATGACAAGGCCAAGACCAAGACCAAGACCAAGACCAGGACCAAGACCAGGACCAAGACCAGGACTACGGAGACAAACAGTGAACCTTCCCCCTTGTTTAAAGATGGCCGCCCGCTGGTTGTAACAAAGTGAAGTGTTTTCATCGTAAACATACAGTATATGATCATCATCTTTTAAAATGTTTTCATGTTTCATCACTGACACGTGAAAATTATGATGTAAAAACTACAATGATTTTATTTTATAAATTTAACAGACACTGATCCTACAACACAACCTTAACTGGTTTTTCTGCAGGAAATATAAAATATAAACAAACGAACAACCGATGGATGAATGGATGAATAATGGATGGATGAATGTCAGATGAATGGATGAATGACATATGATGATGTACGTACGAATGAATGAATCACTGATGACTGAATGATGGGCGAATGACAGATGATGTTGGAGGTCAGACTTGTCCATCGGCTCCTCGTTAAAGTCCGACAGAAATAAATCGTTTCCTCCGGCTGTTTTCTGTTTTAACACATTTTACTGCTAATAAGAGAGGGAGAGAAAGAGAGAGAGAGACCTCTGTGGGCTGTGAGGAGGGATGAGTAAAGAGGTGAGGGAGGGGTGAGTGAAAGGAGGAGGAGGAGGAACAGAGCTCTGGACTCAGTCGTTCTGTGGATCACGGCTCAGACAGAGGTTTTTCTTTTCACTGAGGAGAATCTGAATCTGACGGCATCACGATGACTTCCTGAGAGACAGAGAGAGGGACAGAGAGAGAGAGAGAGAGAGAGAGAGAGAGAGAGAGAGAGAGACATCCTCCCCTCAGTTTCCACGGTGACGGCATCCCTCCATCCTCCTCCTCCTCCATCATCTCTGCCCGGCTGCTCTCGACTAGTCGCTGTTGTCAGGATGGGAGATAAAGGAACCAGGTATGATTATCTGTGTGTGCGTGTGTGTATCTCTCTGTGTGTATCTGTGTGTGTGTGTGGTTCTTCACAGAACCTTTAACTGTGTGTGTGTGTGTGTGTGTGTGTGTGTGTTGTGACATTACATAACGCTCTGTTGGAACCTCCAGCAATGACGCTTATTTTATTTATTTTTTTATCTTTTAAATCAAATTTGTGCCTTTATTTTGATAGTACAGACAGGAAGCAGAGGAGGTGGGGTGGGGGCTGTATGCATGTGTTTGTGCGCGTGTGTGTGTGATGGGGGGAGGGGTAGTTAAGTTAAGTTATTTCTGAAAAATCGTCAGTTTCACAGAGGCTTTTATTTGTTGACATTGAAGCATCAGGAAACTGATTTGTCGTCGTCATCATGGTGACGTTGGTGTGTTGTCGCCACGGTGTCGGACCTCCTGTCACTATGATACAATTCATAATCTGAACTATCATCTGTCAAACTTCAGACTCTGGTCCTTGCTGAGACATTGGGATCAATCGCTGACCAATCAGAGACTGTGACCTTTGACTTCCTGACAGACTGTTCCGTCAGGGTTCTGTCAGTCGCTGTGGTTCCGCTCAGAACACAGAACATGTTCCTGTGCTAGATGTGCGAGTGTTTGCAGCCTGAGTGTGTGTGTCAGGAGAATATTAATGAGTTCAGAGAAGCTCAGAGCGACATACAGAGCAGCTTGGCCCCAAAACAACTGAAACATGAAACAACCTGTTGATGTTATGTAGTTTCACACCTTTACAACATGAAACAATGTCAGCAACAATAGAAAACCTCATATTCATGAGACCACACAGGAAAAATGGATTGGCCTTGAATTGTCTCAAGTCGTCTACTGTCCATTTTAAGGTGGAGAGGAAGAGAAACAATGAGAAGACTTTTATCCTCTGTGCTACTGGTTTGAAGATCTCCACCAATGAACATGTAGGAAAATTAAATAAATTAAAATGCACGATAATAATGTTTTTGGAGAAAATTGCAAGTAAAATTACTTCCATGTCTCGAAAACGCCCAAACCGGAAGTAACATAATGAGTAAGTAAGTAAACAACTCTGCGGTCAGGTTCCGTTAATAGAGAGTAATGGAACAGTGAAGAGAACACACATGCTGGCTCATTCAAATATGATGGAGTGTGGCAAAATATCTTCTATTCATCTGCACAAAATGGACCCAAGTATGGAAATCCTTAATTGTCTTGCTTGGAAAACAGTGGATCCCGTGCTCAGATAGGTTGGAGTTGTTCCAGCACAAACACAACAATTCACCATTATGCCTGTCAAAGTCAAAAGGATCACGACAAACCCCATCACCACTGCTCAAACTACGTACCTAACCTAAAAATGAGAACATGGGCTGAGCTCCTGATCTAGGAGCCTGGCTTAAAATAAGCACAGGTGAGAAAAAAAACAAATTTGAGTCACATCAGTTTGGTGACAATTATGTAGCCTTGGTTGTTCCTCGTGGCTTTTAAAGAAAAATACAGCAGAGCACTATCTGCAAATCAATAAAAAGAGATATTGTACAATGGCACTGGGCCAAGAACAGAGCACTGTGGGACGCCATGTTGAAACATCGGATCTGTGTGTGTCCACGCAATTCTGAAAACATCAGATTTGCGTGAAAAAGTCATAAATGTAGCGCTAGAGATGCTGAGTTCATGCCCCCTGCTGGCAGCTTAGTCAAGCTGGACATTAATGTCCACATTAAGCCGAGAACCAATCTGTAATCATCGCCTCATCTTTATTTGATATCTTGTTGTAAAACCTTTTCAGGCTTCGTGTAAAACACTCTGATTTGTTTTGTACTAATGAAGCTGCCAGCAACTGATAGACGGTGGAGCGCAGCCAGGACTTCACAGTAATGAGATTGCTCCTGAAATAATGAGCCTCAGCTGGATTAATCAAGTGGTTGCTTGAAGCTAACATGCTAACTGAGGTAGTGAACATGGTAAATAGAATGTTGTCATGCTAGTTTTAGTGCAGCGCTGCCTGATGGAGCTGTTATCGCATCTATACGTTTGATTTCCTGTTTTATTTTGGTGGAGGGTGGAGGAGTTTAAATAAAAAACAATAAATCTCATCCTGTGACGAGTCTCAGCTCCATTTTTAACAACAATTCATGGATATGAGGTATTTCACAGCTTTTGTTTTGGTGAGAAAAGGCAGGAACCAGCTGTTTGTGCTGTCGGTGTCGGGGGAGTCTTCAGGATCTTCAGAGGTCTCCCCTGACACCACGATCAGATATTGATCAGTCAGCATTCGTTCTTGGTCCGAGTCCCAATCGATCTGACGAACGGAGCCCGAGCTGCAGAAACCACTGCCAGAGGAGAGGCAGGAAATAAAAACATCAATGTTCAGCTTCAAGTTCAAGATGAACAGCTCATAAAATGAACAAAACCTTTTTAAAAGATAAAGTTAAATATATAATGACATTTGAATTAAAACATCTAAATGTATTAAGTCTGAGTTAAAGATTCCAGAGATAATTCATGTCGACTGAATGTGTCAGTTTCTGTAAATGTCAGATTCTCAGGAAGGCAGTTTGATCTTTATTGCGTTTTTGACGCCGTTTTATTATGTGTGTGTGTATCTCACAAAAAACGCAGCAGAACACGACCTCTTCTTCTCAGCAGCCAATCAGAACAGTTTCTTAGATGGTTGTAGAGTTTAGTAAAAGCTTCACATTTATGTGTCTCACTCACTTCTGCTGACTCCTGCAGCTTTCAGAAGATGGAGAAGTGGTTATTTCTTTACAGAAATGTCCTTTTACAGCGGAGGAGCAGTTGAAACATGAAGCAGCAGCAGGTGATGGAGGACGGGCTGACACTCGGGGATTCTTTTGATAAACACTGGATTTGTAGATCTCATTTAACGTCATCATTCTTTCGTCCACCTTTTCTGTTCAGCCAATATGTTTACTGAAGAGGAGACAGAGGCTGAAAACTTGAGGAGAGTCTCTGACTCTGACCAGGTTGTGGAACAATGGACCAACTGTTGCAGGGTTAATGGAGGGTGGAGTTTGTTCACCCACTCTACATGAATCCTGTGGATTCATACTGTGGAGCCACCTGGACCTTGTGCAACCACAGTCAGAATTGAGTTTTCTAGTTGGCGTCCACTGTCATCGATCCAGTGTAACCAGCTGGACCCTGTCCATGAAAACTATGAACAGGATGTCAGGGTCCAACTGGGGGAAAGAGGTCAGGATCACCCATCTGCTGACTTGAGGAATACGTTTTTAAAATGGACTGAGTTGGATTTTATCAGCAACACATGAAGTGTGGCTGGATTCTTTCTGAAACGGACGGAAACTTTAAGGAGCTGTTGTTGCTAGGCGACAAAAGTAGCATGTAATGTAAATATGTAAAGGAGGTAAAAAAAGGAAGGTTGTAAATATGTCAAATAGGTATGAGTATGACATAAACATTTAAAACATGTAAATACATTAGGGATGAAAACAGAAAATGTTCCATAGTTTCATTTAATGACCGGTTTGACTTAACAGAAGAATTAGCACATTAGGAAACATTGTATTTCCCTAACTGCTGGTTTGTGATTGTAACCATGGCAACCGGGGTCTAGTCTGCCTGCCTCTGATTGGTCAGTGCTTGAGGAGACGCCTCCTGCAGGTTGTTTCTTGCTGCTGTTGAACGTCATCTTTATTGTGTCTGTGCAGTTGAAGCAGTTAGCATTTAGCCAGCTCTTCTAACATTACCAGACCAAAACCTGAACAAGGTTCTGACCAAGACCTGATGATCTAAGTGCCACGTCAGAGGCCGGACTGTGGGTTGTGTCTCTAACTGCTCAGCTGCTACGGAGTCTGAATGAATCTTTAATCTCTGGCTCCGTCACATGTCTCCTCCTTTATCTGCTGCTCTGTGGTTGGACTCGGTCCAGTGGCGTTCACTATCGTCGCTGTCATCTCTCACTGAAAACACAGATTATTCACAGTTGAAGTGTACAGTGTCAGGAAACAGTCAGTCACTTCATCCCTCTCAGTCACTTCACTATTCTCTGATTCAGCAGCGTGGATCTGTTTTCAAACCAACATTATATCTGCTTCAGTCTGCTGCGCCTTAAAAATTTAATTGGACTAATTGCGCAGGTTGCTCCCCGGGGCTGCTGGCGGTTTCCGGGTAAAAGGGGGCGTCCACTCAGGAGGAAGCTGAGAGCTAATGGAGCTGCAGCAGCTAATTCATCACAACATTAACAAAGGGAGGAGTGGGGTTAATGTCAAACACTCAGGACTGATCAGTGATGATGATGATGCCTGTTTGAGCACTTTCAGCATTTTTATCTTCCCTTTATCTAACCAGATACTAAACTACTGAGGTTTCGGTTTTAATTCACAAGAACTAGACATTAGATAATTTAAACAGAAAAAATTCAAAAAATGATCCAGCTACAATGAAAACAGAAAGTGGTTTATCTGTGACTGACTTGTTCTGTCTCTATTTATTTTCAGAGTGTTTAAGAAAGCCAGTCCCAATGGGAAGGTGAGTCTGTTCATGTTTTCACTGTATTGGATCTTGAGTCCATTCATTGTCCTTGACTGAAACTCTCTCTATCCCTCAGCTCACCGTCTACCTGGGGAAGAGGGACTTCGTGGACCACGTGGACCTGGTGGAGCCTGTCGGTGAGACTTTTCACTTTTATTCTAATTTGTTCCGTTTGTTTAAACTAATTGTCCTGATGGTTCAAGTTGATTTAATTTGGGGGTTATTCATTCTGTGTCCATCTGTTGCTGCAGATGGTGTAGTCCTGATCGACCCAGAGTATCTGAAAGAGAGGAAAGGTAAGGAAAGGAAAACCCAAACCAGAGGACACACACAACAGATCTGTTTTTACAGGTTGATAATGATCTCAGTGGCAATGAATGTGGTTCTTTCATTATCATTTCGTCATCATTGAGGTCCTGGACCACTAGGCAAGGTGATGAGTCATATAAGTGTTGGCCGCTAATTATGACTCGCTGTTTCCCGCACTTAAAGACGAAGGAAGCAAAAATATTAATGATAAAGCTGAATAAAATATATCTCAACGCCGAACCCTATGAGTGCTGGGAAAGAGAGACTACTGAGGTTTTGTTCTGGTAGGAGATGACAGTATATCTCACACTTGTACATCAGAAAGTTCACAGATGTGTAAAGCTTGACTTTGGTGGGACTCAAAGCCACAATCTTTGAATCACTTCCTGTGTGTTTAACTAGGAGTTCAATGTTCAACTGAGTAGTGAAGTTGACCACTGGTCAAATATTGGAGTTTCCTCATTGGCTTGTTGATCTTTCAAAAATAATTTTGCAGTTTCTGTCACATAATTAGGGAACATTCACAGGTGGAATTGTCATCTTAAGAAAAGATAATTTCCCAGGAAAAGATCTTGAAAACAAGTTGAAAAATGGAAATCAAAATGACCAAGCAGGACTACATTGTTGACCTGTTGCCACTTTCTTTCATATTATAGATCAGGTGATTTTTAGTTTACTGGTGTTTAAAACTCGACTCTGGTGGGACTAAAACCCACAACCTTTTAATTGCCTCCTGTGTGCTAAGTTAGAAGTCCAATGCGCTGCCCATTGTGCCACAGAGCCACATACATTATCAGCTACCTAGTAGTGATGAAATTACACCATTGTTCGAGTGTCAACTTTTCAGATGGTTGGAGACTCCTTTCAGAAAAGATGGTGATAACAACTCTACAAATTGAAACAAAACAACCTTTTCAACAAACCTTAGAGTCGCCAGTGTTTCTCTACAAACATGAGGTCGGCCTCAGGCTTATGAGCTGTATCTCGACATGTTGACCTGTAGCCTCTGATATCTGATTCTGGATCAGAAGGTGGAGATTATGTGGTTCACTAACGTTTAAAGATCAAACTTGAACCCACAAATCCTAGAGTCACCAGTGTTCCCCACAAACACAAGGCTTCTTGGGGTTTTCTTTCGTAAGCTGTCATGGCTCAGGCTCAGAGATAAGATCAGTTGAGGTGGTTCATTTGGCCAGGATGCCTCGTCAATGCCACCTGGTAGAGCTTTTGTCAACCCAGAACACACAGCACCTTCATCTAGTCTGAGGAACACCTTGGGATTTTCCAGGAGGAGCTGGACCTGGACTACCTGCTAATCTCAAGGTGTTGGAGAGATTATCAGCATGATGATGTAGAAATATTTAGATCATAAGGTGGTTAAGGTGGTCAGTTAAGCTAAGTGCAATGGTCAAATGCAACAGTCGCCTCGATAAGAAAACAGCTCTCAAAATTTCAGATGCAGAGTTCAACTGCAAAAAATTGAGGGTTATTCTGGAGTTTAGATGAGTAATTAACACCATATTTTTGGATTATGTTGTTCCTCAGATGTTGACAAATGTTGTGAAATGGCAACAGATGACACTAAACATGGTCACTCTGACAGTATTTGATTTTGTGATTTCGTTTTTTTCTTTGCCAGTGTTTGTGACTCTGACCTGCGCTTTCCGTTACGGCCGCGAGGATTTGGATGTCCTTGGATTGACGTTTCGGAAGGACCTGTTTGTTGCTAATGTCCAGGCATTTCCACCGCTGCCTGAAGAGAAGAAGAGTCTGACTCGTCTTCAGGAACGTCTCATCAAAAAGCTGGGAGAACACGCCTATCCGTTCACCTTCGAGGTTCATCCACGTCTGTCTTGTTTTAGTTTCACTGCATTCAGGAATTGATCCCCTGATTTTTTTTCCACAACTTGGTTGATGAATTAATCATGAAATGTGTTCAGCTGATATTAGCAGCTGTCCTCAGAAATATCTGTCAGTCATGGATGTTTTCCCATTTTTTCAGATTCCTCTGAACCTCCCATGCTCTGTCACCCTGCAGCCTGGACCCGAGGACACTGGGAAGGTGAAGCGTTTACTGTCGTTTCTGCTCCGCAGCGTTAGTTATAACACATTAAAACCTCTCTGGTGAAAAATTTATTTAAAATGAATCAACATGTTTAGAAAGAGTTTCTCTGCTGTGGTGTCCTCAGGCCTGTGGAGTCGATTTTGAAGTGAAAGCTTTCTGTGCGGAAAACGTTGAAGAAAAGATCCACAAAAGGTAAAAGTGAGTCAGCACCTCGACGTGGGACAGAAGCAGGAGATGAATTATGGATGAAAGTAAAATGAGTTGTGCATTAGCAGCTTCCTGCAGAGAGAGAGATGGCAACTGCTGCACACGCTACAGAGATCACAGCCAAATCATCCAGACTGGATTTAAATATTTTCCACTGTCATAAAATCAATGCGCACATGCTCTGAGTCGTGGTCAGTAAGTGTGTGTAGTGTCATCATTATGAAGGGCAGGTGTTAGCATTGGCTTTGTGTTAACATTGCAGGAACTCAGTGCGTCTGGTGATCAGAAAGGTGCAGTACGCACCAGAGAAACCGGGTCCTCAGCCGACAGCAGAGACCACCAGACAGTTCCTGATGTCGGACAAACCATTGCACCTGGAGGCATCACTGGACAAGGAGGTAACACAAGCACCAAGTATACGTGTCAGGCTTGTTACCAAGCTGCAGACAGTCGAGAGGCTCCAAGAGAATGACCTCTAAGACATAATGTACAGATTAAAAGCTGGAGCAATGTTTACTGCTTCTTCTAGTAAACATGGAAACCAGGCTGGAGTCTGTAGCTGCTGCTGCTGCCAAAAATAGTCTGTAGGGAGTTTGACGCCAGTCTGCACTTTAGAAGCAGTTAATTTGACGCTATTAAAGCAAACTGATTGACAGGTGACTCCTAAATTGGTCAGGCCAGGTTTTTAACTCGGGCTCCACTTCCTGATCACTGCTGTGCAGGATGCAGATGTGTTGGCAGCCATCTTTACATTTAGTCAGTAGCTGTGTCCCAGGGCGGTGTCTACATCACAGGCGGAGACTAGCCTTTCTCATTTTGAAGGCTTCTTTGGCAAATCCTGCCTCTTTTTCTGAGCCATGAACGCTACAACCTTTGGATCCTTCATAGTCTAACATATCCCAAGATTCATTGCAGAGCAGGTGATGTTTGTGATGTGGATGTGCAGTTAGAGCTTAAAGTAAATGTAGCTGAATTCTTTCTGTAATGGACAAAAACTTTTAGAGGCTATTTTTGTTGCCAGGAGACACTAGGAGTAATGTGAACTATAAATATGTAAACAACATAAATACATTAGGGATGTAAATAAGTTATGCAAATAGGTAAGGTCATAAATAGACAAGGTTATGGTTGTAAACAGTTTTTTAGGTTAGATCATCTCATTTAGTTTGATTAACAAAATTGAATAACAGTTTGTGTTCACCTCAGAAGTCTACATGAACAGGACAGGAAGTACAGGTGCTTGTTGAAAAGTTAAAGCCTCGTCCTTAAATCTGGACCTTAGTACTGCATATTACAGCTCTGACTGTGCCGCTCTGTCTCAGATCTACTACCACGGCGAGCCAATCAGTGTCAACGTCCACGTCACCAACAACACCAACAAGACAGTGAAGAAGATGAAGATCTCAGGTACCATTTCCTGCCTCTATGTAACTCACATAGTCGTCGTGTGTTGCTAAATGTTGACTTGTGTTTTTCCACAGTGCGACAGTACGCCGACATATGCCTGTTCAACACAGCTCAGTACAAATGTCCAGTGGCTACAGAGGAATCAGAGTGAGTTTGATCACTGATCCAGATCAGGATCAGAATCAGAAGCAGATCCAGCCCTGTCGGAATTTGATTCTGGTCCAATACCACCTACATCTGATAGTGTTTCCTTTCTCTCCAGTGATGTTGTTGCTCCCAGTTCAACGTTCTGCAAAGTTTTTACGCTCACACCGTTTCTGGCCAACAACCGTGAAAAACGAGGTCTCGCTCTGGACGGGAAGCTGAAGCACGAGGACACGAACCTGGCGTCCAGCACACTGTGAGTCTCATGGTAGGGCAGGAAACTGGTGTGATTTCATGCTTCTGACTGTTTTCTGTCTGGCGCAGGTTGAGAGAAGGCGCCAACAAGGAGATCCTCGGCATCATTGTGTCATACAAAGTCAAAGTGAAGCTGGTGGTGTCGCGAGGCGGGTCAGTACCTTTAAAAATAAGAACCTTGTCACTTAAATTCAAGTGTGAATCCCCAGTTTCCTCTCTATCCCTTAAACTGAGAATTTTCTTAAGCAGATTCATAATTTCAGTGTTTTAATTCAGTGATTCACTTAGTTGTTAATGGTATGAACAGGCAGCTGCTGAGATCACACGGCTGACATAATGACAGTTAATGATGCTAACACCGTTCAATTTGTATTGATTTTAGGCTCCTGGGAGATCTGGCGGCGAGGTAACCTTTCAAGTTCTGTCGCATCACCAAGATCAGATACAAACCACAACACTGATATTTACAAATGACACTTCTTCATCTCACAGCTGTTAGGATGTTGATATAAGTGGGATGAATCAGATACAGTTAATAAAAGCTGCTGTGGATCAATGTTATTGATGTTTTTATGACGTGAACACACAACTTGTGTTTCAGCGACGTCTCCGTCGAGCTGCCATTCACATTAATGCACCCAAAGCCGTTAGAGGAGACAATCTACAGGGACGGTGAGTCACGAGTCTCTGATATGGCTTCATGTCTCTGATTTCACAGAAGAATGAGTCTAAAAATGAATAATGATTTCAACCATATCTGACTGAATCTTCATGTTTCTTGACTTCATGTTTGTCTATGTCTTCGGCTTTTAGCTCCAGATGAAGCTCCAATCGACACAAACCTAATTGAGTTTGACACAAAGTAAGCATCCGTCTCTCCGTCTGTCTGCTTTCCTGTCTCTCCCTCCTCATCATCATCTCATCCAGCTGCAGTTTCTCCTCTGTGATCTGATTGGCTCTGCTCGGTTTACGGCCTCATCAATAACCCTGACAGCAGAGAGGGTTTCCTCTCCGCCTGCTGAAGCATTAACGGAGATGGACTCATCTCCTGAGTCTCAGCCCTTAATGTGTCTTAATGCTTGCTGCTGCACGAGCTGCAGGAAATGGGCTGCAAACAGGAAACTCATCCTGCTGTCAGCAGAGACTCGCAAACAAGACAAATGGCAACTCTGCATTTTACAGATTATTATTATTTCAGATTGACAACAAACTATTGGTTATTCACCAGCTGCAGCTGAGATTAAAACAGGAATAAAGAGGTTCAGTCCAAACAAGATAAGGTAGAAGATAAGGAGAAGGTTGTTGTTATGAATGGCAAGGTTCATGTAGTTTGTTCTGGGAGTTGATGGATAGGTAGATACAGACCTGGTTCCAGTCTGTCTCTGAGCAGGTTCTCAGGATTGTTCAGGAGGTTTTGGTGTTTATGGGAAGGTTCTAAAACAGAAAAACAGGTCCTTTGAGGATTTCTGTGTTTTTTAGAGGTTGTAATGGCTGTGGTTGGGTGGTTTTCAAACCTGTAGTGATAAATGAGAATTTGTTTGAACGTTTAATGAGTTTTGGTGTTCAAGCTCATCAGGATGTTTTAGTTGTTAACGGGAAGGTTCAGATTGATAAGTTTGTTCTGGGGGTTGATTTATGGAAACCATAACATGTGATTTCTGAATAATTCAAACATACATTCCTGGTTCCAGTCTTAGTAACACACTTAACACACTTTCACTTTGGGTTTGACTTTCAGGTTCTAGCTGTCACCAAGGAGGTTCTAGGGAGGAGGATTTGTTGTTTATGGGAAGGTTCAGGTTCATTATGTTGCTCTGGGGTTGATAGACAGATAGATGAGACATGGTTCCAGATTTACACTTAATTTTGGGTTTTACTTTGTTTTGATAAAAATCTCTGGCCTTTTCTAGGTTCTAGCTGTCACACAGGAGGTTCTTCGGAATTTTTTTTTGTTGTTTAGAGGAAGGTTCTAGTGATTCTTTAGGTTATTCTGTGGGTTGTTCAGAAAGTTTTAGTGGTTTGATTAGGTTCTACAGATTGTTTTGGTGGTTATTAAATTCTCAGGTCTTTGGTGGTTATAATGGTGTTTAAAAAGGTTCGGTATGTAGTTTTGGACATTTTAGGGGTTGGTGAGAAAATTGTCTAGGTCACTCATTAGGTTCAAGGACTCATTAAGGTTGTAGTGGTCCTATAAGAGGTCCTACTCATCTGTCAGCAGATTTCTTGAGAGGTTATTGGGCCATTCAGTGTTCAGTGAGGAGATTTTTATGAATAGTTAAGTGTTTACTTTTGTAGGTTGTAACAGGAAGTGTTAGAAACATCTATAGTGAGATTGATTTTTATTCTGTAGTATTAAATGTTAAGGTAATATTACCTTTTTTTTATAATACAGCTTGGCAAACTTGATGACTTTTGTTATCAAATAACTTTTTTTCTCTAACCTTTTCTCTCTGTCAGTGATGATGACATCATCTTTGAAGACTTTGCCCGTCAGCGACTGATTGGGGCCAAAGATGACAAGGATGAAGATGAAGAGCCAGTGGACTCACCCAAACTCAATGACAGATAAGGCGATGAGCGTCACCACTGCTGCTGTTGTCATTTTGCTGCCGTTTGTAGTATGGAGCTAACGGAAGTCACCTTTAGGTCTAACCAGGTCTGGACACCCTTTAAACACTCGGTGCCGTGTTTGTGTTCTCGTTCATGTTTGTCCTCTCTCTGCATCCTGCTGAGATGTAAAAAGCTAGAATACCACAGCCTCGTCGTCAGTGTTTTCAGACAGAGCAGCTCTCCACTCTTGTGCCGACCAGTTGGAGCATTGAACCGACGGTTGTGGTATCTTAACGATGGCTGGTAGCATGCCTCCAGTGTCACTTTGTTCTACATGTTTCCATTAGGGACTGAAGAGGAGTAACATTGTATTGAGATTAGTTTCGATGTTTCGTATCAGAAGGTCTTTATAAACAACACTGCCAACCGTGGTCGATCTGGAACAGTTCGACACCTCAAGCCACAACATGGACTTCAGCTGATGGAAGACACTCGATCAGTCAGAGCAAGAAGAAACAGACATGATCTACAGGATGTCCCAACTCGCCGAGAGGACCTTAAACTATCGGAGAGAGCTGCCACTTACCTGAGAGGAACTAGTGGCCAAGTTTGCATGAAACACATCAGTATTTTATTAAGGTCATGAGTAATCAACCTTCAGAGGAGTTGATGGTCCGGAGGTTTAAATGAGCATACAGGTGTTTGATGACGTTGGTCATTTCCCAAATCATCTAAATCGGAGATATAAACGTGTCTAACTTCAGTGTTTGTAGTGAACTGTAGCATAGTTCAAACAACTGATCACATCAACCTTTGACATGAGCAAACCAACAACAACAGCAACAATATTGGTCAATATGGTCCCTGAGCAAACTCTCTGAGCTATATTGGTTCCTTTTAGCAAGAATTGTGACATCAAACTTTTGGCTGCAAACTGTATCGTTTGCTTTCATGTACAATTAAATGCCTTCAATTTTCAAATAAAAGCAGATTTTACCTTCAGATGATTTGGCAAACGACCAGTGTGAATATGTTAACAGAAGGTATTAATTAAATGTACAAAAAACCCCAACAAAAAACAGTATGGTCTTTTAATGAACAAATATTATTCATGTTATGTATGAGGAGATGTGAGGAGTTGTAATTACTGAACATACATTTTACAAAACAATGTTTCATTTATACATGAACAGAGTCAGTGTACAGGTTTGTCATTATAGTGTGATAATGGAGAAAAGATGTCTCTTTAAATAAAAGACTGAATGAATCATTGTAACATTGATATAACAAGATAAAGATCAAAACACTCAAACTAAGTATATTTCTGATATTATTTTTAATTGGCTTTTATTTTGATAGGGCCAACAGGAAGTCTGTATATTCTCCTGCATCTTTAATAAAAGGACATTTGTGGCAATGTGCACTTTTTTTGACACAAATGAAAAGAAATAAAAAAACGTGCAACTGAACTGTGACCCAAAAATTTTGTTAAAAAGTGTTAAAATAAACTTGCTGTACTTGTACTGGTTGTAACATTAGTATCTGACATAGTTGAATCTAAAGCAATGGAACTGTTGTAGTTTTTTGAAGACCTTTCATTTGAACTGAAGAAGCCTCTTGGGTAAGAGGTGAGATTTCTGAGGAATGCACAGCAGTCCAGTTGCCTTAGATTGAAACTCTAGTTCCTCCAGGATTTCAGACCTTTTTTGTGATTGTTGCAGCCTAATTTAGATTTCATTTAGATTCCAGTGATTCTCTAGGTTGTTCTGGTGTCTGTTTACAATGTTTACATGTTCTGATGAGGTCGTTTTGATTGTTTTGAGGTTTTAGGTGTTCATCAGAAGGTTATGGTCATCAGTGAGGAGGGTCTTGGAGTTACCGAAGAACCTCAAGGCTCTTTGGAGGTTGTAACTGTACCAATATACAAGAACAGCTGAAGCAAAACATACGCCTTGTAAATAATGCCATCAAAAAACCAGGGGTCTCTCAGGACACCTGAGCTTCTCCGCAACCATTTCTGAACCAATGTTTGGTGTGAACTAAAGTTTACAGACATTGTTCTCTGAGATCTACCTGAGCAATTGTACATTTACATTCACATTGGACAAACTGCATCACAGCTTGTTAGCGTTAAATCGACCAGACTTAAACTTTACAAAACTGGCGCCCAAAACTGAACAAAACTGAATCAGTTTCATTCGACAAAGCCTTTTTTGATGCCTGGTACATTACAGCACAAACAGTAACAAATCTTAGAGGTAGCAACCATTTAAGAGGTTCTAGTAGTTCTTAAGGAAGCTTCTAATGGTTTTGTCTGTGTCCCCCCATCAGCTGTTCTACAGTAAATATCTCAACATCAAGAAGTTCTGATTTCCAGAGGCTGAACCATTTAGATTTTTGTAAAACCCTTCTTCTATGGCCGCCCTCTGGGCAAACCCATCCCTGTACATTTATCCTAAATATCTGAGCCATTAGTTTGTCAACAAGACTAATGTCTTGTTCATGCTTTCCTCTTTATCCAGTAAAAGCACATCAATACTGATTGTCATTAATAAAATATAATTTTATAGGGACAGTTGTTATTATTTGGTACAGAGTAAAGCGAAAATTTAAAATACAAAAACCTTGACATTACTTTAAGGAGTTGTGGAAAGACCTTTTTCATGTTTGTTCTTTTTCGGCAGGAGAAACTTTTATTGTCATTATTTTCTTTGTTGGGATTTTAAAAATCCTGATGAAGCCATTTCGAATTTCTTTAGTCCGCACACCGTAGATGATGGGGTTGGCGGTTGCTGGAAAAATAATGTACATGAGTCCCATGAAAGTGTTGACATCCGTCGGTATGGGAATGTTCAAGTTATGAGAGAGGAAAGTGATGCTGCCGACCAGGTAGAAACACATCATGACAATCAGGTGAGTGCCACAGGTGTGAAATGCCTTCCACCGGTCCTCACCAGCGCCAGTGGCTTGCAGGACAGTGCTCAGTATCTTCACATAGGAGAGGAAGATGAGCGATATGTCAATGCCCACAAAGAAGACAATGACAGCGAGGCCAGCGGCACTGTTCTTCTCAGTGCTGTCGCAAGCCAGGCTGACCAGTGCCATGTGGTCGCAGTAGCAGTGCTCGATCACGTTGGAGTCACAGAACCTCAGTGAACCCGCCAACGCGACTAATGTTGCCATGATGGAGACACTGCGCACCAGTGTGAAGAGCAGCAGCCTCACAAACATGGAAGAGTCGATGAGTTCAGCATAACGCAACGGGTGACAGATGGCCACATAGCGGTCCAACGCCATCGCCAGCAGCAGTGTCGACTCCACTGAGGACAGAAAGTGAGTGCAGAACATCTGAATCAGGCAGCCTGCCAACGAGATCTCGTCCCAGTCAAACAGAAAACCGAGGAGCAACTTGGGGATGATGGCGGTCACGACGAGGATGTCGACCACGCAGAGCATGCAGATGAGCAGGTACATGGGTGTATGTAGATTCTGAACCCTTCGAATGACGTGAACCAACAGGAAGTTTCCCAGCAGCACCGACAGGTAGGAGATGGAGAAGGGCAATGCCAGCAGTCGCCGGTGTCGCTGCAGCTGAGGGAAACCTCTGAACACAAAGGTGGTGTGGGAGAAGTTCCTGCCCACAGATGCTTCTATCATCATGGCGGCTTCACCTGACAGTCAACAACCAATGTCAATGGTTATGAGAAGGGTTAAACAACAACACTAGCAGCAAACAACAACTAACAAGCAACAACAGCAACGCACAGCATGGCAGCTTCATTCAAGTCAACAACCAGTGTCTGTCAGGGTGAAGCAGGTCAAACACCCACAGTAGTAACCAATGACAACAACATAATTCCTCAAAAACTACTGATGCTTTGCTAAAACTAGACTGAGATGAAGACTGAGAGACTGAGAGAAAATGCAAAAACCATAGTACCTCTGACCCCACATTGTACCCACCAAAATATTTTAACACCAATTAAAATTATTCAAAACCAGCTTTCCTCTGCAAGGAAACGTCTACAATATCAAAAATTTGTTTTTAGTGAAGAGTTTTTTAGGATCATTGATCATTAAAATTGGACCGGAGGTGGAGCAGCTCTGACTCACTGATTGTGTGAAGAGAAAATCTTAAAAACAAAATATATCTTGTCACTGACCTCTGCAGGTCTCCAGCCATGCAGATGGGTTTCGTTTCAGGTTTCTGTGGTCAAAGAGAGAATAAATAAAGAATAAATATAGCAAATCAGGTTAAAGATGTAAAGAAGACAATAGTTAAAACAGAAAAAATGTAGAATAGCTGAAATATTTTAATTATGTTCTTTATTACACAATTATATATCAGTAAATAAATAAAAAACAACAACAACAACAACAAAAAAACACTAAATATATTTTATCAGAGCAGAAACAATTTGATTTTAACTTCAATACAAAGCATCAGAAAACATCTTTGGTTTTAATGCTTAGATATGAGAGTTCAATTTTAATTCTTATGAGCCATAATGTAACTCTGTTTACACACACACACACACACACACACACACACACACACACACACACACACACACACACACACACACACATATATATATATATATATGTATATATATGTTATATATGTATACTTAAATAAAACAGTACTACACACCACTTTGGACAAACAATGACACAATCTCTAAATCAGCCCAAACATCTTTCTTTGATTTCAGTCAACATATACACTGATGATTCTGATGCTTCTGTCATGTACAAAAAATTAGACACAGACCACATTATATCACATCTTAAACAGAAACATGTCCAACTGCAATATATGTATGTAAAATATCTACATATCTAGAATTATAGTTATCCTATAGAAACATGTATAAACCCAGCATATTTCGTCCCACCTGACTGATCAAACTGTCAAACCAAATGTTCAGTATCAAATCAAACACACATAACATATACGTATGATGAGTAACAGCAGCAATGTATATGGTGGATTTATATAAATGTAAAAAGTGTAAAAGTACATAATAAGGCAGAGAATATTTTTACAAGTGTCACTTTTTAAATAAATGCTGTACAATTAGGCCAATTTCTAATCAAATCACATTATTCATAGGAAATACAATCCCAGGACAGCGAGGGATTAGATTTGATCTTTAAATCTTCTTAATTGCACATCTGACAGTAGTTTAAAGAGAACAAATGAAATGCAATGCATTGTTTTCATTAAACCAGTTTAATTTTATGTATTTCATAAAACATGATGAAATATATTTATGACAGTGCAAATTAGAGAAAAAAGTCATTTTAAATGATGCTTCAAATATTAGAGATGTAAATTGAATACTGGTAAAATATAATACAATTATAAGTGTTTGTTTTGATGATAATAAAGATTGAATATTGAATAGTATCCTACCTGCTGTGGTTTGTCGTCCTCTTGTCAGAAGGGACATCATTGTTTCTGGCTTTGCCTTATATCCAAAGTCCAAATGTCCCAGGAGAAAACTGACCCTAAATGCAGTAAGTGCTCTGATTGGTTTAAAAAACTTCGGAGCAATTAAAAATGTCCCCAAGCCACTTAGAAAAGGTGATGTCACCAGAGTCTAATCAACCTGTTTTACTGCAGCAGAAAATGTTTCATGTTTGTCTTTAAAAATATTTTGGTCCCTGGAGTTTCTAAGGTTTGACCATCAGTTTTGGGAATTGTGACATTTGGAAATACTGATGATATGTTTTTATTTCCTGTTATGCATTGCCACATGATGCTGATAGTGGAATAAATGTTTGACATTAATGATCCTGATCATCAAACCGAAGGAAGTAACTTATTTCCTCTGAGGTCCAAACAGTAAACTCTAATTTCTGCTCTGAGCTCTAATTTGTGCTCTGTTCTCTCTGTGCTCATTCCTCCCTTCAGGAATGTAACTAGTCACTTTGTTGTTGTCGTTTCTCAAATCTAATTTGCCCCGAGGTTGAAACAGGAGTTATGATTCCTCTGAGAAAGACACTGAGATTAATTATCTGCTCTGGTTAATTAGTCTATTCACAGGGCTGCCGCTCTAATGAGCTTTTTGTCCCTGTGACTCAGATCAGAAACAACAGTTTTAATAGATGAATACACTGTGGATCAGCACCAGGAAATATGACCCCATCTTCAGGTCCTTGTAATTTACTACATTTAAAAAGCAAACATCAACTGGTTTTCTCTGCATTGAGTACAATAGTCCAGTCTTGAGGATGCAACAAATGCATGAATCAACTTATATGCCTTTCTGCCTTTAAGACAATCTTGAAGTTTGATGAACTGGTTGGTTTCATTTGGCTTCATAGAGAAATATGACTGGGTATCAATCTGCATAACAATGGAAGTAGTATGGTGTTTCCTGGTGATATTACTTAAGGAGAACATGTATAGGATGGAAATGATTGGTCTGAACACAGAACCCTGTGAAACTCCATGAGTTGTTGTTCACATGAACAAAAACATAACATCTCGGGATGTAACATCACAAAAACCCCACTGACCAACACATCAGACTCAGCAGAGGCATAACCACTTTCCCTTATCCCTTTTATTTATCAATTTTCATATCATTTCTTGCTGGTGGTCTCTGAGAGCTGCCAAGCAAAGTTCCATTGTACAACTACAATGACCAAAAAAATCTTTCTTACAACCACATGATTGACATCCATTGATTGACCTTTAGTCCATCTGACCATATTCTTATTGTTCAGACGGTCCCTGCTTTTTCTTTCTACATCATCAGCCATCATGATTCATCCATTTGGCCCAATCAGCAAAGGAATATATTTTCTAATCTGATTTTCTCTGGGTGACTACAGCCCCACTGATTTATCGACGCCAATATTTCAAATCCACTCCGAGAACCGTCACCTTGATTTGGAGGAGGGGTTTGTGTACCCTAGAGACCCTAGGAGATGTGTTGTTGAGGGCTTTAGCCCCTGGTGGGGTCTCCCAGGGCAAAGTGGTCCTAGGCAAAGAGTCAGACTAAGAGCAGTTCAGGAACCCCTGATGAAGAAACAGTCAAGGAAGCAGGGCCTCCGGGCCCCACCCTGGACTCAGGCCTGGGGAGGGGACCCATTGACCACAAGCACCAGGGTCCAAACAGTTCCAGACAGAAGCAGAGAGGCTTTTGGATGTAACTCTTCATCTGGCTTCAAGGAACCTCAAATTTGGATGATGTCCATAATAGCAATTTTCTTGGAACTCTTGAGTTGTTTGCCCTTTATGATTCCCTTTTACATGAGCACTTAGAAAAAGTATGACGAAAGAAGAAAGGGCCACGTTTAACTCACTACCTAAGTCCAGACATGAGCTGAATGACCTCACTGAGCTCTGTGGCAAGAGAGTGCTCAACACTATCCTGAAAGAAAGAGAAGAGGCAACATATTACTCTGTCACATGTGACTCAACACCATCTCATGCAGAACAGAGTGTGGTATTGGTAAGATATGTGTATCAAGACAAAGAACAGAGTGGTGTTTGGAAGATAGATAGAAGATAGTTTTATTGAAGTCAAAGATTTTCAAAAAAAAAAAAGACAGGCCAGGAAATTTCTGAAATGATTCTAGAAGCATTGCAGTCCAAAGGCATAGCATTACAGGACTGTAGAGGACAAAGATATGACAATGGAGCCAACATGTCTGGGAAGGTGAAAGGAGTAAAAGCTCAGATTTTAAAAGTCAGTCTACTTGATTCATTCCCCCCGTGCTTCCCACACCCTCAATCTGGTTGGTGTCCATGCAGCTGACTCATGTCTAGAGGTTGCAACATTTTTTGGCTTTGTAAACCATCTTCATAATCTCTTCAGTGCTAGCCCAGAGCAATGGGCAGTCTTGAAAGAAAAGACAGGATGTTCTCTTCATCATTTTTCTGACACTTGATGGAGTGCCCACATTGCTGCAGTACAAATTGTGGCAGCTCACTTGCTCTCCATCCTTGAAGCACTAGAATGTATCTTAGCCATCTGCAGTCCGACAAGTGAAGCCAAGTCCATGGCAGATTGTTTGATTAGTTATTTCAAGACCTTTGATGCCATCATCCTTCCATCCATCCCTCACTGTATGGGTAAAGATCTTGCAGTGCATTAAAAACCAAAATGTGGTGCCTGATGAGATGACACAAGAAGCTACAGCTACTGAGGACTGTGAAAAACAGGGGTCCTCTGTAACCCCTGCTTCACATCAGGACTGGCCGCACCACAAGGATGGATCAAGGGAAGAAAGGCAGGCAAGTCCGAGGTCCAGTGAATGACGAGTGAATTTTATTTACAGTGCACAGTGAGAAAAAAATGGCAAACTGAAAACTAGGGCAAAGAAACAAAAAATGGCCTCAAATTGGCAATAGAGGGCAAAACAATTGAAAACATACAAAAAATACTGGCAAATGTAGAAATTCAACCTCACAACAAGCTGAAGCTATATCATGCTCTCCCAACCACTCTCTCCCCCAAACTGAGGCTTGCTCCCCTTTTTAAAGGCCTTACCCCCCAGGGGCAGACTGGTTGATACCATCTCAACTCAGGGAGAAACCATACGGATGTCTCTCCCAACTACTCTCTCCCTCCATCCTCACAACAACAAAACCCACAGAAATACTTCATAATATATATAAATAATAACAAAGGATGTGTAACACACAGTAACGACATTATATATATTAATTACTGTAATTGTTTGTTACACCCCTACGCGAAATAGACTCTTTCCGCTGTTCCAGACCAGCGGATAAGAACCTGTGTCCGACGTAGCTCCTGTTTCCCATCGGACAGGTTTTGCCGACGGACCAGGAAGTGCCCCGCCGGGTGAGCGCCGGGTTTGTTTGTCCCGCAAAACTACCGTCAACTACGGGATGAGAAACAGTGGGTATCTCACTGTTTACTCCGATATTTAGTAAGTACATTTAACTAACTGTGAACAAATGTAAATAAATGTCTTAACTGCCCGAAAATACGATGTGGTTGTGTGTTTTATTCCTATTGCTTGTAATAGCGCTAGACGCTAACCTACTAATGCCGCTCATTGGTAATTGTGGGAGCGTGTGGGGTGTGTGTTGGAGAGTTATCAGTAATCCTGTATGACTATGTGTGGAAAATGTACGGGTCGGACCCCCACAACCAGTCATTTTTCACAAGGACAACTACTGTGCCGGAAATGTGTTCAGGAACAACATATTTTGTGTTGCAGTGGAGGTTCCTCCATAGTGGGGTCGGGCTCAGCCTTACAGATAGGGTGAGGAGCTTGGAGTAGAGCCACTGCTCCTCCACGTTGAGATGCTAGGGCATCCGGTTGGGACGTCTCCTGGACGTCACCCATGTTCTGGCCATCCAGGAGGAGGACCCCTTTAAAACCCAGGACATGCTGGAGAGACTATGTCTCAAGGCTGGCCAGGGAACACCTCAGGGTACCACCGGGAGAACTGGTGGAAATGGACAGGGGGAGAACAAAACAAAGCAAAACATATCAAATAGGGGTGGGTGGTATAAACGGTTAAAAGGTATTCAAATTTGGTCAACAATACATATTTTGATTATACCTGCCTATCACGATAGGTCATAGTCATCAAAATGTGTCTAGCCTGATTTATGCTCCTCTGTATCCATAGATACGCAGACACAGAGTCCTCTGTGTCATTGCGTAGCCCGTCTGACCCCCTCTCTGTGGGCTGACCCCAATTTGTTAACTTTGTGTTTAAAAGACGGAGAGTACGGAGACCTCTTGTTTTGGCGGTGAGTTGCTTTACGACACTCTGAAATAGTTCATTGCTGCATCGATCTGACTGCTTGGCCACACAGTCGGAGGAGCATAAAGGTTGAGTTATGTTTCAGATATTTATTATTTAAATATCTGCATGTTTATATTTTGTGTTATTTGAGAAAAGTGAGGGGGGTAAGCATTGTTTTGCACTCCAGAGAGGTTCTTGACTATTTTATGTAATTTCACTTTCACCATCACTATGTCACACTAAGGTGAGGTTGGTCTTGTCCTGGGTTTTTTTGTCTCGTCATGTCCTATTTTATTTTGAAAGTCGAACTCTCCTCTCGTTTCAGGTCACTTGCCCTTCCTCATGTGTCACCTGTCTGTCATCCCTGATTCCTGGCTGTCCTGTGCCAGTGTGTTTCGTCCTTTCGTCCGATCAACCAAGCCTGCCTCATGCTCCTGCTCATAGCCACATTTCGTCCTCGTAAGTCTTTCGTGCCTCGTGAGTGATTTTTTTTTTTTTTTTTTTGTAACATTTATAGTCTAGGTTTTGTTTCATAGTCCTTAGTTTAGCCTCAGTTGTTTTGTTAGCCTCCCTCGGAGCGATTTTTGTTCTCAGAGTTATTAGTATAGAGTATTGTCTAGCCTCCGCCTTTTAGGAGAGAGATTTTGTTTCTTTTCTGTTTTTTAGTACAGCGTTAGGTTTTCCTCCAGTCGGAGCATTTGGGGTTAATGTTTGGTAGCCTTTGATTTTCCTCCTTGAGAGTGATTTTGGTTTTGATACATTTTCTAGCCTTTATTATTGAGTTTCTTTCCTCCTTAGTAGTTTTTTTTGTTTGTTTGTTTAATTTTTTAGCCACGTGTTCTCCCTTCAGGGAGACACGCATGGATAATTTCATAGCCCATTTGAATTTGATCACCCTGTCTGTTTGGTCTGTTTGGCTACAATAAAGTCTGCCTTACTGTTCTCTCTGCCTCTGAGTCCTGTCTTAAGTCCCGGCCTGACAATGGTACCCATTGAGAAACAGTTCTATTGAAATTTACCAAAAATATACCAAAATTTATACCGTCTACTGTCTATGGTTCAAATTATGCCGCAATATAATTTTAGGCCATATCGCCCAGCCCTAATGTCAACTCATTCATTCAAGGCCATCGTTCCTCATCTCTCTAAAAACCTCTTTTGTTGGCATGTCGTACATAGTTCAGATGTTTAATGTTGCAGGTGTTGTTGGTTCCTTGAAAATTCACACGTTTGCTTGCCAAATGCCACTTTCAATTTCAATGATTCAGTTTCCACCAGCAGTATTGCAGTGGGAAGTGCTACCAATAATCTGTGTGTAGGAAATGCAGTGTGTTGAAGAGTTTGCATATTGAATACTGTGTGTGTGTGTGTGTGTGTGTTCCACTTAGCCAAACTCTGAGTGAGACAGTAGGACACTGTCACCTTGTGGTGGAAGGAGGAAACACAGCAGATCTAAATTTTTTTTTAATAAACATGAAACAAAATTACATAAGTGAAAAACAGTGGTCCCTCGCCTTTAAGCCCTTATAAACATTTTCCATGCTTATTATTTTTTTTTTTTTTGGGGGGTCAGAAATTGCGCGTTTTACAGCAAAAATAATTAAAATGTAATAATACTAATTATAATAAAAATATCTGTGGGCCACAGAATCCCGTGACAAAATGAAGACTCCAGCAATATAAATGTACATACACTAGCTACAAAAAAAACCAAAAAAAGTTGTTTAAAAAGTGATAACAATAAATGTAACATTAAATTAATACTTTACATCTGCATATTTTTTCATGATTTATACTATTATTAAGACATATATAAAATAATAATATGAATTTATAAACAATTGAAACAGTTTTTAATCTGTATATAATGTATATAACTGATGCTGATAACTATTATTAATGATGTTTTGTTGCGTCATCTGTCACTAAACATATTAAACTCTAAACTTATGATAATATTAATTAATTAATTAGTTTTTTACCAGCTGTAATGTGGTTACTGGTTCAATTTTTTTTCTCGTTACCTGCGTTTCTGCAAATTTGAACAAGATTCAAACTTTAAACTGTCAGTTTTTGTTGTTTTAAATGGTCAGTAAATCAACTGTAATACCTTCAGAGACTTCCAGTAGCATAGTTTAGCCACTAGAGGGCAGTGTCAGACTGTACAACTCTCTCAATCACTGAGTGAGGAAACCTCAATTAGAGGGCCGTTGATGTATCTTAATTATAATTTTAGTTAATCTCCTTCAGCAATATCAACACTTGAAACTCCTGAATAGAATATCTGAGTTTGGTGAGTTGGAGGTCTAAACATATTTATGTTTATATGTTTATACAGTCCTGTTCAAAAGTTTTAGTCAGGTGGTAATAGTTTATTTTTATCAGTTAACAATGAAAAGTGAACAAACAGAAGAGAAATCTGTATTTGCTCATTGTTCTTGATGATCTCTTTTGGTAGTTTGATCCAGACATGTTAGAGAACGAACCGCTGATCTGAGTCGTTTTCCTGTGGCAAAATAAATTCGAGGCCTATCAGCCTCCTGATGGTCCCACATTTTAGGGAAGTATCTGCATTTGTAGAAATACATCCTCAAACTTTCAATGATTCTCCACCAAGCTGTTGCCTGCGCACACTTATCAAACTTTGATTTCTGATCGGTCCAGACAACCTGGCCTGTTTTTTATGCAGTCCATTCCACGTTTGAGTACATCTGCCTTGTTTCCAAATCAGATATTTGGTTTTTATGAAGACTACTTCTGTCTGGACTTCCCCAGACAGCAGATGGATGAACCTGCCGGATGTGAACTAACTGTACTGCTTCAAGTTTCCTTGAACAACTGCTGCTTCTGTGGTCTCTGCCACTTCCTTATTTTTGTGCTTCTTCCAAAGAGGTTGAACAGCTAATTCTCAAAACCTCATGTCTGGGCTCAGTCTCACCAAGGTTTTTGGTGAGAAGTTGTGGATGAAATTGTCATCTACAACTCAGCTTGCAGTTTGGTAGTTACTCAGCCTCCTACACAGCTGTTTTAGTTTCTGAGGATATCCTGCAGGCCTTCAGCACTTCCCAAGCAATGAATCCATATTTACACCAAGACTAATATGGCTTCAATGAATCACAAGATGGAGAAGAGAAGTCAACAACCCTCAAGACTCCATTGACCCTGACAACCAAGGTGACCTCAACAACTCCCAACCAGCAAAGAAATATCTTGTCAAATCGTGTCCTTTTTTCACTGGTGTCTCCGTGACGGTTCAGGTGTTTCATGTTGAGGGTGGACCTTGAGTTTTGAGTCCAGAACAGCCCAGATTTCTTAACTGTTTGTTAACTGAGTTTGTTTGCCAAACGTGTCAAATTTGAGATTTCATAAATTATGTCAAAGCTAATTCTGTTTCAAATTTAATATTACAGAACAATAACGAAAGAAGTAATTTCCATATCTCAACAGCACACAAAACCGATGATAATTGGCACCTGTTTGATTTAATTTGTCAATTAATCATACATGTGACACTGATCCTATTGAGTGAAACTATAACAGCTGGTTGCTGATGCTGATTTTATGGTGTTTATTTACACATACGACACATGAGCAATTTGCTATATAATACTTATAAGTTTATCTTTGTTAGAAAATATCTGCATTTGCATCTTGTACTCAAAACAGGATGTTGATTGGAAAGCAAAGGTTGTGTTGAGGCCAGAAATTGTGGATGCGACTTGAGTTGATGTCCTGAGGATTGGTCCTGATAATGAGTCTAAAAACTTTCAGCCTTTAACTTAAAGATCTCAGAGGACAGAACAAACAAAGATTACAGACTTGAGTTTACAGTAATGAGTCCTGGGGGATTGTCCCCCCCCCCAAAGGCCTCAGCCTGCGTGGACACCCGGACACTCTGGAGACTCTGAAACTGTTTCCAGTCTCTACAGCAAACACACAAACACACCTTCATAGAACAAAGTGGAATAAATGGAAGCATTTCTGTTTTTATTTACAGACAAAAAAAATCTGTTTAATTTACCCCAGTTTGGATAAATCCAAATGTACTTTACAGTAAACATTTCACAAGGAAATGTATAATAAACAAGAAGTTAAACTAAAAACACATATTCTACACAGAATAAGCACAGATTTCCAAATGGTCTGAACCTAACCTCACTGTTCATGGTACTATCTACCTGCATGAATCCTAGGGCAACCCTCACTGCCAGGGATGAGGACTCTACCTACACAATCCTGGAATATGGTAATTTACAATTGAGCCATCATTGGCCTTATTGTCTAACACCGCTCTAAACTCAAGTTGGCAGACCTATGCCTAGGGTGGATGCTAAACTTGGCTGCATAGCTGGGTCCAGCTGCTTTAGCTTCAGGGTTCCTTCAATCTCTGCAGGTGGCTGTGATGCCAGAGGCCAAAGACTGTTTTCACCAAGGGTTGTGCCAGTTCAAGGTTATACCCTACAGCCGTGGCACCTGCCATCTTTGAATGTCTGATGAAGATAGATACTGGCTAACAGCCCCAGACATCCTTTCTTAGCCTTGTTATCCACTGACCCTGCCAAAGTGCTGCAGTGAAGGACTGGCCAGTGCCTCATGACTTCAGAGAGCTGTGGAGCTTATTGGGGCTGCCCTCTTACTGCAGGTAGTTTGTCAAGGACTTTTCCCCCATTACCAATCTGCTACTGCTGGAGGCAACCATTGTCAATGTTGACACTGATGCCAAAAATGTGGGTCTACAATTTCCTACCCTTTGGTGTGCCAGAAGAACTACACAGCCAGGTTTGTCATGGGTTGGGCACCAAGAAGACCTAAACAATGCCATTGCCCTCCCAAACCTTTGGACTGGTAAAGTGGTTCAACTGCACTCTGGCCACCCAGCAGATGTTTGGGCACAAACATCTCCTGAGTTTGGGCACAAACTCAGCCCACCTGTACACTTTATATTTGGAAGACCCCCTCAATCAGAGTTAGAGGGTCAGTCTTTGTTGGACTCTCTTCACCACCTTCAGGAGCGGCTGTGGGAAGTGCTTGAACTGACTACAACAACTGATGCAAGGGAATGACTTTGTCTCTGGGGTCATATGTGAGTGTCCAATCTAGTGCACAAGGGGTGTTTGTCCTGTAAGCTGATGAGCCTGTGGGTGGGGCCCTAAACAGTACTTGAGATGATGTGATGTAATGTAATGCGCCACGACTACCATGACCAGTTTGCACCTTACCTTAAATCACCTTACTCTCGGCACTAGGCTCCTGGCTCTATCAGGCTGCACTGCAGAAAAAACTAGCATGAAAAACAACCAATTTGCCATGTTCACTACCACTTGATCAATCCAGCTGACGCTATCTCTTTAATGTGAAGTCCTGGCTGAGTTCCACCGCCCATCAGCTGGACAAGCAAGACAATTGTGGTCATTCCACGCTGATGGAATGACTTACCGAGCTCTACCAGAACAGGGGCATCCCTGTGTGACTGTCACATTTTGCAGGACAGGAGGACAAGGAAATGTAGGTCAACAGTCAGATCAATCAGATTAAAGATCCATTTTAGGCCTACAGGAAATTCTTCCCTCTGTGGTTGTTGGTTGTGTGGGTGTATTGTTTTGTGTTTATTATTGTTTTTTACCTTTTTCACCTGGGGGAAAAGGCTGGTGCACAGCAGGGGGCTGGAGACGGACATATGACACTGCATGTGAATGGTGACAGAGCGGTGCTCTGCAGCTTCAGTGTTTTGAGATAAAGTGTTTTAAGTGCAGAAAAAAAAAAAAAAATCAATGAAATAAGTACGCATGTAAACTGCTTGAGAAAGCACTAGATCAGTAGGGTGAATTCGCCTAATGTGGGACACTTAAGCTTAAACAGGTATAAGTCTTCCTCTAGCAAAAAATATTAATATAACTATGGGCTCATATGAGCTGTGGTATCATGTTACCAAAATCACTCGACATCTCAGATGTCCAATAATAGATCAGGGTGGAGCAAATGTCAAACAGTAAGCACCTCATGCCAGGATCACTGACAGGTCAGTTACATAGCAATTAGACAAACTTGATGTTAAAGGTATCAACTTCTTAAAATGAATCATTTCAGCTTTTTTTTTTTAAATATATATATAAGTTTGTGTTTAATATTTATTTTTTCAGTAAAAAAATATGTTATTTTATGGTGTGAATATTCTCTTTATTTAATTTTTAAATCAAAATTTCTGTTGTCCCACTTTTGGAAATGTGATTTCCAAAAGTAGGACAGTGGGATTTGCCTAATGTGGGACAGTTCTTAAAGTGTTCCAGTCAAATAAAAGGGTGTGTATGGGCATGTATTTTGCAATTATAATGGTTATTTACAGGGTTTCAGTCTTCAAATGCTTACATTTAGATATTAAAGGTAAAGGGAAAATTATTTAAGTGTCCTTGCATTTCCTTAGTAAGGGATAATTTTAGGGATACATGTCTTGGTTCAGCAGATAGCAAAATATCAGGTAATTTCAAAAACAAATATTTGATCATCCATATGAATTTAATAAAATCCTTCCACTTGATTTTATGAATATTATTAAATCGATGGAATATATTTCAGATTCACAATGGCAAAAGAGAGAAAGACAGGGAGAGAACGACAGAGGCAGAGGAGTATGGGGCAGAAAAAGAATGAGGGGCAAAAACTCAATCAGTGGAGTGAGGAAAGAATGAAAGGGGCCATTGTTGAATATAGGCAAATTATTGAAGATGGTGGAGTCCCTCAGCTGAGGCTTTTAGCCAGGACCTCGAATGTCCTGAAATTAACCCTTTAGCGTTAGAGCTACAGGTGATGGTCACCACAACCATACCACTGGGAGGAAGCAGTTAATTTTAGTAAAGGATGAAGAAGAACTGGTACAAATGATCTCCAGTGTCAGAAAACGTGTATTTCCCCTGAGGATGGATGATGTACAAGCTTTGGCCTACCAGTTTGCTGAGAAAAAGGGAATTAAAGGTTTTAGTGAAATGGAAAAAAGGCAGGTTACAAATGGTTTCCAGGATTTTTGAGGTGAAACTCCAACCTCAGTATCCACAAACCAGAGGGGCTCTCAGCAGCATTCAACCCCACTCGTGTGAATGCTTGGTTTGATAAATATCACAAACTAGTTGAGACACTGGGTTTAGAAAACAGATCATATCTGGAACTGTGACGAAGCAGGACTCCAAGAACACTTTCTCTCCACCATTGTAGTTGCTGAAGTTGGAACACCCTGTTTCGAGGTCAACTTAGGATTCTTTCATTTGGCATCAAAAGGTGCCAGTGCAAGAAAATTAGGCAAATTGAAGAGGTGTCACTGGGGAGGGTGTGTAATTGACATGGAATGACCCAATAGGGTTCTAGCAACTCTGTTGCATGGAACCCTAATAATAATAACAACAACATACTTATCATTGATATCAGAGACCATAAATAATTGGCTGAATTAACATTTTTCAGTGACTTTTTTTGGCGTCCTAGGCAACTGCCTATATGGCCTATGCCAAGAACTGGCTTTGGTCCCAATCATAAGAACACACAGCGTACAGCAGTGTCTGTGATGTACAAATTCTAGGTAAATTTGGGAAATGTCAACTTCTCAACTAACTTATTTATCCAGTTGACATATCTTGGCAACAGGTCAAATGACCTTCTCTATATTGGCATAAGCTCTATCCAGTCTTGATGTGTTAAAATTTAAAAATTAAAAACATGTTTGCAGCCTTTAAAGGCAGAACACTATTTTTGATAGATGACGATATGTTTAAAACTTTGGGGGATAAGCATAGACATGTATTATGATGGAAAAAGAAGCTTTCTTTTGCTCTTTGTGTTTCATATCAGTGCAGATGTTGTCATGTTAATAACTCAGTGGCAGAGACAGAGAGCGCCCCCTGTCTGACACAGTTTAAATGAAGTTGAGTCAGAGTTTCGACTCAGTGTGGACGGTCTTATTGCCGTGGTGCATACAGGATCCTGTGTTAACATGGGATCACTGATGATTAGTGTGTTTGGTGTCGTTGCACTGATCAGTTGGACACGATGAGACAACGACTCATCATAAACTCGTCTCAGCTTCATCACTTCACCCTTGCTGCCTACTTTGACATTGGCATGTTTAAATATCTCTGCTTCATCGTCATCTTGTTGTTGTATGTTTTTATCATTTTTGTCAACGTTCTACTGATCACAGTGATTTATATGAACAGAAACTTACATGAACCTATGTACCTGTTCCTGTGCAGCCTGTTTGTAAATGAACTGTATGGTAGTACAGGGTTGTTTCCATCACTGCTGCGTAACATCCTCTCTGACAGTCACACTATTTCTCTGCCTCTTTGTTTCCTGCAGATTTTCATTGTTTATTCTTACGGTAGTGTTGAGTTTCTGAACTTGGCCGTCATGTCTTTTGATCGTTACCTCTCCATATGTCATCCTCTACAGTATAACACACGCATGACATATAAACGTGTTGCTGTGCTGCTTGCTGTAACATGGCTGCCACCAATAATAGTCAACTTTCTGACACTGCCTCTGATCATTCGTCTGCAGTTCTGTGGAAACATCATTAACAAAGTTTACTGCGACAACCACTCAGTGGTCAAACTGTCGTGTTTTGACACGACTATCAACAATGTGTACGGACTCATCATCAGTGCCATATCTGTGTTTGCGCCTCTAATTTTAATCCTTTACACCTACATGAGGATCCTAAAAGTGTGTTTCAATGGATCCTCACAGACCAGACAGAAAGCTGTCAGTACCTGCACACCTCACCTGGCTTCTCTCATCAACTTCACCTTCGGAGCCTGTTTTGAAATCTTACAGAGTAGGTTTAACATGAAACAAGTTCCTGATGTGCTACGTATCATTTTATCATTATATTTCTTCACTTGTCCACCGATCTTCAACCCTGTGATGTATGGACTCAAACTGTCAAAGATCAGAGTGACATGCAAAAGTCTGATGTTTTAAAAACATCTTGAATGTCCAACGCTTTTCTGTTCATGTGGAGTTATAAACACGGAGTTATGTCATAAACACGACACGTTGACACTCATGATGTTCCACAAATTTTTATTCACGTTTTTTTTCACGTGTGAACAAACCCTGCTTTAATGTTGCATATTCGGAGATCTGATTATTATAACAGTATAAAAGTACAAACCTATATCATACATATATTAAGAAAGTGTGATATAAAACTGTTTTTTTTGTGTGCAAAAGAGGATCACATATAAATATTCATATAGACAGATACTTTATACATTAATGGTCAAACATTCTGAACTTTAACTTTGATACTGAATTTGAATGAATTCAAATTGAAATTAAAATGACTGAATTTTGTCAAAGATTCATAAAGTTAACATTGTTATTATTCTCTGTGATCATTGCAAAATATCTGTTTTTTTATTATCAGATTTTACAAAACTTCAACAAATATTTCAACTTCAGAAATAAATTAATATAAACAATATCTAAATATTAAAATTAATATCAATAGAAGTGCTGTCAGTCGATTAAAATATTTAATCGCGATTAATCTCATGAGCGTCATCATTAACTCGTGATTAATTGCAAATTAATCACACATTTTTATCTATTCTAAATGTCTTTTGGACATGGCAAGTGCAATTGCTTTGTGCAAATGTTTTTTTTTTTTTTTTTTTATTGCAAACCACAACTACATGTTGTGTTACAGCCATTCAAAGTCTGAAGCGACAAAGTAACACTATCAATAAAAAAAAAAGGAAAAACTTCCAGTTTACTAACGTTACTAGCAGTGGCCACAGCTTATGAAAAAACTGCAAGTTCACTAGGTCACAAAGAGCGTTCATCTTGCAATAAAAAAAAATGCTGTTAAAATTGTTTTGCGTTAACGTGTTAATAACGTGATATTTTTGACAGCACTACTAAATATACCTATGAAGAAATAATGAAAACAATTTTTTTTTTTTTTTTTAGATTCCTTGTTTTCTATAAAAACATTCAGTAATTTCTTAGTTTAAGGCAAAATCAGCATCTCATTTACAAAACTCACATTATTTGAAGATAAATTATCTTCATATATGAAAAATTTTCTAATGTTTATTGAGGACATTGCAGGCAGAAATAATGAATGTTTCAAACAAAAGCAGAGGTTTTGTACAGACACTCAGACAGTTGATGAAAATCTTATGAATAAAAATATTTTAAAAATATTTTTATTTATAAAATATTATGAATAAAGTCTTGATTTATATGTGGATACATTCTTTCTCCATTTCTAATTTTTTAGTTTAAAACATTTATGGTCAAACAAACATTCTATAACTTCACTTTTGATACTTTGAATTTTGTCCATGATTATGAAAAAAAAGTGAATAAATCATTTTGTTCTTACATCACTTTTTCCAACTGAACAGACTCTGATCTGAATACAAGTAACATCTAAATATAACTGAACTATGACTAAATTTTCTTGTTTTCTAGAAACAAATCATTCATCGGATTTGTTAGTTTGACACTCTGTACTTTTACAGTTTAACTTTTACAGTTAAACAAATGCTTTGTAGTTTTTGATACTTTTATTTTGCTGATGATTGATAACGTAATAAAAAAAACATCACTTATGTGAAAATATTAGATTTTTTATTGAAGATGTTAGACCAGAACCATCAACACAGGCCTTGTGTACAAACACAGAGAGTTGATATAAATAATACTCAAATATAAATAGGAATGAAACTTATTTTCCATATAAAACATTGATCTCGTTTCTCAGTTTGACACAAAGCCATCATTTCATTCAGATTTGTCTACTCTGAATACAGTTCACAGTTCTCATCAGTCAGTGTCTGACATCAGACTTTTAACTTTAAGTCGTATTTTGGACAGATTGAGTCCGTACATCACAGGGTTAAACAGTGGCTGGACCGTCAACCAGTACAGAGATAAAAAGATTCTCATCATGTTGGGGACACTTTTCATATCAAACCTGCTCTGTAACAACTCGAAACTGGCTCCGAAGGTGAAGTTAAAGATGGAGGCCAGGTGAGGTGTGCAGGTACTGACAGCTTTCTGTCTGGTCTGTGTGGATCCTCTGAAACACACCAGCAGGATTTTCATGTAGGCAAATATAATGAAAACTAAACAACCTAAGATGGTACCGAACGAGCAAATGAGACCATACATGTTCACAAAACGAGTATCTGAGCAGGCAAGTTTCACAACAGAGTGACTGTCACAGTAAACTTTATGAATGATGTTCCTACATTGATTTGACTGGGAGTGTAAATATATTACAAGTATACAAGCAAGCAGAGGAAACAACCAGGTCACTGCAATCAGTTTGGTGATCTTACTAGATGTCATACGTGTGTTATACTGCAGAGGATGACAGATGGCCAGATATCTATCATAAGACATGGCTGCTAAACTGAAATACTCTACAGCTCCGTAAGTATGCACACAATAAATCTGTAGAAAACAGAACGAAGCAGAAACAGTGTGAATGTCAGAGAGGATGTGAAGCAGCAGGGATGGTAACAACCCTGTACTACCATACACTTCATTTACAAACAGGCTGCACAGGAACATGTACATAGGTTCATGTAAGCTTCTGTTCATACAGATAACTACTATCAACAGCACATTAATGCCAACAGTAATAATATATAACAACAAAACAACCACAAAGAACAAGTATTTCAAGGATCCAGTGTCAACGTAGGCAGCAAACGTGAAATATGAAACCTGAGTAAAGTTCGTCATGATCCTTAAAATGAAAGTGGTTTAAAAGATAAACATTTAGGTAAATAATTATTAGTGACAGTATGCCTCAGACAATCACCAAACATTACCAGCTCACTGGCTCAGACACAGGAAACATTAGTTTTAGACATTGTGTGAATCCTGACATTGATATTTAACCTGTGACTTTATCATCAACTCTGCTGTGAACACAAAACAACAATGCTACTTTTTGTTAAAGGTTTGTAAAAAATTAACCAGTTTCACTTCTGACTTGTTTGACACAATATTCAGCTGAAACATGAAACAGACATGAACCAATGTAGTGACACTAAACAACTTCATCATCAGGCAAACAGATGTAACAACCACTGCTAAGTTCACCATTCCCTTCACAAAGTCACAGTGAAGCTTTGGCTAAAAGTGATACATGTGACATGGTGTAAATATGAGCATCCACTTGTGGTCCTGCTGTGTCTGGGAGTGTAATATTACTGAGCTGAAACTCTGCTAACTTTGTCTCAAAGTGTAAAGACAAAGGACACCTACAGCAGCGTCACCTCATTATCAAACTGACTCATGTTTAATTTATGTCTGCAAACAGGAAAGCTCTGAAGGCAGATACCTGGAAAGGGTAAACCCCCAACCCTGACCCCAACTGTTGAACTGTGGTACTCCTTGGGCCTCAGGCTCCAGGGAACTTTCCATGTATCCAGAAACTGTTGGAGGCAGAGTTTCATACTGAATAATATGTTAATCATTGAAGCATCCATCCATCCATCTTCTAACCCTTTATTCCGCACTGGGGGTCAGGGTCAGCAAGTCTATCCCAGCTGGTAATGGGCAAAGGCAGGGTACACCCTGGACAGTCGCCAGCTTGTTGCAGGCCCCATATACAGACAACCATTCATTGGACCAATGAAACATAACTGGGTTTCATATTTTATCTAGATTAGTTGTCTCCTAACCTTTGGACTGTTGTATGCTACAGAAGAAGGCCTAAGCGGACATGGGAGCAGATGAACTGAAGTAGATGACTAAGATGGGTAGGTGGAGGGGACCTGGTGGATGGAATCAGAGTAGAGCTGGGGGAGTCAAAGGGACCAGACCAGAGTGTTACCAGAATTTGAACTGGCCGTGGCAGCTAGCAGCAGCTGAGCTACTGCTGAGGAGACTGGCAATGTATGGATGGACAGGTATAGATAGATGAATCCACTGCTGCTGGGCAGCTGTGATTCCACTCTGGGAATAACCAAGAAGACCACATAACACTTCTCGGAGTGGGAGCCAATAGGCCAAGGACAGGAACTGGCACCAGAGAGGCCTTCCTCCAGCAGCACAACCTGATTTGGGTCCAATTGAGAATGCACGATCTTACAGGCTCTTCTGGTCCCAAATTGAGTACACATCCTGAACCTGCCCAAGGTTTAAGGAACCTTGGAGCCAAATTCTTAAGCCGGTACCTTTCCGACAACCCCACTATGGATCTCTCCTCCAGACCCCATCCATCCGCATGTCACAGGCTTGATTCATGATATATTTGCCTGATGCCTCCTGTGCAGTCCAATGATGTGTACGGAATAAGGGCCAAAGGCATTAAGCTAGCCATCACCTGTCATTCTTTAATGGGTGAGGGTTAGGGGAAGAAAATTGAGGTTGTCTCTGAAATCTGCTCCCTTGTACATTTACAGGGACCTTTCCAAGGATTTGGTCAAGGGACAACAAATCTAGTTTAGGTATGAAACCCAGTGCTTCGGTATTGCTCAAACAGTTTCTTTGGTCCAAAGAATAAATTATCCTTCAGTCTGGAACTCTGCTTCCAGCAGGTTCTGGATGCATGGAAAGTTCCCAGGTTCTGGCCCATAGGCCTTTTTTGTAGTGTACCACAGTTCAACAGTTGGGGTCAAGGTTGGGATTTAGCCTTTCCAGTTATCTGTCATGTCCAAGAAAAAGTGTTAAGTTAATTTATTGGGTGTTGTCCTGTGTCTATGTTGGCTGGTGATTTCTTGTTTTATTTTGAAAGTCAAACTCCCCTCTCATTTCAGGTCACTTGCACTTCCTCGTGTGCCACCTGTGTTATCCCTGATTCCTGATTGTGTCCGTCTGTTCCCCATTAACCTCATGTGCTCAAGTAGGCTGCGTCCCACTTTGTCCCGTGCCAGTTTGTCTTTTGTCAGACAACCAGGGCTTTGTCCCTTGTCAGGTCTTGCCGTTCCGATTCCTCGTTCTAAAGTCACTAATGTTTTTTTCCTTTTCATAGTCTAGCCTCCCTAAGAGTGATTTTCTATTAAGCTTTTCTTCTTTTATTCTATCCTTAGTTTTGTGATGTTTTGAGTTCTGAGATTAGTGACTTTTATTTTGTTTGTTTAATAAACCTTTATTTTGTAAGTTGGAGTCTGTGGTCTGTGGAGTTGTGCTTTTGGGTTCGGGTCCATGGTTCGGTTGTGACAGTATCTTCAGCCTTCAGAGCTTTCCTGATAGCAGCCTCATATTCACACCATGTCACACTTTATTTGTCACTTTTAGCCAAAGCTCCAGTGTGACTGTGTGAAGGAAATGGTGAACTTAGCAATGGTTATTAAATGTGTTTGCCTGATAATGAAGTTGTTTAGTGTCACTAGATTGGATCATGTCTGTTTCATGTTTCAACTGAATATTGAGTCAAACAGGTCAGAACTGAAACTGGTTAATTTTTTACAAACCTTTAACAAAAGAGTGCATCACTGTTGTTTTGTGTTCAACTGTTTCCTGTGTCTTAGCTAGTGAGCTGGTGTGTTTGGTGTTTGAGGTATATTGACACTGACAGTTATTTACCTATATTTACCTATTATCTTTTAAACCACTTTAACTCAAAGGATCATGACGAACTTTACTCAGGTTTCATATTTCATGTTTGCTGCCTACATTGACACTGGATCCTTTAAATACTTGTTCTTTGTGGTTGTTTTGTTGTTTTATATAATTACTGTTGGCATTAACATGCTGCTGATAGTGATCATCTGTGTGAACAGAAGCTTACATGAACCTATGTATGTGTTCCTGTGCAACTTGTTGGTAAATGAACTGTATGGTAGTGTAGGGTTGTTACCATCTTTGCTGGTTCAGATTCTTTCTGACATTCACACTGTTTCTCTGCCTGTTTGTTTCCTGCAGATTTACTGTGTGCACACATATGGTGGTGTTGAATATTTGAGTTTAGCCATCATGTCTTACGACAGATATCTGGCCATCTGTCATCCTCTGCAGTATAACACACGTATGACATCTAGTAAGATCACCAAACTGATTGCAGTGACCTGGTTGTTTCCTCTGCTTGCTTGTATCTTTGTAATATATTTACACTCCCAGTCAAACCAATGTAGGAACATCATTCATAAAGTTTACTGTGACAGTCACTCTGTTGTGAAACTTGCCTGCTCAGATACTCGTTTTGTGAACATCTATGGTCTCATCTGCTCATTCGGTACCATCTTGGGTTGTTTGGTTTTCATTATATTTGCCTACATGAAAATCCTGCTGGTGTGTTTCAGAGGATCCACACAGACCAGACAGAAAGCTGTCAGTACCTGCACACCTCACCTGGCCTCCATCTTTAACTTCACCTTCGGAGCCAGTTTCGAGTTGTTACAGAGCAGGTTTGATATGAAAAGTGTCCCCAACATGATGAGAATCTTTTTATCTCTGTACTGGTTGACGGCCCAGCCACTGTTTAACCCTGTGATGTACGGACTCAATCTGTCCAAAATACGACTTAAAGTTAAAAGTCTGATGTCAGACACTGACTGATGAGAACTGTGAACTGTATTCAGAGTAGACAAATCTGAATGAAATGATGGCTTTGTGTCAAACTAAGAAACAAGATGAATGTTTTATATGGAAATTAAGATTCATTCCTATTTATATTTGAGTATTATTTATATCAACTCTCTGTGTTTCTACACAAGGCCTGTGTTTCTGGGTTTAACATTTTCAATAAAAAATCTAATATTTTCACATAAGTGATGTTTTTTTGTCTTCAGAGACTGTAAGAGAGTAATAATCATGTCAATACTCAGATTCATTTCTTTTGGAGAAATGATGTAAAAACAAAACTGGACAAAATGTTTTTACTGACTTTTTTTTTATTATATCAATCGTCAGCAAAATAAAAGTATAAAAAAGTACAAAACCTTTGTTTAACTGTAAAGGTTCAGAGTGTCAAACTAAGAAACCAGATAAATGATTTTTTCTAGAAAACAAGAGAATTTAGTCATAGTTCAGTTATATTTAGATGTTACTTGTATTCAGATCAGAGTCTGTTCAGTTGGAAAAAGTGATGTAAGAACAAAATGATTTTCTTTTCATAATCATGGACAAAATTCAAAGTATCAAAAGTAAAATTATAGAATGTTTGTTTGACCATAAATGCACAGTGTTTTATGGTAGTACAGGTTTGTTGCCATCTTGTTCCTGGTTCAGATTCTTTCTGACATTCACACTGTATCTCTGCTTGTTTGTTTCCTGCAGGTTTACTTTGTGCACACTTATGGTGGTGTTGATTATTTGAGTTTAGTCATCATGTCTTACGACAGATATGTGGCCATGTGTCATCCTCTGCAGTATAGCACATATGAGGCATCTAGTAAGATCACCAAACTGATTGCTGCGATCTGGTTGTTTCCTCTGGTTACTTGTATCCTTGCAAATTTTACTGTGACAATCACTCTGTTGTGAAACTCACAAGCTCAAAATTATTTGCCCTGTTCATGATGTTCTGACTACAAAAGGTGTGTGTCTTTAACAGAAAAAGGCAGGAAATTAACAACAATCACAATCAGCTTCCAACAGTAGCACAATGCCAGAGCACCAGTCTTTTTTTACCTAAATGATAAGATTTTGTCTCCAGAAAACTTTGGTTGGTAGAAGGCTTGCCCCAAGTTAACATGCTGACAAGCATGTCCTTTCTGTGTAGGCAGTCCTTACATATTATAGATTTCAAATACAACCCAAGTAAACTTTTGGCACGTTTGACCCAGGGGTGATGCAAATGTCAGAGGTCTTTGCATCCTGTCTGTGTCAAAAATGTTACCTGTTAATTGATTAAGCCGTGTGTGTGTGTGTTTCAAAAAAGCTTCATTTAACTTACTTCAGGTTTAACTCACATTTACTAATAAATATATACACCAAGATAATAATTTTCAACACACACACACACACACACACACACACACACACACACTTCCTACTGCAGTATCTGTGCAAACAGCAGCTTTCCTTCCTTTCATTAGATTATAATAATTAAAATCAACAGTTATCCTGCTCTAAACCATATTACAGAAGATTGTTTCTATTTGTTTTATTGTCACAGTCTAGAGAACCCTCTAACTTTCGTTTTCTACTCAGGTAAATGTCCATTTTAGCCTGACCCAGCAAAAAGTTGAGGAGCTTGCACTTGACCTTCTGTTTTTGTGTGTATGTGAAGCCCAAGATAAACATATACTTTTAAAAAAACACTTCATACACACGAAAGAACCTCTTTTAAAACTCAAACAGAGCTTGCAGACTGCTGCAGTCCAGGAAACAGTGGAACACAGTTTCTTTGAGGGAACAGAATGGACACCTTTCATCAACAAACTCAAACTCTCCACTGAAAATCTCCAACCCTTTTTGTTAATGGTGGTTTGTACATGGAGTTTGTACATGCCTGTTGTGCTTGACAGACAAATGGGTCCAGACACACCATGCTCTAAAAACCAACCTGAACAGTCTTTAAAATCCAGAGCAAGACTCTCCACAGGAAAAGGATCTGATGTCTCTGAGGGTTAAAAGACAGTTAGTTTGTGAAACAACGGTGGAACATTCAACTGAGGAGAGCTAGTGCATCCAGACCTTCGGCATGTTTCTTGTGAGTCTTACTGAAGAGACCCTGACAGCAGCAAAGAGAGCAGCAGCATCTTCCTTATGTGGGCCACACAGGTCAATAACGTGACCCAGTGTTGTGACGCATGCAGCCAAAAACTTCTCCACGATGGACGTTCCATAGAAACCTCAGACCTCTCATGAACACTGAGCTGGACTCCCTGCAGTTTGCGTATAAACAAGGCATCAGTGTGGAAGATGCTATCATCTACCTTCCGCACAGATGCCTTTCTCACCTGGAGGTCGCTGGAGGCACTGTGAGGGTCATATTTTCTGACTTCTCTAGTGCTTTCAACACAATCTTGCCAACACAGCTCAGGGGGGACTGGAGTTGACTGTGACCTGGCTGCATGGACCACCCTTTAGACCTTGCACTTCAGACACAACACAGATTCCTGCCATCTCTAGAAGTTCTCTGATGACAGCCATAGTTGGTTGTGTTTCTGAGGGGAATAGGAAGGAATACAGGGGGGTCAACGACTTTGTCATCTGATGTGGAAATAACAACCTCCACAGGCCTTTTTTGTAGTGTACCACAGTTCAACAGTTGGGGTCAAGGTTAGAATTTAGCCTTTCCAGTTATCTGTCATGTCCAAGAAAAAGTGTTAAGTTAATTTATTCGGTGTTGTCCTGTGTCTATGTTGGCTGGTGATTTCTTGTTTTATTTTGAAAGTCTAACTCCCCTCTCGTTTCAGGTCACTTGCACTTCCTTGTGTGCCGCCTGTGTCATCCCTGATTCCCGATTGTGTCTATCTGTTCCCCATTAACCTCATGTGCTCAAGTAGGCTGCGTCCCACTTTGTCCCGTGCCAGTTTGTCTTTTGTCAGACAACCAGGGCTTTGTCCCTTGTCAGGTCTTGCTGTTCTGATTCCTCGTTCTAGAGTCACTTAATGTTTTTTTCCTTTTCATAGTCTAGCCTCCATAGAGTGATTTTCTGTTTATTTCCATTTCATAGCGTAGCCTCCCTAAGATTAAATTTCTGTTAAGATTTTCTTCTTTTATTCTATCCTTAGTTTTGTGATGTTTTGAGTTCTGAGATTAGTGACTTTTATTTTGTTTGTTTAATCCTTTATTTTGTAAGTTGGAGTCTGTGGTCTGTGGAGTTGTGCTTTTGGGTTCGGGTCCATGGTTCGGTTGTGACAGTATCTGCCTTCAGAGCTTTCCTGATAGCAGCCTCATATTCACACCATGTCACACTTTATTTTGTCACTTTTAGCCAAAGCTCCACTGTGACTGTGTGAAGGAAATGGTGAACTTAGCAATGGTTATTAAATGTGTTTGCCTGATAATGAAGTTGTTTAGTGTCACTAGATTGGATCATGTCTGTTTTATGTTTCAACTGAATATTGAGTCAAACAGGTCAGAACTGAAACTGGTTAATTTTTTACAAACCTTTAACAAAAGAGTGCATCACTGTTGTTTTGTGTTCACAGCAGCGTTGACGATAAAGTCACAGGCTGAATATTAATGTCAGGATTCAGATAATTTCTCAAACTGTTTCCTGTGTCTGAGCTAGTGAGCTGGCGTGTTTGGTGTTTGAGGTATATTGACACTGACAATTATTTACCTATATTTACCGATTATCTTTTAAACCCCTTTAACTTTAAGGATCATGACGAATTTTACTCAGGTTTCATATTTCACGTTTGCTGCCTACGTTGACACTGGATCCTTGAAATACTTGTTCTTTGTGGTTGTATTGTTGTTATATATAATTACTGTTGGCATTAACATGCTGCTGATAGTGATCATCTGTATGAACAGAAGCTTACATGAACCTATGTACGTGTTCCTGTGCAATTTGTTGGTAAATGAACTGTATGGTAGTACAGGGTTGCTGCCGTCTTTGCTGGTTCAGATTCTTTCTGACATTCACACTGTTTCTCTGCCTGTTTGTTTCCTGCAGCTTTACTGTGTGCACGCTTATGGTGGTGTTGAATATTTGAGTTTAGCCATCATGTCTTACGACAGATATCTGGCCATCTGTCATCCTCTGGAGTATAACACACGTATGACATCTAGTAAGATCACCAAACTGATTGCTGTGACCTGGTTGTTTCCTCTGGTTGCTTGTATCTTTGTAATATATTTACACTCCCAGTCAAATCAATGTAGGAACATCATTCATAAAGTTTACTGTGACAGTCACTCTGTTGTGAAACTTGCCTGCTCAGATACTCGATTTGTGAACCTGTATGGTCTCATTTGCACGTTCGGTACCATCTTAGGTTGTTTAGTTTTCATCATATTTGCCTACATGAAAATCCTGCTGGTGTGTTTCAGAGGATCCACACAGACCAGACAGAAAGCTGTCAGTACCTGCACACCTCACCTGGCCTCCATCTTTAACTTCACCTTCGGAGCCAGTTTCGAGTTGTTACAGAGCAGGTTTGATATGAAAAGTGTCCCCAACATGATGAGAATCTTTTTATCTCTGTACTGGTTGACGGCCCAGCCACTGTTTAACCCTGTGATGTACGGACTCAATCTGTCCAAAATACGACTTAAAGTTAAAAGTCTGATGTCAGACACTGACTGATGAGAACTGTGAACTGTATTCAGAGTAGACAAATCTGAATGAAATGATGGCTTTGTGTCAAACTAAGAAACAAGATGAATGTTTTATATGGAAATTAAGATTCATTCCTATTTATATTTGAGTATTATTTATATCAACTCTCTGTGTTTCTACACAAGGCCTGTGTTGATGGTTCTGGGTTTAACATTTTCAATAAAAAATCTAATATTTTCACATAAGTGATGTTTTTTTGTCTTCAGAGACTGTAAGAGAGTAATAATCATGTCAATACTCAGATTCATTTCTTTTGGAGAAATGATGTAAAAACAAAACTGGACAAAATGTTTTTACTGACTTTTTTTTTTTATTATGTTATCAATCGTCAGCCAAATAAAAGTATAAAAAAGTACAAAGCATTTGTTTAACTGTAAAGGTTCAGAGTGTCAAACTAAGAAACCAGATAAATGATTTTTTCTAGAAAACAAGAGAATTTAGTCATAGTTCAGTTATATTTAGATGTTACTTGTATTCAGATCAGAGTCTGTTCAGTTGGAAAAAGTGATGTAAGAACAAAATGATTTTCTTTTCATAATCATGGACAAAATTCAAAGTATCAAAAGTAAAATTATAGAATGTTTGTTTGACCATAAATGCACAGTGTTTTATGGTAGTACAGGTTTGTTGCCATCTTGTTCCTGGTTTAGATTCTTTTCTGACATTCACACTGTATCTCTGCTTGTTTGTTTCCTGCAGGTTTACTTTGTGCACACTTATGGTGGTGTTGATTATTTGAGTTTAGTCATCATGTCTTACGACAGATATGTGGCCATGTGTCATCCTCTGCAGTATAGCACATATGAGGCATCTAGTAAGATCACCAAACTGATTGCTGCGATCTGGTTGTTTCCTCTGGTTACTTGTATCCTTGTAATATATTTACACTCCCAGTCAAACCAATGCAGGAACATCATTCATAAATTTTACTGTGACAATCACTCTGTTGTGAAACTCACAAGCTCAAAATTATTTGCCCTGTTCATGATGTTCTGACTACAAAAGGTGTGTGTCTTTAACAGAAAAAGGCAGAAAATTAACAACAATCACAATCAGCTTCCAACAGTAGCACAATGCCAGAGCACCAGTCATTTTTTTTACTTAAATGATAAGATTTTGTCTCCAGAAAACTTTGGTTGGTAGAAGGCTTGCCCCAAGTTAACATGCTGACAAGCATGTCCTTTCTGTGTAGGCAGTCCTTACATATTATAGATTTCAAATACAACCCAAGTAAACTTTTGGCACGTTTGACCCTGGGGTGATGCAAATGTCAGAGGTCTTTGCATCCTGTCTGTGTCAAAAATGTTACCTGTTAATTGATTAAGCTGTGTGTGTATGTGTGTGTGTGTGTTTTTCAAAAAAGCTTCATTTAACTTACTTCAGGTTTAACTCACATTTACTAATAAATATATACACCAAGATAATAATTTTCAACACACACACACACACTTCCTACTGCAGTATCTGTGCAAACAGCAGCTTTCCTTCCTTTCATTAGATTATAATAATTAAAATCAACAGTTATCCTGCTCTAAACCATATTACAGAAGATTGTTTTATTTGTTTTATTGTCACAGTCTAGAGAACCCTCTAACTTTCGTTTTCTACTCAGGTAAATGTCCATTTTAGCCTGACCCAGCAAAAAGTTGAGGAGCTTGCACTTGACCTTCTGTTTTTGTGTGTATGTGAAGCCCAAGATAAACATATACTTTTTAAAAAACACTTCATACACACAAAACAACCTCTTTAAAAACTCAAACAGAGCTTGCAGACTGCTGCAGTCCAGGAAACAGTGGAACACAGTTTCTTTGAGGGAACAGAATGGACACCTTTCATCAACAAACTCAAACTCTCCACTGAAAATCTCCAACCCTTTTTGTTAATGGTGGTTTGTACATGCCTGTTGTGCTTGACAGACAAATGGGTCCAGACACACCATGCTCTAAAAACCAACCTGAACAGTCTTTAAAATCCAGAGCGAGACTCTCCACAGGAAAAGGATCTGATGTCTCTGAGGGTTAAAAGACAGTTTAGTTAAAAGAGGTTGAGAAGGGTTGTAAAGTCCCATACCTCAGTCCCATACTTAAAGTACCTCACCTTACCACCCCATGGGGAATGGCGGTACAGAGAGGTTTAATTGCACCGTGGGCAATATTTTGAGATCTTTACCCCCTCAGTCCAAGCAGAAATGGACACAGACTATGACCTTTGTATGCAACTGCACTGTTCATGAGACCACTGTGGTTGCACCTTTCTACTGTTCATATATGTCATCAGATTAAACTGAGTTTGTGTCTGGGTCCAATCTTCTCACTACACAATACAGAATCTGACCAGGATACAGAGGGAATATCAGAAGAGTGGCATCATGTGCCTTATTGAATATAATATAATATATATATAATATATTGTGCCTTGAATTGAATGACTTTCAGACAGGGGAGCTGAAGAGGCCGGCAGGAGGAAGGGCAGGGGGATTGCTATGTTTATCAACAAGAGTTGGTGTGACCCGGGGCACATCAGTGTGAAGGAACAGTGCCGCTCACAGGACACTGAGCTGCTCAGACGGCATCAGCTCCAGACTGCTGAGGGACTCTGCACATCAGCTCTGTGGGGTGATCCTGTACATTTTCAACCTGAGCCTTGGGCTGGAGAAGGTTCCTGTCCAGTGGAAAACCTCCTGTGTGGTTTCTGTCCCAAAGACAGCATGCCCCAGGGAGCCCAACCACTACAGACCAGTGGCCTTGACCTCTCACCTGATTATGACCATGGAGAGGATTTTCCTCAGCTACCTCAGACCTCTCATGAACACTGAGCTGCACTCCCTCCATGACAGCAATAGTTGGTTGTGTTTCTGAGGGGAATAGGAAGGAATACAGGGGGGTCAACAACGACTTTGTCATCTGATGTGGAAATAACAAACTCCGCATCAACACCGGGATGACAAAGGAGTTGGTGATCGATTTCCACAGGAGTAGGCCACATACCTGAGCAGTGAACATCCAGGGTTTGGACACTGACATTGTGGACGAATACAAATACCTGGGTGTTCACCTAAACAATAGACTGGACTGGACTACAAACACTTACGCTCTATATAAGAAGGGCCAAAGCCGCTTTACCTGCTGAGGAGACTGAGGTCCTTTGGTGTGTGCAGGACTCTTCTGACAGCTTTTTATGACACTGTGGTAGAATTGGCTGTGTTCTTCGCTGTGGTCTGCTGGGTATGTGGCAGAGGGACTGAAAAAGACTGAATAAGCTGGTAAGGAAGGCTAGCTCTGTTCTGAACAGCCCTCTGAACACCATTGAGGAGGTGGGGGAGAGGAGGACATTAGTTAAGCTGATGTCTATCATGGACAATACCGCTCACCTCCTACGCAAGACTGTAGCTGCCCTGAGCAGCTCATTTGGGGATTAAGAGGTTAAATTAGTTAACTTTGATACTTTAGGAAATTTAATTAGTTAAAAAATCTTAACTACTCAGCTAACTGAGCATATTTAGACAAATGAGATGCCTTGGCAACATGGAGAAGGAAGCTTTCTTTTGCTCTTTGTGTTTCATATCAGTGCAGATGTTGTCATGTTGATGACTCAGCAACAGCAGCAGAGAGCGCCCCCTGTCTGACACATTTTAAATGAAGCTGAGTCAGAGACTCGACTCCTTGTGGACGGTCTCATTGCCGTGGTGCATACAGGATCCTGTGTTAACATGGGATCACTGATGATTAGTGTGTTTGGTGTCGTTGCACTGATCAGTTGGACACGATGAGACAACGACTCATCATAAACTCGTCTCAGCTTCATCACTTCACCCTTGCTGCCTACTTTGACACTGGCATGTTTAAATATCTCTGCTTCATCGTCATCTTGTTGTTGTATGTTTTTATCATTTTTGCCAATGTTTTACTGATCACAGTGATTTCTATGAACAGAAGCTTACATGAACCTATGTACCTGTTCCTGTGCAGCCTGTTTGTAAATGAACTGTATGGTAGTACAGGGTTGTTTCCATCACTGCTGCGTAACATCCTCTCTGACATTCACACTGTTTCTCTGCCTCTTTGTTTCCTGCAGATTTTTATTGTTTATTCTTACGGTAGTGTCGAGTTTCTGAACTTGGCTGTCATGTCTTTTGATCGTTACCTCTCCATATGTCATCCTCTACAGTATAACACTCACATGACATATAAACGTGTTGCTGTGCTGCTTGCTGTAACATGGCTGCTGCCAATAATAATCCAGTTCCTGACACTGTCTCTAATCATTCGTCTGCAGTTCTGTGGAAACATCATTAACAAAGTTTACTGCGACAACCACTCAGTGGTCAAACTGTCGTGTTTTGACACGACTATCAACAATGTGTACGGACTCATCTTCAGTGCCATATCTGTGTTTGCGCCATTAATTTTAATCCTTTACACCTACATGAGGATCCTAAAAGTGTGTTTCAATGGATCCTCACAGACCAGACAGAAAGCTGTCAGTACCTGCACACCTCACCTGGCTTCTCTCATCAACTTCACCTTCGGAGCCTGTTTTGAAATCTTACAGAGTAGGTTTAACATGAAACAAGTGCCTAATGTGTTACGTATCATTATATCATTATATTTCCTCATTTGTCCTCCAATCTTCAACCCTGTGATGTATGGACTCAAACTGTCAAAGATCAGAGTGACATTCAAAAGTCTGATGTTTTAAAAACATCTTGAATGTCCAACGCTTTTCTGTTCATGTGGAGTTTAGTCATAAACACTACACGTTGACACTCATGATGTTCCACAAATTTGTATTCACGTTCTGAAGTTTGTTCTGATTTTAACACAATGACGAAAACATGAACAAACCCTGCTTTAATGTTGCACATGAAGAAATTTGATTATTATAACAGTATAAAAGTACAAACACATATGTCATACATATATTAAGAAAGTGTGATATAAAACTGTTTCTCCATGTGAAGAGGATCATATATAAATATTCATATAGACAGATACTTTATACATTAATGGTCAAACATTCTGAACTTTAATTTTGATACTGAATTTGAATTTGAATCAATTCAAATGGAAATTAAAATAAGTGAATTTTGTCAAGGATTCATAAAGTTAAGTGAATAAGAGCATTTTGTTTTTATATGAGTTTCTCCAACTGAAATGAATCTAAACTGTAACATTGTTATTATTCTCTGCGATCATTGCAAAATATCTGTTTTTTATTATCAGATGTTGACAGCCAGAGCAAAAACTTCAACAAATATTTCAACTTCAGAAATAAATGAATATGAACAATATCTAAATATACCTGTGAAGAAATAATAAAAATAATGTTAAATTAGATTTCTTGTTTTCTAAGTTTATGTTTGTTTTGATATCAGTTCTCCAACATAAAAGAAACTGAACTGTAACATTCTCACATTATTTTAAGGTAAATGATCTTCATATATGAAAAAATATCCAATGTTTATTGAAGAAGTTGCAACCAGAAATACCGAATGTTTCAAACAAAAGCAGAAACTTTGTAGAGACACTCAGACAATTTTATCCATGATTATAAAAGGAAATGAATAAATTATTTTGGTCTTAAATCACTTTTTCCAAAGGAATTGACTCTAATCTGAATACAAGTAGCATCTAAATATAACTGAACTATGACTAAATTCTCTAGAAAAATCATTTGTCTGGTTTCTTAGTTTGACATTCTGTACTTTTACAGTTAAACAAATGCTTTGTACTTTTTTATATTTCTTTTTTGCTGACAATTGATAACATAATAAAAAGAAAGTCAGTAAAAACCTTTTATCCAGTTTTGTTTTTACATCATTTCTGACATTATTTCATTGACAAATGAAATAAAACTGGGTAGTGACATGATTATTGCTCTCTCACAATATCTGAAGACAAATAATCATCACATCACATCAAAATATTAGATTTTTTTATTGAAGATGTTAGATCCAGAATCATCAACACGGGCCTTGTGTAGAAACACAGAGAGTTGATAAAAATAATACTCAAATATAAATAAAAATGAGTCTTATTTTCCACATAAAACATTCATCGCATTTCTTAGTTTGACACAAAGTCATCATCTCATTCCGATTTGTTTACTTTGAATACAGTTCACAGATCTGATCAATCAGTGTTTGACATCAGACTTTTAACTTTAAGTCATGTTTTACTTATTTTAAGTTCCCAGGCTCCGGGAACTTTCCATGTATCCAGAAACTGTTGGAGGCAGAGTTCATGACTGAATAATGTTATTCATTGGAGCATACATCCATCCATCCATCTTCTACCCCTTTATCCTACACTCAGGGTCAGGGTCGGCGACTCTAGCCAAGCTGCTTATGGGCGAAGGCAGGGTACACCCTGGATGGTCGCCGGTTTGTTGCAGGGCCACATATACAGACAAATATCCATTCAGTAGAGCAACGAAACATAATTGGGTTTCATATTTTATCTATATTAGTTGAACCCTACCCTTCAGACTATAGTACGCTATAGAAAAAGGCCTAAGTGGACCAGGGAGCAGATGAACTGAAGTAGATGACTAAGATGGGTAAGTGGAGGGACCCTGGTGGATGGATTTAGAGTAGAGCTGGGAGAGTCAAAGGTAACAGACCAAAGTGTTACTAGAATTTGAATTGGCCGTGGCAGCCAGCAGCAGCAGAGCTACTGCTGGGTCAGGCATAGTGGCAGAGATGGGTGAGAAGACTGGCAACGTATGGACAGACAGATGAACAGATGGACTGAGATTCATAGTTGAAGCCACTGCTGCTGGGCAGCTGTGATTCAACTCTGGGAACAACCAAGAAGACCAGACAACACTTCTCAGAGTGGGAACCCATAGGCCAAGGACAGGAGCTGGCAGCAGAGAGGCCTCCCTCTAGTAACAGATCCTGATTTGGGTCCAGTTGAGGGGGCATGATCTCACAAGCTCTCCTGGTCCCAGTTTGAGTACCCATCCTGGACCTGTCCAAGGTTTAAGGAACCTTGGGCGGGGACCTTTCCAGTGGTTACAGGGATCTTTCCAGTGATTGGGTTAAGGTACAACATATTTAGTTTAAATATGAAACCCAGTACTTCAGTATTGCTCAAACTGTTTTGGGGTCCAAAGAATAAGATATTATTTGGTCTGGAACTCTGATTCCATCTGTATCTGGATACATGAACAGTTCCTGGGGCCTAGAGCCTGGGGCCCAAGGCCCTTACATCTTTTCTGTAAAGTAATAGAGTTCAACATTTGAGGTCAGGGTTGGAGATTTCGCCTTTTCAGGTTGTTGCCTTCATAGCTTTCCTGATAGCAGCCATAAATTAAACATGAGTCAGATAATGATAATGAGGTGACACTACTGCTGTACATGTCCTCTGTCTTTATCTTTGAAATGAAGTGAAGCAGAGTTTCAGCTCAGTTATATCAGACTCTCAGTCACAACAGGACCACAAGTGGATGCTCATATTCACACCATGTTACACTTATCAATTTTAGTCAAAGCTCCACTGTGACTTTGTGAAGGAAATGGTGAACTCAGCAATGGTTCTTACATCTGTTTGCCTGATAATGAATTTGTTTAATGTCACTACAGTGGTTTTGCTGAATATTGTGTCAAACAAGTCAGAAGTGAAACTGGTTAAATTTTTACAAACTTTTAACAAAAAGTAGCATCACTGTTGTTTTGTGTTCGCAGCAGAACTGATGATAGTCACAGGTTGAATATTAATGTCAGAATTCACACAATATCTGAAACTAATGTTTCCTGTGTCTGATTCTAAATGAGCTGGTGAGCTGGAGTGTTCAGTGATTGTCTGAGGCATACTGTCACTGACAATAATTTGCATAAATGTTTATCTTTTAAACCACTTTAACTTTAAGGATCATGATGAACTTTACTCAGGTTTCATATTTCACGTTTGCTGCCTACATTGACACTGGATCCTTGAAATACTTGATCTTTGTGGTTGTTTTGTTGTTATATATTATTACTGTTGGCATTAACATGCTGCTGATAGTAATTATCTGTATGAACAGAAGCTTACATGAACCTATGTACGTGTTCCTGTGCAATTTGTTGGTAAATGAACTGTATGGTAGTGTAGGGTTGTTACCATCTTTGCTGGTTCAGATTCTTTCTGACATTCACACTGTTTCTCTGCCTGTTTGTTTCCTGCAGGTTTACTATGTGCACACTTATGGTGGTGTTGAATATTTGAGTTTAGTCATCATGTCTTACGATAGATATCTGGCCATCTGTCATCCTCTGCAGTATAACACACGTATGACATCTAGTAAGATCACCAAACTGATTGCTGTGACCTGGTTGTTTCCTCTGCTTGCTTGTATCTTTGCAATATATTTACACTCCCAGTCAAACCAATGTAGGAACATCATTCATAAAGTTTACTGTGACAGTCACTCTGTTGTGAAACTTGCCTGCTCAGATACTCGTTTGGTGAACATCTATGGTCTCATCTGCACATTTGGTACCATCTTGGGTTCTTTAGTTTTCATTATATTTGCCTACATGAAAATCCTGCTGGTGTGTTTCAGAGGATCCACACAGACCAGACAGAAAGCTGTCAGTACCTGCACACCTCACCTGGCCTCCATCTTAAATTTCTATTTCGGTGCATGTTTTGAAATGATACAGAGCAGGTTTGATATGAAAAGCGTCTCCAATGTCTTGAGAATATTTTTATCTTTATATTTTCTAACATTTCAGCCTCTTTTCAACCCGGTAATGTACGGACTAAAACTGTCTAAAATTCGTGTTAAAGTTAAAGATCTGATGTTAAATGGAGGCAAATAGTGATCCATCAGACCTTTGAAGTATTTGAATGTGATTTGAGACATAAAGAAAATACTGAACAATTTGAAAAATGTGTTGATGTTTCTGAATCAGGCTTCAATAAAATCTGGTATTTTCATACACATCATGACTGATAAGAATCAAACAATGTGAGAAAATAATCATGATACAGTTGAGAGAGAGATTATCTAATTAACTATCTAAAGTCCATATCATCTGTAAAGGTATTTTATAAAGGGTTTTTTATTGATTTAATATTTTACTGCAGACCTGTATAACACCTGTTATCTCTGAAAAATAAAGTTCATTAACTCTAATAATTATTCTTTACTGCTACTCTAATAACTATTCAGCTTGAGAGTTAATGTCCACAGCTGCTTTAATAAGGGTCCTGCGCCATATCGCGCTTCTCCTTTCACAGCTTTGATATATTGTGGTTTTTGTGGCTAGTATATGTAAATTTATATTGTGGTAGTCTTCATTATATTGTAGGATTCTGTGACCTACATGTATGTTTATTCTTTTAGATTTAAATTATTTTTGCGGTAAAATAAGCAATTTCTAGTCTAAAAATAAACATGCAGTATTAACACTGTATGGTATCTGGTTACTACTTTGCGGATTGTCACCTCTTTATCTCCTCACCCAATAGTTTTTCTGTAATGAATAGAAAAAGATGAAATGATGACAAAATTTGATATGATCACTAGCGTCAGAAATAATTTAATTTTTCAACTTGTTTTATCCTTTTTCTATAATGAATTTTTGGTGTCGCAAATTAGCAAAAATTCATCTTTTCACCTTGTCCTGTCCTTTTTCATAATAAAAGCATTTCATCTTGTCACATTCATTTTTAGTGGGGAAACTTATTTTGCAAAAAAATTCCTTTTAGCCTTTTCTGGTGGGAGCTCAGATATGTCAGACAAATTACAGAGTTTATTGCCAAATTCTGGATCTTCAAACCAAATCTTAAAATCCTGCATAAGACAGTTTCTCGCAAGAGTGGTTATCAATGAGGTCATTTCAGAAAACTCATAACATCTGTAACTTTCACCATACCATGATGAAAGCTTTCTACAAATGAAAGCCACTGTGTTGCCACTGACAAGTATACTGAGAATTCTGAGAAACTCAGGCAATCCACTGAGCTCATGGACTGACAAAATGGTGCCCTCAATGTAGTGTATACCATGCAGATGTAGATACAAGGTAAGGCTGATAACCTTGTAGTGCACATGTTCAAGTGTGCTTTAATTTCTGACCAGAGAGGGCTGGGGGGAAAATACTAGGACTGGTTTCTGACCTTCCAAATATAGGAGAGGCGGACAATACTGCTGTGATGCAGGAAAATAGAGATGATGTTGCAGGAGAAAGCTATAATGCAGAAGCGGTAGAGGCCAATGAAACTGTCATGAGCATTGGGACACACCATCACTAGGCTATGCATGGCTTACATAAGTGTCATGATATGAGAGATCTTGAGACTTTGCCCTTGGATGTTTTATGAGTAACCTGTAGTGGCTAGGTCACCCGGTAAGATATCTCCATCTGGATCAATACAGATACCTGGGTGTTCACCTAAAATATATAATGGACTGGACTACAAACACTCTCGCTCAACATAAGAAGAGCCAAAGCCGCCTCCACCTGCTGAGGAGACTGAGGTTCTTTGGTGTGTGCAGGACTTTTCTGACAGTTTTTTATGACACTGCAGTAACATCGGCTGTGTTCTTTGCTGTGGTCTGCTGAGTATGTCGCTGCTCTGAGAGGGACAGAAAAAGACTGAATAAGCTGGTAAGAAAGTCCAGCTCTGTTATGGACAGCCCTCTGAACACCATTGAGGAGGTTGAGGAGAGGAGGACATTAATTAAGCTGATGTCTATCATGGTCAATACCTTTCACCCCCTACGCAAGACTGTAGCTGCCCTGAGCAGCTCATTCAGGGCTTAAAAGATTAAATTAGTTAACTTTGATACTTTAGGTAATTAAATTAGTTTAGCTATCTTAGCATATTTAGCCAAATGAGATACCTTGGCAACAGGTCAAATGGCCTGCTCTGTATTGGCATAAGCTCTATCCTGTCTTGATGTGATTAAATTTAAGAATTAAAAACATGTTTGCAGCCTTTAGAGGCAGAACACTGTTTCTGATGGATTAAGATATGTTTAAAACTCTGGGGGATAAGTGTAGACATATGTATTATGCTGGAAAAGGAAGCTTTCTTTTGCTCTTTGTTTTCTATATCAGTGCAGATGTTGTCATGTTGATGACTCAGCAACAGCAGCAGAGAGCGCCACCTGTCTGACACATTTTAAATGAAGCTGAGTCAGAGTCTCGACTCCTTGTGGACGGTCTTATTGCCGTGGTGCATACAGGATCCTGTGTTAACATGGGATCACTGATGATTAGTGTGTTTGGTGTCGTTGCACTGATCAGTTGGACACGATGAGACAACGACTCATCATAAACTCGTCTCAGCTTCATCACTTCACCCTTGCTGCCTACTTTGACACTGGCATGTTTAAATATCTCTGCTTCATCGTCATCTTGTTGTTGTATGTTTTTATCATTTTTGCCAATGTTTTACTGATCACAGTGATTTCTATGAACAGAAGCTTACATGAACCTATGTACCTGTTCCTGTGCAGCCTGTTTGTAAATGAACTGTATGGTAGTACAGGGTTGTTTCCATCATTGCTGCGTAACATCCTCTCTGACATTCACACTGTTTCTCTGCCTCTTTGTTTCCTGCAGATTTTCATTGTTTATTCTTATGGCGGTGTCGAGTTTCTGAATTTGGCCATCATGTCTTTTGATCGTTACCTCTCCATATGTCATCCTCTACAGTATAATACTCACATGACATATAAACGTGTTGCTGTGCTGCTTGCTGTAACATGGCTGCTGCCAATAATAATCCAGTTCCTGACACTGCCTCTGATCATTCGTCTGCAGTTCTGTGGAAACATCATTAACAAAGTTTACTGCGACAACTACTCAATGGTCAAACTGTCGTGTTTTGACACGACTATCAACAATGTGTATGGACTCATCATCTGCGGCATCTCCATGTTCGTGCCTCTAATTTTAATCCTTTACACCTACATCAGGATCCTAAAGGTGTGTTTCAGTGGCACCTCACAGACCAGACAGAAAGCTGTCAGTACCTGCACACCTCACCTGGCTTCTCTCATCAACTTCACCTTCGGAGCCTGTTTTGAAATTTTACAGAGTAGGTTTAACATGAAACAAGTTCCTGATGTGCTACGTATCTTTTTATCATTATATTTCCTCATTTGTCCTCCGATCTTCAACCCTGTGATGTATGGACTCAAACTGTCAAAGATCAGAGTGACTTTCAAAAGTCTGATGTTTTAAAAACATCTTGAATGTCCAACGCTTTTCTGTTCATGTGGAGTTTAGTCATAAACACGACACGTTGACACTCATGATGTTCCACAAATTTGTATTCACGTTCTGAAGTTTGTTCTGATTTTAACACAATGACGAAAACATGAACAAACCCTGCTTTAATGTTGCACTGTCAAAGATCAGAGTGACATTCCAAAGGCTGATGTTTTAGAAAAATCTTGAAGGTCCAACACTTTTGCTGACGATTGATAACGTAATAAAAAGAAAGTCAGTGACATTTTGTCCAGTTTTGTTTTTACATCATTTCTTCAAATTAAATAAATCTGAGCAGTGGCGTGATTATTACTCATTCAGACAGACAGGAAATGTTCATTTCCGACATGTTTGAATCCTGACACTAATATTCAGCCTGTGAGTTGTATATTAGTTCAACCAGGTTGAACCTCCAGAGTTGAAACACCCATCAGTAGCTCTGCTGCTTGAAATTTTAGTAATGCTCTGGTCTGGTCCCTTTGACTCTCCCAGCTCTACTCTGAATTCATCTGCCAGACCCCCTCCACCTCCATCTTGATGGACCTCCATGCACTCCAATGCACAATTTAGAATAAGGGCCAAAGTCATCTACTTCACTTCATCTGCTCCCTTGTCCCTTTTGGCCTTCTTGTGTAAATCAGAGGTAGCGCACTACAGTCCAAAGGCTAGGGGACAACTAGTCTAGACAAAATATGAAACCCTGTTATGTTAATTTGCTCCAGTGAATAACATATTATTCAGTCTGGAACTCTGCCTACAACAGTTTCTGGATACATGGAAAGTTCCTGGGGCCTGAAGCCTGGGGCTTTGGCCTTTTCCATAGAGTACCACAGTTCAACAGTTGGGGTCAGGGTTGGGCCTTTCCAGGTATCTGCCTTCAGAGTTTTCCTGAGAGCAGCCTTAAATTAAACATGAGTCAGTTTGGTAATGAGATGACACTGCTGCTCTAGGTCTCTTCTGTCTTTAAACTTTAAAATGAAGTGAAGCAGAGTTTCAGCTCAGTTATATCAGACTCTCAGTCACAACAGGACCACAAGTGGATGCACATATTCACACCATGTCACACTTATCACTTTTAGCCAAAGCTCCACTGTGACTTTGTGAAGGGAATGGTGAACTTGGCAATAGTTCTTACATCCTTGTTTGCCTGATAATGAAGTAGTTTAGTGTCACTACATTGGTTCGTGTCTGTTTCATATTTTAGCTGAATATTGTGTCAAACAGGTCAGAACAGAAACTGTCATTTTTTACAAATCTTTAACAAAATGTAGCATCAATGTTGTTTTGTGTTCACAGCAGAGTTGATGAAAAAGTCACAGGTTGAATATTAATGTCAGAATTCACACAATATCTGAAACTAATGTTTCCTGTGTTTGACTCTAAATGAGCTGGTGAGCTGAAGTGTTCAGTGATTGTCTGAGGCATACTGTCACTGACAGTAATTTGCCTAAATGTTTATCTTTTAAACCACTTTAACTTTAGGGATCATGACAAACTTTACTCAGGTTTCATATTTCATATTTGCTGCCTACGTTGACACTGGATCCTTGAAATACTTGATCTTTGTGGTTGTATTGTTGTTATATATAATTACTGTTGGCATTAACATGCTGCTGATAGTGATCATCTGTGTGAACAGAAGCTTACATGAACCTATGTACCTGTTCCTGTGCAATTTGTTGGTAAATGAACTGTATGATAGTACAGGGTTGCTGCCGTCTTTGCTGGTTCAGATTCTTTCTGACATTCACACTGTTTCTCTGCCTGTTTGTTTCCTGCAGATTTACAATGTGCACACTTATTGTGGTGTTGAACATTTGAGTTTAGTCATCATGTCTTATGACAGATATGTGGCCATTTGTTATCCTCTGCAGTATAACACACGTATGACGTCTAGTAAGATCACCAAACTGATTGCTGTGACCTGGTTGTTTCCTCTGCTTGCTTGTATACTTGTAATTTATTTGGATTCACAATCAGATCTGTGTGGGAACATCATTCATAAAGTTTACTGTGACCATCACTCTGTTGTGAAACTTGCCTGCTCAGATACTAGTTTGGTGAACATCTATGGTCTCATCTGCTCATTCGGTACCATCTTAGGTTCTTTGGTTTTCATTGTATTTGCCTACATGAAAATCCTGCTGGTGTGTTTCAGAGGATCCACACAGACCAGACAGAAAGCTGTCAGTACCTGCACACCTCACCTGGCCTCCATCTTAAATTTCTATTTCGGTGCATGTTTTGAAATGATACAAAGCAGGTTTGATATGAAAAGCATCCCCAATGTCTTGAGAATATTTTTATCTTTATATTTTCTAACATTTCAGCCTCTTTTCAACCCTGTAATGTACGGACTAAAACTGTCTAAAATTCGTGTTAAAGTTAAAGATCTGATGTTTAATGGAGGCAAACAGTGATCCATCAGAACTTTGAAGTATTTGAATGTGGTATGAGACATAAAGAAAATACTGAATAATTTGAAAAATGTGTTGATGTTTCTGAATCAGGCTTCAATAAAATCTGGTATTTTCATACACGTCATGACTGATAAGAATCAATGTGAGAAAATAATCATGATACAGTTGAATCATTTCAGTTGGAGAACTGATGTAAAAACAAACTGGGCTGAATGTTTGATGTGTTGAATCTAAGAAAGTTAATTAATTAAAGTTAAAGTTAATTAATTAACTGTCTTAAAGTATTTTATTAAGTGTAAACTGCTGAAGTCAGACTTATAATCACGCTGCTGTAAAATGTCCTGCAAACCTGTACATCCTCAGTTTTCTGTGAAAAATATTCATTAACTCATAACATATAATCATTAACTCAACTATTCAGCTTGAGATTTAATGTCCACTGTAGATTTAATAAGAGCACAAGTGTGTATGTCACCAGACAGGACATCATGTAAGCTAAATATGTGATAGATACATACAGGTCGATGTGCATCTTTAACAAGAAACTGGATATTTGTACAATTCCCAATCATGTGTATGTTTAAGGTCCCAGTGCAATCAAAGATTTTTTATCTCTTTGTATTAAGTCAAGTATGAACAGGTCAGCTTTGTCATTATTAATCTACATACAGGGCATGTAGATCAACAAAATGTTGTTCTGTGGACGCAGACCCTGGGTGCAATATAAACTCTTTCACTGTAACAATAACAATATCAAATAATGCAAATGTAAAAAACGAATAGTGCAAAACCCAACTCCTGTCTGAGATGTTCACACCAAGGGCCTAAACCATTTTTTTTTTTTTAACCCTACCCCTTCATTTACCCTGTCCCCTCATCCCGTGAAACAAAGTGTTGAGGGGTAGGGGTGACAACATCAGAAGCTGTTGCTAGTTGCTATGTAAGATGACTCAGCAAGTCTCCATGACAACAAAAAGCATTTACAAACTTGTTTATGCCAAGAAAGTTGGCAATGGATTAAAAACTGACACTGGCACTATTCTTTTACATTAGTCTCAAGTTTCAGTGCATGAACAGCAGTGAGTACACACCCTTGAGAGGCCTATACTGTCTGTGGTCTCTCTGTCAGGAAGTCCAGAATCCAGTTGCAGGTGTGGGTGTTGAGGCCCAGCAGGGGAAGTAGTATCTGATTTCATGAAACGGTAACACTCAAGTTTACCCACTTTTCCACCAAGTCTTTTCTCATTTATAGCAAACAAACACAACACCTAAGTTCTGAGTTTACACTATGACAGCCATCCACTTTCCTCTTTTGGTCTTGACTTTCATATCTAACACAATTTGACATCATCTTGAAGAAAATGTCAGAAATGGAAATAAATTTAAGACAAATGTTACAATTGCACCATGGGGATGGATGTGTGTGCGTTCTTTCACTTTGTATAATAAAAACAGAGTGCACATATGGGAAGTTTATAGTGAATGTTCAGCTCAGAGATGTAAACTGCCACATGAGATCTGTCTAGAAATGTCGCTGCTGCTACAACCTTTTCCCGTTAGTGAGAGTAAAGTAAAAGCATCTGGTCAGGAAATTTTCTCAGTCTTGTGTTATTATCAATTATGTCACTGGACCTTTATATCATTATTCTCTGAGATTATTTCATTTTTTAAATTGGAGTTAGGGAAAATGGATTGTTATTACTGTATCAGTGTAACAGCTTTGTGAAACCAGGAACATTTTACAATAATATAAAAACTCACTGAAATTGAAAGTGCACTGTGTACAAGTACATTATAGGCACTTATATCCACCTTCTTGAGCAGGAACATTCGATATAGTTGTGAAAGGCCTTGTTAAAGTCCAGTGTTGTGTCCGAATGCGTTCAATGAACGATTGCTCATGAACTAAAACACACTGTAAACAGGCCTTAATATGTAACTGAAAAAACATCCAATCTGGCAACACCAGCCACCACAGAGTCGCACCGCCGCATGCGTCATCAAAATGCGAAGCATGGAGGCAAAAACAAGGCTGCATCTGAACACCCCTACTGGTCAGTAGGGTAAGTAAGTGATGATCTGAATACCTTAGTAGCTTGCAGTAGAAGTCGAAAGGTTCCTGGATGGCTTCCTACTTCCGCTAGGATTTTGCAGTATGCAAGTGATGTACACTATGCTACACTACCCTATCCCAAGTCACCGGGAGGTTGAAAACCATAGAAGAAGAAACTTCACCTGCTAAAAGTGACATCCAATACTTATATGGATGAATGACAACCACATCTGTGTGCTTGTTAGTGAATGCAAATGGAGACAGCGGCCAAGGAGAGATTATTTTAATATTTTTACAGTTTTATTCAAAGTTTGTTTAGTGATAACAGGGAAACCGCTAAAAGGGTCAGATGTCCTGTGATGTATAACTCCTTTTCCAGCCGTTTCTATACAAACCTTAAAAAGCAATTGCATTAAAACGCACATGCAGACTGTTCAGTAAATAAAGCATAATAAATAAAATAAAAGCACCGTCGCTCACGTCAACAATGAGAGTAAAAAGTTGCAGCTATAACTGCAATGCTAACTAGCTGTGGTAGCTAACCCTCTGCTTCAAGCTCCAAAATCATAACATTGATGTAGACATCCGGGTCACAGGACAGGCAAGATGGCGGTGTTGTAGTATGTACGAGTTGTATCGATATAAATAAAACTGAATTGAATTGAAATTGAATTGTACCTAATATTGGCTAGCTTCCTATGTAGTAGGCACTCAGTGTGCAGTACAATCTGCAGTACACACTAAGGATTCAGATGCAGCCCAAAAGAAGTCAGTGATGATCCAGGTGGGAAAAATTGTGCCTTTATGTGTAAACTTTGCCCACTGGGAAGCAACATCATACATCAACAATGTCAAAAGCAAAAAAACACAAAAGAAATATGTTTACAAAAATCGAAAAGTGACTTAATGAAAAGATAAATAATGTTTTGCACTTTGAATATTGCACTTTGAGGTACAACCTTAGTTTTCTACTGTTGTGTTTGTGTTAATAGAGAATTACATTGGTACATCTTCTGGACTTTGTAGTTAATAGTATACTGCATTTAGAATGGTCTCCTTGAGGGTTTTATTATTTTAAGTTGTAATTTTTTTGTAGAACCTGCCTGGTATATTTCCCAGTATTGCTTTCTTTAGGTTCATTTTCATTATGGACTGAAATGGAATTTGATGTGAATTGTTTTGAAAATTATTAAAATGGAAAAACAAGGACTACTCTCCTGTTTGTGTTTGTACATATAATGTAATAATAATGTAAACCCTGGTTAGATAAGGATTCAAAATTGGATACAAAGTTAAAATATGAGGCATAGTTTCATCATTAAAACTGATAAAATTAATTGCTGTCTGGTTCTATATGTGCTGTGGCAATAATTTTGAAAAAATAACAGCTTGAAGTAACATGAAAGAACTATGAACTAGTCCATTTTTGGAACCGTGAACTTAGTTTTAAATTATGAACTATGAACTGAACTAGTTCATTTTAAAATTTGTGAACTAAACTTTAAACTAGTTCATGTAGAAAGTGAACTTTTCCATCATGGTTAAAGTCATACACGAACCTGTCATCAGTCTGAGACTGATATGTATCTATCACACATTATGTGGATCTGACTTCCTGTCTGGTAACATACACTCACTAAATACTCTTACTAAAGCTGATGCAGATGTTATGTCTGTGTCTTCACAGAAGAACAACAGGCTGAAAAGCTGAGTCAATTAATTTATTTTTCACAGAAAACAAGCAATGCATGTGTCTACAGTAAAATATTACAGCAGCTTGATTAAATGTTTGATTTCAGCTCTTTCCATTTAATAAAAGATTCTTACAGATGATGCGGATTTTAGACAGTTTCAGTCCGTACAGTACAGGGTTGAAGAGCGGCTGACATGTTAGAAAATATAATGACAAGAAGATTCGCACAATATTAGGGAAACTGCTCATGTTAAACCTGCTTTGTAATATTTCAAAACAAGCACCAAAAGAGAAGTTGAGCAGAGAGGCTAGGTGAGGGGTGCATGTGCTGACGGCTTTCTGTCTGGTCTGTTGTGAGCCATTAAAACAAACAACAAGAATCTTCATGTAAGTGTAAAGTATCACAAGCAAAGAACCTAATATTGTACTGAAAGTAGCAAGAAGTCCATAAAAGTTAATAACTCTGGTGTCAGAACATCCCAGTTTGACAACAGAGTGGGTATCACAGTAAACCTTGTAAATTATGTTTCCACACAGCTGTAAAGGTGTAGTCAGTGACAACAAAACAACCATCGCAAAACAAGGATAGAACCAAGTCACAGCAATAAGTACAGCAATCTTCTTAGCTGTCATACGGGTGCTATATTGCAGCGGGTAACAGATGGCCAGGTATCTATCGTAGGACATGGTGGCTAAGTTTAAATATTCTACAGCTCCATATGAGTGTACGCTGTAAATCTGTAGAAAACAGAACGAGACAGAAACAGTGTGAATGTCAGAGAGGATCTGAACCAGCAGTGATGGAAACAATGCTGTGCTGCCATAAACGCCATTTACACAAAGGCTGCACAGGAAAATGTACATTGGTTCATGTAAGCTTCTGTTAACAGAGATAATCACAACAAGCAGAGAATTGGCACAAATAATAACAATGTACAAAGACATAATTACCATGAAATATAAGTATTTTAAAACTCCAGTGTCAAAGTAGGCAGCCAGTGTGAAGTATGACACCTGAGTGTAGTTTATCATGGTCCTTATTTTGGTTCACAAAAATTCTACTATACACACTGATGAACATGTTACCTTTTGTCATAAAGGTGTAAAAAGTTCACTCGTTTAAACTTGGACTCTGGTGGTGCAATGTGCAACGTTAACATAATGCAGACATAGACGCAGGACAGTGCAGTAATACTGAAGAGATTCATTATCCTGGAGCCAGTTTTCACAAACATTCCTTTCAGAGGTCAATATAATGTTTAGGATGTACATTATAAATGAAACTAACTAATGAAACTATAAATTTGTGGCATTGTGTAAATGTGAGCACTCAAGTGTTACCATGTGTTTCTCAAAACATCTGAGCAACTGAACTCAATCTCAGTCTCAACCTCTTTTAAGCTTTTCAAAAGAGAAAACTCACAGTAGCAGTGTGACCTCATTACAGAAGGTCTAAGTGATAAATCATTATGTTTAATTAATCCTGACACTAATATTAAACTCCATAGGGCTGTTTATAACTTTTTAAAAACAGGTTTGAGGCTGCACATACTGGCCGAGAAACAGTAATGATACCAGCTCATGACCACAAGACTCCACAAGAAGTTATATATGAATCTGTGCCAAAGCAATAAGATTTGATAATTTGATTGAGGTTTGTTTTTGTTTTTTTTTTCAACCTACAATGGCTGACAAATAAGATGAAATTTTCAAGAGATGTTATGTACCTTGCAATACGTCAAGGTGTGCCGATAATAAAACTGGTACATCGTCCTTTCATGCATTGCTCCCGTTAGCTCAGCTAGTAAGTAGATGGACTGTGAAACCAAAGATTTGGGTTTGTGTCCCAGTGGTGGCAGTTGCTGCTATTAAGATGTTGATTATTCAAAGTTACCTAAAAAAGAGAAAGGGGTGGTGGGGACAACTGTGAGAGAGAGCCTATCGCAGCTTAACTAAAGGGTGGTTCAGGCACGTCCATGTCACACCTGAACCATCCTTAACTATAAGCTTCACCATAAAGGAAATTTTTCAGTTTAACCTTAAATGTAGAAAGGGTGTCTGCCTCCTGGACCCAAACTGGCAGCTGGTTCCATAAGAGAGGAGCCTGAAAACGTAAAAACGTAAGAATACCACATTGGTCCACTTGGCAAAACTTAACAGTTTCACGAAATCGGGTCTAAAATCATGTAATTGTCACGTTTTTTTTTATCCGTTCATTCCTATTGCGTTCGTCCAACCTGGGGAGATTCTGCTTGCGAGAATAAATCAATATGGCTGACATTCTTTATAATTTTCATGGAAAATGCTTTATTTAAAACAGTTTCAGGATTAATTTGAATTTTGATGCCATTTCTAGCGAGAAATGTGTACTCTATTTTTAGAATTTTTATTGAACGAGTGTATATAATGTTTAGTTTATCAGTTCAAATGAAGATTTCGTCAGACTGCTGGAAAAACGTAGTATGGACACGTTATCGTCGTTGCTATGGTGGTTGCCAGGGACGCCGATATCTCAGGGACGCCGATATCTCATAACGGCGTGTAGTTTGAACCGTTACATTTACGTTGTGTAGTTACTTGATCTTACGTGTTGTGTTTGCGTGATGGGTTAGCCGGTCAATCGAATTCCAGGCATCTAACTAATCACAAAGAACATATTGTTATTGAGCTGGACCCGCGACTGTAATGGCACTTTACGACATTCTACAGCAAAAACCACTTGGACAAACTACATTGAGTTTGCAAAAGGCTGTATATATGATTTGGGTGATCGTTCTTTTTTATATAAAACAATTATACATGAAAATAAAGTAGAAAAAAGAAAAAAATTACTGGATGTAAACATCCATTTGTGAACACACGAAAGAGGATATCACATACACCTGAGTGTGCATGCCATACTGTGGATTTTAACTTTGTCCATCAGCTGTTTCAATAAAGTCAAAAAACCTTTAAAAAATCACTTGTCTTTATACCAATTTTATATATTTATAATAGTCTATTTAATATAAATTCATTCAATATTTCCATATTAGAATATTTAGGGTTTTTATCCTTTTTTCACTTGTTTAAATACCACTATTGTTTGAATTTGATGTTTTAAACAAAGTTGGAGTTGGGATGAGGGTGTTAATGAGTTGGGGCGGTGGGTCGGAGTTGTCACAACCCAAAACCGAGAAATATCACATTGGTTCTCTTGGAAAAATGTAACAGTTTCACAATTTTGGGTCTAAAATCGTGTAATTGTCACGTTTTGTTTCTCCTTCCCTCTGGTACCTGCGTCCACATCACGTGACCATCAAGTTTCTGCCTGTGAGAACAGATCAATATAGCTGACATTCTTTATCATTTTGTTGAAAAATAATACTATTTTTATTTTTTGATCACATTTCTAGTGAGAAATATGTACTTTATTCTCATAATCTGTGTTCACTGAGTGTACATATATGGAGGTTTTGTCGGACCTCACTAGAAAACGGGGGTGGGGAGTGTTGCTATTCTTGTTACTAGGGATGCTGATGTCTCACGTAGCAGTCTGTAGTTGAATCCCTACATTTCTGACTCAATCTTATGCGTTGTTTCTGTTTAGGTGTTTTATGTTTATGTTAGACTTTAGGCATGGAGATAGACGGTCTGTCATTTTCCCGGCATCTATATTTAATCTGTTCACAAGATCATATTCACATTGAGCTGAACCGACTGGGCCATTTCACGGCCACATCGCAACAACACGGACAACAACGAGTTTGCAAAAGTGCACGTTGAGTCCGGGATTTGGGTGAATGTTCTGTATTATGTATAAATACAAGGTAGACAATATTCAAAATATGAAATAATCCATTTTTAAAGAACATTCACAGCACGGTAAACCAGGTTACGCATGCGCAGTATTCGTTGCTAACGCAGTGAGCATTGCTAATTCTAGTAACGCTCTGGTCTGGTCTGGTCCCTTTGAGTCTCCCAGCTCTACTCTAAATCCATCTGCCAGACCCCCTCCACCTCCATCTTGATGGACCTCCATGCACTCCGATGCGCAATTTAGAATAAGGGCCAAAGTCATCTACTTCAATTCATCTGCTCCCTTGTCCTTTTTGGCCTTCTTGTGTAGATCGCACTACAGTCCAAAGGCTATGGGACAGCTAATCTAGATAAAATATAAAACCCTGTTATGTTAATTTACTCCAGTGAATAACATATTATTCAGTCTGGAACTCTGCCTACAACAGTTTCTGGATACATGGAAAGTTCCTGCGGCCTGAAGCCTGGGGCTTTGGCCTTTTCCATAGAGTACCACAGTTCAACGGTTGGGGTCAGGGTTGGGCCTTTCCAGGTATCTGCCTTCAGAGTTTTCCTGAGAGCAGCCATAAATTAAACATGAGTCAGTTTGGTAATGAGATGACACTGCTGCTGTACATGTCCTCTGTCTTTAAACTTTGAGATGAAGTGAAGCAGAGTTTCAGCTCAGTTATATCAGACTCTTAGTCACAACAGGACCACAAGTGGATGCTCATATGTACACCATGTCACACTTATCACTTTTAGCCAAAGCTCCACTGTGACTTTGTGAAGGGAATGGTGAACTTAGCAATAGTTCTTACATCTGTTTGCCTGATAATGAAGATTTTTAGTGTCACTACATTGGTTCATGTCTGTTTCATGTTTCAGCTGAATATTGTGTCAAACAGGTCAGAACAGAAACTGGTTATTTTTTTTTACAAACCTTAACAAAAGGTAGCATCACTGTTGTTTTGTGTTCACAGCAGAGTTGATATAGTCACAGGTTGAATATTAATGTCAAAATTCACACAATATCTGAAACTAATGTTTCCTGCATCTGATTCTAAATAAGCTGGTGAGCTGGTGTGTTTGGTGATTGTCTGAGGCATACTGTCACTGACAATAATTTTCCTAAATGTTTATCTTTTAAACCACTTTAATTTTAGGGATCATGACGAACTTTACTCAGGTTTCATATTTCATGTTTGCTGCCTACGTTGACACTGGATCCTTAAAATACTTGGTCTTTGTGGTTGTTTTGTTGTTATATATTATTACTGTTGGCATTAACATGCTGCTGATAGTAGTTATCTGTATGAACAGAAGCTTACATGAACCTATGTATGTGTTCCTGTGCAATTTGTTGGTAAATGAACTGTATGGTTGTACAGGGTTGTTACCATCTTTGCTGGTTCAGATTCTTTCTGATATTCACATTGTTTCTCTGCCTGTTTGTTTCCTGCAGGTTTACTATGTGCACACTTATGGTGGTGTTGAACACTTTGAGTTTAGTCATCATGTCTTATGATAGATATGTGGCCATTTGTTATCCTCTGCAGTATAACACACGTATGACATCTAGTAAGATCACCAAACTGATTGCTGTGACCTGGTTGTTTCCTCTGCTTGCTTGTATACTTGTAATTTATTTGGATTCACAGTCAGATCTGTGTCGTAACATCATTCATAAAGTTTACTGTGACCATCACTCTGTTGTGAAACTTGCCTGCTCAGATACTCGTTTGGTAAGCATCTATGGTCTCATCTGCTCATTCGGTACCATCTTAGGTTCTTTGGTTTTCATCATATTTGCCTACATGAAAATCCTGCTGGTGTGTTTCAGAGGATCCATACAGACCAGACAGAAAGCTGTCAGTACCTGCACACCTCACCTGGCCTCCATCTTAAATTTCTATTTCGGTGCATGTTTTGAAATGATACAAAGCAGGTTTGATATGAAAAGCGTCCCCAATGCCTTGAGAATATTTTTATCTTTATATTTTCTAACATTTCAGCCTCTTTTCAACCCGGTATTGTATGGACTGAAACTGTCTAAAATTCGTGTTAAAGTTAAAGGTCTGATGTTAAATGGAGGCAAACAGTGATCCATCAGAACTTTGAAGTATTTGAATGTGGTATGAGACATAAAGAAAATACTGAATAATTTGAAAAATGTGTTGATGTTTCTGAATCAGGCTTCAATAAAATCTGGTATTTTCATACATGTCATGACTGATAAGAATCAATGTGAGAAAATAATCATGTTACAGTTGAATCATTTCAGTTGGAGAACTGATGTAAAAACAAACTGGGCTAAATGTTTGATGTGTTGAATCTAAGAAAGTATCTGCAACAGTTCGTTACATGTGAATATGAATGAGAATCTCCACAGACATCTGGATGAAATTTTCTTAATTACTTAATTAACTATCTTAAAGTATTTTATTAAGTGTAAACTGCTGAAGTCAGACTTATAATCACACTGCTGTAAAATGTCCTGCAGACCTGTACATCCTCAGTTTTCTGTGAAAAATAAAGTTCATTAACTCAACTATTCAGCTTGAGATTTAATGTCCATTGTAGCTAAAGTAAAGAGAGTGTTTAATAAGTGTGTATGTCACCAGATAGGACATCATGTAAGCTAAATATGTGATAGATACATACAGGTCGATGTGCATCTTTAACAAGAAACTGAATATTTGTACAATTCCCAATGATGTGTACATTTAAGGTCCTATAATATACTTGTACACAGTGCACACAAAGATTTTTTACCTCTTTGTATCAAGTCAAGTATGAACAAGTCAGCGATATAAACTCTTTCACTGTAACAATAACAATATCAAATAATGCAATTGTAAAAACGAATAGTGCAAAACTGAACATAACAGAATACAGACGGTGCAGGACAGACAGCACAAGACAATGACAGCATAGAATTTCTGGGGCAGCAAGGCAGAAACTACAAGGGATATATGAATGAGGTGCAGCACATGAATTAGGTAAAATTAGGTAACATTAGTAACAGTTATAGTTTGTCCATTTGAGTCTTTAGTACAAGGGCACAGTCAGGTGTGTGTTACATTATGGGGGCAGCAAGTTATGTGTGTATGAGTGTTCAGGGCTGGTGTTGTTGGTCCAGGTGAGGTTGTCTGAGATGTTCACACCAAGGGCCTGTCCCATTTCTCTTTTTTACCCTTACCCCTTCACTTACCGGGTCCCCTCATTCCGTGAAACAAAGTGTTGAGGGGTAGGGGTAAAAACATCAGAAGCTGTTACTAGTTGCTTTGTAAGATGACTCAGCAACTGTAACAATAACAATATCAAACTAGACAATTCACCTGCGGGAAATCGCGGGACTGTTGCAGTGGCTACGATGCAGTGATGATGTGACTAACATGCTACAATGCTATGATGATGTGACACGACACTACGATGCTATGATGCTATGATAGTATGATGACCCAAGATGCTGGAGAAAAAGATGAACAATGACGCGTCAAAAATGACACTACGATGCTAAGATGCTACAATGCAACAATGACCCAAACTTGATTTGGAGAGAAAAGAATGATGAACAAATTGGAGCGTTAAAAAATTACCAATGACCAAGCAACTACTAAAAAGGGAAACAACAGCCAGCATGAGCAGGAGAGGCCTCAAGGACTTATGGATATACCCACTCAGGGCAGGAAAGACATCAAGCAGAAAATCAAAAAGGAACTTCAGAGAGAATACGACGAGCTGCACTTCACTTGTGATCAAGCTGGAAAAGTTGGAGTCCAAACTCGATGCTGAGAGAGAGAAGAATGACACACTCCAAAAACAATTGGAGATGTAAAAATTCACTCAACAGGAGTCAAACCAGAGGGCTGAGAAGGTCATCAATGAGCTACAGAAAGAAAAAGAGTCTCTCTCTGAAACTATTAAGACACTCACAGCTTCTCACGAAGCAACCACTGAGAGATACGAAGCTGATCTCCTCGCAGCCAGAGAGCAAGCTGATAACCTCCAATGTGAGTTTAAGTCTCAGAAGGAGAAAGATGAGCTTCTCATTAAAGACTTGACAATTAAAAGCAATGCTCTCCTTAAAAATATTGAGGAGATGAGTCTCGAGCAGGAAAACTCTGCTGAGCAGAAGAGAATTTTGACAAAGAAGATAGAGGATCTGAAAGCTCAGCTCAGTATTTGGACCATTTGTAACTAAGAGCAGCATGCTGTGTCACTAGAGGCTGAGACTCATAACCTAGAGCCAGAGGTAAATCAACCAGAGCCTGCATGTGACGACAAGGAGGAGAACCAGACCTCTGATCATCAAACAGAAGAAACCATATAAATATGATCCCTTTCCTTCACTCACGGACAAAAGCATAAAAAAGTCTAACTATCATTCCTGGATAAAACCATGAGTCTGACTCACAGCTGTGGCTGAACAGCTATGAAGGTAGGAGGAGGTAGGACTGTCAAAATAACCCCTTTTTAATCCCACTAATGTTTCTACATTTTAAGGGATCGTACTTGTGTTACGGTGAACATGTTAGTTCATGTCATCATTTAACATATTCATATCTTGAAATTGTTTTGCATGTATACGAAGTGCATGTGAACTGTTTAGTATGGGGCATCGGCGACTCGTGTATTTTCCCTTGAGGGTAGAAGAGTACAGCAAAAGGAGAGCAGTTACTCAGCAGCGACACATTTTTTTGTCTAAAAAGTTGTGATATGGCAAAGCTGTCAACATATAAAGCAGGGGTGTCAAACTCAATTTACCTGGGGGCCACTGGAGGCAGAGTCTGGGTGAGGCTGGGCCGCATCAGGTTTTCCACAAGAAAAGCTCTGATAAAAAAAAACCAATTCCAACCAATTCCAATTTTTTTTATTTTTTTTTTAACACAAAATAAGATGAAAATTGAGAGAATTAATAAGAAAATAAATAAATCAATCAGTAATAAATAAATAAAATGTCGTATTCGTCATACGACATGAAGAAAAAATTTATGTCATTAAAATTTTGATTTATGGTGTCATTTTTAATGTATAAATATATATATATATATATATATATACAGATATATATACCCCCCTTGACTGCATCTTTTGCTTCTCATTCAATTCAATTAGCACACACAGCCACCAGAAGAGGCATGGGTCTAATCTCTGGAAGCAAATAGTGTTCAGTGTTTTACTTAATGATGCTTAAACATGTGGGCATGAGGAGCCAGGAACTGCATTGACTGCATTAACCACTCCAATGATTACCTATAGTCTCCAGCTGCTGTACAGTAATAATAAATGTTTTCTCTGCAGTATAACTTTATCAGAGCTTTCATTAGAGCTTAAAAGAGGATGAGAGATGTAACAGTCTCTTCAAGATTAAACTGCAGTGGTGTGGTGTATCAAAAAGTCCTTACCTGTCTATAATAAGAAATAGCCCCTGGCTGTTTTTATGTCATCTCTCTGCTGAATTAAAGGACAGAGAAAAGCACTTGGAGTAGCTGGGGTAGTTGAAAAAAGGTAGATCTCAGAAAGGATGGCACAATTTTATGATCCAAATATCAACATAATAACACACTGCAACTAATGGTGGACTTTGATCCTAAATAGCGTGTGTAATAAAAGCAGAAGAGTCCAGTTTGGTTTATATATTTACACATATTTTGATTGATAAATAATTTCTAGTTTCATAGCGAAAAAATACTAAAAAAATAACCTTGGAATGTTTTTTTTTTCTTTTTCTTTTTTATTTTTAAAAGGATTTGGAACTATCTTGACCAAAACCTTAATTTTATCTTCATAAATTACCCATATTTCCTAACAAGTCCTGGTCGGCATCTGTCCAGTAAGAACTTATTCTTCTGTTGGTTCGTCTACTGACAGTTAATGTAAATGTTTGAACCTGGAAACTCAACCTGTCCTAATCCTAACCCTGAGGAGGGATGATGGACTGTCTTGAATTTTGTCTTTAGGGGCTAAAAAGTCATGTTGGATTGGATCGGTCCCAAAGTTGGCACAAAGGTTCTAGAGGCAAGTGGAAAAAACCACAAGTAAACTAGCAGTTTATGATTTAAATGATCTATTAGGATAATAAGGAACTATGAGCTCCTTAAGATATGATGAAGCATGATCATTAAGAGCTTTAGCATTTTGGGTTAACTGAAGGTTTTTGATGGAGTTACTGGAAAAGCCTGATTGTAAAGAGGTACAGTTCTAGTGTAGATGGGCACAACAAGGGGTCCAATGCTAAACTCACAGATTCACTGTGGTCGCTACAGAGCAGTGCCCACTTCAAAAATAATTACATTTAAGGAAGAGGACCGTTGCAAACATCTTCTCATACAAATATTTTAACCTTTTATTTTGAAATCTGGTTATTTTCACAGTGAAAACCCACTAACAGGTATTCCTTTAATATTGATGCTGAATGAATATATAAGACTTTTACTATTTGCTGCCAGAACATAGCAATTTGGTTCTTACAAAATGAACATGTGAGATCCTCTGTCTTCACATAAATAAAACATGAAGTTTCATTTGTAGAAAAAGCAAAACTTCACATTTTACCAAAGATAACACTTTTACATGTGATACGGATTTTGGTTATGTTTAGTCCATACATTACAGGGTTAAAAAGTGGCTGACAGGTCAACCAGTACAATGATAAAAAGATACGCAACATGTTAGGAACATGTTTCATATCAAATCTGTTCTGTAAGACTTCAAAGAAACAACCACAAGAGAAGTTAATGAGAGAAGCCAGGTGAGGTGTGCAGGTACTGACAGCTTTCTGTCTGGTCTGTGAGGATCCACTAAAACACAATTTAAGGATCCTCATGTAGGTGTAAAGGATTAATGTTACAAGAACAACTGTTGTAAAAGTGTAAGATATTCCATAGATGTTATTGGCTGTAGTGTCAGAACAGGACAGTTTGACAATGGAGTAGTTGTCGCAATAAACTTTGCTGATAACATTGCCACACAACTGTAAAGGAGCACTGAGAGAAATCAAAACAGAAATACCAAATAATGGATATAACCATGATACAACAATGAGCACAGCCACCTTGTTAAGTGTCATGTGAGTGTTATACTGCAGAGGGAAGCAGATTGCAAGGTATCTGTCATAAGACATGACAGACAAATTACAAAACTGTATACTTGCATATGTATACATACAAAAAATCTGCAGGAAACAGAGTGAAGCAGAAACAGTGTGAATGTCAGAGAGGATGTGAAACAGCAGGGATGGAAACAATCCTGTACTACCATACAGTTCATTTACAAACAGGCTGCACAGGAACAGGTACATAGGTTCATGTAAGCTTCTGTTCATACAGATAATCACTATCAGCAGCAAGTTGGCAAAGATTATCATTATATATAACAGCAAGACAATCAGGAAACAGAAATATTTAAAATATCCAGTGTCAAAGTAGGCAGCCAGAGTGAAATATGAAATCTGTGAGGAGTTCATCATGATCCTCGTCATATCAACAGAATTCAGTTTAAAGACACAAACCAGCTGATGAAGAAAACCTTTGTGAAAGAATTTCAAACTCACCACTGCCTTCATGACAGACAGTGTAAGGCTAAGATCAGAAATAACAGAATCACAGTTGGTTCACACCATTGTGTGAATCCTAACCTTGCTGAGCTGAAACTCTACTTCTGCTACTTTTAACCTTTTCACAACAGAGGCCGCCCACAGCAACATTACCTCACTATCACAGCAACCATGAACGGATTACAAAAAACTCCACAATCTACCTGCATAGCCCTAGAAATGCAGGAATTACTTCATTACTGCAGATGGAGAACAGGTTAGAGGGAAAAAGCTAGATAAGTCATAACTAGTTGTAGGGGTATGGAAACCTGCTGCTGGAGTCGAGGTAGAAAGTTGCAGAGATATGAGGACTAATTATAGATGTCCAGAGAATGGGCTATAAGGTAGAGGGAACATTTATAATGACCCAGGATCTAGGTGTCAGGAGATGAAGTGCTGAATTCTGACTACTGACTGTAGATTTACTGAGGATTTCCTGGTGGAACCCAGAGATTTGCAGCATATATCCAGGAACTGCCTACAAAGGACTAGAGATTTGCTGAGGGGATCTGCGGACTAGCTATCAACAGCAAACATTTAGGTGGTTCAAATTTCTGACATTAGGAAAAGAAACAAACTTTGTAGATGTGGAATGACTACACACCAAACTGTCAGGAGAAATCTGAACAACCCGGACAAAACACAGGGATGACTCATTGTTGCAGAAAAGTTAATGCACCATCTTGGAGGGAACCAGTGCTGAGGATAAGGGAAGAGGAACTGAGGTCAACTCTTTCGATCGGCTGGGGTTCTTTGTTGTCAAAGTCCGACATCCAGAGAAAGAAACAGGACTTGGGGGCAATTGTCTGTATTTTGTATGCTAGTTGCTGCAGAGAGATGTTATTCAAAGACAAACTAAAATTGTCAAAATCCACTGTGAGGAGTTGGAGCTTGTCGCGTGACTGAAGACAGTATGAAACATAGGAAAGATGGCATTGTCTGGGGATCTATCAGATTCATATGCAAACTGGTATTGGCCTAGAATGGTAGGGCGTATGCAGGGGATACAGGTCTTGATGTTACATAATACCAGTCTTTCAAAGCATTTCATGATTGCCAGTGTGAGGGTGGTCCAGTATTGATAAGTTAAGTTAGTGGCTGCTGAGATGTTAAGAACAAGGATGATGGTGGTGGTCTTTGGTCGGGGTGTGCCAATACGTTGATTATTAGATTCACTGCGATGCGGCACGTGACGATTCAACCGAAATTTTCAAAAACGATTATTTTTCATAATAACTAAATGACAGGAACACAACTGCAGCGCACGGCAGGAAAATAAGTCGAACCTGCAGCCTTGACATGTTAAAGAGCAGACCAACAGAGATACCAAAATGGCAGCATCTAACTCCCTTAGCAAATCGGATACTTTCGTTTGTACACTTCCATGTAATATGCAATGTATACTCCTGTAGTGGCCGTACTTCAACAGAACACATGGTCTCAAATCGTTGTGCACTTACTGGAAACTTTTTCAAGACCCATTTTTGGAAAAATTAGTGAGCAAGCACATGACTTGTAGTAGCAAACATGCATCATCGAAGAGTAGATTTTTGTTTTGTTTTTATCATTATTTTTTGGAAATTTTTGTGTTTGATGATAGAGAGAGTGAAGTATATGGAGCGATATTTGTTTCGCTTCAAACTGAATCTTAATATTTCACTGAGAATTGAATTCCACTTAATCTGAAATTGTATTTTATATTTTGAAATTGTAATGTAAGAAAAAAACTAAATAAATTTCCACATTCTCCATTCAATGCCCATGTTCAGTTCTTACAATTCAATTTCAAGCCTGACTTACTTTGGAACGCACTGCTCATGTGCATAGAGGCCCACGTGACTCATCAGAGACCAGTGTTCGGCAAAGTTACTCAGATTCAGTCTGAAGTGAAACAAATATTGCTATGACAGTGCCACAGTTTTGTCAATGTCTGAGAAACACTATTTCCTTTGCTGTTTGTTGACTTGCTCAATGTTTGAATCACTGTTTTCTAGCGAGTCTCTGTGTTGTGGTCACATCTCTCCAGGTCACTGGTGTGTGTGAGTGAGAAAAAGCCCTGACTCGTTTGGGGAGAAGACGTCTGACCCCACCTGTTAGCTTAGACCCCTCGGTCTCTGGACCCCGAACATAAGACTACCTGTCTTTTTAAGGCTTTTTTCTAGGGAAAAAATATCGTCTTATGGTCAGGTCAATACGGTATAATCAGCAATTGTCAGGAAAATCTAATACCTGATATGCAGTCAGACACAGACACAATCAAGAGAAGGCAGTTATTCTAAGTTTAACGAATGAGATTTACTTACTACAAGGGGATTTCAGTTACAAAGAGTTCTCTGACAGAGTAAGTGAAAAACCAAAGGAATAAAAACAAAACATCTAATATGCTTAAGAGTAGGAGGAACAAGTTGTTCTTTTTCCAAGGATGGTTGCCGATTGGCTGTTTATAGTTCCTCTTCTCCAATAAGTTAAGTGAAACGGTGCATAATTATTTCATGCATACAGAATGTCTCACATATTGTTGTTCCGCCACCAAGACATCTTTCTGTTATCAGATTTCATACAGATGTTTTTCCACACAAAAATGAAAGTCTTACTAGTGCCACCACCATCCCTCACCTTCTGTTACGTTGCCAAGATGGCGCTCATTTAGGGTGAGAAGTGTCCATCATTCCTAACTCAACTTTCTGACCGTTAGGAGAACACATCCGGGTATTAATAGTACACTGCATGTTGCCATACTTGTCAGTGTTAGCATTAGCTTGATGATCTACGTGCATGGTTATAAGCTAAATCAATGTAAGTTCCCTCAGCAAGTACAAAGACCTACATTTCAGCATTGGGGTATCTTTTCAAAAATATCTAATTATTAAAGGTAGTAGACTAATCACTAATGAGGTCTTGGAAACATTTCAAATTTGATGAAATTCCCTCTGACTTCTTTAAGACCTTTAATGTCAATCATCCATAGTTTATCTTGACAGTGAACTAAAAATTACATTGTAGGAATCAAGAAAGGAGGGGAGAGGACCAATACACACATTACTTCCTTCACATATTACAACCTTTTGTTTTAAAATCACATATGTAATGCACAAACACATATTTATTTAATGTTGAAGCTGAGTAAATATATTAGATCATTTTCAGTTCAAACAGGTGACAATATTGTTTTTAGAGAGTGTACATAGGACACCTTCTGTCCTCAAATAAATAAAATACAAACATAAAATATGAAATTTCATGTAGTGAAAGTGCAAAACTTCACATTTTACCAAAGATAACACTTTTACATGTGATGCGAATTTTGGTTATATTTAGTCCGTACACTACAGGGTTAAAGAGCGGCTGACAGGTCAACCAGTACAACGATAAAAAGATACGCAACATGTTAGGAACATGTTTCATATCAAATCTGTTCTGTAAGACTTCAAAAAAGGAGCCACAAGAGAAGTTGATTAGAGAAGCCAGGTGAGGTGTGCAGGTACTGACAGCTTTCTGTCTGGTCTGTGAGGATCCACTAAAACACACTTTAAGGATCCTCATGTAGGTGTAAATTATCAAAATTAGAGGACACATGAGTGAGATAACCATGTTAACGAGTCCATAGATGTTATTGACCGTGGTGTCAGAACAGGCCATCTTGACGATGGAGTAGTTGTCACAGTAAACTTTGGTGATTTTGTTGCCACACAGTTGTAAAGGAGCACTGAGGGAAATCAAACCAGAAATAGCAATAAATTGATACAACCACGATACAGCAATAAGCACAGCTACCTTGTTCATTGTCATATGAGTGTTATACTGCAGAGGATAGCAGATTGCAAGGTATCTGTCATAAGACATGACAGATAAGGTGCTAAATTGTATACTTGCATATGTATACACACAAAAAATCTGCAGGAAACAGAGTGAAGCAGAAACCGTGTGAATGTCAGAGAGGATGTGAAACAGCAGGGATGGAAACAATGCTGTACTACCATACAGTTCATTTACAAACAGGCTGCACAGGAACAGGTACATAGGTTCATGTAAGCTTCTGTTCATACAGATAATCACTATCAGCAGCACATTGGCAAAGATTATTATTATATATAATAACAAGACAATCAGGAAACAGAAATATTTAAAATATCCAGTGTCAAAGTAGGCAGCCAGAATAAAATATGAAACCTGTGAAGAATTCATCATGATCCTCGTCATAAAAATATAATTCAATTTAAAGACACAAACCAGACGATGAAAAAAACCTTTGTTAGATAATTTCAAACTCACCACTGTTTTCATGACAGACAGTATAAGGCTGAGATCAGAAACAACAGAATCACAGTTGGTTCATGAGATTGCATGAATCTAACACCCAGTTGTTGCAGTGAGACTGAAGTCCCTCCCAACTGAGCTAAAGCGCTGCTTCTGCTTCTTTTAACCTTTTCACAAAGATGCCCACAGCAGTAACTTTACCTCACTGTCACAGCAACCATGACTGACACCACCTTCTGATGTTATAGGAAAAAAAGACACTAGGCACTATCTGCATAAGTCTAAGGGGACAGGAATTACTTGAAGATAAGGAAAAAAACAAAACTAGTAAAGAAACAGCCTGGGTAGGGATGGAGATCAAGAACTAGTTCCTATTTGTCATTGGTTCTAAAAGGTCTAATTTAATAAAAGGGCATGTTTTTGACTTCATCAAGCTTTCTGATCTCCAAAACAGTTTTGACTGCTCCCATAACCAACTATATCATATCACTTCCTATATTTCCGATGGTCTCTGTAATCCCCCCTCACTGGAATTGATGAGGGAAACAATAAAGAATTTTATCAATAAGCAGAATGTGGCAGTAATATTGTTAATTTCTTATTGATTCCCATCTCTAGGCCTGGACAGGTCTGGAAATAAGCTGCAGATATCCAGTTATTACCTGACAAGGTCTGCGGTCTTGGTGGATGCCCTAAGTTAGAGAAACTAGGAAGGGTTTTGAGACTGTTGTAGGAACCTGTGTACTAGTTTTAGAAGTCTAGGGACAAACTACACAGGTCTACAAACCATCTGCATGGGTCCTACAACTATCTGTAGAGGTGTGGAGACTTGGAACTGAAGTCTTGGTACAAGTTACAGAGATATCAGGTCCAGTTATCAAGTGGTCAAGGGAATGGGCAGTCAGGTAGATGACCTAGTTGCAGTGGTTCGGGGATATGGTGGAGGTGTCAGGAGATGAAGTGCTGAATTCTGTGTTCTTGTTTTAGAAGTAAATGGTCTAGTTGCAGAGGCCCTGGGGCTAACTGGGTTAGTATGTAGATTTTCTGGAGGAGCCCAGAGCCTCACTAAAATGATCTGGGAACTATCTATTAAAGACTGGAGACTTCCTGGAAGAATCAGCAAACTAGCTATCACAGCAAACTTTAACTGACTTCAGTTTCTGACATTAGGAGAAGTTTCTGTAGATACTTGTAAAGGTGGTGTGTGCACACACTGTACTAGCAGCAAACCTACAGACAAGCTGCAAATGTCTAGACACTTGCTGCAGAGACACAGAGATTACTTGCAATTGTAGAAAAGTTGAGGTACCATCTTGGGGGGTACGAGTGCTGAGGATAATGGAAGAGGAAGTGGAGGTCACCTTCTTTCATCCGCTGTTGTCTTTTGGTGAGGAAGTTCTATGTATGTTCCCTTGTAGTAAGTAGAAAGGCCTACATTTCACCATCAGGACATCCTTTTAAAACATTTCATTATTAAAGGTCGTAGACTAATGAAAGGGAAGAACGGTGGCACCGGGATTAGCGCTGTTGCCTCACAGCAAGAAAGTCCTGGGTTCTACTCCCGGGTCAGGTGTAGGGTCTTTCTGTGTGGAGTTTGTATGTTCTCCCTGTCTCCTTCCACTACAAAAAATATGCAACATTGGGGATAAGTGAATTGAGCATAGGTAAATATAAGTGTTGTTCGTCAATATGTGGACCTGCGATGAGTTGGCAACCGTCCAGGGTATACCCTGCATTTGCCCGTAAGCAGCTGGGATAAGCTCCAGCCCTCCCGACCCTGACTGCGGGATAAAGGTAGAAAATGGATGAATGGACTAATGAAGGCTGAGGTCTTGGGAACAGATGTGATGGTGGTGATTTTCAGGCAGGAGGGATATGCAGTTTGTAATACTGACTGACTGAATGTTTCAATATGTTTACACCGACTCTTCACTATAAAAATCTAATCAGATAACTGAACATTTTGAATTGGAAGAAAATTTGAAGAAAAAGTCCTTTAAAGCCGGTCCACATTTTAACTTGAGATGTGCAGTAATATTTAGATTAAATTTAAGGAAGAGGATCATCTCAGACATCTCATCATTCAAACATTAAAACCTTTTATTTTGAAACCTGGTTATAGTCACATTAAAAACACACTAACAGATATTCCTTTAGTGTTGATACTGATAGTATAAATAATAATGAATAATAAAAATGTACAACCTACAACACCATCTGATCTCAGATAAATAAAATACAAACATAAAATAGGACGTTTCATTAAGAAAAAAAGTAAATCTTCACATTTTACCAAAGATGACACTTTTACATGTCATGCGGATTTTAGTAATATTCAGTCCATACACTACAGGGTTAAAGAGTGGCTGACAGGTCAACCAGTACAATGATAAAAAGATACGCAACATGTTAGGAACATGTTTCATATCAAATCTGTTCTGTAAGATTTCAAAGATAGAGCCACAAGAGAAGTTGATGAGAGAAGCCAGGTGAGGTGTGCAGGTACTGACAGCTTTCTGTCTGGTCTGTGAGGATCCACTGAAACACACTTTAAGGATCCTCATGTAGGTGTAAATTATCAAAATCAGAGGACACATGAGTGAGATAACCATGTAAATGAGTCCATAGATGTTATTGACTGTGGTGTCTGAACAGGCCATCTTGACGATGGAGTAGTTGTCACAATAAACTTTGTGGATGATGTTGCCACACAGTTGTAAAGGAGCGCTGAGTGAAATCAAACCAGAAATAGCAAAAAATGGACATAACCACGATACAGCAATGAGCAAAGCCACCTTGTTCAATGTCATACATGTGTTATACTGCAGAGGGTAACAGATAGCAAGGTATCTGTCATAAGACATGATGGATAAATTACCTAGTTGTACACATGCATATGTATACACAAAGAAAATCTGCAGGAAACAGAAAGAGGCAGAAACAGTGTGAATGTCAGAGAGGATGTGAAGCAGCAGGGATGGAAACAACCCTGTACTACCATACAGTTCATTTACAAACATGCTGCACAAGAACAGGTACATAGGTTCATGTAAGTTTCTGTTCATACAGATAATCACTATCAGCAGCATGTTGGCACAGATTATTAATATATATAATAACAAGACAATTATGAAACAGAAATATTTAACATGTCCAGTGTCAAAGTAGGCAGCCAGAACAAAATATGACACCTGTGAAGAATTCATCATGATCCTTATTACATAAACACAATTCAGTTTAAAGACACACACCTGTGGAACTTTGTGAGAGAATCCCAAACTCACCACTGCCTTCATGACAGACAGTGTAAGGTTGAGATCAGAAAAAAACAGAATAACCGTTGGTTCATGACATTGTGTGAATCCTAACATCCAACTGATGCAGTGAGACTGAGAGTTCCTCCTACCTGAGCTGAAACTCTGCTTCTTTTAACCTTTTCACAACAGAGGACGCCCACAGCAGCAACATTACCTCACTGTCATAGCAATCATAACTCATTCCACTTTCTGATATTAGACGAAAATAATCTCTAGAACTTATCTGCACAAGTCTAAAGGGACATGAATTAGTTGAAAATACAGGAAATGATCTAGTAAAAAAACAGGCTGGATAGGGATGGGGAGGCGGACCATTTGTATAACTGGTTCCTATTTGGAACCATTTCAAATGGTCTGATCCATCAGTATCCTTTGAATCTACACCTTATCAATTTTTTTTTAACCTTTTTCAGTTCAGACGACAACATTACCTCACTTCCACAGCAGCCATTAACTTACACCACTTTCTGATGTTAGGAGAAAAAAAAACCCAGGAACTATCAACATAGGCCTAGAGACAAAGGAATTACTTGAACATAGACATAAGTAACTGGTAAAAGAATCTAACAGATGAAGATATTCTCTGGACAGCTCTGACAAGAGAAAAGTGAAAAGAAAATCACACTGAGCAACAATTCTCTCCTAGCTCCATAAAGCTAGAACAAAAATGAAACCTCATACTGGCACAAACACCCCTACTAAAAATAGCACAGTCCACCATTCAGCACTCCTGCGTGAATAAGGAAGTGCCAGTAATCACACTTGGTTTGGCCAGCACCAGCAAAACAGGTAAGCTGGTCAGTACATTGTGTCATGTTCTTCTCTGTAAAATGTCCCAGGGCGGCTCAGAAATACAGACAAACTGCATGGTGCACATCAAGGTAATCTGCCATCAAGGTAATCTGCTGTGATGTTCTCCAGTCCCGCTCTATACTGGACTTCACAGTTGAAGGGCTGGAACGACAGGTACCACCGAATGACACCCTAGAGTTGGTGTCTTTCATCCGGTGCAACCATTTCAAGGCTCGATGGTCTGTCTCCAGGATAATGTCCCTCCCCACCAGGTAGTACTTTAGTGACTCCAAGGCCCACTTGATCGCCAGGCACTCCTTCTCCACAGTTGAGTACTGGAGCTCCAGAAAGAGTACCAGAGCTACCGGGAAGAGTTTTTGGCTGAGGTACACCACTGGCTTCTGCTTTCCTGACTCCCCCTGCAGCAACACTGCACCAAGGCCCACTCCTCAGGCATCTGTCTGCATGGTGGCTGGCTGAAGTCAGGATTCTGCAAGATAGGACTACTGTTCAGACCACCAAACCTGGTTTGGGTTGGACTTACAGGTTAACTTCATCAGTGGAGCAGCCCGTAAATGTTGGCTTCCCCACTGCCCCATTGAGTATCTTCTGTACCAGTCCATCACCCCAAGGAAGGACAGCACCTGCTTCTTTGTGACTGGCCCTGGTATGTCCAAAATAGCACTTAGTTTCCCCTCCTGAGGCTTAATTGTCCCTCCACCAATAACATACCCTAGGTATTGCACCAGATCCAAATTCAGATAAGCTGCTGAATACTCCCACGCCCCCTCCAGGACCTGATCCATCAGGCACTGAAATGTGTCTGGCACCCAATGCATGACAAATAGCATTTTTAGGAACAAGCACCACTGGACATGACCATTCACTATGAGAAGGCTCAATGATACCCATGTCCAATATTGTCTCTAGTTCTTGCCTGATCTTGGGGAGGAGTTGAGCAGGAATGTGATATCCTGGCAGTCTCACTAGTCCTGGTGCCTTAAGCTTGATCTAGTGGTGAACCGGCCGTGTCCACCCTGGGGCTTGAGAGAAACCTCCCTCTGAAACACATGCCTCCTGTTAGTACTCTGGCGAGAGATGGGACATATCTGGGCTCACCACACAACTCCCGGAACTGGGAAGAACTGCTCCTCTTGCTCCTCTCCTCATCCACTCTTCTGGCAAAGAGATGATGCTTCACTGCAACCTCCTGAGATCGCTACATCTTTAGCATGTTAATATGGAGCATCTTCTTTCTTTCTGGCATAATGATCTCATAATTGACCAAGGCTACGTTCCGGTGCAATGTATATGGCCCTGCCACTGTGCCAGGAGACTGCTCTCAGCAGTGGGAAATAACAGCAAGGCTTGCTGCCCCAGCTTGAATGAACAGTCCCTTACAGCCTGGTCATACCAGGTCTTCTGCACAGCCTGGGCCACCTTCATGTTCTCCTGGACCTGCTTTGTGAGAAACTCCATTTTATCACACATTCTCATGACATGACAGAATGCTCATCCCTTGCTGTGGTGGCTGGCCTTCCCAAGCCTCCTTTAAGATGTCCAGTGGGCCCCTCACCTGTCTGCCATACAAGAACTCAAATGGGGCAAAACTCACTAAAGTGTGTGGGACATCACAGTAGGAAAACAGCAGGTATAGTATTCATTCATCCCAGTCAGCTCCGAATCTGCAACAAACTTGCGCAACATGTTCTTTAAGGTCTGATTAAATCTTTCAACTAAGTCGTCAGTCTAAGCATGGTATCGTGTTGTTTTTATCCCTTGATGTCCAGACCTGTTTCAGCAGCTTAGATTTAAAGAGTGCCCTGGTCTGTCAGTACGTCCTGCGAGATCCCCACCCTTGTGACTAGTTACAGCAGTGCATTGGCCACTTGCCTTATCTTGTGGCATAATGCACAGTTACCAGTATATAGCAACTGCCTCTTCGGCTTTGTTCCAGAGGACCCACAATATCCATTCCTATCCTACTAAAAGGGACGTCAATGATATGCATAGGAATGAGTGGCACTTTCCTCTACGGCCTGGTGTCATCAACTGACACTCTGGGCAGGACTTGCAGAAATTCACCAGGTCCATGTACTTATTTGGTCAAAAAAATCTCCTGGCAACTCTGGCCCAGCTCTTTTCTGCCATAAGTGGCCAACCCATGGCACTGAGTGCCCCAGCTCTAAAACTGTAGTGCAGAGTGATTTTGGTATTACTAGCTGCTCTCCTCCATTCAAGATACTATCCTTCACCCTAAACTTAGCTGACTCTAAATTTCCCTCCCTTCCCCTCCCTTCCTGAATATGTTTAGAGGCTAAAACAGGCACAAACATAATCAGTAAGTCATTGGGTAACAGGTCATTAGTGTTTTGTTCCCCGATTGGTGGTTATTAGAAACGTCAGTGGTGCAAATAAACATATGAGTAAATGTGTAACAAGCAAATGATTCAACATCAGTAAGTAAGTGATTCATAATCAGTCAGTAATTAATAAGGTCAGTAATTAATAATTCAATAAATCAATAAATGTGTGAGAGGAAGTGTTTTTGTATGGAAAATCTAACTACATTTTCTTTTATATTATGCATTGCTTAATCATTTAATAAGAGAATGTCATCATAATTTTTGCTGACTATGTATTGCTTGATTATAAGAAGAAAGAACATGTTGTATTAGTGAAATGTCAGCAAGGTAGGTAGGAATGTGTTTTGATCATAGAGAGAGAGAGAGCTGTGAGCATGGAGATATCGCGGGCCGATGAGGCCCAATTGGTTGTCTGCCCTCCCATCCATCCTGTAGGTTGTTGGAGGCCTAGAGGGTTCATTTAGGTGATCCATGGGCCATTGAAACCAGCTGAGTCTTGTGAAGGTAAGGGCTGCTTGTAGATGGCCAATAAGTGGAGTCTCAGACCACCTCCTGTCCAATGATGGTTGCTTCAGTTTATGAGTTAATTTAAGCCAGTGCAACAATACCTCGTCACAATTTTTTGGACAGGATCTCTATGCACAGCTGAGGTGCGGAGGGTGTCAGATTCAGTGGCTTCAGAATCCTGTCTCTGCTTTTTGCGGATGACGTGGTTCTGTTGGCATCATCGAGCACCAACCTTCGCACACTGCGGCGGTTCACAAGTGTGAAGTGGATGGGATGAGGATCAGCATATCCAAGTTCGATCCTGCATATATCTTGACAGAGGCACTAGTAACTACAACTAATCTATTAAATACTAAAGCTAACTTTTTTACCTTTGCAATGAGTCTCCAAGCCTCTGCAGCTAGTCCCTGGACTTCTGTATCAAGTTTTTGGATCCATGCATCTTATTGTCTCAGTCAAGACTTTCTGTTCTTGCAGTGGTTGGATAAATAATTAGCAAAGTTGACTTTACTTTTACAAACTGTTAAAACACTCTTAAAACACACTTTCTATTTCAAAGTGACCCTGAGTGCTTGTACTACAACAGAAAACAAGCATAGAGCTGTTTTTTATGATCTCTAATGTAATAGGCCAGGGTGACCCCTGGAGCTGACCTGTTGGGATTTAGTAATGACATCATGCTACTGTTGTGGGTGTTTCTCAGGTCAAAACTTTAAGATGAAGAACAGCAGCTTAGATTCAGTCAGGAGGAGTTTGAGAGCAGAGGAGCAACAACGTTTTAGTTATACTTATGTAAACCAGAAGTACATTCAGTGTTGATTGTGTACAGTGATTGCTTCTGTTTGCAGTGTTAACTGATTTATGACGAAAACCACAGCTCATGACAAACTTCACACAGGTTTCGTATTTCATACTCACTGCTTATGTTAATAATGCATTTCTCAAACCTGTGTCTTTCATGATTGTCATGTTGTTGTATGTTGCCATCATCTGTGCCAACTTGCTTCTGATAGTGATTATCTGTGTGAACAGAAGCTTACATGAACCTATGTACCTGTTCCTGTGCAGCCTGTTAGTAAATGAACTGTATGGTAGTACAGGGTTGTTTCCATTGCTCCTGGTTCAGATGCTTTCTGACATTCACACTGTTTCTGCTTTCTTTTGTTTCCTGCAGATTTACTGTGTGCATACTTATGGGACTGTTGAATATTTAAGCTTAGCCATCATGTCTTATGACAGATATCTGGCCATCTGTCATCCTCTGCAGTATAACTCACATATGACATCCAGTAAGATCGCCTGGTTCATCGCTGTTGCATGGTCGGTTGGGATTTTAATATGTCTCATCATGATTTGTATAAGCTCATCATTGCAGCTTTGTGGAAACACTATTCATAAACTTTACTGTGACAATTACTCTGTGGTGAAACTGTCCTGCTCTGACACAACTTTTCTCAACATAGCTGGACTTGTGTCTTCTTTCAGTGCAGTTGTTTTTCCTTCAATTTTAATCTTATACACCTACGTGAGGATTATTAAGGTGTGTCTCAATGGATCTAAACAAACCAGACACAAAGCCGTCAGTACCTGCACACCTCACCTGGCTTCTCTGCTCAACTTTACCTTAGGGGCAAGTTTTGAATTATTGCAGAGCAGGTTTAACATGAACAATGTTCCTAATATGTTGCGAATATTTTTATCATTATATTTCTTGATATGTCAGCCGCTCTTTAACCCTTTAATTTATGGACTAAATCTATCTAAGATCTATCTCATATTTAAAAGGCTGCTGGTTGCTGAGGCATAGTTAAACAGACCTTACACAGGATGAAAAAGAAAAATGTGAAAGTCATGGTTTCTTAGAAATTTTGAATATTCATCAAAAATTGATGTATTTATCTTTTTTCCATCACAACCAGACATTTTGAGAAAAGTGGTGTTAGGTATTAAACACTGGTACAAACTGAAAGGAAAAGTTGGTTCTTCATGATAATTGAACTGATATTGTTTCACTATGTCTCCTGAATATATTATTTTAAATAATACACATAATAGCAATTGTGTCAAATATAATCCAGTAATATCAGCTATGTCAAATCAAAGTCAGTCTGAATCTAGCGACTGCAGTAAAAGTAGTTGGATTATGTTTATGTTTAACAGTAAATGTACAGGTTACAGTGTCAGAGAATAAAGGCTGCAACACAGAATCCAGATGAGCCTCTGTGTGTGTGTGTGTTCCCAACTGCTGTCTACATAAGAGGGGGTTATCCCAGAAGAGAGAACTAGCTTTGACCATGGAGAAAATTGATCTCCCGTGCTCCCCAACTACAGTCTGGAAACTGGACAGTACTAAAGGCTAACAAAATCCCAAATGATCCCACATAGCAGATGGAAACAATGCTGCTTCACATGTAAAAGTCTGATTTCAGATTTGCAAAATATTAACAGTTATTATACAGCTCTAAATCTTTTCTTTAATCAAACTAAATTGTAGTGTTTTGGTATAATAAACCCTATTTGCCAAAATTTGACTTTTCCAGTTTTAAACTCCCCAGTACCAATGGTGCAGCTGTGATTTTTGAAGCATTTGTAGCACAATTATTGAGAGGAATTCACTTGCCATGTGGAACCAGTTGATTTGACTTTATTGCTTTAAGTCATGTTAGAAAATATCATCAAAATGTCATAGACATAACAGTAGAAAAACAGCAGGTATGGTAGCTATTCATCCCAGTCAGAATCTGCAACAAACTTGCACAACATGTTCTTTAAGGTCTGATTACATCTTTCAACTAAGCCATCGGTCTAAGCATGTAGTGTGGAGTGTGTCATCTGATTCCTGCAGCTCTTTGATATTGTGATATATGGTATGGCAAAGGGGTTCTGAAGATCTCAGCAGGATGAGTGATGGTCAAAGTCCTGAATATGTTTAGAGGCTAAAACAGGTGCAAACATAATCAGTAAGTCATTGGGTAACAGGTCATTAGTGTTTTGTTCCCCAATTGGTGGTTATTACAAACATGAGGTAATGTTGCTGCTGTGGGCGTCCTCAGAGATGAAAAGGTTAAAAGATACAGAAGCAGAGTTTCTTCTCAATTAGGAGGGACTCTCAGTGTCACTCCAACAACTGGATATTAGGATTCACACAATGTCATAAGCCATCTGTGATTCTGTTGTTTCTGATCTCAGACTTACTGTGTCTGTCATGAAAACAGTGGTGAATTTGGGATTCTCTCACGAAGGTTTTTTTCATCATCTGGTTTGTGTCTTTAAACTGAATTCTGTTCATATGACGAGGATCATGATGAATTCTTCACAGGTTTCATATTTCATTCTGGCTGCCTACTTTGACACTGGACATTTTAAATATTTCTGTTTTATAATTGTCTTGTTGTTATATATAATAATAATCTTTGCCAACGTGCTTCTGATAGTGATTATCTGTATGAACAGAAACTTACATGAACCTATGTACCTGTTCCTGTGCAGCCTGTTTGTAAATGAAGTGTATGGTAGTACAGGGGTGTTTCCATCCCTACTGCTTCACATCCTCTCTGACATTCACACTGTTTCTACTTCACTCTGTTTCCTGCAGATTTTCTGTGTTTACACTTATGTTTCTGCTGAATTTTTCAACTTAACCATAATGTCTTACGACAGATACCTTGCTATCTGCTGCCCTCTACAATATAATACACGTATGACACACAGTAAGATTTCAGTCCTTATTGCTATAACATGGTCCTATGCTGCAGTTGTATGTCTTATTCCAATAACACTGAGTTCTCCACTACAGCTGTGTGGAAACATCATTAACAAAGTTTACTGTGACAACTTCTCCATTGTCAGACTGTCCTGTACTGACACCACAATCAATAACATCTATGGACTCTTTGGTACTTCGCTCGTAATCTTATCTTCTTTAACTTTAATCCTTTACTCCTACATGAAAATCTTCAAAGTGTGTTACAGTGGATCCAGACAGACAAGACAGAAAGCTATCAGTACCTGCACACCTCACCTGGCTTCTCTTATCAACTTCTCTTTTGGAGCTTGTTTTGAAATATTACAGAACAGATTTGATATGAGTAAAGATCCTAACAGCCTGAGAATATTTTTATCCCTGTACTGGCTCACATGTCAGCCTCTCCTTAATCCTGTACTGTACGGACTGAATTTGTCCAGTATCCGTGTCATTTGTAAAAGTCTGATTTTTTCTTGAATCTAATGAAGAAAGTTATTTGATTCACTTAGTTTGTGGAGGCAGCATCACATTGTGTCAGTTTGAGAAATAACGTATGTGTATATTTAACTGTAGAAGGAAAAATAAATGTCAAAGTTCTTAAGATCACATGATTCTTTATTTTTCTTATAAGTTCACTGATGTAAGTTTTCCTTTCTTTATAAAGAGTTTTTCTGGATATAACAAGTGCAAAGGTGACCTGAATATTTCAACCTTATGTTTCTGAGGTCAGATTATTATCTTTGTTTGTTCACTCAGATGTATAGTTAAATATTGTATCTTCAGGTCTTGTGACTCAAAAGTCTAGTAGAAGATCTCAGTAGGATGAGTGATGTTCAAAGTCCTGAATATGTTTAGAGGCTAAAACAGGCGCAAACATAATCAGTAATTAATTCAATTTCAGTTCAATTTATTTTATTTGTATAGCGCCAGGTCATAAAAACATTTATCTCAAGGCACTTTACATAGAGAAACCCAACATTTCCACAATGAGCAAGCGCTTGGCGACAACAGAGAGGAAAAACTCCCTTTTAACAGGAAGAAACCTCCAGCAGAACCAGACTCAGAGTGGACGGTCTGATCTGCCTCGACCGGTTGGAGTGAAATGAAAACAGGGAAAAGAGAAAGAGAAGAGACAGAGGAAAGAGAGAGAGGAGGACGGGGGAGGGGGGAGGAAGAAAAAAGGGAGACCAGGAAGAGACAGTAGAGACTAGATGTTTACAAGTAGTTGTTAAAGTAAAATTATCATTACAATTAACATTACAATAATAATAATAATAATAATAATGATGATGATGATGATTTCGTCAAAGAATTGGAATCCAACTGCTCTGGAGTCAGAACTACCCCCGAAAAAGAGAAGGAGGGTGGGAGCACAACTGTGAGGGAGAGCAGATGATGTTAATAATATGTAATATATTGATATAAAGACATGAAGTGTGAGGGAGAGACAGAGACGTGAGGAGTGAGGGACAGAGAGGAGCAGTGTATTGTCAGAGTCCCCCAGCAGTCTAATCCAGCTAGCAGCTTAACTAAAGGATGGTTCAGGCAGGCCCGTGTCCCACCTGGACCATCCTTAACTATAGGCTTTATCATAAAGGAAAGATTTTAGTCTAACCTTAAATGTAGAAAGGGTGTCTGCCTCCCGGACCCAAACTGGGAGCTGGTTCCATAAGAGAGGAGCCTGATAACTAAAGGCTCTACCTCCCATTCTGGTCTTAGAGACTCTAGGAACCACAAGTAAACCAGCAGTTTGTGATCGAAGTGATCTATTAGTATAATAAGGAACTATGAGTTCCTTAAGATATGATGGAGCCTGATCATTAAGGGTTTTATAGTCAAGCAAGAGGATTTTGAATTCAATTCTACATTTTAAAGGAAGCCAATGAAGAGCAGCCAATACAGGAGAAATATGATCTCTGGTCCTACTTCCTGTAAGTACTTGTGCTGAACCATTCTGGATTAACTGAAGATTTTTGATGAATTTAATGGAACACCCTGATAGTAAAGAGTTACAGTTAGAGTCCGGTCTAGAGGTAACAAATACATGAATTAACTTTTCAGCATCCTTTATAGAAAGGATGCTTCTGATTTTTGCAATATTACGTAGGTGGAAAAAAGCTGTTCTAGAGACTTGTCTAATATGAGATACAAAGGATATGTCCTGATCAAAGATCATTCCAAGGTTCCTCACAGTAGAACTGGAGGCCAAAGTGATGCCATCCAGATTATCTATGTGATGTGAAAATTATGTTCTGAGATGTTTAGGGCCAAGTCTGTAGTCTGGAAACCGGACAGTACTAAAGGCTAACAAAACCCCAAATGATCCCACACAGCAGATGGAAACAATGCTGCTGCACATGTAAAAGTCTGATTTCAGATTTGCAAAATATTAACAGTTATTATACAGCTCCACATCTTTTCTTTAACCAAACTAAATTGTAGTGTTTTGGTATAATAAACCCTATTTGCTAAAATTTGACTTTTCCAGTTTTAAACTCCCCAGTACCAATGGTGCAGCTGTGATTTTTTAAGCATTTGTAGCACAATTATTGAGAGGAATTCACTTGCCATGTGGAACCAGTTGATTTGACTTTGTTGCTTTAAGTCATGTTAGAAAATATTATCAAAATGTCATAGACATAAAACATCAAAAATATTATTATTATATCACTGTTAATCTACACATATCTAAGACGCTGGGAGCAGCAGGTCACTGTCTTGAGTGACATGTCATGAAAGTGTTGTGCAGCACAATTATTTACAAAATTTTATGCATTTCTGGCCTCACTTTTAGCATTGGGTCAGCTGAGCAGGAGTCAGAGTGAGATTTTGACAATACAAACGCACAATTAACAGTTTTTGAGGCAATTGGAAGATGGAAGATGGAGCTATAGTTTTGGTCTGCATAACAGCATAACAGTGTGAAAGGGAAACTCTGAAGTTGGGAGCTTGCAGATTATGTTTACAACTGGCTTACATAGGCAACTACCTTTCCTGAGAGTTTAATTTATAAATAAAGTTAGATTGAGGTCAAATTTTACGTTAATGCTTCTACTGACTCTTGCTGCTCAATCCGTCACTACCTCCAGTGATGATGGGTGGTGTTTTCCCCCATGGCAAAATGTTATGGGCCCAGAATGGGGTCAACACAATGACAATGGGCCTAACAATGGGGAAGGAAATGTTTTGGGGGCCAGAAAGCAGCACCTTTAAAGCAGCTTAAAACCAGCCCTGAATCAGTAGTCAGTTAATAAATGGCTAATTAATTTAACCTGCATGAAAACAAATGCAGATACATGGAAGGTCATGTCCTCAGAGACCTTACAACTACAAAGGTCTAGTGACCACAGCCAAGACTGACTTCCAGTGCTGCTTCTGGACTTAATTAAGTTGTTCACTCTGTTGGCAACTGGCCCAGCTAAGAACAGCAAACAGGATCACCTCCCAGGTAGGGTTGCTGACCACAAGTCCATAAGTCCAGGGTATGAGGGTGAGTCTACCTTCACCATAGACAGCTTGTCGCCCATCAAAACCAGTTGGATGGTGTTGAACACACTGGAGATGTCAGTTTCAGACATCATTGCTCAAAGGCCTGTCCAGGTGAGAGTACACTATCAGACATAGACTAGTGTACATGTCAGATAGAAAGCATGAAACATCAGGTCAATTTGTGATTGACTCTTCACTTTTATAACTTTATTTTACTCCAAGCGGAATGGTTTGGAAAGCCATGAGAAGTTTAGCTTTCACCACTGCACATTTTGTACAACAATGTCTCTGAATTGCAACTGTGAAAGTGATGTAATGCTGTTGCTACTGGCGTTCCTGGATGTGAAAAGGTTAACAGCAGCTTTAAAAGAAGCAGAGCCTCAGCTCAGTTAAAAGAGACTTAGTCTCACTGCAACAATGTTATGAACCAACTGTGATTCTGTTATTTCTGATATCAGTCTTACACTGTCTGTCATGAAGACAGTGGTGAGTTTGGGATTCTCTCACAAAGGTTTTCTTCATCAGCTGGTTTGTGTCTTTAAACTGAATTCTGTTTATATGACGAGGATCATGATGAATTCTTCGCAGGTTTCATTCTATTTCACTCTGGCTGCCTACTTTGACACTGGCTATTTTAAATATTTTTGTTTCTTTATTGTCTTGTTCTTATATATAATAATAATCTGTGCCAACGTGCTGCTGATAGTGATTATCTGTATGAACAGTAACTTACATGAACCTATGTACCTGTACCTGTGCAGCCTGTTTGTAAATGAACTGTATGGTAGTACAGCGTTGTTTCCATCCCTGCTGTTTCATATCATTTCTGACATTCACACTGTTTCTGCTTCACTCTGTTTCCTGCAGATTTTCTGCGTACATACATATGCTGTTGTACAATTTGTTAACTTAGCTGTCATGTCTTATGACAGATACCTGGCAATTTGTCATCCTCTACAGTATAACATGAACATGACTCAACACAAGACAACCATACTCATTTCTCTAACATGGCTCTATCCTTTTATTACTATCAGTGTTTTGATTTCTCTCAGTGCTCCTTTACAGCTGTGTAGAAACGTCATCAACAAAGTTTACTGTGACAACTACTCCATTGTCAAACTGGCCTGTTATGACATAACTGTCAACAACATCTACGGACTCATTTACACAGTGATCTCTGTCATCTTTCCTTTCATTTCAATCCTTTACACCTACATGAGAATCCTTAAAGTGTGTTACAGTGGATCCTCACAGACCAGACAGAAAGCTGTCAGTACCTGCACACCTCACTTGGCTTCTCTCATCAACTACACCTTTGGGGTTTGTTTTGAAATCTTACAGAGCAGGTTTAATATGACACATGTTTCTAACATGTTGCGTATCTTTTTATCAGTGTACTGGTTGACCTGTCAGCCGCTCTTTAACCCTGTAGTGTACGGACTAAATATAACAAAAATCCGCATTACATGTAAAAGTGTCATCTTTGGTAAAATGTGAACATTTACATTTTCTCCGACTGAATCTTCATGTTTTATGTTGGAATTTAATTCATCTGTGGACCTAGGATGTCATATGTTGCATATTTTTGCAAAAATCAAAGCTGCCATGTGTTTGAGATGTGAAGTCTAATATATTTACCAAGCTCCAATACTATATGAATATCTATGTGTTTTAACTGTGACCATAACCATATTTTATATAAAAGATTTGAGCAATTCTCTGATTGAAACTTTACATGTCATGTTTGTGTTGTATTTATCTGAGGCCAGAGGATGTTACATGTTGTATCCTAAACATCTAATATATTTACTTCTTATCTATAACCAAATGTAATGATAAAAGGCTGTAGTATTTGAATAAAGAAATGTTTGTAATGGCCCTCCGCTTTAAATTCAATGTAATTATTATTGCACAATTCAAGCTAAACTATGGATGACTGACAATAAAGATCTTTAAAATAGCCCAAAGGGAATTTCTTCAAACTTGACATTTTTACATTTTTACTCTAGTTAAACATAAAGTTTAACTAGATTTTGGGGGTGAAAGGTCAGTGCAGACACATTCAGTGATTGGACAGGAACAAAGCAGCAGTCTGCAACAAACAGAGATTTTTGAGAGACATAACCAACATCACCAACGTCAAAAGGGGCTAAATAATGAGAAAAACCAAACAAGGTCTAATCAAAACAGGACACAGACTGGTGATTTCAATCTAATGCGTATCTGTCCAGCAAAGACATCTTGGCTGTCACATGTAATTGTTCACCAAAAACATCTTATGCCTTATTAGTACTCATTAGTTGCTGCTCCCCTGTTGGTTGTAATAGTTAATAGTAAATAGTCCACTTTTTTATTAATTGTAATCTATGGACATACGGAGACCAATTCAATAAGGAGGTACATCATTTCCCAAAAACCATCCCAACACAATCAGTAACTCACAAAATGATGGTACATTGGTTGGAGAAATTAACTCTTCTTTACATCTGCGTTGCTGTACTTTAGCATGTTCTTGGGATGTATAATGCTCAGGAACTATTGCTGGCAGAGCTCCAGGAGCATTTGGACATATTATACATTCATTACAAAGCATTTCTTTTACTGTGTTACAACACCATGTTATACCAGCTGTTATAACTGGCTTTTACCCAAAGTTTATATTTCATATGTTTTATGCCTCTTGTGCAGGGCCTGATTATCCTCTTGTCTCTCTTATTATAGGTTTAAATGTTCTTTTTGTTGTGTTCTGAGGGCAGGAATGGTGTCCCTTTTTAAGGGGTGGCTTTTTAAGCCATTAGTGAGAGGGGACGGTGAGCATGTCATGCAGCAGCTTGATGCGAAGACAAACGCATGGCTCAACACAGAAGAGCCAACTCCTCAGTACAGGGCTCAATCTGTCTAACTGAAGAACAAGGAGCACTTCTTTGAAGACCAAAATGTACAAATCTTGGACAGGCAAGATACATGGTTTGAGAGAGGAGTAAAAGAAGCCATCCATGTGAAAATAAAGAAACCATCAGAGGAGGAGTGCAACATTATCTGTCCCCCACATGCCATGCTATCCTCTCATCCCAGGAGTCACTTCCCATCCCTATACTGTAATTTCCCAGCTTTGAATCAATAAAGTACATCTGTTTATCTATCTAGACTTACCAAGTCATCTGCCAAGTATGTGTTGCAGGTATTCATGCTGTGGGGGACCAAAGGCAGGTCAAAGGAGAATAATGAGGTCCCATTGGTTGTCTGCCCTCCCATCCATCCTGTAGGTTGTTGGAGGCCTAGAGGGTTCATTTAGGTGATCCATGGGCCATTGAAACCAGCTGAGTCTTGTGAAGTTGAGGGCTGCTTTTAGATGGCCAATAAGTGGAGTGTCAGACCACCTCCTGTGCAATGATGGTTGCTCCAAATTCTTTTTCTACCCACTGGTTTTCATCATCCTGCATCTTGTTTCTGGTTTTGGGCCCTACTTTTGTAGCCATCTTGACAGAGGCACTAGTAACTACAACTAATCCATTAAATACTAAAGCTAACTTTTTTACCTTTGCAATGAGTCTCCAAGCCTCTGCAGCTAGTCCCTGGACTTCTGTATCAAGTTTTTGGATCCATGCATCTTATTGTCTCAGTCAAGACTTTCTGTTCTTGCAGTGGTTGGATAAATAATTAACAAAGTTGACTTTACTTTTACAAACTGTTAAAACACTCTTAAAACACACTTTCTATTTCAAAGTGACCCTGAGTGCTTGTACTACAACAGAAAACAAGCATAGAGCTGTTTTTTTATAATCTCTAATGTAATAGGCCAGGGTGACCCCTGGAGCTGACCTGTTGGGATTTAGTAATGACATCATGCTACTGTTGTGGGTGTTGCTCAAGTCAAAACTTTAAGATGAAGACCAGCAGCTTAGACTCAGTCAGGAGGAGTTTGAGAGCAGAGGAACAACAACGTTTTAGTTATACTTATGTAAACCAGAAGTACATTCAGTGTTGATTGTGTACAGTGATTGCTTCTGTTTGCAGTGTTAACTGATTTATGACAAAAACCACAGCTCATGACAAACTTCACACAGGTTTCGTATTTCATACTCACTGCTTATGTTAATAATGCATTTCTCAAACCTGTGTCTTTCATGATTGTCATGTTGTTGTATGTTGCCATCATCTGTGCCAACTTGCTTCTGATAGTGATTATCTGTGTGAACAGAAGCTTACATGAACCTATGTACCTGTTCCTGTGCAGCCTGTTAGTAAATGAACTGTATGGTAGTACAGGGTTGTTTCCATTGCTCCTGGTTCAGATGCTTTCTGACATTCACACTGTTTCTGCTTTCTTTTGTTTCCTGCAGATTTACTGTGTGCATACTTATGGGACTGTTGAATATTTAAGCTTAGCCATCATGTCTTATGACAGATATCTGGCCATCTGTCATCCTCTGCAGTATAACTCACATATGACATCCAGTAAGATCGCCTTGTTCATCGCTGTTGCATGGTCGGCTGGGATTTTAATATGTCTCATCATGATTTGTATGAGCTCATCATTGCAGCTTTGTGGAAACACTATTCATAAACTTTACTGTGACAATTACTCTGTGGTGAAACTGTCCTGCTCTGACAAAACTTTTCTCAACATAGCTGGACTTGTGTCTTCTTTCAGTGCAGTTGTTTTTCCTTCAATTTTAATCGTATACACCTACGTGAGGATTATTAAGGTGTGTCTCAATGGATCTAAACAAACCAGACACAAAGCCGTCAGTACCTGCACACCTCACCTGGCTTCTCTGCTCAACTTTACCTTAGGGGCAAGTTTTGAATTATTGCAGAGCAGGTTTAATATGAACAATGTTCCTAATATGTTGCGAATATTTTTATCATTACATTTCTTGATATGTCAGCCACTCTTTAACCCTTTAATTTATGGACTAAATCTATCTAAGATCTATCTCATATTTAAAAGGCTGCTGGTTGCTGAGGCATAGTTAAACAGACCTTACACAGGATGAAAAAGAAAAATGTGAAAGTCATGGTTTCTTAGAAATTTTGAATATTCATCAAAAATTGATGTATTCATCTTTTTTCCATCACAAGCAGACATTTTGAGAAAAGTGGTGTTAGGTATTAAACACTGGTACAAACTGAAAGGAAAAGTTGGTTCTTCATGATAATTGAACTGATATTGTTTCACTATGTCTCCTGAATATATCATTTTAAATAATACACATAATAGCAATTGTGTCAAATATAATCCAGTAATATCAGCTATGTCAAATCAAAGTCAGTCTGAATCTAGCGACTGCAGTAAAAGTAGTTAGATTATGTTTATGTTTAACAGTAAATGTACAGGTTACAGTGTCAGAGAATAAAGGCTGCAACACAGAATCCAGATGAGCCTCTGTGTGTGTGTGTGTTCCCAACTGCTGTCTACATAAGAGGGGGTTATCCCAGAAGAGAGAACTAGCTTTGACCATGGAGAAAATTGATCTCCCGTGCTCCCCAACTACAGTCTGGAAACTGGACAGTACTAAAGGCTAACAAAATCCCAAATTATCCCACACAGCAGATGGAAACAATGCTGCTGCACATGTAAAAGTCTGATTTCAGATTTGCAAAATATTAACAGTTATTATACAGCTCCACATCTTTTCTTTAACCAAACTAAATGTGTAGTGTTTTGGTATAATAAACCCTATTTGCCAAAATTTGACTTTTCCAGTTTTAAACTCCCCAGTACCAATGGTGCAGCTGTGATTTTTGAAGCATTTGTAGCACAATTATTGAGAGGAATTCACTTGCCATGTGGAACCAGTTGATTTGACTTTATTGCTTTAAGTCATGTTAGAAAATATTATCAAAATGCCATAGACATAAGACATCAAAAATATTATTATTATATCACTGTTAATCTACACATATCTAAGACGCTGGGAGCAGCAGGTCACTGTCTTGAGTGACATGTCATGAAAGTGTTGTGCAGCACAATTATTTACAAAATTTTATGCATTTCTGGCCTCACTTTTAGCATTGGGTCAGCTGAGCAGGAGTCAGAGTGAGATTTTGACAATACAAACGTACAATTAACAGTTTTTGAGGCAATTGGAAGATGGAAGATGGAGCTATAGTTTTGGTCTGCATAACAGCATAACAGTGTGAAAGGGAAACTCTGAAGTTGGGAGCTTGCAGATTATGTTTACAACTGGCTTACATAGGCAACTACCTTTCCTGAGAGTTTAATTTCTAAATAAAGTTAGATTGAGGTCAAATTTTACATTAATGCTTCTACTGACTCTTGCTGTTCAATCCGTCACTACCTCCAGTGATGATGGGTGGTGTTTTCCCCCATGGCAAAATGTTATGGGCCCAGAATGGGGTCAACACAATGACAATGGGCCTAACAATGGGGAAGGAAATGTTTTGGGGGCCAGAAAGCAGCACCTTTAAAGCAGCCCTGAATCAGTAGTCAGTTGATAAATGGCTAATTAATTTAACCTGCATGAAAACAAATGCAGATACATGGAAGGTCATGTCCTCAGAGACCTTACAACTACAAAGGTCTAGTGACCACAGCCAAGACTGACTTCCAGTGCTGCTTCTGGACTTAATTAAGTTGTTCACTCTGTTGGCAACTGGCCCAGCTAAGAACAGCAAACAGGATCACCTCCCAGGTAGGGTTGCTGACCACAAGTCCATAAGTCCAGGGTATGAGGGTGAGTCTACCTTCACCATAGACAGCTTGTCGCCCATCAAAACCAGTTGGATGGTGTTGAACACACTGGAGATGTCAATTTCAGACATCAGTGCTCAAAGGCCTGTCCAGGCGAGAGTACACTATCAGACATAGACTAGTGTACATGTCAGATAGAAAGCATGAAACATCAGGTCCATTTGTGATTGACTCTTCACTTTTATACCTTTATTTTACTCCAAGCGGAATGGTTTGGAAAGCCATGAGAAGTTTAGCTTTCACCACTGCACATTTTGTACAACAATGTCTCTGAATTGCAGCTGTGAAAGTGATGTAATGCTGTTGCTATTGGCGTTCCTGGATGTGAAAAGGTTAACAGCAGCTTTAAAAGATGCAGAGCCTCAGCTCAGTTAAAAGAGACTTAGTCTCACTGCAACAATGTTATGAACCAACTGTGATTTTGTTATTTCTGATCTCAGCCTTACACTGTCTGTCATGAAGACAGTGGTGAGTTTGGGATTCTCTCACAAAGGTTTTCTTTATCAGCTGGTTTGTGTCTTTAAACTGAATTCTGTTTATATGACGAGGATCATAATGAATTCTTCACAGGTTTCATATTTCACTCTGGCTGCCTACTTTGACACTGGCTATTTTAAATATTTTTGTTTCTTTATTGTCTTGCTCTTATATATAATAATAATCTGTGCCAACGTGCTGCTGATAGTGATTATCTGTGTGAACAGAAGCTTACATGAACCTATGTACCTGTTCCTGTGCAGCCTGTTTGTAAATGAACTGTATGGTAGTACAGCGTTGTTTCCATCCCTGCTGTTTCATATCCTCTCTGACATTCACACTGTTTCTACTTCACTCTGTTTCCTGCAGATTTTCTGCGTACATACATATGCTGGTGTACAATTTGTTAACTTAGCTGTTATGTCTTATGACAGATACCTGGCAATTTGTCATCCTCTACAGTATAACATGAACATGACTCAACACAAGACAACCATACTAATTTCTCTAACATGGCTCTATCCTTTTATTACTATCAGTGTTTTGATTTCTCTCAGTGCTCCTTTACAGCTGTGTAGAAACGTCATCAACAAAGTTTACTGTGACAACTACTCCATTGTCAAACTGGCCTGTTATGACATAACTGTCAACAACATCTATGGACTCATTTACACAGTGATCTCTGTCATCTTTCCTTTAATTTCAATCCTTTACACCTACATGAGAATCCTTAAAGTGTGTTACAGTGGATCCTCACAGACCAGACAGAAAGCTGTCAGTACCTGCACACCTCACTTGGCTTCTCTCATCAACTACACCTTTGGGGTTTGTTTTGAAATCTTACAGAGCAGGTTTAATATGACACATGTTTCTAACATGTTGCGTATCTTTTTATCAGTGTACTGGTTGACCTGTCAGCCGCTCTTTAACCCTGTAGTGTACGGACTGAATATAACCAAAATCCGCATTACATGTAAAAGTGTCATCTTTGGTAAAATGTGAACATTTACATTTTCTCTGACTAAATCTTCAATGTTTTATGTTGGAATTGAATTCATCTGTGGACCTAGGATGTCATATGTTGCATATTTTTGCAAAAATCAAAGCTGCCATGTGTTTGAGATGTGAAGTCTAATATATTTACCAAGCTCCAATACTATATAAATATCTATGTGTTTTAACTGTGACCATAACCATATTTTATATAAAAGATTTAAACATTTCTCTGATTGAAACTTTACATGTCATGTTTGTGTTGTATTTATCTGAGGCCAGAGGATGTTACATGTTGTATCCTAAACATCTAATATATTTACTTCTTATCTATAACCAAATGTAATGATAAAAGGCTGTAGTATTTGAATAAAGAAATGTTTGTAATGGCCCTCCGCTTTAAATTCAATGTGATTATTATTGCACAATTCAAGCTAAACTATGGATGACTGACAATAAAGATCTTTAAAATAGCCCAAAGGGAATTTCTTCAAACTTGACATTTTTACATTTTCACTCTAGTTAAACATAAAGTTTAACTAGATTTTGGGGGTGAAAGGTCAGTGCAGACACATTCAGTGATTGGACAGGAACAAAGCAGCAGTCTGCAACAAACAGAGATTTTTGAGAGACATAACCAACATCACCAACGTCAAAAGGGGCTAAATAATGAGAAAAACCAAACAAGGTCTAATCAAAACAGGACACAGACTGGTGATTTCAATCTAATGCGTATCTGTCCAGCAAAGACATCTTGGCTGTCACATGTAATTGTTCACCAAAAACCTCTTATGCCTTATTAGTACTCATTAGTTGCTGCTCCCCTGTTGGTTGTAATAGTTAATAGTTAATAGTCCACTTTTTATTAATTGTAATCTATGGACATACGGAGACCGATTCAATAAGGAGGTACATCATTTCCCAAAAACCATCTCAACACAATCAGTAACTCAAAAAATGATGGTACATTGGTTGGAGAAATTAACTCTTCTTTACATCTGCATTGCTGTACTTTAGCATGTTCTTGGGATGTATAATGCTCAGGAACTATTGCTGGCAGAGCTCCAGTAGCATTTTGACATATTATACATTCATTACAAAGCATTTCTTTTACTGTGTTACAACACCATTTTATACCAGCTGTTATAACTGGCTTTTGCCCAAAGTTTATATTTCATATGTTTTATGCCTCTTTTGCCCGGCCTGATTATCCTCTTGTCTCTCATTATAGGTTTTAATGTTCTTTTTTAGTCATATGTGCTGAAACTGCAACAATGTTCTGACAGTAGTACACGAAACACAAGTACATGTGATTGAAGAACCATAATTAATGCACTAATTATTTTATTATGGTCTTATTAGAAGGTCATAAGTTTGTATATGATGATGTAAACATTTTAATGTATTATCATTCCAACTTGTACTTCTTCCTGGCAAAGCACTGATTTCTGAGCATCCCTGCCTATGTTGGTTCAGTCACCACTGAGGGCAGGAATCGTGACCCTTTTTAAGGGGTGGCTTTTTCAGCCATTAGTGAGAGGGGACGGTGAGCATGTCATGCGGCAGCTTGATGCAGGGCTGGTTATTTTGTATGTGTTGTATTTTGAATTTGACTGCGCAGCTAGAATTGAACAACCCTTTGGTTGATTTTTGTTTGTCTTTTTCCAGAGTTTTTGTTTTTCACTTTTTGCACACTTTTTGCAAATTTGCACTCTTTCATCACAGAATTTCACCCTGGTTGCTGTGTTCCTCGTACCCTCACCGACCACCTCAGTGTGCCTTGACGCTCACATCCTGAAGTGAAGAGTGGGCCACACGGTCGATTCTTCAAAACCACATACCAAGAAGAGTATCCAGGTTTATGCGGTCAAATGCAAGGACTGGAAGGACCTCTACATCGGAGAAACCGAGCAAACCCTGATCAAACGCATGGCTCAACACAGAAGAGCCAACTCCTCAGTACAGGGCTCAGTCTGTCTAACTGAAGAACAAGGAGCACTTCTTTGAAGACAAAATGTACAAATCTTGGACAGGCAAGATACATGTTTTGAGAGAGGAGTAAAAGAAGCCATCTATGTGAAAATAAAGAAACCATCAGAGGAGGAGTGCAACATTATCTGTCCCCCACATGCCATGCTATCCTCTCATCCCAGGAGTCACTTCCCATCCCTATACTGTAATTTCCCAGCTTTGAATAAATAAAGTACATCTGTTTATCTATCTAGACTTACCAAGTTATCTGCCAAGTATGGCCACTTAACCACAGGTGACAGGGGCTTCTGTCACCATTTTGTAACATTTTGCAGATCCTTTAGTAAAGTGAAGCCACATTTCTTATCATCATGCTTTCTCCATTGTTGTGGACCAGTATTAATATAGCCCTAATTCTTGACACCCATGCCTGCTAGCAACTGTTCCTTAGACCTCTTCAAATAGAAACAAGGCTCTGGCACCTTCAGATCTCTTTAGATAGTTCTTGGAGACCTTGAACTGGTCTGTGAATCATTATAGCTTGTCTCAAAACAAAAAAATCATAAATTTTCTAGGTAGTCCTTCTAAGTTAGGGCCTCCAACAAGACCTTGACCTCTTCAGGTAGTTACTGGATATCTGCAAGTAAGTTCCAGACTTGTCCAACCAGTTTACTTACCTTTTGTTACCTTTATCAGTCAGTTTTCTCTATCTGCAAGTAATCCGTGTGTCTCTAGGCCAAGATAGATAATATACAGTTTTTTTTTTTCCCCCTAACATCAGAAGGTGAACTCAGTTCATGCTTGCTGTAACAGACAGTGAGGTAATGTTGCTGCTGTGGGCGTCCTCTGATGTGAAAAGGTTAAAAGAAGCAGCTCAGATTCTCAATCTCACTGCAACAGCTGGATGTTAGGATTCAAAAAATGTCAAATTCTGAAAATGATTTCTGATCTTTGCTTTACACTGCCTGTCATGAAGACAGTGGTGAGTTTGGGATTCTCTCACAAAGGTTTTCTTTGTCAGCTGATTTGAGTCTTTAAACTGAATTCTGTTTATATGACGAGGATCATGATGAACTTTTCACAGGTTTCATATTTCATTCTGGCTGCCTACTTTGACACTGGCTATTTTAAATATTCCTGTTTCATAATTGTTTTGTCGTTATATGTAATAATAATCTTTGCCAACGTGCTGCTGATAGTGATCATCTGTGTGAACAGAAGCTTACATGAACCTATGTACCTGTTCCTGTGCAGCCTGTTTGTAAATGAACTGTATGGTAGTACAGGGTTGTTTCCATCACTGCTGCTTCACATCCTCTCTGACATTCACACTGTTTCTGCTTCATTCTGTTTCCTGCAGATTTTTTGTGTGTATACATATGCAAGTATACAGTTTAATAATTTATCTGTCATGTCTTATGACAGATACCTTGCTATCTGCTACCCTCTGCAGTATAACACACATATGACACTGAACAAGGTGGCTGTGCTTATTGCTGTATCATGGTTGTGTCAATTTTTTGCAATTTCTGTTTTGATTTCTCTCAGCGCTCCTTTACAACTGTGTGGCAACGTTATCAACAAGGTTTATTGTGACAACTACTCCATCGTCAAACTGTCCTGTTCTGACACCACAGTCAATAACATCTATGGACTCATTCTCACAGTAATTGGAATCATCTTTCCTCTAATTTTGATCATTTACACCTACATGAGGATCCTTAAAGTGTGTTTCAGTGGATCCTCACGGACCAGACAGAAAGCTGTCAGTACCTGCACACCTCACCTGGCTTCTTTCATCAACTTCTCTTGTGGCTCCCTTTTTGAAGTCTTACAGAACAGATTTGATATGAATCATGTTCCTAACATGTTACGTATCTTTTTATCGTTGTACTGGTTGACTTGTCAGCCGCTCTTTAACCCTGTAGTGTACGGACTGAGTATAACCAAAATTCGCATCACATGTAAAAGTGTTATCTTTGGTAAAATATGAAGTTTTGCACTTTATCTGATTGAAATTTCATATTTTATGTTTGTTTTGTATTTATCTGAGAACATCCCACTGTCACAACTGCAGATAGGGTAAGAAAAACCTGTGATAATGAACTCAACACAAAACCTGTACCACAATGATATTTTTCTCAGATATGCTATATAAGTAATCATAAAGTAATGATAAAATGTAAGAGTTGTATAACACTAAGAATCAGAATGTTAATAATCATGTTTTCAACAAGAATCATAGAAGATGTGATGCAGTACGTAAGCACCAAGCAGGCTGTCAGACTGCTAAGCAGCTTTGGAAAATTCCAATATTGTGTAATGATAGAATACTGCAGTAAACAAAGAAAGCCTGATCAAAGGAATGAGAAATGATTTAATACAAAATAACATATTATGCTCAAAACAATGATCGTGTGTGATGTAGTACAATATTGTGAAGTGTTGAAAATTTGAAATGATTTTAGTAATCAGAAGAAGTATGTGATGTACTTGATAAAGGTGACAAATGTAATATGTGATTAATCAATATGTGATCAGCTGATTGCTGGAGGTTGGGCAAAGTGAGTGAAATGTGATCTGATGTAAGATTATCACATACAATAACCACTGAAATAAACACAGGAAAGGGAGTTGGCAGGAGCAGATTTCAGTAAATAAAAAGGCAAGCAAAGGTACAAAGTTCGTTTGTCATTCGACAGTGATTCATTGAGAAGGACTGATCTCATAGGACCCCTCTTTGGACCCCAAGACAAAGAGTTGGAGTTCATGTGCAAACTCACGTCAAGGACAACACTTTCGAAAAATCTGCAAACTATTGTTCTTCTGTGTGTTTTGATTTCTAGTTAAATACTGTTGATTGCACGCAGACAAATGATACACCAAAACATGAGTCTCGGTCAGACACGGTCTGCTATTATTTTTCTCAATAGAATATGAATTCTTAGTATTCCAATGTTTTTTTCTCCCATAGAGAATGACTGGGAGAAGGTGAAAAAAAACACACATTTTCAAGGTTTTTCAAACATTTATTTTGACATAGAGACATCATTAAAACTTAAAATATTTAAAATTGAAAATGTAGACATAAGTCTGGTGTATTGATGTGGCATTCAACTTTTTTGCTAGGTTGAATACTTTTTGATTAGTCACACAATGACAATGATCAATTTTCCCAGAAATTCAGACTTTATAATGAATGTATCTAGTGCGATCACGCCAGTGTAGGATTGTAAGGAGCTCACAACCACAAATTTCACTCTACATGTATGATTTTCTCCAAAGTTGTAGTCACCCTTGTCTTGTTTTACCCAATGTATCTACCTAAATTATGGGATTTACTGTTTTTGAATTAGCAGCCTCTAAGTGACAAATGTACATCCCAACTGCCTCAGACACTCCCCAGTCAGGGGTTTTTACCAGAAAAGCAGAAATTTGTGTGTTTTTTTAACTAGCTGTGTTGTCCTCTTTTTTATGCAAGGAAGCGAAAAATTACATCGATGTGTTCAGTAAAGCTTTGTTGCTCTGGTGATGAAGAAATATTTGCGATATCTTCTTTACTTTTTGAATAAATAGCAGTAGTTTGAGCCCTGCACAAAGGCAGATTCTCTGCTTGTTAGAGTGCTGTGATGCTCACACCTGTCTTTGTAAAGTTCAAAGTTCAAGTCCTGGTTGTGCTGATTATATTTGTGTGTCATTACCTCACTATTCTCCGCACCCTCCTTTCTACCTTCACTTACCTATCAATAAAGACAAAATGACCAAAAAAAAAAAAGAATCCTATTAAAAGCTGTGAATGTTAATAACGGCATGACTGTCAACTGCACTGAGACAAATTATACATCAAAAGGTGTATCTTTTTTTTCACATTTTATCCTTTTTCCATATTTATCCATTTTTAATACATTTTTCCTAACTGGCGTCGTTAAAAAATTCATTTTGGTAAAAGGTTAAAATGAGGTGGAAAGGGAAATTTTTTGCAACACTAGTTGCAAAAAATAATACAGCAATCACCAAAAATTCATTATAGCATTATAGCATCCTAGTATCTTAGTAATGTAGTATTTTATTATCATAGCATTGTAGCATTATTGACTGCAACAGCTGCCTCAAAGCGACAACAGTACAGCCTTACAGTAACGACTGCAACAGGACACTGCATTACTTTTGTGATTTCCTGCAGGGGAATTGTCTATTTATATTATTCTATTTTTATTAAATTGTTTGTTCCCTTTCTTTTAATGTTGGCTTGAAGAGAACTCACAAGAATTCCAATGTGTCTGGAATGTGTATGTATACACATAGGCTGTTACACATGTGTTAATTGTAATAGTCCCACTAATGTATCCAGAGGATAATAAAGGCTAATAAAGTGAAATGAAGCAACATACATTGTATTTATTTAACTTTCTGACTAAATCAGTACAACTAGGGTGTTGCATTAACACAAACCCTACTATATATATATATATATATATATATATATATATAAGTAGTAAGATTAGTAGTATATAGTAAGATTATATATAGTAAGATTATATTATTATAATTATATTTACTCAATATGTGTCGTTCACATTAATAGTATTTTGCTTTTCCATTTTACACAACACAGTTTCGTGGGGCCAGTTGACATAACTTAGTTCAGAAAAATTAACATTTCATTTCTGAGAGTGTATAAAGTAATTATGATTTAACTATTGTTATTGTGTTGTTTAAAATTGAACCTTTATTCAGATGTCATCATATTTTACAAAACATTTACATTTAGCATCAGGACTTTGCATTTGTGCAAGTTTAAAGACTGAAATAAACTAAATGGCCTTCAAAAACCAAAAGTTGATTAACAAAAAGTTCATCAACTAGATTTATATATTCATTCTACTCTAGACAAACACATCTTGATGGGTTACACATGTTTTATTTGCACACATTTTATTTCATGTTTCATCGACATTTGACAATTTTTCAATTCAGACACTTAAAAAAAAGTTTCTTGCACATGTTGCGTATTTTTGTTAAATTCAGTCCGTACAGTAAGGGGTTGAAGAGCGGCTGACATGTGATAAAGTATAAAGACAGAAACACACGAATCACCGAGGGAACTCTGCTCACATCAAACCTGCTCTGTAATACCTCAATGAAACAACCACAGGAGAAGTTGATGAGAGAAGCCAGGTGAGGTGAGCAGGTACTGATAGCTTTCTGTCTGGTCTGTTTGGATCCACTGAAACACACTTTGAGAATCCTGATATAACTGTAAAGGTTTAACACCATGAGACCAGCTAAGATAATAAAAGTGTAAAAGAGTCCATAGATGTTATTGACAGTTACACTAGAACATGCCAGTTTCACCACAGAGTAATTGTCACAGTAAACTTTGTTAATGATGTTTCCACACAGCTGTAAAGAGGCGTTCAGCGATATCATGACAATCATGTTAAGAATAGGGAATAACCACGATACAGCAATTAGCACGGCCACTTTGTTGGATGTCATATTTTCTCTGTATTTTAGAGGATGACAGATGGCAAGGTATCTGTCGTAAGACATGGCAGCCAAGCTATAAAACTCTACATTTCCATACATGTACAAACAGAAAATCTGCAGGAAGCAAAAAGAAACAGAAACAGTGTGAATGTCAGAGAGTATGTGAAGCAGCAAGGCTGGAAACAAACCTGTACTACCATACAGTTCATTTACAAACAGGCTGCACAGAAACAGGTACATAGGTTCATGTAAGCTTCTGTTCATACAGATAATCACTATCAGCAGCACATTGGCAACGATGATGGAAACATACAACAGCAGAGAAATCAGAAAATATATGTATTTAAATAGCCCAGTGTCAGTGTAGGCAGTGAGTACGAAATAAGAAACTTGTGAAGAGTTCATCATGGTCCTTGTCCGTTTGGTTGCACCAGGTAAAAATTTTCACAGATGTCAAGATGTCACATTGTTTTGTAGATGTAGAGAGAATAAATATGAAAACTACACAACCTTGAGTTTACATACAGAACAGAGACAAACCTGAAACAGACCTTAAACCAGATATGATGGCAGTGTTGAAATTGTAACTGAGGTGAGACACTTCACCTTCTTCCTTTAATCCTCTTAAGTCAAGTGTTGGCCACGTCACGAGGCTTTCCTGCTTCTCAAGGGAAACATCTAAAGGTGTGATGCAATTTACTGGTCACACAAGTAAGGCAGCAGTGATTCATTTATTAGAGTAAAAAAAGAAGGAAAATAATAAAAAAAAAAATACTGTATTGACCCAACTGTATTTTTTTCTAGAAAAAATTCTGAAAAAGTTAGGTCGTCTTATGTTTGGGGTCCAGAGACCCGGGGGGCTAAACTACGGAGGCCTGGAAAGCTCAAGTGAAATTTTTTTTTTTTTTTTTTTTTTTTCATCTTCACGCTCACGTTGTATAACATCGTGAATGCGATTTACTAAAGCTTGGCCATGAGATAATTCACTTTCAGTAGCGGGATGGTTTATGTGGAGCTGTCAGTTTTAGAGTGATGCTGTTTATTATTCTTAGAACAAGGTAGATAAGGAAAGTCAGATCCAAAATCAGATCCGTAACTTTGGGATAGAATTAGCTCTAAGGGCTGGGTCAGGTGGGGCTCATGTCGTGGCTGGTGGAGCAGCTGCCTCATCATCACAAAGATACAAAAAAAAATTTCACTTGAGCTTTCCAGCTGAACCAACAAGTGGCATTAAAACGTCCTTTCCCTAAACGAGTTAGAGCTTCTTCTTTTCTCTCTCACACACCAGAGTCTTGGAGAGATGCGACCATGACATGGAGACTCACAAGAAAACAGTGATTCAAACACTGAACAAGTAAACAAACAGCAGGAGAGACAGTGTTTTTCAGACACAGACAAGACTATGACCCCATCATAGTCTAATTATCCCCATAGTTTCAAAAGCAGGCCAGTGATAATTGTTTTGCAGGCATTATGACACTTGGTAGCTCTAATGCTAATGCTAACGCTCGAATGCATGTTCAAAATCTAAGAGGTACCTGTGTAGATGAGAGGTTATGACATACCACATTGGTATATATACCTTGTTCTCCAGTTCGAGTCCTGACCCAGACCAGTTTCCCTGCATGTGCTCTCCTCCATCCCTGTCTCTCTACACTGTCTCATTAAAAGGCCAAAAATCCCCAACAATTTATGATTAAAAAAAAATCCAACTTCTAGATGATGCATTCTGGATACTACAGGTCATGTGCATGTTTAATAATTGTTCCAAAACTGGGTCTTGAAAAAGGGTCATCTTATAATCAGGGTCATCTTATATTAGGGTCAGTACAATATACATCTGAATAAGTGACAGGAGTATCCAAGAGTGAATCAGACATTTGTGGTGGTTGTTAATTGGGTTTGTGATTAAGTCAAAATGGCCTGAAGGAAGTAGCTCACTCTCAACCATGATGGAGTCGTTCTGGCAGTTTGTGGTGAAGGTGGCATCACTCTGGATCTTCAGTGTCTGGTTTGAAATGTTCCAGAGGCAGGTTGGTCTGGGTGATATACTTGGTACATCACATTGTGGTGGTGAACAAATCTTTTCTGTTGTCCTGTGGGCCCTTTCTACATTCAAGGTTAAGCTTAAAACTTTCCTCTGTGATAAAAAATTATAGTTCCTGTACTACTTCCTGTAGTTAAGCTGCTATAGGATTAGGCTGTGAGGGAACTTATGATGCATTGTGTACTTCTACTGTCTCCTTATTCATTCATTTCACAAAACTGGATGTCATTAACTTTGTTTCTTCGTGCTCCTGTGGTTGGTGTTACTAATTTCCTCAGGACTTCAGTAGTCATTAACCCTCTGTACCAGGGGCCTGTACATCCTGAGTGGCACACAAAGTTAACCTCCATCATCATCTTGATGAATACATAGTGACTGGCAATTACTGAGTAAAAGAGCTTTCTTCATCAACGTGGAACCAGGCAACTGAATCCAGAATTCACCTCAAGATTCAACCCGATTTCATGAAACACCATAACGACCCTTAAGGTCTCCAGTGACTACAACAACCAACAGGATGGCTGGTAAGGCCAAAAACCCATGTGACATTAATGATCATGAATTTTAGATAATTCAAAATGAGACTGTGGCTGAAGTGACCGAAGTTAAATTCTTGGATGGGATGTCTGGACAATTGGATTTAACTGTATCAACCAACTAGATTAAGATTTGGACATTGATTCAGATTTCTTTTGGACAACATTGGTGAAAGTGACAGGAAGACGCAAAAACAAGTGTAGCAGCATCATGGCCTCACCATCAGTGCAATAATTAACTAACTCCAATTTACAATAAGACCCAGCTCAATGACTCCCTAGATGGAAGAGAGTGACAACAACCTACAAACAACTCTCTAGGCCTCTAGTGACCCCCACCTACAGGATATGGCCGGGAGACTGGATTGTTGTGGTGTGGAAGTTTTCCCTGTGGAGATCTTAAACTTCTTTTGTTTTCAGGTCCCCAAAGATGTTACTCAAGTAGCCATTGATCTTATGTACTGTGGTCCTGTAGATCCTGAAAACATTTAAGGTTAGAATCAAATATTTTATTTAGAATCAAAAAGTGTTTTTATCAGGTCTTTGTTAAAGAAAGACATCCCTCCTCCCCACGAGAGAGGTTTTTAAGAACCTTCTGAGGCATTATACATCCAACCAACATTTTATTGTGTATACGTCACATCACAGAACAAGGATCAAAACCCGGTTCAAACAATTTCTTTCACCTTTAAGCTGCTTTTGAATTAGGCTGGGAGAACTCCAAATACACCATTATATCTATGGTGTAATAAATTGTAGAAACAAAACTTTCTAATATGATGAGCAAATGTTCCACATTCAGATCTTTTCCTTACAAATCACATCACTGAAGATGTTATAGCCAGTGTTTAAAAAGTAATATATTATATATATATATATATATATATATATATATATATATATATATATATATATAATAATTTAAATTTACATTTAACGACACAATGTAAAGTTCTATGTTAAAGCACCACAGAGGCGGTTACATTAAAGAAAACCAGCCGATCTGTTAAATGGTAGCTGTATATTTAAAATCAGACTTTTACAAGTGACACGGATTTTGGACAGATTTAGTCCATATATTAGGGGGTTGAAGAACGGCTGGAATGCTAGAAAATATAATGATAGAAAAATACGCAACACATGAGGTAAATTGTTCATGTTGAACCTGCTCTGTAACAATTCAGACGCAGCCCCAAAGGAGAAGTTGACGATAGAGGCCAGGTGAGGTGTGCAGGTACTGACAGCTTTCTGTCTCGTCTGTGTGGATCCTGAAAAACACACTTTAAGGATCCTCATGTAGGTGTAAAGAATCAAAATGAAAGGACCACTAACAAAAGCAAGACTCAAAAGTAATCCACGTAGGTTAATGGCAAAAGAGCCAGAACAGGCCAGTTTCACAATAGAGGAGTTGTGACAGTAAACTTTGTTAATGATGTTTCCACACAGCTGCAACTGAGCAGTTGATAACAGTGCAATACAATTCACAAGAAGTGGTGGTAACCATACCACAGCAAGAAGCATTGCAACTTTGTTGTATGTCATCATTGTGTTGTATTGCAGAGGGAAACAGATGGCAAGATATCTGTCATAAGACATGATGGCTAAATTTAAATATTCAACACTGGTATAAGAGTATAAGCAGAAGCTTTGCATGAAACAGAAAAAGGCAGAAACAGTGTGAATGTCAGAGAGGATGTGAAGCAGCAGCGATGGAAACAACCCTGTACTACCATACAGTTCATTTACAAACAGGCTGCACAAGAACAGGTACATAGGCTCATGTAAGCTTCTGTTCATACAGATGATCACTATCAACAGCACGTTAGCAAAAATTATTATTATATATAACAACATGACAATCAGGAAATAGAAATATTTAAAATATCCAGTGTCAAAATAGGCAGCCAGAGTGAAATATGAAACCTGTGAAGAATTTATCATGATCCTCGTCATGTAAACAGAATTCAGTTTAAAGACACAAACCAGATAATGAAGAAAACCTTTGTGAGAGAATTTCAAACTCACCACTGTTTTCATGACAGACAGTATAAGGCTAAGATCAGAAATAACAGAATCACAGTTGGTTCATAACATGAGGATCCTAACAGTAACCACTGCCACCTCCCAGCTGTTGCAGCGAGACTGAGAATCCCTCCTAACTGAGCTAAAGCTCTGCTTCTACTTCTTTTAACCTTTTCACGTCAGAGGATGCCCACGTGAGCAACATTACCTCACTGACTCAGCAACCATGAAGTTACTCCGCTCTCTGACTTTAAGAGAAAAGTCTGGAGACGAGGTGCTGAAGTCTGGGTATGAAGTTGCACAGGGCCAAAGTTGCACTGGTTGCCAAGTGAGAAGGACAAGCTACCAAGGACAAGCCATTTGGTTTATTTGAATACACCAGATGGATCCTGTTTTCAAGGTCCAGAGTCATTTGGAATCAGTGTCAGTCTGACGTGGCGGACGCTTGTTGTGAGTTTAATGTTCAAACATTCTGCTTCCATACCAGCATGTTTTGGTGACAAAGTCCTTCATCTAGGGACAGAGGCAGGACCTTAGGCCAAGTGTCTGCAGGTTTTATACTAGTTGCTTTGGAGTCATGGTATTCAAAAACAAACTGAAATAATCAAAAAGTACTCTGACATAGGAGTTGGAGCTTAGCAGGTGAGTGAGGACACTATGACACATGAGAGAGATGGTGTCATCTATTGGATTTGTAGGCAAACTGGTATTGGTTCAGTGTTAAAACACTGACTACAACTTTGGAGAAAATCATGTGGGTAGAGTGAAATTTGTGGACAAGACAAAAAATTTTAGGAAATCTTCTGACAGCCTCTCACTCTGGCCTATACTCTGGCGTGAACATTCTTTCTTTATCAACATGGAATGATCCTGAATCCAGAATTCACCTCAAGATTCAACCCAATTTCATGGAAGACCATAACGACCTAAAACCCATGGGACATCAATGATCATGAATTTTAGATAATTCAAAATGAGACTGTGGCTGAAGTGACTGAAGATAATTTCTTGGATGGGGTGTCTGGACAATTGGATTTAACCGTATCAACCTACTTGATTCAGATTTGGACATTGATTCAGATTCCTTTTGGACAACGTTGGTGAAAATGACAGGAAGACCCCAAAACAAGTGTAGCAGCATCATGGCCTCACCAACAGTGCAGCAATTAATTGACTTCAATTTACAGTGAGATTCAGGTCAGCTCAATGACTCCCTAGATAGAAGAGAGAGTCAACAACCTACAAATCACCCCAACAACTCTCTAGACCTCTAGTGACCCCAACAACCTACAGGATATGGTCAGGAGACTGGATTGTGGTGGTATGAGAAGGTTTCCCTGTGGAGATCTTAAATTTCCTTTGTTTTTAGTTGTATCCCCAAAGATATTACTCGAGTAGCCATTAACCTTATGTACCGGGGTCCTGTAGATCCTGAATGCTGCATGAAGTCAACCTCTATCTTGGTGAATTCATTTTAAAGAGAGTGGCAAATTTGTCCATTTGAACAAGTCTCAAGAGCTCCACTGTTGGCTAGCTGCACTTAAATACTGCAGTCCACTTTTGGGATGAAGAGTGACCACTTTTTCATTTCTGATTATGTAGAGGACAGAGGTTTTGATGCGTGTGGAGGATTTATTACACCCACCTTAAATTGGCACCAAGCAGGATATGTCCCAGTAGCTCCTCAGGTAGATGAAGGAACAAGGAACAAGGCTTCTCACCAAGGTTGAATTGTACAGGAAACAAGAGCAAGCCCTCAGACAAGCTTTAAATGCTGTCATCACTGGCAGCCGCCACCAACTAGAAGCTACACAAACACTGAAAAACTAAACCTGAATGAGAACAAATCCCATTTTAATGACCTGAAGAGGAAAAACTGAGGGTTTGTTCTGACTATTTTGTTTGCACCTTTTGTATCTTAATTTATTAATCAGACCCCAAATTTACACCAAGAGTGTAAATCTGTTTCAGTCTGTCTTCAGCCCATATCTTTTATTTCTTTTATGTTTCTGATTGGGACTTCTTTCTACTTTATCATGCTGTAACATTCAATTTTTTTTGGTATGTTTTAATATCGATCTAATCCAACAATCCAACTTTATTTATAAAGCACACACACACACAGCAATTAGTACAAATGTGATTTTAAGAGATTTAAAAACGGGAAGAGATGAGATACAGCCTGTCTAACCCCTAAAGACATCTTGCTTCAAAGTTGTCCCTAACGAAGTTTTGACCAGCTGACACAGATTAACCATTGACTTGAATGGAGGCTATTTTCAGCAGCAAATGTGGTGCTGATGGTGCTGGTTTCAGAGTCATTTGTTTCTTAATTAGCTAAGTTCATAAATACAAAATGACCAGTACAACTCAAAATGTTTCCCAATAATATCAGATTTATTCCTTTTTCAAGATCAAAAGAAAAACAACAAAGAGAGGGTGTCAAATCAAACAACTCTCAATGTTTTTCCTTTAGACAAAGTCACACATCTTCATATCAGGAGGCCACATCATATCTTAAAGAGCTCATAGTTCCTTGTCATCCAAATAGATTACTGTGATCACAAACAGGTTTACAGGTTTGCAGGTTTACTTGTTATTCCTAGAGTGTCTAAGAGCAGAATGGGAGTAGAGCCTTCAGTTATCAGACTCCTCTCTGATTGAACCAGTTCCCAGTTTGGGCCCAGGAGGCAGACACCCTTTCTACATAGACTGAAAGGACTAAAAACTTTCCTGTGTGATAAAAACTTGTAGCTTCATGCGAGTCCTGGACCTTCTTTTAGTTAAAGGTGACAGAGAATCAAAAGCCATTTTTCCCCCTCGTCTTTGTTGAAGAACAGTCATCTACCCACATTTAGGGTCATGTGAAAAGTGCTAGAAATTCTGAATATCTCCTTCTCATAGAAATTTCTCTTGTATCATAGAAATGTATAACATCCCCACCCTAAAATTGCTTTCTGAGAAGGAGCTTCTGAGACATTACACATCCAGCCAACATTTTATTGTGTATATGTCACATCACAGAACAAGGATCAAACCCCCATTCAACCATTCTCTGTCACCTTTAAGCTGCTTTTGAATTAGGCTGGGAGAACTCCAAATACACCATTATATCATTATGGTGTAAAAAAAATGGTAGAAACAAAAGTTTCTAACATGTTGATCAAATGTTTCAAATTCAGATCTTTTCCTTAAAAATCACATCACTGAACATGTTAAAGCTCCGTGTTTAAAAAAGTAATATAGGTTGGAAAATAATTTAAATTTACATTTAATGACACAATGTAAAGTTCTATGCTAAAGCACCACAGAGGCGGTTACATTAAAGAAAACCAGCCGATCTGTTAAATGGTGGCTGCTAAAATCAGACTTTTACACGTGACACGGATTTTGGACAGATTTAGTCCATATATTAGGGGGTTGAAGAACGGCTGGAATGCTAGAAAATATAATGATAGAAAAATACGCAACACATGAGGTAAATTGTTCATGTTGAACCTGCTCTGTAATAATTCAGACGCAGCCCCAAAGGAGAAGTTGAAGATAGAGGCCAGGTGAGGTGTGCAGGTACTGACAGCTTTCTGTCTCGTCTGTGTGGATCCTGAAAAACACACTTTAAGGATCCTCATGTAGGTGTAAAGAATCAACATGAAAGGACCACCAACAACAGCAAGACTCACAAGTAATCCACGTAGGTTAATGGCAAAAGAGCCAGAACAGGCCAGTTTCACAATAGAGGAGTTGTGACAGTAAACTTTGTTAATGATGTTTCCACACAGCTGCAACTGAGCAGTTGATAACAGTGCAATACAATTCACAAAAAGTGGTGGTAACCATACCACAGCAAGAAGCATTGCAACTTTGTTGTATGTCATCATTGTGTTGTATTGCAGAGGGAAACAGATGGCAAGATATCTGTCATAAGACATGATGGCTAAATTTAAATATTCAACACTCCCATAAGAGTATAAGCAGAAGCTTTGCATTAAACAGAAAAAGGCAGAAACAGTGTGAATGTCAGAGAGGATGTGAAGCAGCAGGGATGGAAACAACCCTGTACTACCATACAGTTCATTTACAAACAAGCTGCACAAGAACAGGTACATAGGCTCATGTAAGCTTCTGTTCATACAGATGATCACTATCAACAGCACGTTGGCACAGATTATTATTATATATAACAACATGACAATCAGGAAATAGAAATATTTAAAATATCCAGTGTCAAAATAGGCAGCCAGAGTGAAATATGAAACCTGTGAAGAATTTATCATGATCCTCGTCATGTAAACAGAATTCAGTTTAAAGACACAAACCAGATAATGAAGAAAACCTTTGTGAGAGAATTTCAAACTCACCACTGTTTTCATGACAGACAGTGTAAGGCTGAGATCAGAAATAACAGAATCACAGTTGGTTCATAATATGAGGATCCTAACAGTAACCACTGCCACCTCCCAGCTGTTGCAGCGAGACTGAGAATCCCTCCTAACTGAGCTAAAGCTCTGCTTCTACTTCCTTTAACCTTTTCACGTCAGAGGATGCCCACGTGAGCAACATTACCTCACTGACTCAGCAACCATGAAGTTACTCCACTCTCTGACTTTAGGAGAAAAGTCTGGAGACGAGGTGCTGAAGTCTGGGTATGAAGTTGCACAGGGCCAAAGTTGCACTGGTTGCCAAGTTAGAAGGACAAGCTACAGCAATTTGGTTTATTTGAATACACCAGTTGGATCCTGTTTTCAAGGTCCAGAACATTTAATCATTTGGAGTCAGTGTCAGTCTGACGTGGCGGATGCTTTTTCTGAGTTGAGTGTTCAAACATTCTGTTTCTGTACCAGCATGTTTTGGTGACAAAGTCCTTCATCTAGGGACAGAGGCAGGACTTTAGGCCAAGTGTCTGCAGGTTTTATGCTAGTTGCTTTGGAGTCATTGTATTCAAAAACAAACTGAAGTAATCAAAAAGCATTCGGACATAGGAGTTGGAGCTTAGCAGGTGAGTGAGGACATTATGAAGCATGAGAGAGATGGTGTTGTCTATAGATCTATCGGATTTGTAGGCAAACTGGTATTGGTCCAGTGTTAAAACATAGTAAGAGATATTTGTTTAATGTTGAAGCTGAGTAAATATATTAGATATTTATGATGTTAGATCTCCAGGATTACCCCTACACAGGGGGCACACTCCGAGTGCCTATCTGAATGATTATTTTAGTAACGTTACTGGTAGGGTGGCCCTAGAGTTTAATGACTATTAACATGCTTTAGAGCCATATCATAATCAAATATAGTATCATATAAGAATGCACTCGTGAGCATCATTAACACAATTTCTAATTATATTTCTAATTCTATATCCTCCATTTATGTCACTCATCTAAAACCATTTGATATTTTAGAAAGGGTTGGTAGAAAATCTGTTTTGTCTCCCATAGAATCTAAGTACTGAAGTAAGACAGGAATACATACTGAAAACATTATGCTTCTACTTAAATGAAGATCCTGACAACACTGTTAAGAAGTACATGGTGATTTATGAAACTGTTAAACAACCATAGCTTTTAACAGAGCTTTTTTTTTTTCTTTTAACAAAAATTTTTGTATCTCCTCCCTGTTTTTGATTTCCGTCTAAATATATATGGTCACAAGTTTATAAATTAGAAAAGACACTGCAGGCTAATAATTTAAATCACCCCTGTAAAAAAAATTTAAAAAAATCAAACATGGAACTTGAGTATGTTATATTATGTTATATTATATTAGTTTATGAAGCCGTGTCTGCAAACCACGGTACAGCAGAGCTCTGTGGCCCAAACAAGTGTTTCCTAATGATAATGTAGATTTATTGTTCATCTTGGCTTTTTTCTTTTTCTTTTTTTTCCGTTACTGACAAGAAAAACACAGAAACAAACTGCATGAGTAAATTCCCATCAAGACTGTGGATGAGAACTTGGATTTCTGTTCAAGGGGAAGAAATTTGTTCTTTTGGACTATGGACTGATGCTGGGGACACAATTGTAAAGTTTAAAGATATATTTTTTTGTTGGTCTGTAATTGTGTCATTTGACAGTTTGGAGTTTGGGAGTATTTGGAGTTGGATTTCATGAAAGTGGAGTTCTGGTCTTTTAAAATTAGCATTTTTTTTTCACACGTGCTATGTTCAGCAATTGATGGCCTGCTTGAGGAGTTACATTTCATTTTGATGTCAGCAGCACTGCCTTTATCACACAGTGCAGCTTTTAACATTTTCAATAAGCATAATCTGGTCATAGTGCATGTTTATGTCATCTATAAAATGTAAATGTACATTTTCATATTCATATTTTCTGTGAATGTGGGCAGTAGATGTGGGCAGTACATTAAAGAAAACCAGCCGATCTGTTAAATGGTAGCTGTATATTTAAAATCAGACTTTTACAAGTAACACGGATTTTGGACAGATTTAGTCCATATATTAGGGGGTTGAAGAACGGCTGGAATGCTAGAAAATATAATGATAGAAAAATACGCAACACATGAGGTAAATTGTTCATGTTGAACCTGTTCTGTAATAATTCAGACGCGGCCCCAAAGGAGAAGTTGAAGATAGAGGCCAGGTGAGGTGTGCAGGTACTGACAGCTTTCTGTCTAGTCTGTGTGGATCCTGAAAAACACACTTTAAGGATCCTCATGTAGGTGTAAAGAATCAAAATGAAAGGACCACCAACAACAGCAAGACTCAAAAGTAATCCACGTAGGTTAATGGCAAAAGAGCCAGAACAGGCCAGTTTCACAATAGAGGAGTTGTGACAGTAAACTTTGTTAATGATGTTTCCACACAGCTGCAACTGAGCAGTTGATAACAGTGCAATACAATTCACAAGAAGTGGTGGTAACCATACCACAGCAAGAAGCATTGCAACTTTGTTGTATGTCATCATTGTGTTGTATTGCAGAGGGAAACAGATGGCAAGATATCTGTCATAAGACATGATGGCTAAATTTAAATATTCAACACTGGCATAAGAGTATAAGCAGAAGCTTTGCATGAAACAGAAAAAGGCAGAAACAGTGTGAATGTCAGAGAGGATGTGAAGCAGCAGGGATGGAAACAAACCTGTACTACCATACAGTTCATTTACAAACAGGCTGCACAGGAACAGGTACATAGGTTCATGTAAGTTTCTGTTCATACAGATAATCACTATCAACAACACGTTGGCACAGATTATTATTATATATAACAACAAGACAACCAGGAAATAGAAATATTTAAAATATCCAGTGTCAAAATAGGCAGCCAGAGTGAAATATGAAACCTGTGAAGAATTCATCATGATCCTCGTCATGTAAACAGAATTCAGTTTAAAGACACAAACCAAAAAATGAAGAAAACCTTTGTGAGAGAATCTCAAACTCACCACTGTTTTCATGACAGACAGTGTAAGGCTGAGATCAGAAATAACAGAATCACAGTTGGTTCATAACATGAGGATCCTAACAGTAACCACTGCCACCTCCCAGCTGTTGCAGCGAGACTGAGAATCCCTCCTAACTGAGCTAAAGCTCTGCTTCTACTTCCTTTAACCTTTTCACGTCAGAGGATGCCCACATGAGCAACATTACCTCACTGACTCAGCAACCATGAAGTTACTCCGCTCTCTGACTTTAGGAGAAAAGTCTGGAGACGAGGTGCTGAAGTCTGGGTATGAGGTTGCACAGGGCCAAAGTTGCACTGGTTGCCAAGTGAGAAGGACAAGCTACAGCAATTTGGTTTATTTGAATACACCAGTTGGATCCTGTTTTCAAGGTCCAGAACATTTAATCATTTGGAGTCAGTGTCAGTCTGACGTGGCGGATGCTTTTTCTGAGTTGAATGTTCAAACATTCTGCTTCTGTACCAGCATGTTTTGGTGACAAAGTCCTTCATCTAGGGACAGAGGCAGGACTTTAGGCCAAGTGTCTGCAGGTTTTATGCTAGTTGCTTTGGAGTCATTGTATTCAAAAACAAACTGAAGTAATCAAAAAGCATTCGCACATAGGAGTTGGAGCTTAGCAGGTGAGTGAGGACATTATGAAGCATGAGAGAGATGGTGTTGTCTATAGATCTATCGGATTTGTAGGCAAACTGGTATTGGTCCAGTTTGTAAACACAGTAAGAGATATTTGTTTAATGTTGAAGCTGAGTAAATACATTAGATATTTATGATGTTAGAGCTCCAGGATTACCCCTACACAGGGGGCACACTCCGAGTGCCTATCTGAGTAATTATTTTAGTAACGTTACTGGTAGGGTGGCCCTAGAGTTTAAAGACTATTATCAGTCCCACTTTTTAATGGCAGCTCACCTCTTATTGATCTGTGCACTTGGTGTTGTGCGCATTGTTATGTCTAGTCATTCATTTTCAATTGGGAGAATGTGGCACAGTTTTTTGCGAATTATGTCATGATAAATTTGGTTTGGTTTTTGGAGAAAAAATTCATAGTCTGGCCAACACACACTTTTTGATGTATAATTTGTCTTGGTGCGATCAGCGGTCACAACATTATTAACGTTCAAAGTAGGAGAAAACCAGGAGAAAACCAGGCGCTGCTCATCACCTGCCCAATACAATCCCAACAGTGAGGCATGGTGGTGGCAGCACATGCAGGACAACACGACTGGTTGCAATTGAAGGAAAGATGAATGCGACCAAGTCCAGAGATATCCCTGAAGAAAACCCTTTTCCAGAGTGGTCAGGACCTCAGACTGGGCTGAAGGTTCACCTTCCAACAAGACAATGACCCTAAGCACACAGCTAAAGTAACGAAGGAGTGGCTTCGGAACAACTCTGTGACTGTTCTTGAATGGCCCAGCCAGAGTCCTGACTTATAGTTTTTCGCAGTCGTTTTGGTTGCACATCTGTTACTGCATTTCTCAAAACAATCACTGCTAACTTCACCACATAGTGGATTAGCTGTAAAAGCGTGTATCTTTGTCAAAATGCCTCTTTTATGGCTCAAAACCAAGTATTTATGTCAATAAAACTCAGAATGTTGAGTCATTATGTTATTGTATATGAATTTGGTAGTCAGATGACTTTGTCATATTGTCACTTATGACAGTTTACTATGTAGGTATTTTTTATAATGCAAAGATTCAGATCTTGCCGACAGTTCACGTCTCCCACAATCTAATAGCATTATTTCTACAAATGGTGCAAAGGTCCAGACAGTACAGAGACCGGATGGCTCTCTACTTAGGGCCATCCAGACTCTGTAAGTTGGACGCGTTCGCCAGGGCTGCCCTTTGTCACCGCTCCTGTTCATAATTTTTATGGACAGGATTTCTAGGCGCAGCCGAGGGATAGAGGGTGTCGTGTTCAGTGGCCTCAGACTCCCATCTCTGCTTTTTGCAGATGACGAGGTTCTGTTGGCATCATCAAGCACTGACCTTCAGCGCGCAATGGGGCAGTTCGCAACCAAGTGTGAAGTGGCTGAGTTGGGAATCAGCACCTCCAAGTCCGAGGCCATGGTTCTCGACTGGAAAAGGATGGAGTGCCCACTCCGGGTCATGGAGGAGTTGTTGCTTCAAGTGGAGGAGTCTCGGAGTATCTCGGGGTCTTGTTCACGAGTGATGGGAAATCGCAGTGGGACGAGGACAGATGGATTTGGGTGGCGTCTGCAGTGATGCAGACGCTGCTCCAATCCGTTGTGGTGAAGAGGGAGCTGAGCCGTAAGGCGAGGCTCTCAATTTACAGTTCATCTATGTTCCAACCCTCACCTATGACCACGAGCTATGGATAGTGGCTGAAATGACTTTCCTCCACAGGGTGGCCGGGCTCAGCCTTAGAGATAGGGTGAGGAGCTTGGACATCCAGGAGGAGCTCGGAGTAGAGCCGCTGCTCCTCCACATCGATAGGGGCCAGTTGAGGTGGCTAGGGCATCTAATCAGGATGTCCCCTGGACGCCTGCCTGTTGTGGGCATGCCCATCCGGGAGTAGGCCCTGGGGGAGACCCAGGACATGCTGGAGAGACTATGTCTTGAACCTGGTCTGGGAATGCCTTGGGTTCACCCTGGAGGAGTTAGTGGAAGTGGCTGGGGAGAGGGGGTCTGGGCCTCCCTCCTGAAGCTGCTGCCACGATGACCCGGATCCTCCAGATAAGCGGGAGAAGACAAGACGAGATGCAAATGTCATCTTGAGGACACAATAGTTCTCTCAGCATTTGGCTCTTCATCCAGCCTCAGTCTTTGTAACACTGATATAACACACTGACTGATAATATAGCAGCATGGATGTTTTTGCATCCTATGCATTGCGACTGCTCTAATTGAGCACCTATAATAGCCACTCCCTGCAGGTGGAACTACCTATTGTTATAAATGCACCAAAGCAACAGAGAAAAACTTTAAACCCAGTTGAGCATCTCTGAAGAGACCTGAAAATGGTTGTTCACCAGTGTTCACCATCCAACCTGACAGAACTGGAGAGGGTGTGCAAGGAGGAATAGCAGATGTTCCCCAAATACAGGTGTGAAAAACTTGTTGCATCACTCCCAAGAAGATGCTTCAACTCAATGCCGAGCAAAGGGCCGGAAAACTTGTGACCATGTGGTGTTTTTGTTCTTTAATAAATTAGCAAAAATGTCTACAATTCTGTGTTTTTCTGTCAATATGGGGTGCTGGGTGTACATTAATCAGGAAAAAGTGAACTTAAATGATTTTAGCAAATGGCTGCAATATAACAGAGTGAAAAATTTAAGGGGGTCTAAATACTTTCCATACCAAGTGTACAATAAAAACTTGTTTGACTTAAGTGTTTTTGATAGAACTACAATTAGTGTAATATACTGAGCTTATTCTCATTTGTCAGATGGACATACACACATACAATCACACACACACACACACACACATGCACACGCAGACACACAAGATCTGTGTTTGTGTCCCTCTTATGTTAAGCTCAGATTAATGAGCCCTACAGGCCATTAATAATACAAAGAAGTTAAAACTTGTAATCTTCACAAGAACTCAAGTCGACTAAAAAAATCACACAAGTAGCAACAATATATGAGTTATTACAGTTTTTATTATGTATCTTAATGGAACGGTCATTTTTGACCAGGAACATAACATTGTTTAACATTAAATGAACACAACATGAGGGTCTATGCTGAGAATAAACTAAATCAATACATGCAGTTTTTCTAATTTAAAAGATTTGACTTTTAGCAGAAACAAGATTTTTACACATCACACGTATTTTGGATATATTCAGTCCGTACATCACAGGATTAAAGAGCGGTGGACATGTTAGAAAATATAATGATAAAAAGATTCGCAGCATGTTGGGTAAATGACTCATATTAAACCTGCTCTGTAAGATTTCAAAGAAACAACCAATAGAGAAGTTGAGCAGAGAAGCCAGGTGAGGTGTGCAGGTACTGACAGCTTTTCTTCTGGTTTCTTTAGATCCAGAGAGACAGATTTTAAGGATCCTGATGTAAGTGTAAAGAATTAAAATGATAAGACCTAAGATGAAGGTAAACATATGAAGAAATCCATATATGTTGTTGGCACTAGTGTCAGAACAAGCAAGTTTCACTATAGAGTAGTTGTCACAGTAAACTTTGTTAATGATGTTTCCACACAGCTGTAAAGGAGCACTGAGAGAAATCATTACAGCAACTTCAGAAAAATTGAAAAACCATACGACAGCTATCAGAATGGCGACCTTGTTTGACGTCATACGTGTGTTATATTGCAGAGGATGACAGATGGCGAGATATCTGTCGTAAGACATGATGGTTAAGTTGCAAAATTGTACGTTTGCATATGTAAACAAACAGAAAATCTGTAGGAAACAGAGTGAAGCAGAAACAGTGTGAATGTCAGAGAGGATGTGAAGCAGCAGCAGTGGGAACAACCCTGTACTACCATACAGTTCATTTACAAACAGGCTGCAAAGGAACAGGTACATAGGTTCATGTAAGTTTCTGTTCACACAGATGATCACTATCAAAAGCATGTTGGCAAAGATTATTATTATATATAACAACAAGACAATCAAGAAACAGAAATATTTAAAATATCCAGTGTCAAAGTAGGCAGCCAGAATAAAATATGAACCATGTGTAGAGTTCATCATTATCTTCCTGTGGTCCATGTCAGATGAACATTTTACTCTGGGTTGTTAAATTATCATCAAGTCTTTGATCAACAGCATCATTAAAAACAAATGATATTTATTCTGCTCACAGTTAAAACATGAAATTAAAAGTGACTGATCAGGTTAACTTGATGGTGATAGTATACTATAATAATAGTAGAGATAATATGATGTTTATCTGAAAAACAGATGATGAGTCCGGACGTTCACCTGCTGACTCCTCCCAGAACTGCAGCTCTGTTTCAGCTCCTTTTAACCTTCACACTGCAGCAACTTGACGTCATAATCATCATCATTATCCTCACTACCACAGGAAACAGACAAACTGTTAGACTGTCAGCTTATTGCATATTGAATATTAATAATGGCTTCTGTGTGTCAACATATAAGATATGTCTTCATACAGAAGTCTAAACTAATCTACCAGGTCCGTCCAGTTCAGACCACGGCGCACCAATTCGGCACACAGAAGACTGTGCGGGACAGGAAGTTGTGCACAGAAACAAAATAAAACATCTGGTTATTTTTCAAATTAAAATAAACCGTGTTCACAGCGGATCATATTTACGTGCTCTGGGGGGTGGAAGCAGACCTGAAGTCAATGTTTTCAGACATCATTTCACCCCACTGACACAATATAGAAACTACACGCTGTCATATCGCACAACTGTACATAAAGTCACAAGATCTCATGATGCCAGCGCAGCCGAGGGATGGAGGGTGTCGTGTTCAGTGGCCTCAGACTCCCATCTCTGCTTTTTGCAGATGACGAGGTTCTGTTGGCATCATCAAGCACTGACCTTCAGCATGCACTGGGGCAGTTCGCAACCGAGTGTGAAGTTGCTGAGTTGAGAATCAGCACCTCCAAGTCGGAGGCCATGGTTCTGGACTGGAAAAGGATGGTGCCCACTCCAGGTCAGGGAGGAGTTGCTGCTTCAAGTGGAGGAGTTGAAGTATCTTGGGGTCTTGTTCATGAGTGATGGGAAATCAGAGGGGGACATGGACAGATGGATTTGGGTGGCGTCTGTAGTGATGCAGACACTGCTCCAATCTGTTGTGGTGAAGAGGGAGCTGAGCCGTAAGGCGAGGCTCTCAATTTACAGTTCTTGTTCTTCTTCAGAAAACTTGTGACCATGTGATATTTTGGTTTTTGTTCTTTAATAAATTAGCAAAAATGTCTACAATTCTGTGTTTTTCTGTCAATATGGGGTGCTGGGTGTACATTAATGTGGAAAAAGTGAACTTAAATGATTTTCGCAAATGGCTGCAAACACTTAAGTCAAATGGTTTGTTTGACTTAAGTGTTTTTGATAGAACTGCAATTAGTGTAATATACTGAGCTTATTCTCATTTGTCAGATGGACATACACACATACACTCACACACACACACACGCACAAGATCTGTGTTTGTGTCCATTTTATGTTAAGCTCAGATTAATGAGCCCTACAGGCCATTAATAATACAAAGAAGTTAAAACTTGTAATCTTCACAAGAACTCAAGTTGACTAAAAAAAATCATACAAGTAGCAACAATATATGAGTTATTACAGTTTTTATTATGCATCTTAATGGAACGGTCATTTTTGACCAGGAACATAACATTGTTTTACATTAAATGAACACAACATGAGGGTCTATGCTGAGAATAAACTAAATCAATACATGCAGTTTTTCTAATTTAAAAGATTTGACTTTTAGCAGAAACAAGATTTTTACACATCACACGTATTTTGGATATATTCAGTCCGTACATCACAGGATTAAAGAGCGGTGGACATGTTAGAAAATATAATGATAAAAAGATTCGCAGCATGTTGGGTAAATGACTCATATTAAACCTGCTCTGTAAGATTTCAAAGAAACAACCAATAGAGAAGTTGAGCAGAGAAGCCAGGTGAGGTGTGCAGGTACTGACAGCTTTTCTTCTGGTTTCTTTAGATCCAGAGAGACAGATTTTAAGGATCCTGATGTAAGTGTAAAGAATTAAAATGATAAGACCTAAGATGACGGTAAACATATAAAGAAATCCATATATGTTGCTGGCACTAGTGTCAGAACAAGCAAGTTTCACTATAGAGTAGTTGTCACAGTAAACTTTGTTAATGATGTTTCCACACAGCTGTAAAGGAGCACTGAGAGAAATCATTACAGCAACTTCAGAAAAAGGGAAAAACCATATGACAGCTATCAGAATGGCGACCTTGTTTGACGTCATACGTGTGTTATATTGCAGTGGATGACAGATGGCGAGATATCTGTCGTAAGACATGGCGGTTAAATTAAAAAATTGTACGTTTGCATATGTAAATAACCAGAAAATCTGTAGGAAACAGAGTGAAGCAGAAACAGTGTGAATGTCCGAGAGGATGTGAAGCAGCAGCAGTGGAAACAACCCTGTACTACCATACAGTTCATTTACAAACAGGCTGCAAAGGAACAGGTACATAGGTTCATGTAAGTTTCTGTTCACACAGATGATCACTATCAGCAGCAAGTTGGCAAAGATTATTATTATATATAACAACAAGACAATCAAGAAACAGAAATATTTAAAATATCCAGTGTCAAAGTAGGCAGCCAGAATAAAATATGAACCATGTGTAGAGTTCATCATTATCTTCCTGTGGTCCATGTCAGATGAACATTTTACTGTGGGTTGTTAAATTATCATCAAGTCTTGGATCAACAGCATCATTAAAAAAATATAATATTCATTCTGCTCACAGTTAAAACATGAAATCAAAAGTGACTGATCAGGTTAAGTTGATGGTGATAGTATACTATAATAATAGTAGAGATAATATGATGTTTATCTGAAAAACAGATGATGAGTCCGGACGTTCACCTGCTGACTCCTCCCAGAACTGCAGCTCTGTTTCAGCTCCTTTTAACCTTCACACTGCAGCAACTTGACGTCATAATCATCATCATTATCCTCACTACCACAGGAAACAGACACAACTGTCAGACTGTCAGCTTATTGCATATTGAATATTAATAATGGCCTTCTGTGTGTCAACATATCAGATATGTCTTCATACAGAAGTCTAAACTAATCTACCAGGTCCGTCCAGTTCAGACCACGGCGCACCAATTTGGCACACAGAAGACTGTGCGGGACAGGAAGTTGTGCACAGAAACAAAATAAAACATCTGGTTATTTTTCAAATTAAAATGAACCGTGTTCACGGCGGATCATATTTACGTGCTCTACACTTTGAAAATGTGATAATGGGGCGGAAGCAGACCTGAAGTCAATGTTTTCAGACATCATTTTACCCCACTGACACAATATAGAAACTACACGCTGTCATATCGCACAACTGTACATAAAGTCACGAGATCTCATGATGCCAGCCACAGCCACAACGCAAGCATTCTGCATTCAGTGTAAATCTGGAGTAAGACAAAGCAGCAGAAACTAAGTTTCACTGTGCTAGTTATATTAATGATATAGTTATCAGTAGACTCAGGGGCGCTGCCAGGAATTCTGGACCCTATGGAAGGATATGACAATGGGCCCCTAACATAATATGTTGATATTATATTTTAACTTTTTTTTTTTTTTTTGGCCCCTATCAGTCTGGGGTCCTTGGATCTCCCACTGGATGTAGAATGAGCGGCAGTAAACTATATTTATCATTTCAGATGCACAGTCCTGCTTCAACAGATATTTTGATAAAAGTAATTTAGAAGTAATGCAGAAGTAATGTAACGCATTATATTTTAGAGGCAGTAATATTATAATGTAACTAATTACTTTGAAATAATAGCAAATAGTAATCTATAATGTATTACATTTTGAAAGTAACTTGTCCAACACCGTTTAACATACAGTATAATAAGCTAAAAGTCTGATGATCATGTCAGTTTCCTGTGATAGTGACAACGATGATCATGATGATGATAATGATGATGATTATGACGTCAAGCTGCTGCAGTGTGAAGGTTAAAAGGAGCTGAAACAGAGCTGCAGTTCTGAGAGGAGTCACCAGGTGAACATCAGGCCTCATCATCTGTTTTTCAGATAAACTCTCTCTACTAACATTATATTATACTATCACCACAGTGAGTAGTTAATCTGATTGGTCACTTTCATGGTTTAACTGTGAGCAGAATGAATGTTATTTGTTTTTAATGATGCTGCTGATCCAAAACACAGACGTACAAGACTTGATGATAATTTAACAACCCACAGTAAAATGTTCATCTGACATGGACCACAGGAAGATCACAATGAACACTACACATGGTTCATATTTTATTCTGGCTGCCTACTTTGACACTGGATATTTCAAATATTTCTGTTTCATAATCGTCTTGTTGTTATATATAATAATAATCTTTGCCAACATGCTGTTGATAGTGATCATTTGTTTGAACAGAAACTTACATGAACCTATGTACCTGTTCCTTTGCAGCCTGTTTGTAAATGAACTGTATGGTAGTACAGGGTTGTTCCCACTGCTGCTGCTTCACATCCTCTCTGACATTCACACTGTTTCTGCTTCACTCTGTTTCCTGCAGATTTTCTGGTTATTTACATATGCAAACATACAGTTTTGCAACTTAACCATCATGTCTTACGACAGATATCTCGCCATCTGTCATCCTCTGCAATATAATACACGTATGACGTCAAACAAGGTCGCCATTCTGATAGCTGTCATATGGTTTTTCCCTTTTTCTGAAGTTGCTGTAATGGTTTCTCTCAGTGCTCCTTTACAGCTGTGTGGAAACATCATTAACAAAGTTTACTGTGACAACTACTCTATAGTGAAACTTGCTTGTTCTGATATAACTGTCAACAACGTCTATGGACTCGTTTACTCATTCATTATAATAGGTTGTGTCGTATTTGTGACCTTTTACACGTACATCAAGATCCTCAAAGTGTGTTTCAGTGGATGTAAACAGACCAGACAGAAAGCTATCAGCACCTGCACACCTCACCTGGCTTCTCTGCTAAACTTTTGCATCGGTGGTTTCTTTGAAGTGACGCAGAGCAGGTTTAATATGAACCGTTTACCCAACATCCTGCGGATATTTCTGTCTCTGTACTGGTTGACATGTCAGCCGCTTCTCAATCCCATTCTGTATGGTCTGAATTTATCCAAAATACGCATAATATGTAAAAGTCTTGTCTTTGGGAAAATGTAAACTCATAATAAGTCATGTTGATTTTTATTAATGTCAACATTAAAGACTCAAAAAATGTGCACAAATGTCTCTGTATCGTTTTTATTCAAACTTTATTTTAACTCAAGAACTCAAGAAATACAATGAGAGACCTAAGTAACATAAAAAGTTACTATAATTAAAGTCAAAGGAGGAAAATAATAAGTTCATCTGTTTTAAACCAGAACATCTTATGATGAAGTGTGAGAGGAGAATAAGAGATGGAACATCATGAGAAATATTTACTTGTACCGATATAAAGCAATTGCTGATCTGCATTTAAAAGGTAGATATTTGGAGATGTGTTTCACTTTGTGTAACTGAAGTCAAAGTCTTGTCCATAATCTAAATACGATGACTGGATAACTGGACCTGATATTACTGCAGGACCCTCAGGAGCTGAAGTCCTCACAGCACATGCAAACTCCCTACAACAGGGTCCATCAGGGGTCTTATAGGGTTACTGCAGGTCCTGAAGCCTCTGCTATGAGCAGTCCAGTCTATATAACCAAATCTGGCACAAGGTTAAACACTTTCACACTTTGGGTGTTGTCCTCCATTAAATTTTTTCATCACAAATCATGTTTGTGATTTTTGTAGACAGGACTTCAAGTGCTCTTCCAGTACTCTGGAATAAATTTTCCTCTGTTGGATTTGTAGGATGGTACCCAGATAATTGGAGCAAACCTTCTGGTTATGAAAACAGAACTACTTTGCCAGCACTATCCCTGATATAACACTGAAGAGCAGTGTCAAGAGGGACAACCCAATGATTTCTACATTATTTTAGCACTTCTACCAGAAATATAACCGTCAAATAAATTTTATATATATTCAGTCCGTACATCACAGGACTGAAGAGCGGTGGACATGTTAGAAAATATAATGATAAAAAGATTTGCAGCATGTTGGGTAAATGACTCATATTAAACCTACTCTGTAAGATTTCAAAGTAACAACCAATAGAGAAGTTGAGCAGAGAAGCCAGGTGAGGTGTGCAGGTACTGACAGCTTTTCTTCTGGTTTCTTTAGATCCAGAGAGACAGATTTTAAGGATCCTGATGTCAGTGTAAAGAATTAAAATGATAAGACCTAAGATGACGGTAAACATATGAAGAAATCCATATATGTTGTTGGCACTAGTGTCAGAACAAGCAAGTTTCACTATAGAGTAGTTGTCACAGTAAACTTTGTTAATGATGTTTCCACACAGCTGTAAAGGAGCACTGAGAGAAACCATTACAGCAACTTCAGAAAAAGGGAAAAACCATATGACAGCTATCAGAATGGCGACCTTGTTTGACGTCATACGTGTGTTATATTGCAGAGGATGACAGATGGCGAGATATCTGTCGTAAGACATGATGGTTAAGTTGCAAAATTGTACGTTTGCATATGTAAATAACCAGAAAATCTGCAGGAAACAGAGTGAAGCAGAAACTGTGTGAATGTCAGAGAGGATGTGAAGCAGCAGCAGTGGGAACAACCCTGTACTACCATACAGTTCATTTACAAACAGGCTGCAAAGGAACAGGTACATAGGTTCATGTAAGTTTCTGTTCACACAGATGATCACTATCAACATCAAGTTGGCACAGATTATTATTATATATAACAACAAGACAATCAAGAAACAGAAATATTTAAAATATCCAGTGTCAAAGAAGGCAGCCAGAATAAAATATGAACCATGTGTAGAGTTCATCATTATCTTCCTGTGGTCCATGTCAGATGAACATTTTACTGTGGGTTGTTAAATTTTCATCAAGTCTTGGATCAACAGCATCATTAAAAACAAATAATATATATTCTGCTCACAGTTAAAACATGAAATCAAAAGTGACTGATCAGGTTAACTTGATGGTGATAGTATACTATAATAATAGTAGAGATAATATGATGTTTGATGTTTGGGCCCATTGTCATATCCTATCGAAGGATATGACAATGGGCCCCTAGCATAATATGTTGATATAATATTCTGATAATTTTTTTTGTCCCCTATCAGTCTGGGGTCCTTGGATCTCCCACTGGATGTAGAATGAGCGGCAGTAAACTATATTTATCATTTCAGATGCACAGTCCTGCTTCAACAGATATTTTGATAAAAGTAACTCAGAAGTAATGCAGAAGTAATGTAACGCATTATATTTTAGAGGCAGTAATATTATAATGTAACTAATTACTTTGAAATAATAGCAAATAGTAATCTATAATGTATTACATTTTGAAAGTAACTTGTCCAACACCGTTTAACATACAGTATAATAAGCTAAAAGTCTGATGATCATGTCAGTTTCCTGTGATAATGACAATGATGATCATGATGATGATAATGATGATGATTATGACGTCAAGCTGCTGCAGTGTGAAGGTTAAAAGGAGCTGAAACAGAGCTGCAGTTCTGAGAGGAGTCATCAGGTGAACATCAGGCCTCATCATCTGTTTTTCAGATAAACTCTCTCTACTAACATTATATTATACTATCACCACAGTGAGTAGTTAATCTGATTGGTCACTTTCATGGTTTAACTGTGAGCAGAATGAATGTTATTTGTTTTTAATGATGCTGCTGATCCAAAACACAGACGTACAAGACTTGATGATAATTTAACAACCCACAGTAAAATGTTCATCTGACATGGACCACAGGAAGATCACAATGAACTCTACACATGGTTCATATTTTATTCTGGCTGCCTACTTTGACACTGGATATTTTAAATATTTCTGTTTCTTGATTGTCTTGTTGTTATATATAATAATAATCTGTGCCAACTTGCTGCTGATAGTGATCATCTGTGTGAACAGAAACTTACATGAACCTATGTACCTGTTCCTTTGCAGCCTGTTTGTAAATGAACTGTATGGTAGTACAGGGTTGTTCCCACTGCTGCTGCTTCACATCCTCTCTGACATTCACACTGTTTCTGCTTCACTCTGTTTCCTGCAGATTTTCTGGTTATTTACATATGCAAACGTACAACTGTGCAACTTAACCATCATGTCTTACGACAGATATCTCGCCATCTGTCATCCTCTGCAATATAACACACGTATGACGTCAAACAAGGTCGCCATTCTGATAGCTGTCATATGGTTTTTCCCTTTTTCTGAAGTTGCTGTAATGGTTTCTCTCAGTGCTCCTTTGCAGCTTTGTGGAAACATCATTAACAAAGTTTACTGTGACAACTACTCTATAGTGAAACTTGCTTGTTCTGATGTAACTGTCAACAACGTCTATGGACTCGTTTACACATTCATTATAATAGGTTGTGTCGTATTTGTGACCTTTTACACGTACATCAAGATCCTCAAAGTGTGTTTCAGTGGATGTAAACAGACCAGACAGAAAGCTATCAGCACCTGCACACCTCACCTGGCTTCTCTGCTAAACTTTTGCATCGGTGGTTTCTTTGAAGTGACGCAGAGCAGGTTTAATATGAACCGTTTACCCAATATGCTGCGGATATTTCTGTCTCTGTACTGGTTGACATGTCAGCCACTTCTGAATCCCATTCTGTATGGTCTGAATTTATCCAAAATACGCATAATATGTAAAAGTATTGTCTTTGGGAAAATGTAAACTCATAATAAGTCATGTTGATTTTTATTAATGTCAACATTAAAGACTCAAAAAATGTGCACAAATGTCTCTGTATCGTTTTTATTCAAACTTTATTTTAACTCAAGAACTCAAGAAATACAATGAGAGACCTAAGTAACATAAAAAGTTACTATAATTAAAGTCAAAGGAGGAAAATAATAAGTTCATCTGTTTTAAACCAGAACATCTTATGATGAAGTGTGAGAGGAGAATAAGAGATGGAACATCAGGAGAAATATTTACTTGTACTGATATAGAGCAATTGCTGATCTGCATTTAAAAGGTAGATATTTGGAGATGTGTTTCACTTTGTGTAACTGAAGTCAAAGTCTTGTCCATAATCTAAATACGATGACTGGATAACTGGACCTGATATTACTGCAGGACCCTCAGGAGCTGAAGTCCTCACAGCACATGCAAACTCCCTACAACAGGGTCCATCAGGGGTCTTATAGGGTTACTGCAGGTCCTGAAGCGTCTGCTATGAGCAGTCCAGTCTATATAACCAAATCTGGCACAAGGTTAAACACTTTCACACTTTGGGTGTTGTCCTCCATTAAATTTTTTCATCACAAATCATGTTTGTGATTTTTGTAGACAGGACTTCAAGTGCTCTTCCAGTACTCTGGAATAAATTTTCCTCTGTTGGATTTGTAGGATGGTACCCAGATAATTGGAGCAAACCTTCTGGTTATGAAAACAGAACTACTTTGACAGCACTATCCCTGATATAACACTAAAGATCAGTGTCAAGAGGGACAACCCAATGATTTCTACATTATTTTAGCACTTCTACCAGAAATATAACCGTCAAATAAATTTTATATATATTCAGTCCGTACATCACAGGACTGAAGAGCGGTGGACATGTTAGAAAATATAATGATAAAAAGATTTGCAGCATGTTGGGTAAATGACTCATATTAAACCTACTCTGTAAGATTTCAAAGTAACAACCAATAGAGAAGTTGAGCAGAGAAGCCAGGTGAGGTGTGCAGGTACTGACAGCTTTTCTTCTAGTTTCTTTAGATCCAGAGAGACAGATTTTAAGGATCCTGATGTCAGTGTAAAGAATTAAAATGATAAGACCTAAGATGACGGTAAACATATGAAGAAATCCATATATGTTGTTGGCACTAGTGTCAGAACAAGCAAGTTTCACTATAGAGTAGTTGTCACAGTAAACTTTGTTAATGATGTTTCCACACAGCTGTAAAGGAGCACTGAGAGAAACCATTACAGCAACTTCAGAAAAAGGGAAAAACCATATGACAGCTATCAGAATGGCGACCTTGTTTGACGTCATACGTGTGTTATATTGCAGTGGATGACAGATGGCGAGATATCTGTCGTAAGACATGATGGTTAAGTTGCAAAATTGTACGTTTGCATATGTAAATAACCAGAAAATCTGCAGGAAACAGAGTGAAGCAGAAACTGTGTGAATGTCAGAGAGGATGTGAGGCAGCAGCAGTGGGAACAACCCTGTACTACCATACAGTTCATTTACAAACAGGCTGCAAAGGAACAGGTACATAGGTTCATGTAAGTTTCTGTTCACACAGATGATCACTATCAACATCAAGTTGGCAAAGATTATTATTATATATAACAACAAGACAATCAAGAAACAGAAATATTTAAAATATCCAGTGTCAAAGTAGGCAGCCAGAATAAAATATGAACCATGTGTAGAGTTCATCATTATCTTCCTGTGGTCCATGTCAGATGAACATTTTACTGTGGGTTGTTAAATTTTCATCAAGTCTTGGATCAACAGCATCATTAAAAACAAATAATATATATTCTGCTCACAGTTAAAACATGAAATCAAAAGTGACTGATCAGGTTAACTTGATGGTGATAGTATACTATAATAATAGTAGAGATAATATGATGTTTGATGTTTGGGCCCATTGTCATATCCTATCGAAGGATATGACAATGGGCCCCTAGCATAATATGTTGATATAATATTCTGATAATTTTTTTTGTCCCCTATCAGTCAGGGGTCCTTGGATCTCCCACTGGATGTAGAATGAGCGGCAGTAAACTATATTTATCATTTCAGATGCACAGTCCTGCTTCAACAGATATTTTGATAAAAGTAATTTAGAAGTAATGCAGAAGTAATGTAACGCATTATATTTTAGAGGCAGTAATATTATAATGTAACTAATTACTTTGAAATAATAGCAAATAGTAATCTATAATGTATTACATTTTGAAAGTAACTTGTCCAACACCGTTTAACATACAGTATAATAAGCTAAAAGTCTGATGATCATGTCAGTTTCCTGTGATAGTGACAATGATGATCATGATGATGATTATGATGTCAAGCTGCTGCAGTGTGAAGGTTAAAAGGAGCTGAAACAGAGCTGCAGTTCTGAGAGGAGTCACCAGGTGAACATCAGGCCTCATCATCTGTTTTTCAGATAAACTCTCTCTACTAACATTATATTATACTATCACCACAGTGAGTAGTTAATCTGACTGGTCACTTTCATGGTTTAACTGTGAGCAGAATGAATGTTATTTGTTTTTAATGATGCTGCTGATCCAAAACACAGACGTACAAGACTTGATGATAATTTAACAACCCACAGTAAAATGTTCATCTGACATGAACCACAGGAAGATCACAATGAACACTACACATGGTTCATATTTTATTCTGGCTGCCTACTTTGACACTGGATATTTCAAATATTTCTGTTTCTTGATTGTCTTGTTGTTATATATAATAATAATCTTTGCCAACATGCTGCTGATAGTGATCATCTGTGTGAACAGAAACTTACATGAACCTATGTACCTGTTCCTTTGCAGCCTGTTTGTAAATGAACTGTATGGTAGTACAGGGTTGTTCCCACTGCTGCTGTTTCACATCCTCTCTGACATTCACACTGTTTCTGCTTCACTCTGTTTCCTGCAGATTTTCTGGTTATTTACATATGCAAACGTACAATTGTGCAACTTAACCATCATGTCTTACGACAGATATCTCGCCATCTGTCATCCTCTGCAATATAACACACGTATGACGTCAAACAAGGTCGCCATTCTGATAGCTGTCATATGGTTTTTCCCTTTTTCTGAAGTTGCTGTAATGGTTTCTCTCAGTGCTCCTTTACAGCTGTGTGGAAACATCATTAACAAAGTTTACTGTGACAACTACTCTATAGTGAAACTTGCTTGTTCTGATGTAACTGTCAACAACGTCTATGGACTCGTTTACACATTCATTATAATAGGTTGTGTCGTATTTGTGACCTTTTACACGTACATCAAGATCCTCAAAGTGTGTTTCAGTGGATGTAAACAGACCAGACAGAAAGCTATCAGCACCTGCACACCTCACCTGGCTTCTCTGCTAAACTTTTGCATCGGTGGTTTCTTTGAACTGACGCAGAGCAGGTTTAATATGAACCGTTTACCCAACATGCTGCGGATATTTCTGTCTCTGTACTGGTTGACATGTCAGCCGCTTCTCAATCCCATTCTGTATGGTCTGAATTTATCCAAAATACGCATAATATGTAAAAGTATTGTCTTTGGGAAAATGTAAACTCATAATAAGTCATGTTGATTTTTATTAATGTCAACATTAAAGACTCAAAAAATGTGCACAAATGTCTCTGTATTGTTTTTATTCAAACTTTATTTTAACTCAAGAACTCAAGAAATACAATGAGAGACCTAAGTAACATAAAAAGTTACTATAATTAAAGTCAAAGGAGGAAAATAATAAGTTCATCTGTTTTGAACCAGAACATCTTATGATGAAGTGTGAGAGGAGAATAAGAGATGGAACATCAGGAGAAATATTTACTTGTACTGATATAAAGCAATTGCTGATCTGCATTTAAAAGGTAGATATTTGGAGATGTGTTTCACTTTGTGTAACTGAAGTCAAAGTCTTGTCCATAATCTAAATACGATGACTGGATAACTGGACCTAATATTACTGCAGGACCCTCAGGAGCTGAAGTCCTCACAGCACATGCAAACTCCCTACAAAATCCCTACAACAGGGTCCATCAGGGGTCTTATAGGGTTACTGCAGGTCCTGAAGCGTCTGCTATGAGCAGTCCAGTCTATATAACCAAATCTGGCACAAGGTTAAACACTTTCACACTTTGGGTGTTGTCCTCCATTAAATTTTTTCATCACAAATCATGTTTGTGATTTTTGTAGACAGGACTTCAAGTGCTCTTCCAGTACTCTGGAATAAATTTTCCTCTGTTGGATTTGTAGGATGGTACCCAGATAATTGGAGCAAACCTTCTGGTTATGAAAACAGAACTACTTTGACAGCACTATCCCTGATATAACACTAAAGATCAGTGTCAAGAGGGACAACCCAATGATTTCTACATTATTTTAGCACTTCTACCAGAAATATAACCGTCAAATAAATTTTATATATATTCAGTCCGTACATCACAGGACTGAAGAGCGGTGGACATGTTAGAAAATATAATGATAAAAAGATTTGCAGCATGTTGGGTAAATGACTCATATTAAACCTACTCTGTAAGATTTCAAAGTAACAACCAATAGAGAAGTTGAGCAGAGAAGCCAGGTGAGGTGTGCAGGTACTGACAGCTTTTCTTCTAGTTTCTTTAGATCCAGAGAGACAGATTTTAAGGATCCTGATGTCAGTGTAAAGAATTAAAATGATAAGACCTAAGATGACGGTAAACATATGAAGAAATCCATATATGTTGTTGGCACTAGTGTCAGAACAAGCAAGTTTCACTATAGAGTAGTTGTCACAGTAAACTTTGTTAATGATGTTTCCACACAGCTGTAAAGGAGCACTGAGAGAAACCATTACAGCAACTTCAGAAAAAGGGAAAAACCATATGACAGCTATCAGAATGGCGACCTTGTTTGACGTCATACGTGTGTTATATTGCAGTGGATGACAGATGGCGAGATATCTGTCGTAAGACATGATGGTTAAGTTGCACAATTGTACGTTTGCATATGTAAATAACCAGAAAATCTGCAGGAAACAGAGTGAAGCAGAAACAGTGTGAATGTCAGAGAGGATGTGAAACAGCAGCAGTGGGAACAACCCTGTACTACCATACAGTTCATTTACAAACAGGCTGCAAAGGAACAGGTACATAGGTTCATGTAAGTTTCTGTTCATACAGATAATCACTATCAACATCAAGTTGGCAAAGATTATTATTATATATAACAACAAGACAATCAAGAAACAGAAATATTTAAAATATCCAGTGTCAAAGTAGGCAGCCAGAATAAAATATGAACCATGTGTAGAGTTCATCATTATCTTCCTGTGGTCCATGTCAGATGAACATTTTACTGTGGGTTGTTAAATTTTCATCAAGTCTTGGATCAACAGCATCATTAAAAACAAATAATATATATTCTGCTCACAGTTAAAACATGAAATCAAAAGTGACTGATCAGGTTAACTTGATGGTGATAGTATACTATAATAATAGTAGAGATAATATGATGTTTGATGTTTGGGCCCATTGTCATATCCTATCGAAGGATATGACAATGGGCCCCTAGCATAATATGTTGATATAATATTCTGATAATTTTTTTGTCCCCTATCAGTCTCTGGGGTCCTTGGATCTCCCACTGGATGTAGAATGAGCGGCAGTAAACTATATTTATCATTTCAGATGCACAGTCCTGCTTCAACAGATATTTTGATAAAAGTAATTTAGAAGTAATGCAGAAGTAATGTAACGCATTATATTTTAGAGGCAGTAATATTATAATGTAACTAATTACTTTGAAATAATAGCAAATAGTAATCTATAATGTATTACATTTTGAAAGTAACTTGTCCAACACCGTTTAACATACAGTATAATAAGCTAAAAGTCTGATGATCATGTCAGTTTCCTGTGATAATGACAATGATGATCATGATGATGATAATGATGATGATTATGACGTCAAGCTGCTGCAGTGTGAAGGTTAAAAGGAGCTGAAACAGAGCTGCAGTTCTGAGAGGAGTCATCAGGTGAACATCAGGCCTCATCATCTGTTTTTCAGATAAACTCTCTCTACTAACATTATATTATACTATCACCACAGTGAGTAGTTAATCTGATTGGTCACTTTCATGGTTTAACTGTGAGCAGAATGAATGTTATTTGTTTTTAATGATGCTGCTGATCCAAAACACAGACGTACAAGACTTGATGATAATTTAACAACCCACAGTAAAATGTTCATCTGACATGGACCACAGGAAGATAATGATGAACACTACACATGGTTCATATTTTATTCTGGCTGCCTACTTTGACACTGGATATTTTAAATATTTCTGTTTCTTGATTGTCTTGTTGTTATATATAATAATAATCTGTGCCAACGTGCTGTTGATAGTGATCATCTTTGTGAACAGAAACTTACATGAACCTATGTACCTGTTCCTTTGCAGCCTGTTTGTAAATGAACTGTATGGTAGTACAGGGTTGTTCCCACTGCTGCTGCTTCACATCCTCTCTGACATTCACACTGTTTCTGCTTCACTCTGTTTCCTGCAGATTTTCTGGTTATTTACATATGCAAACGTACAACTGTGCAACTTAACCATCATGTCTTACGACAGATATCTCGCCATCTGTCATCCTCTGCAATATAACACACGTATGACGTCAAACAAGGTCGCCATTCTGATAGCTGTCATATGGTTTTTCCCTTTTTCTGAAGTTGCTGTAATGGTTTCTCTCAGTGCTCCTTTACAGCTTTGTGGAAACATCATTAACAAAGTTTACTGTGACAACTACTCTATAGTGAAACTTGCTTGTTCTGATATAACTGTCAACAACGTCTATGGACTCGTTTACACATTCATTATAATAGGTTGTGTCGTATTTGTGACCTTTTACACGTACATCAAGATCCTCAAAGTGTGTTTCAGTGGATGTAAACAGACCAGACAGAAAGCTATCAGCACCTGCACACCTCACCTGGCTTCTCTGCTAAACTTTTGCATCGGTGGTTTCTTTGAACTGACGCAGAGCAGGTTTAATATGAACCGTTTACCCAACATGCTGCGGATATTTCTGTCTCTGTACTGGTTGACATGTCAGCCGCTTCTCAATCCCATTCTGTATGGTCTGAATTTATCCAAAATACGCAAAATATGTAAAAGTATTGTCTTTGGGAAAATGTAAACTCATAATAAGTCATGTTGATTTTTATTAATGTCAACATTAAAGACTCAAAAAATGTGCACAAATGTCTCTGCATCGTTTTTATTCAAACTTTATTTTAACTCAAGAACTCAAGAAATACAATGAGAGACCTAAGTAACATAAAAAGTTACTATAATTAAAGTCAAAGGAGGAAAATAATAAGTTCATCTGTTTTAAACCAGAACATCTTATGATGAAGTGTGAGAGGAGAATAAGAGATGGAACATCAGGAGAAATATTTACTTGTACTGATATAGAGCAATTGCTGATCTGCATTTAAAAGGTAGATATTTGGAGATGTGTTTCACTTTGTGTAACTGAAGTCAAAGTCTTGTCCATAATCTAAATACGATGACTGGATAACTGGACCTGATATTACTGCAGGACCCTCAGGAGCTGAAGTCCTCACAGCACATGCAAACTCCCTACAAAATCCCTACAAGAGGGTCCATCAGGGGTCTTATAGGGTTACTGCAGGTCCTGAAGCCTCTGCTATGAGCAGTCCAGTCTATATAACCAAATCTGGCACAAGGTTAAACACTTTCACACTTTGGGTGTTGTCCTCCATTAAATTTTTTCATCACAAATCATGTTTGTGATTTTTGTAGACAGGACTTCAAGTGCTCTTCCAGTACTCTGGAATAACCTTTCCTCCGTTGGATTTGTAGGATGGTACCCAGATAATTGGAGCAAACCTTCTGGTTATGAAAACAGAACTACTTTGCCAGCACTATCCCTGATATAACACTGAACAGCAGTGTCAGCAGGTATAACCCAATAATTTCTTTGTTATTTTAGCACTTTTACCAGAAATATAACCTTTAGATTCAATGTTTCTTTCACCCAATGATGTTTCCAGTCCAAAAAAGCACTTCCTGGATGGTGTTGGATGGTTTACAAAAACGTATTTGAGCTCAATCTAATAATCTTGGGTCTCCACAAACTTCTATTACTACCTGTTTACTGGTGTCCACCACAATAAGGGTATACATACCATAGTGGTGTGCAATAAGGGGTGCACATATCACTATAGAGGCTGCGTGCTGAGGAAAGGTGGGGCTTATTTTGTCTCTCTAATCCAGAGGCAGATGAGGTGTGAAACCAAGACACAAATAAATTAAAGGCCTGAGGCACAAAGAGGCACTTTATTACTACTTGATCTTAGACTTACGTTTCAAAAGCCATGATGGTGTCCACCTCAGTTCTGAATGAACTGTTTGAATGACAAAAAAAAAAAAAAAAAAAAACTGATTACTCAGTTTGGCCACAGTTGTGAGGATAGTCATGCAGGAAAGACACAACATTGTTTTGTTTGGGACTAATAAAGAAACTTCATATTGAATGACATAGTGGTCAATTTCAGGACAGTGTTTCTTCAACCATCCAATAATATCCCCAGTCTAACTCAGTTGAAATGCATCTTCAGTGATGTGCCTGAGATCATCGGGCGTTTCGGGTCTTTGAACATCATACATCCTCCCAGCAGACCCAGCAGCACTGGTCCACTGATCGCTCTTCCTGATCCAGAGCCATCTGGAGGCTCTCTCTGCAGTCTGTGTGTACACTTTCTGCAAAGCCTCTGCACCCCACCTGGATGGGCTAACGGCGTGCTCTCCAGCCTCTTCTTTCCTTGGCACTGCTCCACCAGCTCCTGGTACTTGGACCACTTCTGCTCATTTGTTTCCTCAGGGCGGTCCTCCCATGGTACTGTCAGTTCTATCAGTAGAACTTGCCTTGAAGAGACTGAGGATAGCGCCTCAATGTCTGGCCTCAATGATGTTGATGTGATGTGTGCTGTGAACTTGAGTCGCTTGCCCAAATCTGTTCTCATGTCCCAATCTGATGCTGGAATGAGGAGGCCAGCTGCTGTTTTGGGCTGTGACTGAGGCTGCTCTCCAGCCCTGACGAAGACAGTGTTCCTCTTGTCATGATGTTGCTTTGTATTGTTGCTGGCTACGGTCCTGAAGATGGCTTCAGCAGCTACCTTCAACACCTGGTTTTCAACACCAGCGATAGCGCCCCTCTGCCAGTGCTTTCAGGCACCTGCTGACAATTTGTTCAAGTGAACCTCTCCCAGACAAACAAGCTGGAGAGTCGCCCTTGGCCCAGAGAGGGAGGTTTGCAGCTCTGAGTAGGACAGTGTACACAGCCTGAACCATGAACTTGATGCGCTGGTGTTCTGCCTGCCAGATCTCCGCCCAGGACAACTTCCTGTCCAGCGCTCCCTCCCACGTCATCTATGCTCCCTGCTGCTGCATGCCACACCATCCTGCTGGTCCATTGCTCCTTAACACCTGCTCGCACCTCCTTCAGGACTAGTTGGCGTTTGTCCTTGCTGTGCGCCCTCTCGTAGCAAGGCTAAGGAAAGGCACCCAGCCCTGCTCACCCACTTGCCACTGTGCCCATCAAAGCCCTGTGCCTCAGCCAGGATTCTGTGGCCTCCAGACCTTCTTGGGCTTTCCACTTCCTGTCTGCTCACACCATGATATATGCTGATACCACTCTTGGATCCTTGGAGTCCTGATTGAGCATAGCCCTCTCGTCCAAGAGACTCTGAACTCCTAGTTGAGGCTGCTGAAAGGGAGCTGGAGTTGAATAACATGTATCGAGAATGAATCACATTTGATAAATAAAAGAACATAAAGCAATACTGATTGGCCAAGGAGAATCTTGACAGAGCCAACAAGAGAACATCCTCAGGTCACCTTGCCAAAGGTCGAAGGATACATACACATCCATTTGTCCAGCACCCCTTAGCCACGAAACTGATACATTTACACAGAAAGTAATTAATAAAATACAACAAATGCGGACAAAATACACTGAATGAGTAATACAGTTTAATTAATAATCATTTTTGCATTATCTAATGAATTTATGTTTAACAGGGAAGGAGGCTTTTTTTTTTTTTGATGGAACCACATCACTGAGTCCAACCCTTGATTATTTGTGGAACAGAGTTTTGTCATTAATAATAAAAATCTAGGCATAAAGTACAATACCAATCATCTTTAATAGCAATATCAATTAGAAGTTTCTCTATACCAATACAAGTAAATGATTCATATGATATTCCACCTTTCATGGTTCATTTTATGATGTTCTGGTTTAAAATATTTGATGAACTTATTATTTTCCTTCTTTGACTTTTTAATTACATTTACTTTGTATGTTTCTTGAAGCCTTGGCAGTCTCTAATTCAGTGTATATAATTACAATAAACCTGACACAGAGACATTTACCCAAAAGTATTTAATATTGAGAAGAATTGAAATCAATAGATGCACTTATTATTTCAGTCTGACAGATAAGATGCTTTATGTTCCAGCAGAAACAAGATTTTTGCACATCACACGTATTTTAGAAATATTCAGTCCATACATTACAGGGTTCAAGAGCGGTGGACATGTTAGAAAATATAAGGATAAAAATATTCGCAGCATGTTGGGAACACTGCTCATATTAAACCTGCTCTGTAAGATTTCAAAGAAACAACCGACAGAGAAGTTGATGAGAGAAGCCAGGTGAGGTGTGCAGGTACTGACGGCTTTTCTTCTAGTTTGTTTAGATCCACTGAAACACACTTTAAGGATCTTTAAATAGGTGTAAAATATTAAAGATGCAGGTAGTAAGATTGTCACAAATGTAGCAACAAGTCCATAGATGTTATTAACTGTTGTGTCATGACAAGACAGTTTCACAATGGAGTAGTTGTCACAGTAAACTTTGTGAATGACGTTTCCACATAGGTGTAAACGGATAATCAAAGATATCAGAACAACAATTGCAAGAAAAGGAGTCAACCAACTTAAAACAATCAGCGTAGCGATCCTTTTATACGTCATATGTGTGGTATACTGCAGAGGAAGACAGATGGCGAAGTATCTGTCATAGGACATGACAGCTAGGATTGCAAATTCTACACTGCCATATGAATAAACACAGAAAATCTGCAGAAAACAAAATGAAACAGAAACAGTGTGAATGTCCGAGAGGATGTGAAGCATCAGGGATGGAAACAAACCTGTACTACCATACAGTTCATTTACAAACAGGCTGCACAGGAACAGGTACATAGGTTCATGTAAGCTTCTGTTCATACAGATAATCACTATCAGCAGCACGTTGGCAAAGATTATTATTATATATAACAACAAGACAATCAGAAAGAATAAGTAATTCAAATTGTTGGTGCTAAAATAGGCACTTAACTTGAAGTATGGGATGTAAGTTGAGTTCATCCTCCTTCTGACTTGTAAAGCAACATAACACTGTTTACATGCTGAGTTCACTGAATGCATCATATTACATTGCTACATGATATTTAAGCTCAAACATCCAGAAGAACTCAAACCAAGCTAACATTTGTATATTATCCTTCTGCAGCCATCCACCCTCAATCAGGACAAACGCAAACTCTGCTTCTTTAAAACATTTCACATCGGGAGACACCCATAGTTTGACGTCACTGTCGCTGATTGTTGTTGATTTCCAAATGATGGAAACTTACACCATCGCTCAAAGATGTCTGACCAAACTGATACCAGTGCATGCATATAATTTTAGTTAGTTAGAGTTAGTTTTATCAACTCAGAGTTGTTTCAGCGTGCACCACAAGTATAAAAAGACAGCATCAATGGAGCCCCGATTCAACGAGTCACCGTGGCAATGGGGAAGAGGGAGCTACGTTTTTCCCCCTGCTAGAACTGGAAATATTAATGTGCTTATACAGCGAGTTTGAGCGCAACACCGCTGCAGCAGCAGGTCAATGCATAAGTTTAAATGCAGTCATTTGCAATCACAATAACATTACAGGGGAAAACTGCTTAAGTGGTAGCCTATTAATTTATTTCATTTAGGTGCAATCCCACGGGGGAGAAGCGCACAGTTTAGGAGTAGCAGTTTAAGAAATATAAAAACATTGTTCAAACAGACCGTGGCGTAATCTCATGGGGGAACCTCATTTTGATCGTGTTTTACATTGTAAAGTAAATATTAAAAGGCTGTTTGACTGTGCAGTACTTTTATCCCTAAACATAATGCTGGTTTCACACACATAAATGTCTTTCATGTATATATCATGTTCTGTTAAATAATTAATAATCAGTGGCACCGCTCAAAAAAATCATTGTCTGAAAGTGCAAGAGCATCTACGCGCGGTCTGATATTCACATTCTGATAAAAATTTAATTCTCTGCGCAGAAATGCTGTACCTTCTTCCACAGGATCATTGTCAAAAGGACATACCATGCTAGTGAAAACAGTTGCCACCTAATGTAACTTCTAAAGTAGGCCTACTGGCTGATTTTTGCATAACTATACTACTTGAAACTCACGTGCTGACTTAATGAATGAGGAAATCAAATACTGTGTGTTGCTGAAAGAGGACGGAGACAGAGAGAAACACAAGGCTTGTTGAGAAAAACCGGCTCCTGACCAGGTTAGGTTAATAGAGTCTGTTACTACGGTAAATGAGCGAGAGTTTAAGTTACCTCTCTCTGTGAAACAGGCTAGAGTTATCCCTCTTTCTCTGGTTTGAGTTACCTCCCTTTGTGAAATGGAAAACTCAGAGTTTCCCTGATTTCAGGGTTAACAGACTAAGAGTTTTTTACTAAACCTGCTTTGTGAAATGGACCCCTGGATCAAATTGCAATATTTTTTGGCATTCATTTGATCACTTGATCAACTACACCACTGACCACTGTGGTCACTTCAACTTGAGGCCTAGCCAAAGGGTTGATCATCCAGCAATCATCCTGTTTGACTGATGATAACCCAACAGAGGTCAGGTTGGCTGGTCCAAATACGTTTAAGCCATTGGTTGTATTATCAGTCCCTAACCTGTGACTATATACCATGAGTTTTAAGTTCCTGTTTAGTTACTTCTTTTGGTTTCTAGGAGCTGTCAGGCAGTAACACCATCAGCTGGTCTTTGTGGGATGGATTTTCACCATCATCTTCATTGTCACTGGAGAAAAATGGGGCAGCTACTTGGTTATTGTAGTATCATTTGTGTTCAGGTACACTACATTGTAGATCAGATCTGGATACTTTAAATTTAGGTTGGAGTATCCTCAAGTGCCTCATTGATCTTTCTTGCATCAGGTTTGGGTTTGGATCAGGGTTTCCATGGTTCACTTTAGTCCTTTAGTAAGGGCAGAGAGATGGAGAATGACATGGACATATGGTATCCACTCGGACACAAACTAAAGACACCAGAGCACAGTTTGGCTACCAGGGGTATAATTCAGTTTGGGGCAGACAATTATTCTGGTGGAGTCATCTAGTTTCGTTTGGTGGAGAGACCAAGCTGGGTCTGGGTTGGTAAATCTGATGGTAACGAGGCTTGGTATTCAGTGTCCACATACAGGACTTGTGATACATGTCATATTGGTGGACCACTAAACAACAAGCATTTCTGTAGGACCCTGTGCAAACTTTAGACCAGGGGCCTAACAAACTGCATATTTGGTTTTATAATAATGTGTCATATAAAAGAACCAGTTTGTTGTGTTACTGGAAAAAGAAAATTATTGACATTTTATTGCTTCTTGTATAACAAAGAAAAACACCAAACTCTGGCAAATAGTTCACTTTCAGATAAATTACATAATCCAGGTCTATTTGAGTCTTATCTTTGGGGAAAAGCAAAAAGACCATGAAAGAACATGACAATATGCCAGTTCATATTTATGACTAAGTTTATTTCAATGTTCCACCATTTATTTTTTCATAGTCATGTATATAGCAATCAACCATTGAGTCTGAACATTAAACACAACTACATTTCTCACCGCGTGTCAGGCATACTAGCAACCCAGTACTGTTGGCAAGGAAAGCAAACAACTCTGTCCATGAAGAATTAAACAATCTTTTTTTCCAAGACTTTTATTCTTTTGGATTTATCTATGGTTAGAATTGGGAGATCAACTGCCCTGCGACAACTGGTGACACGTTTCGGCTGTAGTGCATATTTTGAGCAACAAAATATTAAAACACTTTTGGTTTTAATGTTACAAGATCAACCCAATCTCCAAAATTAGTATTTCACTGAGAGAAAAAAAATTATATCAAAGTAAAATAAGATAGCCTTTATTTATTTACATTATTTTGTCAAAGCTATAGAGAGCCACACATGGAGCCACATTAGAGGGATGAAAGAGCAGCAGGTTCAGACCCCAGAACGAGACACAACCATAGTGAGTCTGATCTTAAAAGATGACAAGATCACACTTATCAGTGACAGTAAAACAGCTACACAGTTTCCTTCAGTTTCAGTCTTTTAATGTTATCACACCTTCATGGGCAACATTCTATAGCAGAGGACGCGTTTGCATGTGTTTCGTACTTTGGACATCTGTAATCCATACATGATTGGATTCAGCAGTGGCTGAATGAGAAGGAAATACAGCGACAGAATGATACGAAGCAAAGTGGGTAAACCACTTATATCAAACCTGCTCTGTAGAATCTCAAATACACAGCCAAATGAAAAATTGAGGAGGGAGGCGAGGTGAGGTGTGCAGGTGCTGACAGCTTTCTGTCTCGTCTGATTAGAGCCAGAAAAACAGACTTTGAGAATCTCAGTGTAGGAGAAAAGTATCGGCAGCAGAGGAACCAGAACTGTGACAACAACACCGATCAACCCGTAGATGTTGTTGACCTCAGTGCCAGAACAAGCCAACCTCACCACCAGGTAGTTATGACAGTACAAACTGTTGATTACATTTCCACAAAGCAGCAAACGAACATTTAAGGATACAGTCATCAAGACTTTTGCAAACGAGTAAAACCACATCACAGCAATAAAGATAACTGCCTTGTTAAACGTCATCCGTGCATTGTACTGCAGGGGACAGCAGATAGCGAGGTACCTGTCGTAAGACATGACGGCTAAGTTGCAAAACTCGACATGTGCATATGTGTACAAGCAGAAAATTTGCAGGAAACAAAAAGGAACAGAAACAGTGTGAACGTCAGAGAGAGTCTGAATCAAGAGGAATGGAAACAACCCTGTACTACCATACAGTTCATTTACAAACAGGCTGCACAGGAACAGGTACATAGGTTCATGTAAGCTTCTGTTCACACAGATAATCACTATCAGCAGCACATTGACAAGCACAATTACCATGTACAACATTCCTGTTAACACAAAGTACAAGTACCTCAAAGATCCAACATGAATATAAGTGCTGAAAATAAAGTAAGATAAAGTTGAATTTACCATTGTTCTTGTTTTTGGAGACAGAACAACAACAGTTTGTAATTTGCTGTTTATGTTTTAAACCAAGCTGGAAAATTAGCTTTAATCAAGGACATTGTTTTAAATAACTTGAATACTGTTGTCATGTTTGATGAGTTTTACACCAACACACTGTGACATTAAAACAACAGACACGAACTCACACTGTACTAAACCTTTCAGCCAACACAAACAATGTATGAGCTGCAGCAACATCAGTGTCTGCTGAATATATCTGCTCATGACACAAAAAGGCTCAGGAGAGAAATGTCATGATGTCATGTGACCTGCAGTCATTTCCATGGATGCAAGACCAAAATCAACAGTGCAAAAATGGAAAAAGTACAATGTGAGTGTGTCTGGAAGCTTTAATCAGTAATTCTGGCCATGAAGGACATGTCAAGCAACTCTGATTGAAGGTTATTGACAAGTGCAAGTATGAAACAGGGGAAAGTGCAAAATATGTCCAAGTCACTGAACATCCACTGGAGTTCAGTTAAATCCATCATTCGGATGACTAGTTCATTGAAATCACATGTAACAGCCATGTTCACATGGTGGAGGGTTTGTGCTTGTGCATCACTGTGGTCCAAAACTCTCATGTTGGCAGCATGTTTGTGTTTGTAGTGCTTGAAAACCTTTTTTATCAGAGTGATAGAGGAGTACCTATGTGTGGTTGTGGAAAAGAATTGGTATTTTATCACACCAGAGATATGGCGAAAACAACATGTTCACTAGGATTCTGCATAGTTGGCATCATGGCAGGAGAAAGAGAGCTATGTCAATGCCTTCAAACCAGCCATACCGGGCCTGGGTACCAAGATGGATGAGTTAAGACTGACCCCGAATTTCTGCCAGCAGCGTCACCTCAGCTCCATGTTGCCTTGATTCTAATCAATGGTTCGATTTCCACCAGCACATTGTGGTGCCTTTCAAATATTCGGGTGCCACACAAAGAAATTATTTATGAGGTGGAAACCACAACAAGCTGCTGCTGAAACGCTGCTGGTGTAATGTCAAAAGAGTCTTCTTATAAACACAATGATGGTTGCAGGTTTAAACAGAACTGAATTTCTGGTGGATGAGCTTGAACTTTGGTTTTATCTAGTTTTAGCAGCAGTAACAATAGAACTTTAATGGTAATATGAGTCACATATGTAGGTTTTGGTTCAGGTCAGTTCCCAATGTGGCACTTTAATGCAGTGTCTAGCTGACCAAAGGTTCAAACAGGAGGTGAGAAGACAAAGATGTTCTTAGAACTGAAACCTGAAATGCAGTGGTCTGTTTGTAGAACCAAGACAATGACGTTTCATCAGTTTAGATGATGTGGATGAGTGTGGTAGCGCCAACCTCTAATTTATCAACATCAAACCCTCCTCCCTGGTCAAAATGTTGGGCCGCTAATTTTTCCAAGAAAGCTTTTGTGCTCACACCTCCTGTTTAAACTTTTAAAAACCTTTAATGATCTTTTTTGTTTTCATAGTCATCCACAAAATACTGCATTCATCATTCAACAGTCTCACACTTATCAGTGACAGTAAAACAGATACACAGTTTCCTTCAGTTTCAGTCTTTTAATGTTATCACACCTTCATGGGCAACATTCTATAGCAGAGGACGCGTTTGCATGTGTTTCGTACTTTGGACATCTGTAATCCATACATGATTGGATTCAGCAGTGGCTGAATGAGAAGGAAATACAGCGACAGAATGATACGAAGCAAAGTGGGTAAATCACTTATATCAAACCTGCTCTGTAGAACTGCAAATAGACAACCAAAGGAAAAGTTGAGGAGGGAGACGAGGTGAGGCGTGCAGGTGCTGACAGCTTTCTGTCTCGTCTGATTAGAGCCAGAAAAACAGACTTTGAGAATCTCAGTGTAGGAGAAAAGTATCGGCAGCAAAGGAACCAGAACTGTGACAACAACACCGATCAACCCGTAGATGTTGTTGACCTCAGTGCCAGAACAGGCCAACCTCACCACCAGGTAGTTATGACAGTACAAACTGTTGATTACATTTCCACAAAGCAGCAAACGAACATTTAAGGATACAGTCATTAAGACTTTTGCAAACGAGTAAAACCACATCACACCAATAAAGATAACTGCATTGTTAACCGTCATCCGTGCATTGTACTGCAGGGGACAGCAGATAGCAAGGTACCTGTCGTAAGACATGACGGCTAAGTTGCAAAACTCGACATGTACATATGTGTACAAGCAGAAAATTTGCAGGAAACAAAAAGGAATATAAACAGTGTGAATGTCAGAGAGAATCTGAATCAAGAGGAATGGAAACAACCCTGTACTACCATACAGTTCATTTACAAACAGGCTGCACAGGAACAGGTACATAGGTTCATGTAAGCTTCTGTTCACACAGATAATCACTATCAGCAGCACATTGACAAGCACAATTATCATGTACAACATTCCTGTTAACACAAAGTACAAGTACCTCAAAGATCCAACATGAATATAAGTGCTGAAAATAAAGTAAGATAAAGTTGAATTTACCATTGTTCTTGTTTTTGGAGACAGAACAACAACAGTTTGTAAATTGCTGTTTATGTTTTAAACCAACCTGGAAATTTAACCAACGACATTGATTTGAATAACTTGAATACTGTTGTCATGTTTGATGAGTTTTACACCAACACACTGTGACATTAAAACAACAGACACGAACTCACACTGTACTAAACCTTTCAGCCAACACAAACAATGTATGAGCTGCAGCAACATCAGTGTCTGCTGAATATATCTGCTCATGACACAAAAAGGCTCAGGAGAGAAATGTCATGATGTTATGTGACCTGTGGTCATTTCCATGGATGCAAGACCAAAGTCAACAGCGCACAAAAGGAAAAAGTACAATGTGAGTGTGTCTGGAAGCTTTAATCAGTAATTCTGGCCATGAAGAACATGTCAGGCAACTCTGATAGAAGGTTATTGACAAGTATGAAACAGGGGAAAGTGCAAAATATGTCCAAGTCACTGAACATCTACTGGAGTTCAGTTAAATCCATCATTCGGATGACTAGTTCATTGAAATCACATGTAACAGCCATGTTCACATGGTGGAGGGTTTGTGCTTGTGCATCACTGTGGTCCAAACCTCTCATGTTGGCAGCATGTTTGTGTTTGTAGTGCTTGAAAACCTTTTTTATCAGAGTGATAGAGGAGTACCTATGTGTGGTTATGGAAAAGAATTGGTACTTTATCACACTATGTTCACTGGGATTCTGCATAGTTGGCATCATGGCAGGAGAAAGAGAGCTATGTCAATGCCTTCAAACCAGCCATACCGGGCCTGGGTACCAAGATGGATGAGTTAAGACTGACCCCGAATTTCTGCCAGCAGCGTCACCTCAGCTCCATGTTGCCTCGATTCTAATCAATGGTTCGATTTCCACCAGCACATTGTGGTGCATTTTAAGTGTTTGGGTGCTACACTGCATGTTGGATAGTCTTTTGTGATAATCTATTTTTGATGAATGTGTCCTCTGGGACTTGTCTGCAAGCAGTTCATCAGACCAAATAGAAATATTGTCCTCATAAATATTCATTTCTGTCACATCAGTAATCAGCCAGTTAAAACAGGAGACACATGGACAACAAAAGTTTGGTATAGACATGGAAACATTCAAATCATTTTAATGTTACAGCACCACAAAGAAGGAAATAACTACAGTAACAATTAGAAACACAAAAGAAGTAAAAGAAGTTATTTACGAGGTGGAAACCACAACAAGCTGCTGCTGAAACGCTGCTGGTGTAATGTCAAAAGAGTCTTCTTATAAACACAATGATGGTTGCAGGTTTAAACAGAGCTACAGTTCTTTTGGATGAGCTTGAACTTTGCTTTTATCTAGTTTTAGTAGCAGTAAAAACAGAACTTTAATGGTAATATGAGTCACATATGTAGGTTTTGGTTCAGGTCAGTTCCCAATGTGGCACTTTAATGCAGTGTCTAGCTGACCAAAGGTTCAAACAGGAGGTGAGAAGACAAAGATGTTCTTAAAACTGAAACCTGAAACGCAGTGGTCTGTTTGTAGAACTAAGACAATGACGTTTCATCAGTTTAGATGATGTGGATGAGTGTGGTAGCGCCAACCTCTAATTTATCAACATCAAACCCTCCTCCCTGGTCAAAATGTTGGGCCGCTACATTTTTCCAAGAAACCTTTTGTGCTCACACCTCCTGTTTAAACTTTTAAAAGCCTTTAATGATCTTTTTTGTTTTCATAGTCGTCCACAAAATACTGCATTCATCATTCAACATTTAGCAATTTAATCATCATATGGGTGTTTAGTTCTGTTGTTTGTACGATTGTTTTTATCTTCCCTGATATTTTAGAGTTCAAGACATGACCACATTAGTGTTGGGAATCAACAAAGATATGAGATGCAGAGAAACACCTTTCTGTCTGTTTCACAAATGACTCATAGAAATACATTTTTCTTCATGTTTTGTTCTTTTATTTCGAGACAGGCAGAACCAGGCAGTGGTGTTTGCTATTTTTAATGAGAAGCAGGGGACTTTTTACAGCTGGTTAAACTTTACATAGCTTTTGTTTCCACCAAAACAACAACCTTACATGGCGTCTTTGAACAGCTTTTTGCACGTTTGTCGTATTTTAGACATCTGTAATCCATACATGAGTGGATTCAACAGCGGTTGAATGAGGAGGAAATACAGTGACAGAGTGAGTCGTAACACACCAGGAACACTGCTCATGTCAAACCTGCTGCGAACGATTTCAAAGCAAGAGCCGAAGGAGAAGTTGATAAGAGAAACAAGCTGGGGTGTGCAGGTACTAATGGCTTTCTGTTTGGTCTGATTAGAGGCAGAGAAACAGACTTGGAGTATTTTTAGGTAAGAGAAAAGTATCGGCAGCAGAGGAACCAATATAGTGAGGAAAATACCGAAAAGCCCGTAGATGTTGTTGACCTTGGTGTCAGAACAGGCCAACCTCACCACCAGGTAGTTATGACAGTACAAATTGTTGATGATGTTCCCACAAAGCTGCAGGCGGATATTTAAAGATAAAGTCACCAGAAACTTCACAAATGAATAAAACCAAACCATGATGATCAGAGCAGCAACGTGATTGGACGTCATACGTGTGTTGTACTGCAAGGGGCAGCAGATGGCGAGATACCTGTCATAAGACATGATGGCCAAGTTTAAAAACTCTACACTTCCATATGTATAAATACAGAAGATCTGCAGGAAACAGAGTGAAGCAGAAACAGTGTGAATGTCAGAGAGTATTTGAAGCAGCAGCATTGGAAACAACCCTGTACTACCATACAGTTCATTTACAAACAGGCTGCACAGGAACAGATACATAGGTTCATGTAAGCTTCTGTTCACACAGATGATCATGATCAACGACGTATTGGCAACAAGAATAAACACGTAAAGCAGGACTGTTATCAGGAAGCACAAATACCTCAAGTTTCCAATGTGTAGATACGCTCCAAGGATAAAATACGATAAAGTCGACGGTGTTGAATTCATCATTGTTTTCATTTTAAACCAAAGTTAAGCAGTTAAGTCAACAACCTGCCTAGAAAATCATGTTTCACTCAGTTATCATTATTTCTGTGCTTCATACTGACTCTGACCAGCCATCAGCCACCAACTCTCACCAGCCCGGCACTGGTGCTGCCGCCTCTTTAACCACCTTTCAGAGGAGTCGAATCCCAGCAGGTTAGTCTCATGTCACTACATAGGAAATAATAGGAAAATGACCTCAATAGGAAATGACCTCACCTGCAGCTTCACTGCAGGTGTGATGGTGGCAAGTGTCTGAAGGTGTAACTGCTGCTCAAAACATTTTTACATAATGTCTGCAATGGAAACTGCAAAAGTCCACCACAACCTCCACTGAACTCCAAACTCTTGCAGCCATTAAAAAGCAGTGTTACTGAACACAAGGAGACAAGTAGTAGCATTTTTCTGCAAACAGCAGAAAAATACTACAAAGTAGGTTGTTCCCAGTGTCTTCCTGTTCAATAATGTTGAATATCAGATAGTAACAGAACATTATGATGTCACATTGGCGTTAACCTTTGACCTTTTCGATAAGAAATGTCATTTTGCCTGAAATGTTACTGTAAATTAGTGTCTTAATTCTTGAATCAAGGCTAAAATATGGTGCATTCCTAAGGTCATCTTTGAACATCTTTGACCATCACACGTACCAGGCAAATGCCCAGTGGGCCAACTCGACACTGTTTATTTATTGGTCTGACTGGCCAATAAAACATGCGGATCAGCAGCCCAATTGACACTGGTCTGGGTCCAATCAACCAATTTCACCTCCCATTTCATCTTAGTCCATGTGTCTGTGTAATACATTTGTCAAAAAAAGTCAGGACGGGAGTTTATTTCCTCACCACCGGCCCATGAAACATGTTGATCTACAGCACATTGGTGCTTTTCTTAACTGACATGATGCAGTCGGTGGAAGCATGTGTCCATCTGGCACTGCTGGAATGAGAACCCCAGTCTGTGGTTTCATAACCAACTGAGCTAATGGGGATGGTGTATGTGTACATGTGTGTAACATCATGGTGCACGTGATCAGACAGTATGTGGTGGGCCAGTCTGGGCTGAAATGCCAGGGCTGATTTTTTGTCCCAGTCCATCCCTCTATCATTGATATATTTCAATTCAGTGTCACACCAGATAGGGCCTCACTGCTCTAAACACCCTAAAGAACAGCACGTCTAATATTTGGAAATATTTTGGATACAAGAGAGGTGACATGTTACAAACACAACTGCTCTGGAAGAGGCTGACAATTTGGAAATAACATATTTCTTGTTTTTCTTAGTGTCTGTCATCTACTCACTGTCTGGCTCCATGTTAGCAGAGAGACATTAACTCTGGAGGCTTAAGGATCTTCTCATGCATCGTCATCCTGAAGGCCTGAGAACCTGTCTCACCTAGCACCAAAACTGAATCAGTCCAAATGAACGAAAGAATGAATTAGAAGGGATTGTCTCAGAAACTAAAAAAGATACGAGTGCGAAAAGTAGTTTGAAGAAACTTCAGGGCTAGAGATCAGGATCAGACCAAGGTTCAGGGATCATGATCAGAGACCAGGATCAGGCTTTCATAAAACCCAACAGTGTCAGATTGTGTTACAGCAGATTGAAAAAAAATCTAGAAGTTACAGTTTGTTTTTCCTGATTAGCTAATATGTTGTGATGCAAGAGAGGACTGGTGTGTTGTCCGTACCGAGGGTCTGATGGGACGTTGTTAATGACTCCCTGTGGACCAACTACTGATTGGTCTCACCGGTCAAGTGATGATGTGATTTTCTTCAGAGGGAATTGGTGGAAACTGTGGCTAAAGTGACGACACCTACGGGACAAACATGTTTACAGGCTGAAGTGACCTTTGACCTGAGGGACTTGGTTAATGAGGTCTAACTTAATGAAGTGATCTAATCGCCCCCTCAACACCTGAGCGCACAGAGGTTTACAACAACAACAGCAGTGACATTTGTTGTTGTTAAGAGAAAAGAAATCTAAATACATTCTTGTAGAAAATATTGTATAAATCACTACAATATGACTTTTAGTCTTTTAGCTCATATAACTTTCATAAGTTAAGTAATTTAGCTGCTCCAAAAAAGTTGTTTCTTTCAACTGACTTGGTTATGTTTGCTAATTTGGTTAATTTTGCCACTATAACTTATTTCACCACCTCAATTAAATTAGCTAATGTAGTCAAGTTAGCTCTGGTAGCTAGAAATTCATCCCAGGTGAAGACTAGTCTATCTCATTTAAAGATTCCTTCAACAAATCCAGCTTCTTTTCCTTAAAGCCAAAGACTACAACGGCTGGATCCTTCACAGTCCAACATATCCCAAGATTCATTGCAGCACAGATGACGTTTGTGATGTGAACAAGTAGTTAAAGCTAAAATTCACATGGGTTTGTGAGATAAAAGCCGTGTTTCCACCAACTAAGTTCTTAGTAACGTTTTGGGGCCAGAAACTCTTCAGAAACATTGTCTCACTCGGGCCTTGAAGCGCCTGTGTCTCCACCAAGGATAAGACTACAATCACTGATGCGACGGGGGGTGGAACGGACCACGTATCAAACGGCCAAGTTCCCATAATATTACCCGGAGGTTCCTGCAGTGAAAACACCCTAAAAGATTCTGGAGATGCCTTAAACTGTCTAAGACTCAAAAGAAATGTCTTTATGTGAACTTAGATTCTGACATTACAGTCAGATGTCAAAGGTCATAGAAGTTTGATCAGTGACATAAATGACAATAACATGATACCCACGTCTTAGAGCAGAGAGTGATGATTTCCTGACACAGTGATATGTTAACACGTGTAACACGTGTTTGACCAAACTCAAAGCAGATCACCTGATTTTCAATTTCAATTCAATTTCAATTTATTTGTAATAGAAATATATTTAAATTTTGTATTGTATCATAAATCATATAAACACTGTTGTCAAGACACTTTGCAAAGAGAAGCCTAATATTTCCACAATAAGCAAGTGGTTGGTGACAATGGAGGAAAAACTCCCTTTTAACAGGCAGAAACCTCCAGCAGAACCAGACTCAGAGTGGACGGTCATCTGCCTCGACTGGCTGGAGTGAAATGAAAGCAGAGAAAAGAGAAAGAGAAGAAGAGAGGAGAGGAGGAGGACGGGGGAGAGGGGGAAAAAGACAAGAGGGAGACCAGGAAGAGCAAAATTATTATTACCATTACAATAATAATGATAATAGTAATAATAATCATGCCAATCACAGTAACTTTCACCTGAGTGAGTCAGGGTGTTTCCGATACAGATTCAGTCCAGGTCCTGGTCTGAATGCTAGACCAGGTCTTGGTCTGAGACCACACTCTGGTTAACTGTGGTTTAATCCACAATTAATCCACCATCAGCTTTTTTCTGCCTATGATATGCCTCTAATATGTGAGTTTGTTGATCCACCTACTGGTAACAAACACTCATGACACTGATTTCAATCTGTTTATGTCTGGACCATTAGTATTACAATGCTGTGCCCTGGTGGACCAGAGCAGATACTGCAGCAACAGGTTCAGGTGTTATTCTGACCTAAGAACAATGGAGCATCTTTTCACCACTTTTGATTAAAAACTGTCACCCAGTTGATGTTTCAATTTATTTTATTTTGTGTCTGTTGTGTTGTTCAGTCTGACATTTCCTTCATCTTGGCCTTGTTTTATTATATGTTATGGTCAGATTTATGTCTCTTCATCCTTAACAGATTTATTTACCCACTTCTTGTTCTTTCAACAGTTCTAACAGTTTCATCCCTTTATTTCTCCTACATGAAGCTCTGACTAGACTTACTGCAGCAAACCAACTTGATTAGTTTTCAGTGTCTCTACCAGGGGGCAGCCATTTTCTGCACCTACATGATGTCTGCAGGGTGGTTCATTGCTGTGGTTGTTGTTGTTGTTGTTAAAGTGGTTAAAAGAGGAGGGTCTTTTGTATCAGTCTTCTCTCTCCTTTCTGTTTTATTGACGTCAGAGTTGAGACTTGTTCTTAATATGTGTGACTTTCACTTCGTGGTTCTGGTGCCACAAGGTATGAAATGGCAGAAGGATGGAAACAGGAAGTTTGTCTACACAACAACTGAAACACAAAGGTCAGCAAAGGTCTGGTCGACATTTAATAAATGCTACTGCTGTCACTTTTTGCCACCATTAAGAGAAAAACAATCACTGTAAATTCCATGTACTGTTTTTTACATGTTACATAAATTGTTAGCTTATGCTATCTCAGAAAAATAAACTGTATTTGTTGAAGGAGCCTTTCAAATGAAACAGACTAGTTTACACCTGGGATGTATGACTGAGGAGTTACCAGCTACTTCAGCTAACTTAGCAACATTAGCTAACTTATCTAACTTTGATATCTTTGGAAATTAAGGATTTTCAACTTTTCTACTTCAGGTATCCTAGCTAATGTAGATACTTAAGCCTGTTTGACCAGCTTGGCTAACTTGGCTACATTAGCTACCTAATTTAGATAACTTACGCCATGTTTCCATCAAGTAAGTTCAGGGGAATGTTTAGGGGCCAAGAACTTTTCAGGAACATCCTCTCACTTGGTTCTTGTAGCGTCTGTGTCTAAACTACATGATGCAGACCTGTGGTGTGTGTGTAAGCATGTGCGAGAAAGGGGGGAGAGAGCGAGAGAATGGAACCATCTGTTTGTTTTTAACGTTGTGTTTCACATTGGAAAAAAATAATCATTTAATTTGTAGCGATCAATGTTGATTCTGTGGAGGTCCGCCGCACATTGATCATTATATGTTTCATAAACTGTTTCAACTGTGTCGCTTCGTTCGGTTCTTCGATTCTATTTATTGAAACTATTTATTGATACGCTTCTGCCACTGGGTTTAAAAAACAGCACTTCTTTGTTGACTGTGTCATGTGCCGCCTTCACTTACAACTAATCACTACCGAGTCAACCTAAACCAAGAACTTTTCAGGGCCGAATGGAGTACCTACCCCTGGGCAGGTTCCTGAGTTATGCCCCTTGAGAACTGTTCCACTGGTAAAGACATGTGCCGCCAACGGCCGAGTTCCTGTAATATTACCTGGAGATTCCTGCAGTGGAAATGCAGCTTTAGTTAACCCTTTTATTTTTCACAGTGTTTTGATAGAATGCTGTTTTAGGATGAATCTACAATGATTCAAATGAGGCTCAAAAAAAAAAAAAAAAAAAAAAGCAAAGGTGAATAAAAGTTTTCCGAGTGGCTTTATGAACTTAATAAGCAGGTACAGAACATACACAGAACCAAAGTATTTTATAAGAAAAGAAAACTGGGTGTCTCTATAATTCATCGTATAAGAATGTTAAAGGATAATATAATAATATAATATAATATAATATCCTTCACAGTTTCATCAGCCAGCCATGTTTCTACCACAGCCCAGAGTTTACAAAGCCAAATCATCCTGGAAACATGCAAACATGGCTACCAGGGGGCAATCCAGATGTTTTGGCTTCATAGTCATGTTGGCGCCTGAAGGCCACTGTAGTTTTCCTACAGTATTCAAGTGGTTGTAGTCTACATCCTGACCACTAGATGGCACTAAATTTTACACACTGGTCAAAGTATTAATGAAATGTGTTGCGATGTGAGTGAAATATAGTTTTAATTCATTTCTCACTAAACTGCAGCTGTGACCAGTTGCTGCTGGTTTTAACTTCCTGAACTCAAAGGTTAAATGTTTTCAGTCCCAGTGAATAAAGTAGCATGAGACATGATACTGGTTCTGGTCATGGTCCATCCTCGTCATCTGAACCATTAACTACAGTAAAATAAAGTGTCTGATCTGAGAAGCAATAAGAAACTTCTGTCCACGACTGGAAACTCTGGACACTGCTGTCAGGTCTTCTCCAGTCCTGTCAGACGATTCGTTGTGGTCCTTGAGGTTGTGGCACAGTGAAACCTTCAGGACCCAGGAGACCAGCTCCTGGTCCTGTAGGACCTGGAAGTCCTCAGTTTGTCCTCCAATGACCGAGATCAAACCTACCCTCTTCTTCAAGAGCCAAAGTAGATTCCCATGTAGACAAACTCCACGGCAAAACACTAACATTGGCTAAAGGTCCAGCATCCACCTTCCAGTTTCCATTCGCAATCTACCTCTCTGAGTTAATCTTGTATCGCAGGACAAAATAAGCGATGAGCCTCAGGGACAGGAAGAAGATGCCAAGCACAATGAAGTCCAGGTACAGTTTGGCATCCAGCATGTCCAGCTCCTTCAGAATGGCCTCCGACTTCTGGAAGTGACACAAGTCATCTTTGTCACAGTGGAGATCCTCTCGATCCAGACCATAGATCGACAAGATGACACCCTCAAAGCCATATCTAGAAACAATGCAACAAGAAGATTAACCTGTTTAGAAACAAGTCTTAGATCCATGAAGCAGAAATTTAAGACGAGGCCCCCACCTGACGTAGGAGATGTAGGACATCCACTGCAGGTACCAAGGGATGGTGTCAAAACTGACAAAAAACCCAGAGAAGAGCAAAACTGGGATCGCTGTGACTGGACCGACAAATGTCGCCACCTGCAGGAAACAAATGCAGAAGGAGTAATGTCATCTGTGATGTCACTCAAGTGAGCTCGCACAAGAGATGCGCTCACCTGCAGCGACGTGGAGGCAGCTCCGATAAGCAGACCCAAACTCTGAGCCACCAACGACGTCAGGATCCCCAGAGACAGGAAGAGGAAAAAGCGCCCAGCATCTGGAGGCTGAGCCGTCATCCAGTATACAATACTGCAGTACACCACTGGGAAGACCACCTAAATCATGACAGAACAGAAGAACACACAGCGTCAAACATCACATCTGGACATTTAACTTCCTGTCTGTGAACTCAGGTTCAGGTTCAAGACTTCAAAGGTCTACGCTCACAAACTTTACCACAGGCTTAATAGTTTGTCAGATTGTCCTAGTCTGACTCATCTCACCTTCAGACCTTCAATTCCTTAATACTAGTCTACTGCTTCCCAGTGAGGAACAGAGATAATTTTAAGAATATTTCATTTGTTCTTGAAGCTCTGGTTGGACTGAACTCCTCAGATGTGTAGACAGATCACTGTCTACAAATAATTTTAGTTTCCCAATGACAGTTCTTGGTGTTTCTGTTTCAATCAGTGACATCAGTCTCATTGACAGGTTTGGCGATTCATCCCAAATAAGGGAAACTACTTCAGGAGGTTGTTCTATATTATGAAGCAGGTCACAGGTTTCATGTAATATGGGGAAAAAGACAAGATCTTTGTGCAGATGAGATAGCATAGAGGAAAGTTTTTATCTGTCAAATACATCATATTCAAAGAGCAGAATCCTTTAAACACATGCAGTTATTAACCAACTCCTACAGGAAGAAATAATTTTAAAACAGTTTTGTTCACTGATGAATGGCGTACTACACTGTAAGGTCCAAATGGATTGAGTTCTAGATAATTGGTGGACAGACACCATGTCCCAACAAGGCTGCCATGTCAATGAGGAGGTGGAGGAGTGAAGTTTGGGGCTGGAGGAATGGTGAGTGAGTTCTAGGCCTGAAGGTGTCAAAATAACCTAACTGACCATTTCTTGCCATGCTATAAAAAAGAAACATGTCTTCTGGAGTGAAATCAGTTCTATGCAAGACAATACAACATCACATGCTGCATCACAAGAAATTTCATTTAGGCCTTGACTGCTATGAACATAAAGAGAGAAAAACTATGGTGTGTCCGCCATCATCTCCTGAACTCAGCACTACAGAGAAACTTTGGACCATCTTTAAAAGGAAAGGCAGAAACTTTACACTAACTTACAAGTTCAGCAGAATAAAGAGTTCCCGTGTTAATATGTTACATTTGTTACATATGTTGATCTGTAAAGACGCTTTTAATTTTAGAAAAATTATCTCATGCAATAAATACAACATTTTGCACAGATTTTCTATTATCAATTATTTAGAAACTGCAGAATTAATTGAAACAAAATATCATTGTTTATTTGGTAGTTTTGTTTTTACAAAATCAGAGGCGTATGAAGGTTTTTAAAAGTGCAGAGGTTCTGGGATGGGTTACAGTTCAGTTTTAATGTTTTAATCTGACAAAAGTGCAAAAGTGAGGCTTGCAGTGGCCATACTAAAATCCACACTACAATATAACTGTTGGGGAATAAAAAATCCTATTGACTGGGGGTTGTATTAATTATTTAGGGGAAAAATAATAAAAACACCACATGCAAAATAATCTGGACCACAGTGTAAACCTGATGGCCTTTTTTCAGTCATGAGTCTTGACATATGGAACAGATCCCCCTCCACTGATCATTAATCAAAATATACTGAGCCTCTCACTGCCTGCATCTTTCATCTGAAAACTTTACTATTTATAGCATTTACTGATTAGATCACAGTGTCACCTGAAAGGGGACGTCAGCCATGGTTTTGGCCAAGTAGTAGGCCTTCAGACTGTACCAGTAGTTCAGATGCTCCCTCAGGAAAACTCCCATCTCCAGAGGAACTGAAACACAAAGACACAAACAACGATGTAAGATACAAAAAAAAAAAAAAAAGATTAATGTAAAATAACAGGAGCTAACAAAAATGTGCAACTCACATGTTAGAACTGTAGGCATCAGTGCTGCAAACATGAGGAACAACATAGAAAAGAACAGGAAGCCTGAGTTACTCAGAACCTTCTTGGCCTCATTCCCAATCCCCAGGTACAACAGACCGATCAGGATACCAATCCCGATATGGGACAAGATCCTCAGGTGGGTCAGCACCTGCTCTAACAATGAGAACACTTATTAACATTATGGCTCTGACCGCAATGAACCGCATGTGTCCACCAGGTCATGCTATGTGCCCATGTTCTCACCGAGTCCCTGAGGATACTGAGGAACGTTCTCTTGAACAGGATAGAGAACTGGGTCATGCAACTCGCAGAGAAACTGTGGCAGCCTTCAGACGACGAGGACTCCTAAGACAGATGTGAAGTGACACAGTGTTAATGGAAGATGTAAAACAAAAAAAGACATGAGGAGAACATGAAGAACAGAGGAACTGGATCTTTACTGTTGAAATGGAATGTGGAAAATATATATTTACATATAGTTAAAACAACAATCAGACCTTTTCTTTTCTTTCAGAATCTAAAAGAGGTTTCAGTTGTTCTATTGGGGTTCTATTGATTGATGAGGTTTAGTGTTCATGTTTGTTCAACATGTTTGTTCAGAATGTTTAGTCACTAAACACATTGTATGGGTTGTTTTGGTCTTGGTCTTTGATTCTAGGAGTCTCAGAGGTTTCATTGGTCCTTTAAGGGAATCCTGGTGTCATTTTTGAAGTGTTTAGTGAGTCTTTATGGTTCTGGTAGTCATAGAGGAGATTCTTATGCTCAAGGATGTTTGAGTGGTCAACATTAAGGTTCTAGACGTCACTTAGTTTTTATTTGGAGATGGTTCACAATATTTAGGTGATAACTGAAGAGCTTCTATGGATTGTTTCAGTCTTGTTTTTTTTTTGGTTTTTTTTAGGACATTCCAATGGTAATTGAAAAGGTTCTATATGTAGTTTTGAAAGGTACTTTAGACAATTCAAGGAGTCTTGGGGGTTTCAGTGGTCCATTCAGGAGTCTTTGGGAAGTTCTACTGATCAATGAGGACATTCAACTGGTACTTAAGGAACTTATTTTAATGGTAAATCTGAATATTCTGCATGTGGTTCTGAGGATTTCTGATTTCTGATTTAGCTTCTACTGATCAAAAAGTAGAAGCTGAGTTACTACTGATCTGTTAAGGCACACTGGGTTTTACCTCCTCCGCCCGTTGCCAAAGGAATGGGTGGTGGTTGGTGTCTCCATTGAGCTCAGTCTGATAATCCATCTCCCACTTTCTGTCCTGAACAGCCTTCACCAGTCGGACCATCTGATCCCCGTACTCCCCAGATGCCACCTCCATCACTATATAGCAGAACCTCATTAGTAATGTTGGAAGCAGAGTTGGAATCAGTAGGTTAAACTTAGGTCTGTGTCTTACCAAAGTCAGCAGGGTTATGGTAGGTGGGACAGTTGAGTCCCAGGTCTCTCAGGTAGGGAACCAGACTGGATACCCGTCCTCTGTAGATGCACTGACCCTGACTCAAGACGTAGAGCTGCAACAAATAAACACACTTCAGGTTTGTAGATTTGAAGTTGTATCTAAAACCGCTTCTAAGTATTTCCATTGTTTACCTTGTCAAACAGTTCAAACAGTTTGGCGCTGGGTTGGTGGATGGTGCAGATGACAGTTCGTCCTCCCTGAGCCAGAGCTTTTAACAGAGACACCACCTGGAAACAGGACGAGCTGTCCAAACCACTGAGACAGAGACCGGCAGGACAGTCAGAATTTGGATTAAAAACCTGGTCTTGGCACAGACCATGACCTTCTTCACACCTTAACCCTCCAGAGTCGCCAACCCACAATAGTACCTGACCCTCCAAAGTGTTGGATCCTCCACAGACCTTGACCCTTCACTGTTCTTGACTCTCTATAGTCCTTGATCCTCCTCGGTCCCTGACCCTCTATAGACCATGACTCACTTCAGTCCCTGACCCTCCATTGTCCTTGACCCTCTTCAGTTCCTGAGCCTATAAAGTCCTGAACTCTCAAAAGTCCCTGACCCTTAAAAGTTTCAGACTCTGACCCTCTGCAGTCTTTGATCTTCTTTAGTCCTTTACCCTCTTCAGTCATTGAGTCTTTACAGACACTGACCCACTACAGACCCTGCCCCTGTTCAGTCTCTGAACCAGATGCTGCCATGTCCTGTTTCTGACCTGGTGGGTTCATCGAAGAACATGACTGGTGGGTTGTTGACGAGCTCAAGGGCGATAGCTAGTCTCTTCCTCTGGCCCCCTGACAGGTGTGACGTCCTGGTTTTAGCACAATCCAGTAAACCCAGAGCTGTTAAGATTTCCCGGACCTGGAGAAACACAGACCAGAGACCGGACCGGCTGTTTAACCTCTGATGTCATTAGAGGATCAGAAAGTAGTTGGGGTTCACTCACCATCTCTCTGCGTGCCTCCACCTTCTCCTGCAGCTTCAGGTTTGCTGAAACCTGTGAAAACAAGAAAGAACACCACACAACACACTGATACAAGACTGGATCACAGGCTAAACCATTGAAATCCACTAGAATCCACTACAGTCCACATACCACCATAGCTTCCTGCACTGAGAGGTGGGGCAGCAGCATGTCGTCTTGCATGATATAACAGGAAACCTTCCTGAAGGAGCGCGGGTCTCTGGGCTGACCATTGATCAGGATCTCCCCCTTCATCCCGGTCTCCCTGTCCAGAACACAAAGACTCATACTGAACTGGATAACTGATTCAGGACCAGGTCAGTGATTCAGGACCAGATCACTGATTCAGGACTGGATCACTCCTGGACAGGACCAGTGTCCTGTAAGTGTGCAGCTTAAATTTGTAACATTTTTCCCTGTCCAGCTGTGGGCACTTGGTGTCCATAACCAGAGCCAGGTCTCTATCTGACCTGGAACCAGGTTTCTATCAGATCAGGTCCCTATCAGACCTGATCCAGTGATATAGGTGATTTAGCACGAGGTTTAGAGACTCTTCCTTCACCCCCATCACCGTCCCTCAACTGGATTTGACTCACCTGTACCCGGCAAGGATATTCATGAGGGTGGACTTCCCAGCCCCTGAGGGCCCCATGATGGCCACCAGGTCCCCACTGGTGAATTTCCCAGAGATCCCTTTGAGCAGCATCTTGTAACCTGACACAGAAGCAGAACAATCAGAGAGCAGGTTCCCAGACGGACTAAGGAAGGAGCTTTGTCCCCAGGACAACGAGTCGGGTTTCAAAATCACTGCGGGATTTTCTCTCTTTCATTGAGTCAGTGTTCACACACACTCACTGATACTATGCCTGGTACCACTGATACTACTAGTAGTACTATTGATACTACGACTATAGATACCAATACTGCTGCTCCTGCTACTACTGATACTAATGCACATACTGATATTACTAAACATACTGATAATACTATTACTACTGATACTATGACAAACATAGTTACTACTGACACTTACTAATATTAAACCACATACTGGTATTACTACTACTCACTGATACTATAAATACTGACACTACAACAACTACAGCTACAACTGATTCTATTGCTATGACTACTGCTGACATTACTTAAACAACTGCTGCTACTTCGATACTATTGCTGCTGCTTATACTACTAATGATACAACAACTACTACTACCGGTGCTACTACACATAACAAAATTAGTGGTGTAAAACCAGAACATATAGAACAGTAACAAGTGTCACTAACCTCACTATTGTGTTATTAATGACATTAATTACAGTAATGGGGTTACCATGGAAACCAAAGGTGAGGAGAAGGAGGGTGATGAAGATAACCTGCAGTAACCGCTGCAGTGTTTATCTGCTGATGGAGGCTGAATGCTCTTTAATGGGATTATCAGATTAATCTGACTGAAGGAGATTAAATCCCTGCTGACCAACAGTAACCTCAGTGTTCAGACTGTTCACTACATGTTTCCAACATCAGCATGTGAACTCACACTGTTACACTGTCAGATGACGTTATACTTATAAAAAAACTAACCAAGCTGTCATGATGACACAATTTCTTACTTCTAAACTCAGACAAAACATAAATTATCATACTTGGCCCTAAACATCTCAGGACATCATTTTGACATCACATAGCTACTCTAGATGGCTACATTTAAGGTTGGGCTTAAAACCTTCCTACATGACAATGCAGAAGTAGCTAAGTTAGTTAAAGCCGCCAGGTTAGCTGATATGACTAAATTATTAACATAACAAAGTTAGTAAAGGTAGCTAAATTAGCCAACAGCTCCTTCAACAAATCCTGCTTCTTTTCTTTCACAGTCCAACATATCCGAAGATTCATTGCAGCGCAGGTAACATTTGTGATGTGGACGTACAGTTAAAGCTAAAGGTCACATGACCACAGTAGTAGTAGCAGTGAGGAGGATGTTTTTAAATGGACTGAATTAGATTTTATCTGCAACTTTTATTTCATGACATGTAGCTGAATTCTTTCTGGAATGGACGCAAAGTGTTAGTAGCTGTTGCTGGACAACAGCAGTAGAGTGTCACGTAAATATGTAAAGAAGGTGTTAACTGGAAATACCCAGAAGAGCAGACTTTCAAATTTAAGGGCTCCCAAGACAGACCTACATCGTCCTTTGGAAATTTTCCCAGCAGGCCATATTAGAGCAGCCATATTGGAAATACACTATAGCTGCGTCCTTTGGACCCTGTCAAACAACAACAACAACAACAAATTATTGATTTAATTTATTAAATAAATTGTTATAATAAGTAAAATGTACTCTTCCATTCCTCCTCACTGCTCTTACTACTGTGGTCATGTGACCTTTAGCTCTACCTGTACGTCCACATCTCAAACATCACTAGTGCTGCTGTGAAAGGATATGTTGGACTGTGAAGGATTCAAAAAGAAGCAGAAACCTGCATGTCACCTAGTAACTAATCCATCAGGTTTCACAGAGGAGGAGGAAGGGGTAGGGCTTCACACCTGAGCAGGTGTGAATTAATCTGAGTGAAACTCTGAGAACAAAGAGTTTAAAGGAACCTGATTATTAAAACCACAAGAGACCAAAACCAGGACCAGGTCAGAGACTCTACATTATATAATACACATTATATAAAGCTTGTCACTTTTTCATGTGAAAACAGTCAGAGATTTTTTATTTTAGAATAAAGCTTAATGATGTTTTTTTTTTTAAATAAACTGATTGAGCCGATTCTTGAGGGTTTGAAGCGAATCAGGTCTGAGGTCTGAGTCTCTGAGGACTCAGTCCGTCTCTGATCAGGTTTCACATCCATGGACTGAACGTTTCGTTTCTTTTTCTTTTCTTTTGTCTCAAAAGCTGAAACAGGAGATGAAGTTTTTTTTTTTTTTTCAGTGGATCACACACACAACAGATTTTAAACAGGTTCAACTGCTGTAACAAAGACTATGTGAATAAAACTTTAGGAGAATGAAATTAATGTTGTTATCTGTTTTATAATTTAATGTTGTCGTGTTCTTAAATTCACCTGAAGTTGAGTTTTTAAGGCAATCTTTTTATAAATTATTTAGAATTGTCTTTATATTTAATCATTTTTCCTTGTTTTAGCTCCTGAAGCTCTAATATCTGATAATGTTACTGACAAAAGACGACTGTACTAGTTTCTAGAATTGACTATTTCTATGCCATGTTCATGTCAGGTAAAGACAGAGACCAGAGGAGCAGGAGCAGAACATTAAAACTCTATTGCTTCAAAAGTTGGACTGTTTTGATTGTTTTATATTTTTACTCATCAGATTCTAACTGATCGGGTTTGTGTCTGCAGTCCTGACTGTTCACACAGTGATGAACCAGGATCTGGATGTGGAGATCCTGTGATCTAGATCTGGAAGAAAAACAATGAGAGGACAGAGATTCTTTTTCTTGTCAAATGTCAAATTTAAACAAATCTTCCTCAGTTTCTTCTCAGAAACCTGGATAAGGATCAAAATCACAATCACTGTTGTGATCTGGTGAAGATCAGAATCAAGGTCAAGATCTAGATCATGATCCAGATCAGATGCAGGATTGGGGTGAATATCAAGATCACAACCTGGATCTGTCTCTTTCAGGGTCAGATCTGATTAAGATCAGATTCTGTATTACACTCAGGATCAGGATCATGTTCAGGATCAGGTGAAGATCAAGATCTAAATCTAGAGGAGGATCTGGATCAGAATCATGATCTGGATCTGTATCTGAATCTGAATCGAGAGCAAGATCAGCATCAGGATCTAGATTAGGGTCATGTCAAAATCAGGATCTAAATCTAGATGAGGACCATGATCAGGATCAGTTGCTTCAGTGACCCTGTATTGACCAGGTGCTGTTCCTGTCTCTACCTGATCATGTAGCTGTAGACGCAGGACAGCAGCCATGTTTGAAACCAAACCACCGACACATCATCTGTTTGTTTGTCGAATTGTCAATAAAGTTTGGATTTAAATGTTTGTTTGTGTTTTATTTTGTCTCTGCAGTGACACGGAGCTGTTTCTAATCTGACCTGCAGCTATTTACAGCAGGAGACGCTCAGATTAACAGATTACAGCCTGGTAATCTGTACACACACACACACTGTTTATAACTGTTTAATAACACTGTTTTTGTGTTGAAACTCAGAGTACATCACCCCTGAGGGGACCAGTTCCTGGTTCTGGTTATAGTTCTGGTTTTGGTTTGGACTAAGGTTACCGTGGTGACCTGGTATCTGTTTGTTTATCTGTTTTTGTTTACTCTGAGGTGACTGCAGTTTGTTGACAGACAGTAACCTCACATCAAACAAACAAACATCAAGACCAGGAAACACAGAGAGAAGAGCAGGTCCTGATCCTGTGGATTTCACTTGAACCACCTTCAGAAAGGAGCAGCCACTTTGTGCTGTGGTTCAGACCAGGGTCAGGTTTAAGATCAGGAACAGGTTCAGGAATAGGATTGGAATCAAAATCTAGATCAAGAACAGGACGAACAGGAATAGAAACAGGTTTGGGATGAGGATCAGGGTCAAAATGAAGAACAAATAACAAGAACAGGGTCAGAATCAGAATCAGGATCAAGATTATGATCAGAATCTGGGACCAGATCAGGATGAGGATAGCCTCCTGTGCTAACTCTCATTCTTCAAAATAAAAGTCTGCGTCCTGCTTTAACTCACTGTAGGAAACTTCAACATCACTTCCCGCAGCTCCTTGAAATTAAAAGCCTTGATTTGACCTTTCATAACAATAACGGAGTGCGATGTGGTGCAGTACCTTTCTTCTTCCACCAGGGGCCCTCTCTGACCGAGTATGACACGTCTTTGAACTCGATGTTGACCGCCGGCCGCCGCGGCAGCGACGAGAACCTCTGGGCCTCCGTCAGATTGTTGTCCAACTTCTTCGGGTGTCCATGCAGCAGCGGTGTGGTCTGCTGGCCGCCCGCCGGCCGCCTGTCCGCCGCCTCGTCCACGCAGACGCATACGCTCCTGGGGTCCAACATCAGGTCCGGGGGCCCGTTGGTGTTCTGAGGTACCGGGGACATAAACCGGGTCAGGAACCAGCACAGATTAAAACATCAGTCCATTAATTAATCAGTTAATTAATTAATGGACATGACCGCCTCTTCGCCGTCTGAGGCGTGTGTCAGCAGGTGAAGCTCAGGTGTAACAGCTGACTCAGGATGGCGTCCTCAGATTAGCAGCCGTGAGAGCGTCCTGGGCCCAGATGGACACTAATCTGAGGACGTGACCGTGGGACGGACTCCAGGAGCTAGACCGAGCCGCCAGAGCGAAAACACACACACACACACACACACACACACTGCATCATCACCACTGTGACTCTGTTTATTATTTTTGTTGTTGTTGTTTACTTATAGGTTTTATTTTGAAAACCAAATCAGAGACAAATCAAAACTATGAAAACAAAGTTCAACTAGAACTTTTCTACAAAGTTCAGTCCCATAGGGTCTGGTTCAATAAAGTCCAGTACAGTCCATTAAAATCTAGTAGAGCCTGGTGAAGTCCAGTAGAGTTAAGTAGTCTTGTAGAGTCCAGTAGAGCCCAATACAGTCCAGTAGACTCCAGCAAAGTCTAGACTAGTAGAGTCTGTCAGGGTTCAGTAGAGTCTAGTACAGTTCAGCAGAGTCTAATACAGTTCAATAGAGTCTAGTACAGTTCAGTAGAGTCTAGCCCAGTCCAGTAGTCTAGTCCAGTCCAGTAGAGTCCAGTTCAGTACAGTTCAGTAGAATCTGTCAAGAGTCCAGTACAGTCCAGCAGACTCCAGTACTCACCATGATGATGGAGTTGGTGACGGTGGGATTGTGGACTGACCAGGCGGCCATCAGACAGGCCATGGCCAAGACACAGCAACTCTCTGACGCTCTACCTCCCTCACACTCATCTGATCCCCGTCTGACGGACGCCACCAGCACTGTCTCTGGCCCCGCCCCTCCCCTGACCACACCTCCTCTGTGAGTCAGGCCTTTTAAGACTCGTGAATTGATCTGGTTCACTGCAGTCCTGTTCCTAAGTGTGAGACCCTCAGTCTGTCTGTGTAAACATCAGATTACTGATGTCAGATTACTAATCTGTGTGAGGGTGATCAGAAAGCTCCACCTGCTGGATTAACTGTGCTACTGCAACAGAGGACACAAAGCAACAGAGACACTTTCTGTAACAACATCCATCTTTAATGATCACTGACAGGAAGTACAAACAGCAACAAACATCTGGTCCACGTCAGTCCACTTCCTGTTGAAAAGCATCAACACGTCCGTCTCTGAGGACGAGAAGACACAGTGATAGATGCTATTGGTGCTTGTTGCTATGGAAACCTGCTTAGAAAACATTAACAAACCACCTGTGATGCCCCCTACAGGTACGTTTATCTCCCTTTGGTCACCTTCAGGTGGCTCCGCCCACCAGCGACAAACAAAACATCTGATTCAATGATAAAATTCAAGGCTACAGTTTATTTTCCTGATGAAATGATAACGATGAAGATGAGACACAGAGGTCAGAGGTCAAACAAAACAAAACAATGATCAACAGGAAACAGAAGTAGTTGTTGCTAATGTGATGACGACATTTGTGATGTGAGAAATACACGAATGAGATGCGAATGCGTTGTTTCATCTGTGTAAACATCAGCCGACCACAAGCGCCGCCTGATCACTGACATCACTTTGACGTGATGCTCGTAACAGTGAGTCAATCGGCACAGAACTGAGAGGCAGCGGGTTTAGACAGTGTTTACAGTAACACCTACAGGTTGACACAAGAAACACGTCAACAAACAAAACTAAAATCAGTTTGTGTTCATCATGTTTATGTTTCTTGTTCAACGTGTTTTTTTTTTTATCATGTGTCCATTTATCACACATTGTGTATCATATTTGTGTATTGTATTTCTTTATCATTTTAGGTCTTACGGTTGTTTATTTTTACACATTTGATGTTATCGTGTTTGTTGCTATGGAGGATTTACATCGTGATGTCATGATGACTTCAGCAGCGACCCCTGCTGCAGCTCTGACAGCATTCACACTAAACATGAGGTACGGTCACTTCCTGTTTGGTGTGAAATCGCCATCAGAGTGAGTGTGTCGCCACGGTGACAATGAGGCAGCTATGTTTACAGAGATGAAAGTGAAGCGATGAAGCGTGGGACTGGAGGTGGATCAGGGACTGTGGTCCCAGTCGGAGCACTTCTGTCCCGAGTTATTTGGTCTTCTTCTCAGTGGCAAGCGTGTCGTGGAGTCTGGAAACGCATTTTTCAAACTGGTCCATCACCAGCGTCCCGTTGTCATCAAAAAATGCTGCCACCGACCGTGTGAATTCTGTTTCCCTGAAGCTCTTCGACTTCCCGTCGGTGAAGGACACTCGCAGCGAGTACTGGTCGTCAAACCTGCAGACAGACGGAATCAGACATGTTAGCGGCTGACAGAGGCTGTTGCCATCAGACATATTGGCGGTGGTGGCGGCAGACATGTTTGCGTGCGGACTCACCGTTTGAGAGAGGACGACAGCTGCCATACGTGATCTGGATCCATCCCAGCTGGATCCTTCTGCAGTGCGACCAGGAAGATGTTCTTCTCTTTGTAGGACGTGTAGAGCGTCAGGACGCCCATCATGATAAAGTATGTGAAGAACAGACAGTTAAAGAACCAAAACACACGACAACACATCAAAGACAGAAGCTACAGGTTTATAAACATCGGAACACACAGTAGGTCTTGACTGAAGAGGTCTCTGGAGGTCTGTAATGAACTGTAGTAGTTCATAGTGGTCTGTGGTAGTCCTCCTGTTAAAGGATATGAGATGACACAGCAGGCAAGGACTGGTCTAGACTCTGGGAATGGGTGCAGGTAGTCCCAGACCAGCGCCAACATGGCGAACAGACAGGAAACGGTGCAGATGAGCAGACGACCGTCGACCAGACAGAAGTTCTCCACGTAACCGTACTTCTCCAGCAGCACCTGCAGAGGGTGCAGCAACATGAGGGGGTTTTTCTGAATAATGTTTACTCAAGTGTCGAAAAAAAAAAAAAAACCACACTGAGATAAAACAATCCCAGTCTGAGTCAGCTGAGAAAAATGATCCAACCTTCTTGGCAGCGTCATCCAGTGCATTCTTCACCGCCGCTCCATCCCACTTATCGATCTTTACTGGTTTCTCATCGATCCTCCACTGAAACACACAACAATCAGCTCGTGAGAGGCGTGAAGCAGATGTGAACTTCAGAGGACATAACCAACAAAAGTCTGGGAAGAGTTCAGTGGCTCAACGCTGGAATAACAAGTTCGGTTGCAATGTTGTGCATCAATTTGCAACAGTCATTTAAGCCAGTTTTCTCCCATTTGATGGACTTGTTTGAGGAGTTACCCGATCAGCACCAATGTGTATATAAACCCCACCAATTTAATCATTTAAGCCAGTGCATAATAGCTTCTAGCCATGTCTAGTGTTGCCTATCAGCAACAACAACAGCGTTTACAGAAAGAATGAAGCAATGAATCTTGGGATATGTTGGACTGTGAAGGACCCAACTGTTGTAGCCTCCATGACTCGAAGGAAAAGAAGCTGGATCTGTTGAAGGAGCCTCTGAAATGAGACAGACTAGTATCCACCTGTGACGTACACAACGAATATGATGACGCCGCTGAGAACCGAGACGCAGCTTCCTGACTCAGGAAGTCAAATATGAAAATGTTGACAAGTTAATGGCTGAAGGAAACAGGAAACTTATGTTTCACCTCACATGTTCAACATGAAGCAGTATGTGTTGATTTCACGTTTAAAGCCGAGTGTAAACCCTGAGACAAGAAACAGAACTGAACAGACTGAGGTTTTAGCAGCTGAACAAAGTGTTTCCTGTCTGTTTCATCTGCAACAGCTGGTTGTGTTTAACAGCTGCAACACACACACTACAGGAGCCGCGGAGGTTTCAACACAAACACACAAACAAAATAACAAACAAACAACTGCTCCTCTATATCTACCTCCGTTTTAACCTCGTTCATTTTTTTACTTTCATTTATCTACATTAGCCTGTTAGCATTAGCATTAGCATTAGCTTTGGCTGCGCTCGGCTGCAGGGAACCGGACGCGCAAAGCCCGGAACCTCCCCCCTGCTCTCACTTTTGTGCTCCGTTATAAAATAAAAGCATGAGCTTCAGCTCAAAGTCTCTGAGTGAAACAGTAAGAGTTGATAGCTCACTTTCTCCAGTAGTCCGCTCTTTCCATTCCTCGCAGCAGCCATCTTCTCTTCCGCTGCGAACTGAGCCGCTGTGACCTGGACGTCACTGATTGGCTGCCGGTGACGCTTTGAATCGGAGCGAACGCGTCTGACGTGGACGTTGTGCGCGTTCCCGAGACAAGAACGTCTACGTCAGACCAGAACCGCGTCAGATGGAGCAAACTAAACTTAACTGAGAACAGTTTCATAAATAAAATAAAATAGAATCAAACAAAAGTAAAAATTAATTTAATAAAAGTAAAAATATATATATAAATAGTAAAAAATATAATTGAAATTTCTGAATATTTGAATTATCTGACTTCCGGGTTCTTTCCAAAGGTTTCTACTGTGTCATGATTTCAACAGTTTGAACCTGAAACCTGTAATTAAATATATTACATTTTTGATGGTTCATCTAAACATCAGTGGAATAAAAGGAAAAAAAAAACATAAAATGAAGCTGAATCTTTAACTTAAACATTTTGCATAGTGCACCTTTAAACTCCACAATATTATATTACATGATGTAACAATACAAATAGTAACAGTGCTTGTAGCAGTAGAGACATTAAAGATGATAAGAAAGAAGATGGAATAGCACTGAGAACTATAATAACATGAATGAATGGATGAATTAATGAATGAATGGATGTATATACAATTCACAATCTTTTCTCTTACATCTGTCTGGTCTAATAGTACTCAAGTCTGGTCTCAAGACCAATATTTATAAAGAATGAATGAACTGAGCATGAAAAGATTCACCCACATGGTACCTGCACCTTTTCCCTACAGACAAGAAGAAGCATGGATGTTGATTCTTCACTGATGAAGCCCAAATGCTGCCACGAAGGCAGTGACGACCCGCGCCTCTGAGAACTTCTCATCTTTTTGTCTGTGTAATATGCAGAAAGATAAAGAACCAGTGTGTAAATGACAGTCACTGCAGAAAAAATGTTTAAAATGTTGCTCAGTTTGAAACACTAACTACAGTCAAGCTAGTTCTATACAGCAGAATAACAGGTGTTACCATGCACGTTGTTGTACGTTGATTCAGGTTATTTTTTTTCTGCTGTTGTTAATTCGTTAGTTGATAATCTAACACATTTTACTGCATCGTATGCTGTAGTTGTAACAGTTTTCATTGACGTTACATCAGTGATCTTTAACAGGCTGTAGTCATCGTATCAGATTGTCATGAGAAACAACAAACATCATGAAACTAAATTTACCTGGATGTTGTCTGCTCCACCCGAGTGAGATGTTCACTTCTCAGCTTCAGACGCCGGTTCAATGAACGACGTGACTGGTTTCAAGTTGGAACATGAGTTTTAACTGGATATCAGTCCAGGACATTACAAGTTTTTATCTGCTTTTCTTCATATTTTACATATTTTAAAAATGCTTTTGTGCATTGCTACACTTTTACTAAGAACTGAACTTTTTCAAGATTTTCACAAAAAAAATTCCAGACTTTTCAAGGTCTAGAAAAACAGTGTTTCAAAATACCAGATTTTTTTAAGACTTTTAAAACCTCTGCAAGCACCATGTTTTATACTCGTTGAGACCCTGATCCTGGTCTAATCAAATTGGTTCTGTTGTTCTCCGTTTTTACAGATGTGCAGTTTACATGGCTGCAGTGTGCAGCTTCACCACCAGGTGTCAGTGACAGAACAGACGACAGGACACAGTTAGTCGGTTTGAGTTTCTCTTGATTTCCCAGCAGCCTCTGCTCTGTGGGTCTGTGGGCGTTTGGCACTCAGCATTAAAACAACAATATGCATCAGTGTTAAAGCTCGTCAGTAAAAAAACAGAAGCCCTTCAGCTCACACACACACACACACACACACACACACACACACACTCACTCACTCACTCACTCTGCAGGGTGATCACATGATGATGCCATCATGACAGGAACAATCATGGCTGCCTGGGAATGTGAGGGGAACAATAATGTGACAGCATGAAGCTGTGTTCACGTCAAATGACCTCGACAGGACGACGATCAATCAGCGATCAGGACGTCGTGTTGCAGTCTAATCCCGACACAGCTGCACCAACGCTCATATTCAACTCCAGAGGTCCTGATCCCACCTCAGGTCTGATCACTGCTCCTTCCTTTATATTCAAGCTAGCTTTGGCCTTGTTAGCAAACTTCACTGTGTTTGCTAACTTAGCTATAATAGCTAATTTGTCAGTCATCAAACTTCGCTATTAGCTTACTTGTATATGTTAGCAAAGTTTTATTTGCTGATTGAACTAAGATATCTCAGCTAACATGGACGCCTCAAGTAGTTTAGCCAACTTCAGCTAACTTAGCCTTTGCGTTTTCTTTAGAGCAGCATTAGCCTTTGAACCAAGACAGCTTAGTCTCCACCTGTGACATATACGGAGACGAAGGTCACAGTTTTAGTCCCAAAGAACAGCAGCACTTCAGCGATTCATAGAAAAAAGATGTTGATCAAAAGAAGGCGATGCACAGAGCGTGTGGTACAGCAGCTGCCGAATCACAGGCCAACAGCACAAATCAATAACAACATTTGCGGCACCATGGCAACTGTATGTGGAGTGACCAAAGAGTACGAAAACATGTTGTTCAATGTTCCTGCTCATTGAAAGAAACAAACACTTGTGGCACTTCCTCTCATCCTTGTACTGAGTTAGCAGAAAATAGAGCAGTTTAGATCAGGACATCGTTACGACAAACATGAACAAACATTGAATCAGCCATTTTCTGAATGAACGTTGGTGCAGCCATGTTTCTGGCCGGTTTAAACCTGAGCGTTAGCTAACGTTAGCTCACTAACACAGCGTAAGCTAACCTTGGCTAACATCAGCGACAGCTCTGCGTCCTGGAGGTCCTGACACAGACGTGATGCGAGACGGATCATATAAACACGGCTCCTAAGCGAAAGGTCCTTCTCATTATGTCCAGTCACATGACGCGTTTCCAATCCAGATTGGATTGGATCCGGTTTGGTCTTTACTACAGTATCCATGAGCCTTAGCGGCCACAGCTACAGAAATCAGACGTCTGACAAACACTCAGACTGGAAGACTGGTGGCGACCGAGCCAGAACCCGAACTGGGGGAATGTACATATATAAGACCTGACCTATGAGAAGGTTCAGGACCAGGACTTAAACTCGGGGAAGGTTCACATATCATCTACAGATTGTTATGGCAAAGATGCCCCATCATCCTCGGCTCCTCGGATGTGAATTACTGGTGAAAAAAGGTCCACATTTGAAGCAGGAAAAGACCTCGTCAGTAAAATCTATCACACTGTCGGAAGCAGACCAGGTCTTGGTTTCAGAAAGTTCTGGATCAGACATCCTCCTTGTGTCCAGTGGCGGTGATGAACCGTCACCAACATTAAGTTTAGTTTTACATTGATTTGTATTTATCAGTTAATTATCATTTAATCTATAAAATGTCAGAATAAAGAGTTTTATGTCTAAGTGCTGTAAACCGCTGTGGTTGAGTCTATGTGGTCATCGGACTGCGGTCTGTTCAGGTCCTGGTCTTGGTGAGTTCGGGTTTTGGCAACTTGCTGGTGCAAAGACAATGATGTTTGGAAGAAAAGATCCAGACCAGTCCTGAGACCACATTTTTGTGCATATATGAACCACTTCCTGTTTATGTCTAATGCTTCTTGTTGATTCGCCGGGACCTCCTCAAGCCACGCCTCCTGCGGTTCTGATTGGACATCCAGGACCGCAGGAAGTACTTGTCAGGACTCCGTCTGCGGTTGACGGTCTGGTTTTCCAGGTCAAACTGTCTCTGTAGTTTCAGGGCCAGCACCCGGTCCTGCTGGATCTGACGAATGTACCGCTCGTCAAAGGCCTCCTGGCTGGCCGACCGGCTCCTCTTCAGGTCCGGGTCCCGGTCCGAGTCCAGGTGTTTGGTCTTTTGCTTCCTCTTCTTGCCCCTCCTGGAGGTAGACTGGTTGTGGATGCTACTGTCAGACTCCTTCCTGGGACTCTGCGAGTCCTTTGGCACTAATTTACATGACTGGAAACCAGAGTTCTTAGTGTATGGCGAGAATGACTGTTTGCGACTGAACAGTGCCCCCCCACTGCAGGACTCAGGAGCGGTGACCATTGCCTCGAAGTCCGAGCTCGCTCTGAAAGTGGCGTCGCTGCTGTAGCGGATCGCAGGGACTCGGATCTTCACCGACTGCTTGTGGAAGGCGTCCGTGTCTCCGGCGGGAGGATCAAACAGCAGCCTCCTCTTGTTGACGGACACCACTGCATCCCCTGTGGTGGCAGCAGACTGGTGTATCTTGGTGGCCTCCTCTCCCACGCTGGCGGTCTTCCCGTGGAGCTCTGTGACGGGGCTCGTCAGCGTGGCCTTGGAGTTCACCTTGATGCTCTGACGATCCAACTCGATCTGCCTCCACTTCTGCAGCACGGCAGGACTAGCCTCGTAGGTGGTGGCCTTCTGCAGCCCGCGGGTCAGGTTCCTGGGCGTGGACTTGACGATTGTGGGCTCCATCAGGCGTCCATCCGGCAACCGTTTGGGCGGCGTGCACGGCGAGCACACTATGGGTTTGAAGTGGTTGAGTTCCTCGGAGATGCTGTCGTTGCTCTCGGGGCTGATGGAGCGCTCAGACCGCGGCGGGGGTAGTGCCAGAGGAGTAGACAACGAGGACGTGACCACAGCTCGCCACGTGGGCCGCCGGTCCGGAGCGGTGATGGGGGCGGAGACTGAGCGACTGTTCTCAGACGACAGGAGGATTCCTGCTGTGAAGCTGTGGCTGATGCCGACCTGGAGGAGGAGGAACAGGAAGTTAGGACAGAACAGAGACCAAACTAAGTAGAACCAGGTGAGGGACTCACTGAGTCTGTGATTGGTTGCGATATATAAGCTCCACATCCTGATCAGACTGGTTCTAACTGACGTCAGTTAAGAAGGCGACGCTTGTAATCAATTTTATCTTCACTGAGTCTCCGTCCTTAGCTCATAATTCAATGGCAATGTAAAATGTAAACTGAAATATTTCTCGTAAATGACAAAACTTTTTGGAAGTTTGTGTAACATAACTTACGCAAACATGAGAAGGATGTAAATGCATCATAAATGTAAATATGCTAGAGATGTGAATGTACAAAAACGTTAAAAACTAATACGTAAAGGATGCAAATATGTTGAAGACATAAATATGTATAATTAAAACATAATAATACAGTAAATATGCTAAGAACACAATTACATAAAGGACATACTCTATGGATGTAAACAGGGCTAGAGGTCTTATTCATGGACTAAAGACTTGGATTTATTGGTTTGACACAAACCAGGGACCAGTTTATATCAAAGCAACATAGACCAGGTCCTCAGACTGGGACACAACTTCAGGCTCTAAATGACATCACTAGCGTTAAGATGGCGACGCACTTGTCAGAAATTATTTGTCTGCATGTACAGTGGGAGCAAGCTGAGAGGTGTCGGCCATCTTTTGAGTGTGAACCATCATACCTGGTCAATAAGCGGCGGCTGCGTGGCAACCTTCAATTTCCCTCCTCGGTCCTCCACCGGGTCTGTGCAGCTGCGACTCCTCTGACAACCACTGAAGAAGAAGTAGAACACATTTCAGTTTAAGTGTGGCGGCACTTGTCCTTGTTATCGGAACAGACGGCATGGTACTCACCTGCTGATGGCTGATGACGAGGTTTTAGTTTTCCTGATGAAGGCGGAGATGTTGCGGATCCTCCTGCTGATTGGCTCCTCGTTCTCGGAGTCTGACAGAACGCCCTGAGCAAAACAACAACAAACATATTTACAGAAAACGTGAAGTAGTTCATACATGTATAGAGTGGTTGACGTCATGGACTCACCATGTCCTCGTCACGTTGCACTGACTCATCTTTACAGTTTCTCCTCCGCAGCTCATCCCGGTCTTCAGACAACAACAGCTGCAACGCAACACATTACACGTTACACGCGTTCCATGTCAACCATTGTTTACTTGTTGTGTTTGTGGTTGACCTCCCGTCCTGACTGACCTTGTGTTTTCCTGATAAAACCTCTGCAGATTTTGGGATGAGAGCAGGAGAGACGAAGAACTCTGAGGAGACATCAGATCAACGTCACAATAAAAACAACTTTAACGTCAAAACAAAACAATACACAAGAGATGCATTGATCTATCCCAGCAACTGGAAGCTGACTAACATACATTTATCGGTGAACTCACCCCAAATCGGTGATCAGCTATGGCTAAACAAAAGGAGAGAGTCGTTTTTGTTTACATGGTTTACGTCTAATGTATTTCAGTTACACACTGCCCGTGTCACCTAGGAACAACATCAACAGCGTCTAAAAGTGTGGAGGTGTTATAAAAAAAATAAAAATCTCTGTAAATGTCAAATATTCCAAATAAAACAACACCACCTGTGACATATATGGCTGACAAGTTACTTGGCTATGTTAGCTAACTTAGCTAACTCTGTTACCATAGTAGTTCAGGTATTTCAGCGAACTACCTGAGCTAACTTAGCTAATCTAACCATTTCTGCTAATTTAGCTGCCTCGGGTAATTTAGGTAACATTAACTAACTTAGCTAATTTAGATACTTCAGTTACTTAAGCTACTGAATCACCTCAGTTAACTTTTTGCCTATTGTAACTTATCCACTTTAGCTAACATGGACACATTAGCTAATTTAGCGACTAATTAAGGTGACTTAATGATTTTAGCTAACTTAGATAAGCTATCTAGCTAAACTAAATCAGATGCAATAGTCCCCTTTGATTTTGCTATTTCAGCTTACTAAGTTGCCTTGGCTAATTTAGCAACCTCAGCTAACTTAGCTTAATTTGTTTTACCTTAGCTAACTTTGTTATCTCATCAATTTAGGTATTTCAGCAAATTTAAGGATTTCAGTTAACCTAGTTAATTTAGACACTCTAGCTTACATAACTACCTCAGCTAACTAACACTTCAGTTAACTTGGCTAGTTAGTTAACTTACCTTATTTAGCTACACTAATAACTTTAAAAATAATAATAATAATAAACTAGTAACCTCGCCTCCAAAGGTAAATTACCTGTTTCTGTTGATGTAGCTGTTTCCGCTACTTTAGCTTATTTAGCCACCTCAGCTAACTTAACTAACAGTCTGTCTTGATGTTTCAGACCAAGAAGAAGTTGACATAAGAAGTGGTCAGTAATCTCATAAACAGAAAAACAAAGACCGGGGTTCACAATATTATGAATATTTCAGCTATAATGATAATAATAATAAAACAGTAGGTGAAGTGAGGCTCCTCCCACTTTTGTACATGTCCGGACATGTCCAGCTGTTGTCACATCTGTCCACATTTGTACAATAATAAACTCTGATAAACAGCTGTATATTAATATTAACATGTGAATTAATTATACTCAATTAACACCATCATCAGTTAGTGTAGTTAATGTTAGTGTGTCTGACTCCACATCAGTTCTGCAGCAGTTTCATACAGACAGTGTAGTTTAAACTGACCCGGTGTCAGATTAACTGTCTCATTAATTAACTTACGTTTAAACAAAATAAACTCTACTAACCTAATAAAATCTCGTTATTTTACTTTAATGGTTTATTATTAGTATTATTGTTATTTACTATCGGTCAGTTAATGACACAAACAAGCAGCCGGCAGTGCTGACACAGCGGAATGTGAGCGGCAATTTGCCCGGTAAACACACCAACCTCTTCGGCTGTCGCAGTCCCTCCTGCCCGGCCTGCTGCTGCTCCTCTCGGGGTCATTGGTCCTCCGGAGCCGCTCCTCGCTGCCAGAGTGTCTCCGGGCCAGGCAGAGCGGACAGGCCGGGTGTCCGCAGGGCGGGCTGCCGCCGGGCTGAGCTCCCGCGCACGCCGCGCACTGAGTCACCTCGTCCTCTGCCAGACTGGACCCGTAGCCGGCACCAGGCCCGGAGCCGGACCCGGCAGAGGCGCTAGTTGCTCTGCCAGGTCGTTCGGCGGACCCTGCGGTCGCCATCTTCCCTGTCGAGTCTTCTCTCTCTGGTCCGCTCTCAAAACAAACCCCGCCCTGCAGCCGCGGGAACAGTGGAAGCGCAGAGTTGACGCGCGTGCAGCCCGCCAACCGCCGCTGGAATACGGCTCGAGCCTGGTCCTGGCCACACGTCAAAATAAAGCCTATTTTTTTGTACTTCGTTTTATTGCTTTTAGATCATTGTATGACTGAAACGTGAGTGAAATACGGGTTTCTATATTATAGAAAAATAAAATAAAACAAACAAGTCGAGGTGGTAAATAAAAAGAAAAAAATATTTGTGTCCAGATATTATTTTTTATCTCCTATTGATTTTTCTAAGGCACCGTAACATTTATAAAAGAAAAAGATTAAACTTTAATGTTGTTGTTTTTCAAACTGGACGTGTGGACGGTATGAAATAAAGTACCGGAAGTATTTTGTGTCCTTCAAAATAAGTTTCACGTATTTAAAGAGATAATTTATTGATAGAATATGATACTAACATTATAATATTACGTCATTTGTTATTATAATAATTTTACTAACAACTAAATTTCACACATAAAAGGTCATTTGAAGAAAACTATTAACTTCATACGTTTTATTGTGAAAGACGTTATTTTGGACAAACCGGAAACAAACCCCGATTTGACCGTAGAAAAAGAAATGAAAAACAACAATGGCGGCGTACAGAGTATGAGAGGTGAACTGTGAAGACACAGGTAATAAACTCTGAACATAAGCTGATTTAAACCAGTTGCAACTGATGTCATATCCAATCTAAGACAATTTTATCTCCACACTTTGCAGTGAATGTGAGGTTTAATCATTGATTGAGTTTTTCACTGTTTTCTTGTGTCTTCTGAGCGTCTTGAGTGTCTTCTTAACCGAGGTTTACCTACCATCAGGTTATAAATATGAAACTAACTATGACTTGATGGAGCTGATTTTTGGCTAATAAATCACTTAAGTCAGTTGTAAATTATTTTACTGTTTAGAGTCTTATGATGTGCAAATAATCATTTAAAATTAACTGGATATATAATGTTATTTATATATACATCCCTTAATCGAGATTAAAACACAAATGACTGTTATTTGTCTTGAAGAAAAAGCTGCAGTGAGACAAGGTCCCAGGTCAGGACCTGAAGAGGTCAGGACCAGGAGCTAAGGTCTTTTTGTGGATCAGGTTCATGCAGTCCAGCCACAGAAACCTTAGCACCATTCTAACTTTGTGTTGTTCATGTCAGGTTATTGTTCTTTAGGTCCAGACCTAGTCCCTAGTCTGGTTCTGGTCCTGGATGCAGGTCCCCAGGCCGGTGGTGGAGGTGGTCCGCCTGGGCCTGGTCTCCTACCAGGAGGCTCTGCAGCTGCAGCAGGTCTACGTGAACCGGCACAGGTCCAGTGCAGCTCATGCTCTCTTGCTATGTCAGCACCCACCAGTCTACACCACCGGTATCCGCCACAAACCCTACCCCGCCTCCCTGCTGGACCAACTTCGCCTGCTGGGCGCCGATGTCCATCGGACCAACCGTGGAGGACTCATCACCTTCCACGGGCCGGGACAGCTGGTCTGTTACCCGGTCCTGAACCTGGGCAGCTTCAAGAAGGTCTGATCCAGTTCCTTTTGGATTTGAATTTGGTTTGGTGGAACTGGACAAAGTTTTGATATTAGTTGTGATTTGTTATCAGAGTGTTCGCTGGTACGTCTGTGAGCTGGAGAAAACCATCATCTCTCTTTGCGGCAGGTTTGGTATCGAAGCATCAACTTCTCCTCACACCGGAGTTTGGGTAGGAGACAACAAAATCTGTGCCATTGGTACGACGACAGTGTTCATCCCTTACATGAACCAACATCGAAGCTGTTACAGACATTAACATTGTGTTCTTGTCGTTGTCAGGAATCCACTGCGGTCGCTATATCACGTCTCACGGTTTGGCTCTGAACTGCAACACCGACATGTCATGGTTTGACCACATCGTGCCGTGCGGGATTGAAGGTAAAGGCGTGACGTCCCTGAGTGTTGAACTGCAGAGAGACGTAAGTGTTGAGGAAACAATCCCCCACCTGCTGGACGCCTTCACAGAGCGGTTCCACTGTCAGCTGACTGACGGAGCGCCGCCTGGAGGTGACGAGGACAACGGGACGGCGAGAAAGAGACTGAGCTCTGTCTGATTTACATGAACCTCATTTCCAATGAACTGTTTACCTCTGATGATTGTAATAATTATTGGGTTCTAATAAATTGTTTTAAAGAATTAAACCAGTGAATGGACATGAAGCTTCTTTCTTGTCCATTAAAACCCAACGACAACTTTTCTCCAAAATGTATTGGTAAATTTCTGTTTTGCTTGTGTGCTGCCCCCACGTGGTCAAACACGCGTCACTGCACGTTTAAACCGTTTTATTACCGGAAGTGGGTAACGGTGTGAAGCTGGCGTCACTACACCGGAATGTAGAATTCTGTTTTCGAGCCCGTTGATTCTTTAAACGTTTATAAACCTCAACAGTAAATTTAACAAACTTTATGAATCGACGTCTACTTTAAGAAATTAACACATTAGTTTTATTATTATTTATTTTTTTTTTTTTTAAAATAAATTCGCAAAAGAGGCTTTTATTTAGGTAATCAACCAGAAGTTATTCGCGTTGCCACTTCCGGGCTTGGTGGCGGTGTTTCTGAAGTTTTCTGTTATATCAGCTTTGTGTTGAACTTTACGGTTAATATCCGGTTACTGTGCAGACACCGGCTGTGTTGTGTCGGCAACGTGAGGCTAACGTCAGCCTCGGTCGGTCGGAGGTGGGTGTCCGGGGCAGGACCCGCTAACAGCTGGTGGCTAACATCGGCTACTCGGAGCTGTTTGGTCCGAATGGCACCACCGCTGCCCGCGGACTATTAGCTCGCCCGGCCCGGTCTGTCAACATGGGGGATGATAACGGACTTAACGGAGACCTTAACGCCAACATGAAGTGCCAGAGCACTGGGGACCCGCAGCTGGACAAGGCGGTGCACCAGTGGTTAACCTGGGATAAGGTGAGTGTCTGCCCGGGACCCGGTCTGCGCCCAGGGACACTCCGTACCAGACTCCCCTGAGAAAAACGGGTGTTTTCTATTTATACTGAATTTAAACAACCGTGTGCGTTAAGAATCGTTTGAAATACTATGTCTAATAAATACATATGCATATTTATCAGTTAATTTGCTTACAAATACTTTATTAAAGAAACATGAAAACCATGAAACCCGAACTTTGTGCTCTGTTTATGAGGTTTAGCTGCGTGTTAAAGCCGTGTGGGATTAGATGGCGCAGCAGCTAAAAAATCCAACATTTACACTGAACCACTGCCGGTATATTAACACAATAGACGCCGATGTAACCTCGAGACTCAACCACGTCAGGGCACCATCATGATTTATGTTTCAACGCAGGGAACCTTGTCCTCATGAAGGGGAAATATAAAAACGCCGGGTTTTAAACCGGAGTTCTGAACTGCGACTCGCCGGATTGACGGAGGATGTTGTGGCCGCAGTGCGGAGCTGCAGGCCGGGGGAGAGGCTGACAGACAGGTGGCTGTATGGATGGAGATTATCAGTGTGGGATTAACGGTTATCATGAGTCAGCAGATTAACTGTGACGTCATGGCAGGCCTGTAACAGTGAAAGTTTAAGGTTTAAGGTTATCTTGATCCGGATCACTTCATCAAACACATAGATGCTCAATTGGTGTGTTTTCTGTATGCTCCTGTATGTCCTTCTGCGCGTGTGTATTTTTACACGCAGTGTATGAAGGGGTGCGCGCGTTAATCGTGTGTGTTTGTGTGTTTGTAAAGGTCAGGGCTGCCTCTAGCGTCCTGACCTCTGCTGTAAATGTCAGCAGCCTGGAAAAGCTTTACACAGCAGGTGGAGACAGATCAGACACTGGGAGTTTTACAACATGATAAAGTGCAGGTTAATAAAGATAAAAGCACACATGCTCTGACATCATAGCCTCGTGTGGAGCAGGTATTACATGTGTGTTGATGGGAACACGTGATACGTCTCTTTTCTTGTGCTGCAGAACTGCCGGACTCGGGCCCAGGTGGAGTCTCTGGTGGCAGCGGGGCAACTGGACGAGCTTCGGTCCAGACTCTGCAGCAGGATGAGCTTTGGTACCGCTGGACTCAGAGCGCCGATGGGAGCCGGATTCAACCGGATCAACGACCTCACCGTCATTCAGTCCACACAGGTCAGACCAGTTAGTGGACCAGTAAATGGGCCCCCAGTTAGTAGGGGTGTAAATCACCAATTTCATGATAGTATATTATATCAATTCTTTGGAAAACAATATGATATTCTCCAATATCATAGTCTTTTATGATATACTTTTGATTCAGGGGCCTGTGATTGATATGAGACAATATCATATGTACATTAAACACAATCACTACATATCAACACACACAAAAAAGACTTGACAGCTCATCCAGATATCTAAATGAAAAACAATCTGTTCGTTTTAATAAAAAGAATGAAACTAGGTGTTATATTGTTGATCCAGCTGTGATACTCAGAGCTCTGTTATAGTTGTAGCTCGGTTTTAGCGGAAAATAACTAGTCACAGCTGGTGAGCAGGTGTCTGACAGATTAAAGTTAGTGCCTAGCACAGGGATTAATGTCATGCTTCTTTTTCAGGTGCACGGCCCCGTTGATTGTTTTTCCTAAGTATTTTACTTCGTAGTGGTATTTTTTGCATAAGGCGTGGGTTTTGTCTTTTGACCCATTTTGTCTCCGAAATCCAAAATTCTTCCACACAGCTGATTTATTTCAAGGCAGCTAAATGTCCTCATGTCCTCATTGTCTTTTTCTTGTCCACTTGTTGTGAACTGCATGGCGCTAACTACTAGTATTGTTTAAATGTTTAGGAAGGAGCAGTAGGAGGTGGAGCTTGGATGTTATTAGTAAAGGGAATTTCAAAATAATGATGTATTTTAACTATGACAATATGGATCGATGTTTTCATTTTGCATCAGTGATATTGGATTGTTATTCATTAATCAGTGTAGTAATGTTATTGATTAATCCATGTGATTAATCGATCAATAGACCGGTTAATATACCATTTGTGGGTTAGTTGGTGGAACAGTTTATTTTACAGATCTAATTTTTAACTTCTATTTTTTTGCATTGCATTGTTTTAATGAATTTATAGAAGATTTTTACTAAATTGGTGGCAAACATGCCAAACCTAGAGGTTGAACCTTTTTTACAGACCGATTGTAAACACTCTTATTCTGAAAGAAATTCAATCAAAATGTTTATTATGAACAATGTTAAGTCACATATTTTCATTTAAATGCAATATTTTCTAGACAGATTTTTCATTTATTTTTAACTAATGAGGTGAAACTGTTATCTCACACACACACACACACACACACGTAAATAGATTGAAGGTTTCTGTCTTTAAACAAATCTAACTGAAATTTACCAGTTACTGTTCTGGTTACTGGACTATTTAGTGACCAGTTAATGGAGCAGTCCAACCAGTCAGTTAGCGACCAGATAATCAGTTAGTGGACCAATGAGACCAATTAATGGGCTAGTTTACCCTTTTAGTGGGGTAGTTAGTGGACCAGTTAGTAAAATAGTTACTGGACTAGTTAATGGATCTCTTGGGGGGCAAGTTGTGTGGAGTTTCTAGTAGAAGACCAGGTAACCACCAGTTAGGGGACCAGTTGAGTAGTTAATAGACCAGTTAATGCATTAGTTAGTGAAGCAGTTAATGGACCACTTAATAAACCAGTTAATGGAACTGTTAGTGGGTTGGTTTGTGGATCAGTCAAAACAGTTAGTGGGCCAATAATAGACCAGTAAATGGACCAGTTAGTGAATTAATCAGTCGACCAGTCCAAATAGTTAATGGACCAGTCCTGATGTGACTCTGTCTGCAGGGCCTGTTGTCGTACCTGTGCAGGTACAGTCCAGACATCGGCAGCAGAGGTGTAGTTGTTGGTTTTGACACCAGGGGGCAGCAGGAGAGCGGCTGCAGCAGTCAGCGGTAAGAACACATCCACACCTAGGTTGACGTCGCGCCAGCAAACGTCCCTTTGACTTCCTGTTTGTTTCAGGTTGGCAAAGCTGGCCGCTGCCGTGATACTCAGCAGAGACGTTCCCGTCCACCTGTTCTCCACGTTCGTGCCCACGCCATACGTGGTGAGGACTCGCCGCCACCGCCATTACTCTTAATACCCGTCCGACTGACACCTGAGACTGTGCCTCTGACATCTGTGTTTCATTTTTGCAGCCGTATGCCGTGAAGAAACTCGGAGCGGCCGCCGGAGTGATGGTGACCGCCTCACACAACCCCAAAGAAGATAACGGATACAAGGTCAGAGACAGTCCCTCCAGGATTTCATAGGCTTTTTTTTATGAAAAACTAAATAAAACTTAAATTATGAGAACTAGATGTACCCCGGTAATAACTACACACAGCCTTAGTAGGTGGCGCCTGCAGGCATATGGCTGTACACACTGAGTGTACCATTTGCCTACACAACAGTGACAGTTAGAGCAACATACAAATAGTCACTATTGGTATTTTGCCTGTGAGCTATCTGAATAACTTCTCATTCAAGAGGCCTTTCTCCATCACTCACTGATTTCAAATACTACATGAAGGCTATGAGATGCCGCACACAGTCACAGAGTCAAGTAAATCTCAACATGACCAACGGATGAGCCGCAGAGCCAAACAGAACATACGTTAACGGCGCTATTTTTATTTTAATTGCTTTAAAATGAGATTGCATTAACGGTGTTATTATCACAGAAACGTCAACATCCCTGCCAATTTAATAAAATACTTTTTTTCATTCAATTCAATTTGATTTTACACTGTGTTCCAAATTATTATGCAAATTGTATTTAAGTGTCATAAAGATCTTTTTTTTTTTTTGTTTTTCAATTATACTCATGGATGGTATTGTTTCCCAGGGCTCTTTGGATCACTGAAATCAATCTTTAGACAACCATTGTCAGAGTTCCCCAGGAACTTTATGTCTGTAACAGGGGGTCTTGATTTTGCTAATACATATTGACTGTCCCTGTCTGCCACTGATTGAATAGTAATGTACATGAGTGTTAGCTTTGAGCGTACGGAGCATTTCAGTAAGAAATCAATGCAATTGTTAGTACACGAGGCCCCAGGACTGACCCAGTAACATAACGCCTCCTGCAGGTGTACTGGTGTAACGGCGCTCAGATCTCCTCCCCTCATGACAAGGAGATCCTGAGGAGCATCGAGGAGCAGCTAGAGCCCTGGAGCGCCTCCTGCTGGGACGAGCAGCTGGTGGACACTTGCTCCCTGAGGACTGACCCCCTGAGCCAGATCAACCACTGCTACATGGACGAGCTCAGCTCCCTCTGTTTCCACAGGTAGGAGATCCAGGACCAGCACCTGGATTAATCCATCAGAGCCCAGCTGGTCTTCTAGACCTCTGTAGCTGGTCCATCAGACCCTAGATCTTTGCAGCTAGTCCACAAGACTTCTACAGCTGGTCCTCCAGAATCCAGACCTCTCTAACTGGTCCCATAGAGACGAGACCTCTGCAGCTGGTCTACTGGTGCACAGACCCCTTCAGCTGGTCCCCAAGACTTCTGCAGCTGGTCTACCAGAGCCTGCTGCAACAGGTCCCACAGACATCAGACCTTTGCATATAGTCCCCTAGACCTCTACGGCTAGGCTACTGGAGCCAAGACCTCGGCAGCTGGTCCACTAGACCTGACCTCTGCAACTGCTCCCTCAGGTGCTGCAGCAGGTCGCCAAGATGCCAGACCCATGCAGTTGGTCACTCAGACCCCAGACTCTGCAACAGCCCCCAGAAAACAGACCTCTGCTGTTGGTCCACTAGATTTCATCTCTGCAGCTGGTCACCCAGACCTTTGCTGGTGGTCCAAAATGTTGATGGCTACATGGTCCAACTTGCCCAAGTTTATTCAGACCTCTAGTTACTTCACTACGCTGGCTCACATCTTGGTGGTCTCTGTTCTGGTCTCCCAATAGTGAATGAGTAGCTGCACATCTGTGCCTACTGGTTGAACCTTATGTCTCTCTGGTTACAGGGATCTGAACCGCAGCTGTCCCCTGAAGTTTGTCCACTCATCCTTCCACGGTGTTGGACATGTCTTCGTCCAGCAGGCCTTCCAGACCTTTGGATTCAGTCCACCGATCCCCGTCCCAGAGCAGAAAGACCCAGACCCCAACTTCTCTACTGTCCGCTGCCCGAATCCCGAGGAGGGGGAGTCAGTGCTGGTGGGGATCAGGTCCCAGATGCTGAGCTGATGTTTTAGACTCATTGTCTTTGTTTTAATTTGACTTGTCCTCTGTCAAAGGGGCTCGCTCTTCTCCTGGCTGAGCGGGAAGATGCCCGCATCGTTCTGGCAACAGATCCTGATGCTGATCGTCTGGCTGTAGCAGAAAGAGCTGATGGGTAACTGGCAGTCTTATCCTCACACTGTCACCATTAATGCAGCGCAGGTGGACTCACCTGTCTCCACCTGTGTTTGTCGTCAGGTGCGGCTGGAAGGTGTTCACGGGCAATGAGCTGGCGGCGCTGCTCGGCTGGTGGATGTTCTTCAACTGGAGAGAGAATCATCCAGACCCATCTGACACTCAGAGGGTCTACATGCTGGCCACCACTGTGTCCTCCAAAATCCTGCAGGCCTTCGCTCGTATCGAGGGCTTCCACTTTGAGGTGAGAGTGGTACGAAGACAAGGAGGGGGACGAAGGTGATACAGATTATGATGACGACTTCCTGTCTCTGCATTAAACAGGAAACTCTCCCAGGGTTCAAGTGGATCGGGAACCGAATGCACGAACTTTCCAAAACAGGAAACTCTGTCATCTTTTCCTTTGAGGAGTCGATTGGTAACTGAGTCCACCTTAGACCTGGGTATCCATAAATCCAGGTCCAAGTCCAGATCTAGGATCAATATCTGTCCTGACTCACCAGTCAGTTTTGTCTCTGTGATGACAGGTTTCCTGTGTGGCAGCATGGTCCTCGACAAAGATGGCGTGAGCGCAGCTGTGGTTGTGGCAGAAATGGCGGCGTACCTCTACAACAAGAACCTGAGTCTGACGCACCAGCTGAGCAACATCTACCAGACGTACGCTGCAGTTTATATACCGACACAAGAAGACGCCACAAACTCAGGGAGGGCTTAATCTGTTGTTGCTTCCTGTCCCCAGGTATGGACATCACATGTCAAAAACCTCCTACGTTGTCTGTAATGACCCGCCCACTATCCAGAAGATCTTTGGCCGGATCAGAAACTTTGATGGTGAGGGTCAATACCCGAAGACGTGCGGTGGCGTCCGGATCGTCCATGTTAGAGATGTTACCACGGGATACGACAGCAGTCGGGTCGACCTCAGATGTGTAAGACAATCAAAGTAAACCACCACTTAATGGACCACTTGCTGAACCAATCCGGTTCATGTGATGTCATGCGTGTCACTGTGTTTCCTGTCAGGTTCTTCCTGTGGCGAGGAGTAGTCAGATGATCACCTTCATGCTGCAGAATGGCGTTGTGGCCACATTGAGGACAAGCGGCACTGAGCCAAAGATCAAATATTACACCGAGTTCTGCGCCACACCGGGGAAGAGGTCAGCAGACCCCACACCAGTTTAATTCACACCATGTGACCACATAATGATGGCTGACACAGCCTTAATGAAACTTCCTCTTCATGAAGTACTTACTGTGGCCAGCCACCAGGGGACAGCCTTCGTCATGTGAAGTCTGTGGACTGGACCAGAAACAGATCCAGACTCTAAACATAAAACACATTTTCATCAGTATTATCAGTAGTAGTAATATTATTATGATTATGTATTATTATTAGCTTAATTTTTATTATTAAAGAATTATTATTGATTTTAACTGTTATTAGTATACTATCATTATCATCATCAGTCTTGACATTATTATAAATATAGTGACATAACAATATCATATTGCAAAATATATTATAATATTTATAGTTTCAGTATACCATATACATAGACATATGTTTTACTACATATATATATGTATATATATATATATATACACATTTCATTTTTATGATTTTATACTACCATTATTATCATCATTTCATTAGTAGTGAGTAGTAGTATCATTGTTATTATTATTTATATGTGATATATTGTTATATTTTATAATAATATAGATATTATATATTCATATAATATGCATTGTTTTACTTTATATTGTCATGTAGTTTGCGTGTCCTCAATGACAACGTGTATGTTGCAGTGATGTGTCCTATCTGGAGGCGGAGCTCTCTAAGGTGACGTCTGCTCTCGTCGACGAGTTCCTGGAGCCAGAGAGAAACCACCTGATTCGTCGTTAAAATAAACCCCTCCTGCTTGTGTCGTAGCCGCTGTGTGATGTCACTTCCTGCCCCCTGTCGTGGACGAATCAGAGCAGCAGCTGCTTCACTCTGTGGTGCTGAAGAGGCCAGACCGGTTGCACAGAGCATGATGGGTAATCAGCTCCGTGATGTGTTTGGTTGTGAGGACAGAGTCGTTTCCATGACGACCAAGGGACGCTAACGAGACCTGAGGCTGAGATGCAGTATTTATTTGTTTTTCTGTTTTGCCTCAACATCCACAAGGAGAGGATGTGATGATGTCACAGCTGACATCGTCGTATTTCAGTTTAGTTTGTTCTCAGTGTTTGTCACCAAAGATGTTTGACTGAAGCTGCTGATGTTTGTGATTTCTTTTCTACTCGCACTCTTATCACATATTTGTGCCGAGGGAAGCTGCTGCTGCTGCTTTTCACTCAGAGTGAAACTCTCGTCTCATCAAAGATCCCGTGTGTCGCTGCTGTTCAACTGTTCGCACTGAGAAAATAAAGACACTCAAACTCAAACATCTGTATCTTTATCTTTAGCTCATAGAAACTGTCCAATCAGAGACATTTCAAAATAAAATATCAAATATATAAAAATCTCAGAATAAGAGGTTAAATAATAAAACAGGCTGTCTGCAACTGTGTTGTTCACAGATGTTTATCACCCTCAACATTTTGAATTATCTTGAAAATGTCAGCAGTAGAAACTGTCCAGTTGGCAGAAGCACATTTCAAAATAAAGTGGATAAATAGTAAAAACTTGGCACTTTCTTGTTTACAAATGTCAGTTGATCAACATCTGGATCAGACTTTATTCATGAATCAATTCAGCTGAAACATCCATATCTTTATCTCACAGAGACACAAAAAGACATTTTTGACCTTATTCTGAAATTCTGAGAAACTGTCCAATCAGCAGAGAGACATTTCAAATTAAAGTAAAAATGTAAAAGTGGGATGAAAAGACTTAACGTCACATCTTGTTCATGATACATGATTACAGATGTTTATCCGTTCATTGACATCTGGATCATTTGACAAACTTCATTAATCAGGTGAAATAAAACCTGTAAAGTGTATTTAGACTTTATTTTGAAAATCTGGGTGTTCAAAATACATGAGTTCACTAAGAAATAAAACATCATGAACGTCGCTGTTTACTTCATGATACTTACAGGTGTTTATCAGTTCATCAACATCTGAATTATGTGTTAAAGTTCACTTATTAATTAGCTTAGCTGAAACACCTGTTTCACACACAAATCTGAGCTGCAGAAACACTCCAGAGAAACATTTTTTTTAAAGTTAATAAAAAACAGACTGAGCGTTGCTGTTCATCAGACTATTTCATGCTGAAGATTGGGTCACGTTACGAAGTTTGTAAATGTTTATCAAGCCTCAACATCTGGATCACGTCACAAACTTCATTCATTAATCAGCTGGAATAAAACAGACGCGTTGTGACTTGATTTTGAAAATGCGGGCTGTTCAAAATAAGTGAATAAAAAATAAAAGACTGAGCGTGACTTTTTCATGCTGCAGATTCAGCCCCGTTCGTGATGCTTACAGATGCTTATAAGTTCATCAGCATCTGGATCATGTGTGTTTCTTAATTTGTTTGTTTGTATGTCCGACTGGCCCTCACAGCCGTAGCCCTCGAGCCCCCGCCGTCAGGTTGCGCAGTATCCGCGATCTGACCTGCTGCAGGTTGATGCCGTAGATGATCGGGTTCACGAGCGGCGGAACCACCACGAACTCAGCCGCCAGCGCCGCGCGCAGCGCCTGAAGCGTGACTCCGCCGCCGCCGCCGAAGCGCGCGTACATGGCGTCGAACATAAGCGACAGCGTGAACACGAGCAACGTCACGAAGTGCGGCAGACACGTCTGCACGAACTTCCTGCGGTCAGACCGCGAACGTAATGACGCGCGGATCAGGTGCGCGTAGGAAACGAGGATGAGCGCTGTCTGCGACAGGTGCGACGCCATCAGCACGGCGCCGTAGATGTTGTTGAGGGTGGTGTCGGCGCAGGACAGACGCACCACCTCCCAGTTGGTGCAGAAGGCGGTGCGCACGTGGCGATGGCAGAGCGGCAGCCGCGCGGTCAGCGCGCAACCCACCGCGGTCTCCAGCAGCGAGAAGCTCCAACTGAGCAGCAGCAGCTGCGCCACGCGCTGTGACGTCATCAGCGCGCGGTATTGCAGCGGTCTGCAGATGGCCAGGAAACGGTCGTAGGCCATAACAGTGAGACTGGTGAACTCCACGAACACGTAGTTGTAGACGGCAAAGATCTGCGCCAGGCAGCTGCTACGTGTGATGACGTGGGTGTCAGCCAGCAGGTCGTGCAGCAGCTTCGGGTAGAAGCTGGAGGCACCGCAGATGCCATTGACACATAGGTTGGACAGGAAGATGTAGATGGGCTCGTGCAGTGTCTTTTCCAGGATGACGGTGACCACAAGCGTCACGTTCACCAGCAGCGTGAACACATACGTCAGCAGTGCCAGCAGGAAGTACAAGTGGCGTCCAGATGATGAGCCACTCAGACCCTGAAGGACCAGGACCAGCTCTGAGCTGTTATTCATCACAGCAAACAACAACAACAACAACAACAATAACGTCATAAACACAACAATAGGGGCATGTGGAGGACTATGAAAAACTGGACCAGGACCAGGACCTGAGTCACAGTCTCTGCATCATCACAGTGTGACATCCACACACAAACAGCACCAGGACCAACTGGTCTGAGCTTCTCTCTTATACTGTTATACTCTCTTATACTAGCTCATCACCTGAGGGCACAGGTGACACACCCCCTCCATGCACCTGTCACTCACGGGCGCTTGTTAGTGTCATCATGGTGTTCCTAATAGACTCTTAGGAGCTGCCGGCCTCTGACCCTGGTCAGTAATGAAGTATATTATTTTACTATTGATGACATCATTGATGGATGTGACATCAGAGCAAAAAGTGATTGCGATTTCCTTTTCTTTAGATCAGGTCATCCAGAACCTAATGATCCAGAATCAGCCCAGAACTGATCCTACATTAAATTAGCACTGATCAAGAACTGAAACAGAAAGAAATCAGTACTGTCTTAAGACTGATCTACAACAGATTCAGCTCACTGATGCAAAACTGATCCAGAACTGATTCTGAACTGTGCTGGATTCATTCAGTTGATTATGAACTGAATGAATCCAGCACTGATCCAGAACCGGTCCATTACTGATTAAGCACTAATACAATACACAACTAATCCAGAACCACACCAACACTGATTCACTACTGATCCAGAACTAACCAAGAATTACTCTGAGACTGAAGGAGAACCAATCCAGCATGGATGCAAAACTGATCCAGAATTTACACAGAACTGAGCTGGTGCTGCATTAACACTGATACAGAACAATCCAACACTCAACTAGAATTGATCCAGAACTGAACATTACACCAATAATAATCCAATACTGATACTGTACTGATCTAGAACTGATCTAAACTAATACAGAACTGATCCAATATTGATCTAGCAATGATCCAACGCTCATCCAGAACAATCAAACACTGATACAGAACCAATGCAGTACTGCACCACTATTAATCCAGTGTCTGTGAGGGTCCATATACAGTGACCTCCTATGCTGTTTATTTGTTTGCTTGTTAATATGTGGCTCTGCTTAGAGTTTACTTTACTTGGATTTAATGATCTGTGACCAGTTCCATGAGTTGGAGTAGATTCTAGCAGAGGAACTTGCAAAGAACAATCCTTACCCCAGATTTCCACTGAATGCGAAACGCTTGCATTGTGTTTTCAGTCTGACAGCCGACATCGAGAGATCTTGCAAATTCATGCACAGTTGCGTGATATAACACTGTGTAGTTTCTATATAGTGTCAATGGGGTGATATGATGGCTGAAAACCTCAACTTAAGGTCTGCCTCCGTCCATTATGATGTTTTCAAGGTGTAGCACAAGTAAATATGATCCGACATGAACACGGTTTACTTTATTTTGAAAGTTAACTTGATGTTTTATTTTGTTTTTGTGTATGACTTCCTGCCCCACACAGTCTTCTGTGTGCTAAATCGCTGCCCGTGGTCCGGTGTGTGGAAAAAATAGAAGGCTTGCGGATCAGGGACACAGCCGTGCCACAGCTGGTGGAAACACAACCATTGACTATAATGGAAACCTATCAGATCCGCCACCGGATCACAGACATAACACAAGCGTGCCACATTCGGTGTAAATTGGGGGGCGTTAAAATCTTTATAAAGATGGTGGTTGTACCACCATCTCCAAAAATAAGGAGCCAATTGTGTGCTGTACAACAAATAAATAGGAAACATATGGCATTAAAAGTTTCAAACTTTATTTCAGGTTGAAACCAACAAACTGTTTCTATCAAGTTGGACTGGCGGTTCTTCTCAAGGCCAAATAGCAATGACAAGAACTGCAGTTCCAGAAGGCCCTGAGACCAAGTCCAGAAACAAAATCATCTGAGCATTTCCAACAATTAGAACTTTGATATTAATGAAAACTTGCACAGTAACTTTGCTTTCCACTGTTAGTTGCTGCAAGCCCTCAGAGAGCTCTGCCACTAACATCACTGCAACCAGTCCCTTGGGTCAAAGGTGACCTCAGCCCATCAACATGTTTGTCCAAAAGTCAATGTCCCATCAGACACAGTTTTCACCGATTCCCTCAGAAACAAATTACAGAGCTGTTCACCAAAGAGACCAATCAGCTCAAGCCTAGTTTGTCTGGCCCACATGGGGCTGCTAATGACTTCCCCATGGAACCTCTGACCCTCAGTCCCTTGGCCCCTTGGACCCTCAGGCCACCCTGGGACATGGACACATAGTGAAGTTTGACTGTAACCAAGTGTAATAGAAACTGGACAAACACTAAATGTGTTCTAAATAGTTTGTTTTGTTTTGAGTCACGTTCAAGTCAAACAGTTCACATGATGCTAATGGAGCTGATGGTCCAGGTTGGTCCTGGTCCACAACTCGGACTGGCCCGCATCCAAACAGGAAGCTACAGAATCTCAGCTGGCCAGGGGTTTAAATGAATCCACTGTGAAGGTTTCAGAAAACAGTCTCCCTGTTGTTTCCCTCAGTTTTCCTTAAATCCACCATTCCAGTTTCTGGTCCAGCTCTTTGGTAGATCCATTTCTAGATTTGTCACCAGTGAAAAATTATCATATCTGTTCCTGGTCTGATCTCATGATCTGAGGGAGGAAGCTTCAGGAACCACTTAGGCCTGAGCTTTTCATTCTGGACATTAATTAGCTTTTGTGGATCGGGGTGGTGGTTAGGCTACTACATCACGTGCATCAGACCAGGACCTGGAGCAGATGGGACTGGTGATTAGCTTGTCTATAAAGACTCCATTCGATCTAGTCTGATCTTCAGGGTCTATGTTGGCCATGTAGTTATGGGTCCATTGGTGGGTCCTGGACGAACTCAGCAAAGGATGATTGGGAAGGACCCCCTGACTGAGACCCACTGACCACCCAGGTGAGTTGTGGGGGAAGGACTTTAACATCTGATCCAAGTAGTCTTAAGCTCAAACCACCACAAACTCTCACTAGGGTGAGTTGGGGACATGTAGTTCTAACATGTAATCTGTGTGGACCACATCCAAAACCTCCACCAACGTGTCTGTGTGGGAATTGTGGTGGGATGGTCATCGGTGCAACCTGAGAAACAGTTTACACCAATGGTGAGGGGCTGAGGAATGAGATGTCTCCTTGTTCCTCTTGGGCCACAGATACTGGTCAAACGTTTATTATGGTTTCTGATTGACCTCGTCTTGGCCCTGTTTTGGTTCTTGTGGTCCATGGAGGAGGTCCAAGTATCCCAACCACCACTCAGCTCAGATGGACTCAGGTCTACCCAGTCAACATGCCCATGCCCTCAGACACTGATTCCCACAGACATTAATCAGCTTCAGACCTGGTCCCTCTGGTCTACATGGTTCTGCTAATGACCTCCCCTCGTCCCCCAGACCCCCAGTCCCTAAGACCCTCAGATCAACAGACCCTAAGACCTTCAGACCCTCACTCCCTTAGTCCCTCAAATCCTCAGACCTTCAGATACTCAGACCCTATGGAAAAGGGACAGATTCTTTTTCAGTTTCATCTTTGATTGATCTTTTGATTTGATGATATTAGTAATTAAAGACAATGGATCCATCTGCGATGGACCTAAGAGTTCAGCAGTGTCCTGAACCACAGACCTGAATTATAGATCCTCAGACCTGAACCACAAATCTGAATCACAGGCCTAAAAAATAGATCCTCAGACATGAACCTCAGACCTGAACCAAAGACCTGAACTTCAGACCCTCAGACCTAGACCTCAGACCTGAACCACAACCCTGGATAATAGACCTGGATCATACATCCTCACACCTGACCCTCAAACCTGAACCAAAGTCCTGAATTATACATCCTCAGAACAGAATTACAAGCCACAAACCCACAGACCTGAATCACATACTTCAGGCTAATGATCCAGTGTGACATCATGTCCCTTAGTGTGCCATCCCTGGTGTCAGAATAAAAGTTGCTGTTGCTGTCCTGGTGTGTGAATGCGTCCAGCAGGACGACTGCTGCTTGGACTCAGATGGGACCAGTGCTGAGTTCAGATTTTTTAAACAGATGATGAGTCAATTTCTGTTTTATTATAATTTGATTTAAAAGACTGAAAAATAACAATCATGTTTAACTCGTCATCTTTGTCGTATTTTATTCTTGCAGCATATTTCCACACTGGTAGTTTGAGATACTTGTTTTTCATTCTCACAGCGTTGACATATGTTGTGATTGTAGTGTCCAACGTGCTGCTGATAGTGATCATCTGTGTGAACAGAAACTTACATGAACCTATGTACCTGTTATTGTGCAGTCTGTTTGTAAGTGAACTGTATGGTAGTACAGGGGTGTTTCCCCCTCTGCTGCTTCACATCCTCTCTGACATTCACATTATTTCTCCTTCATTCTGTTTCCTGCAGATTTTCTGTTTATATTCTTATGTTAATGCTGAGTTGTGTAACTTAGCTGTCATGTCTTACGACCGGTATCTTGCCATTTGCTGTCCTCTGCAGTATCACAGCTATATGTCCAACCGCAGGGTGCTGTTGGTCATTGCTCTCATCTGGTTTTATTCTTTCGTCAGATGTTTCATTAATGTTTGTCTGACGTTGCGTTTGACTCTGTGTGGAAATGTCATCCACAGTTTGTACTGCCACAACTTCCTGGTGGTACGGTTGGCTTGTTCCGACACAACAGTCAACAACGCATATGGCCTGCTGGGCATCTTCCTGTCTGTCGTCATCCCCCTGCTACTCATGTGTGTGTCCTACTTCCAGATCCTGCAGGTGTGTTTGAATGGCAGCGGTGGCATGATAGCGAGGCAGAAGGCCATCAGCACCTGCTCACCTCAGCTCGTGTCGTTGGTCAATTTTTCATTTGGGTGTTTGTTTGAGATTATTCAGACTCGCTTTGACTTGTTATCACTGCCCATTGGGCTTCGTCTCTTCCTGTCACTGTACTTCGTAATAATGCAGCCACTTGCCAGCCCGATCATCTATGGCATGAAAATGTCCAAAATACGAGAGAAATGTAACCAAATCTTTAACATGAAGAAGAACAATGACACTGATGAACAGGAAATAACCTCAGAGCTCTGATCCATTGTTTTATTTATTAGTTTTATTTGACTTTTCTTGTAATAAAACTGAATTTTCACTAAAATCTGATTCACATCTGATAAAACACTGAGATTTACAGCTCTAATGGTTTTCTTATTCTCTGAATTAATTCATTTGAATATAGAATGGTTAATTGGTTGAAACTGTTATCAAAGTATAATGAAGTAAAGATGAATAAATAATGAAAGGACGGACGACAGACAGAAATTAAAACAATTATATTATTTTAAATAACTATTAATTATTCATAATTATGTTTTCTATTTAAAGTATTTTTATTATTTAAAATGTTTTTGTGGTGTAATTTCAGTCATAATTCAAACAATTTATTTATTTGAATTTTTCAGAGGGTGATATGTTTTTGAAACACGCAACATACTCAGTTATTGGTAAACTGAAAAATGATAAATAATAAAATAGATAAAGGAGAGAAAATGCTGCCTACAAGACAGAAATGAAGATAATGATGATATTCCACTGAATATTTGAAATAGATGTAGTTTTAGTTTCAAAATGTTATTATTTAAAATATCATCATATTCACTTTCTTCATTGTTTGAAATATCCTTTGAAAAGATACACAAGATGAATATACATACACACTAAATGAATTTCTTTTAACACATTAGGATGATGAACTAGTTGCAGCTCATATTAGACTATAAATAAAATAATAAATAACAAAGATGATAAGAAGACAGAGAGAAAGATAGTACCTGTAAAAAAATGATAATATTCAAACCTATAATTTCTGTTTTAAATATTTATATTATTTTAAATTTTCTTAGTATCAATTTTAAACAAAAGTCTTATTATTTAAAAAAAATTTCTATACATTTAAGTATTGTTGTTTAAAATATTTTCTCATATAAATGTCATGTATAGTGATAATTGCAGTCCTGGTTCGTTTAATTAATGTATTTACATTTTTCACATCAAACTTTTAACCGGTAGAAGCTCTTATTAAACCCTAAATAAAATAAAACATAATAAATATTAAAATAGTAAAGGGTCACCGTTAAACTCTGTAAGACATCCCATGAGGCGATAGAGCAGGGCAACCATTGAAAGAGACGTTGCCTACACCTGGTTTCTCTACAACAAAAGAACTGCTTATGTGCTTTCAGTTAATAGAACCATATACTAATCCATGTCTTACACATGCCTGTAGGCCCCACAACCCACTACCACAGAAGCCCACTGAGGACCCAGTTAATGAAGGAGGGGTTTGTTATCTGGTAGAATCAGGCAAATGTGTATGTGTGTGTGTGCACATGCATGCGTGTTTCTGTGTGTGTGAGCGCGTATGCGTGTGTCTGTGTGTGTGTGGAGTGGTGGGGGGAGGTAACCATGGCATAAATCACCCAAAAAATGTGGCCCTACATGTCAAGGGAAACAGGTCCCCACGCTCACATAGGCCAGACTAATGACAGCCACAATCCAGTGGGCAATGGCTATCCCAGACACCCATGTTTAAAACAGCCAAACAGCTGGTCTGTTTACCTGTACTCATGTCTGCTGAATGTACACCCTGAGAACCCAGACAGGGAAAATCAGTGAGTGCTCTAGATTCTCATCCTCCTCCTCTTGTGCTCCAGAGAAGGGGGACCCCAGTTCCACCACTTAGTTAACATGAAAGTAAGAAGAACCTTTGGAAGAAAACAGGATTCAGCTGCAGGATCACCCCTGCCCCATCCGTGCCTGAAAACTCCCCAGTGCCTGAAACTCCCCAGTTCTCCTTGCAGGTCTTGCACTGTGTATGTGAGAGGCTCTGCTCAACAAACTGCACACAACATCAAAGACCATTTATCCATGGGTGTAGAGTGCCCTTGAATATGGTGTGCACACTCCTGTACTGTCTGGATCACCACCTAGAGAACCCCATAGCTGTTAGCTCGGCCATCCCAGGGTCCAGGCCCAGAGCCTTAGTACCCATGGACTTGGGTGAGCCAGCATCACCCATACCTGCAACCGCAAGTCCAGATGCACTGGAAGTTCCAACAGATGTTCAAGAACCATGTCCGATGAGGCCAATGTCAGGCCATCAGGACCATTCTTGTGTCCTCCATATAGGGTGGATGGAAGGAGACTGAACAGTAGAAAGGCAGTGTGCAGGCAAGGGTGCACCATGACAGTCATTCTGAGTGGGGGATCATGCCTCCCCAGGGAAAAGAACAGAGGATAGCGAGTGAATTCTTGTGGTGCGATCACAGACCTCCAGATCCTCAGACCCTATGGAAAAAGAACAGATTCTTTTTCAGTTTCCGTGTTTGATTGATTGATGATATTAGCAATTAAAGACAGTGGATCCATCTCGATCGATCTGAGAGTTCAGCAGTGATCTGAGCCACAGACCTGAATTATAGATCCTCAGACCTGAACCACAAATCCGAATCACAGACCTAAGTAATAGTTCCTCAGACATGAACCTCAGACCTGAACTTCAGACCTGAACCACAGCCCTGGATGACAGACCTGAATCATACATCCTCACACCTGACCCTTAGACCCTCAGACCTGAACCAAAGTCCTGAATTATACATCCTCAGATCTGAATCACAAACCTGAATCACAGACCTGAATCACACACTTGAATTACAGACCTGAGCCACAAACCCACAGACCTGAATCACATATTTCAGGCTAATGATCCAGTGTGACATCATTTCCCTTAGTGTGCCATCCCTGGTGTCAGAATAAAAGTTGCTGTTGCTGTCCTGGTGTGTGAATGCGTCCAGCAGGACGACTGCTGCTTGGACTCAGGTCCAGATGGGACCAGTGCTGAGTTCAGATTTTTTAAACAAATGATGAGTCAATTTCTGTTTTATTATAATTTAAATTTAAAAGACTGAAAACCATCAATCATGTTTAATTCGTCATCTTTGTCGTATTTTATTCTTGCAGCATATTTCCACACTGGTAGTTTGAGATACTTGTTTTTCATTCTCACAGCGTTGACATATGTTGTGATCGTAGTGTCCAACGTGCTGCTGATAGTGATTATCTGTGTGAACAGAAACTTACATGAACCTATGTACCTGTTATTGTGCAGTCTGTTTGTAAATGAACTGTATGGTAGTACAGGGTTGTTTCCCTCTCTGCTGCTTCACATCCTCTCTGACATTCACACTGTTTCTGCTTCACTCTGTTTCCTGCAGATTTTCTGTTTATATTCTTATGTTAGCGTTGAGTTGTGTAACTTAGCTGTCATGTCTTACGACCGGTATCTTGCCATTTGCTGTCCTCTGCAGTATCACAGCTATATGACCAACCGCAGGGTGCTGTTGGTCATTGCTCTCATCTGGTTTTATTCTTTCGTCAGATGTTTCATTAATGTTTGTCTGACGTTGCGTTTGACTCTGTGTGGAAATGTCATCCACAGTTTGTACTGCCACAACTTCCTGGTGGTACGGTTGGCTTGTTCCGACACAACAGTCAACAATGCGTATGGCCTGCTGGGCGTCTTCCTGTCCATCCTTGTCCCACTGCTGCTCATCGTGGTGTCCTACATCCAGATCCTGCAGGTGTGTTTGAATGGCAGCGGTGGCATGATGGCGAGGCAGAAGGCCATCAGCACCTGCTCACCTCAGCTCGTGTCGTTGGTCAATTTTTCATTCGGGTGTTTGTTTGAGATTATTCAGAGTCGCTTTGACTTGAGATCACTGCCCATTGGGCTTCGTCTCTTCCTGTCACTGTACTTTGGGATCCTACAGCCACTCGTCAGCCCGATCATCTATGGCATGAAAATGTCCAAAATACGACAGAAATGTAACCGAATCTTTAACATGAAGAAGAAGCACAACAACACTAATGAACAGGAAATGACCTCAGAGCTCTGATCCATTGTTTTATTTATTAGTTTTATTTGACTTTTTTGTGATAAAACTGAATTTTTGCTAAAATCTGATTCACATCTGATAAAACACTGAGATTTACAGCTCTAATGGTTTTCTTACTCTGAATTAATTCATTTGAAAACAGAATGGTTAACTGGTTGAAACTGTTATTAAAGTATAATGAAGTAAAGATGAATAAATAATGAAAGGACGGACGACAGACAGAAATAAAAAACAATTATATTATTTAGAATAATTATTAATTATTCATAATTATGTTTTCTATTCAAAGTATTCTTATTAATTAAAATGTTTTTGTGGTGTATTTTTAGTCATAATTCAAACAATTCATTTATTTGAATTTTTCAGAGGGTGATATGTTTTTGAAACACACAACATACTCAGTTATTGATAAACTGAAAAATGATAAATAATAAAATAGATAAAGGAGAGAAAATGCTGCCTACAAGACAGAAATGAAGATAATGATGATATTCCACTGAATATTTGAAATAGATGTAGTTTTAGTTTCAAAATGTTATTATTTAAAATATCATCATATTCACTTTCTTCATTGTTTGAAATATCCTTTGAAAAGATACACAAGATGAATATACACAAACATTGAATGAATTTCTTTTAACACATTAAGATGATGAACTAGTTGCAGCTCATTTTAGACTATAAATAAAATAAAAAATAACAAAGATTATAAGAAGACAGAGAGAGAAGATAGTACCTGTACAAAAATGTTAATATTTATACCTATAAAATACCTATATAATATGTTTTGAATATTTATATTATTTAAAATTTTCTTAGTATCAATTTTAAACAAAAGTCTTATTATTTGAAATAATTTTCTATACATTTAAGTATTGTTTAAAATATTCTCTCATATAAATATCATATATAGTGATAATTGTAGTCCTGGTTCGTTTAATTAATGTATTTACATTTTTCACATCAAGCTTTTAACTGGTAGAAGCTCTTATTAAACTCTAAATAAAAATGAAAAATAATAAATATTAAAATAGCCGTCAACACTGTAAGACATCCCGTGAGGCAATAGAGCAGGGCAACCATTGAAAGAGACATTGCCTACACCTGGTTTCTCCACAACAAAAGAACTGCTTATGTGCTTTCAGTTAATAGAACCATATACTAATCCATGTCTTACACATGCCTGTAGGCCCCACAAGTGCTGCCAGAAGCAAGTGCTGGTGAACCAAACCCCAGACGCAAGTACCAGCAAATCAAACCACAGCACCCAATGCTACTGGGGTGATGCTTACGTGATGATGCTTAGGGTCATAGCAGTGATGGAGAAGCTGCTCAGATCAGCCCACACTAGGCCGTCTGACAGAGCAAATCAAAAGCAACCCACTACCACAGAAGCCCACTGAGGACCCAGTTAATGAAGGAGGGGTTTGTTATCTGGTAGAATCAGGCAAATGTGTATGTGTGTGTGTGCACGTGCACGCGTGTTTCTATGTGTGTGAGCGCATATGCGTGTGTCTGTGTGTGTGTGGAGTGGTGGGGGGAGGTAGCCACGGCATAAATCACCCAAAAAATGTGGCCCTACATGTCAAGGGAAACAGGTCCCCACGCTCACATAGGCCAGACTAATGACAGCCACAATCCAGTGGGCAATGGCTATCCCAGACACCCATGTTTAAAACAGCCAAACAGCTGGTCTGTTTACCTGTACTCATGTCTGCTGAATGTACACCCTGAGAACCCAGACAGGGAAAATCAGTGAGTGCTCTAGATTCTCATCCTCCTCCTCTTGTGCTTCAGAGAAGGGGGACCCCAGTTCCACCACTTAGTTAACATGAAAGTAAGAAGAACCTTTGGAAGAAAACAGGATTCAGCTGCAGGATCACCCCTGCCCCATCCGGCAGGGACCTGCACTGGACCCAGCACACAGAGAGTGCCTGAAACTCCCCAGTTCTCCTTGCAGGTCTTGCACTGTGTATGTGAGAGGCTCTGCTCAACAAACTGCACACAACATCAAAGACCATTTGTCCATGGGTGTAGAGTGCCCTTGAATATGGTGTGCACACTCCTGTACTGTCTGGATCACCAACCTAGAGAACCCCATAGCTGTTAGCTCGGCCATCCCAGGGTCCAGGCCCAGAGCCTTAGTACCCATGGACTTGGGTGAACCAGCATCACCCATACCTGCAACCGCAAGTCCAGATGCACTGGAAGTTCCAACAGATGTTCAAGAACCATGTCCGATGAGGCCAATGTCAGGCCATCAGGACCATTCTTGTGTCCTCCATATAGGGTGGATGGAAGGAGACTGAACAGTAGAAAGGCAGTGTGCAGGCAAGGGTGCACCATGACAGTCATTCTGAGTGGGGGATCATGCCTCCCCAGGGAAAAGAACAGAGGATAGCGAGTGAATTCCTGTGGTGCAATCAGGTCAGTCACTGCCTGTCGGTACTGAACCTAGAACCCAGTCACAACCTAGGGATGAAGATTCCAGCCTCCTGTGTCTGGACCACCTCTAGACAGCCAATCTGCAGTTAGACTGTCCACACCTAGCACATGAACCACTCTCAGAGACTGGAGCCAAGAGTATGGAGTATGCCACAACTGGTGTGCCAATCAGCAAAGGCCAAGGGAACACAAAATGCCCTGCCTGTTGATGTATGCTGCAGCAGCTACACTGTCTGCTTATATCAGCATTTGTTAGTCACAAAGATGCGGGAGAGAATGGCAATGGTCCACATAGACTGTCTTCGGAACCCAGAAGGTTGTTGTGCAGGGTCAGGTGATGGTCACGCCAGCAAATGCTGACACCATTCCCCCTCAACACTGATTTCCATCATGTCAGTGAAGCATCCATCACAACCAGAAGGTGATGCGCCACCAACCTCAACTCAATGCCCCTGCCAATATTTGCCTTGTACCCCCACCAACGAGGGATCAATCACCACCAACCAGCAGCGAGTACAAGCCCCCACCAACAACCCCAGGGACCCAACTGGATTGTGTCCCAGGACCTACCCGCAAGGTCCCCCTACCGGACAGCCGCGGTCAGCCCCTCCCACCAGCAGAAGGCAGTAGTCGCCTCTCTACCAGGAGAATTCAAAGACCAGCCAAGGGAACAACCTGGACTGATGATGTCCAAAGGTCACCCTGGTCCCAGCAAAGCAACTGGTTGCCTCTCCTTGTCAAAGACAGAATGACTCCAGCCTGCTTCTGCTCCAACAGAGACACAGGCCTAGATGCTGCAGGTGGTTCAGGAGTGATGACACATGAACCTGACGTTCTACCTCTGAACAAGCACACAGGAGCCAGTCATCCAGGTAATACAAGCCCTCATCCCTCTCTGTCATAGTGGTGACAGGACTACATGCATGCACATGGTAAAGTTGCAGTAGTCTTCTGGTCCCTCTGATCTAAATGGTTCTGCTAATGACCTCCCCTAGTCCCCCAGACCCTCAGTCCTTAAGACCCTCAGATCAACAGACCCTAAGACCCACAGTCCCTAAGACCTTCAGACCCTCACTCCTTTAGTCCCTCAAATCTTCAGACCTCCAGATCGTCAGACCCATGGAAAAGGGACAGATTCTTTCTCAGTTTCCATCTTTGATTGATTGATGATATTAGTAATTAAAGACAGTGGATCCGTCTCAATCGACCTGAGAGTCCAGCAGTGTTCTGAACTACAGACTTGGATTATAGATCCTCAGACCTGAACCACAAATCCGAATCATAGACCTAAGTAATAGTTCCTCAGACATGAACCTCAGACCTGAACTTCAGACCCTCAGACCTAGACCTCAGACCTGAACCAAAGACCTGAATCATACATCCTCACACCTGACCCTCAGACCCTCAGACCTGAACCAAAGTCCTGAATTATACATCCTCAGATCTGAATCACAAACTTCAGGCTAATAATCCAGTGTGACATCATTTCCCTTAGTGTGCCATCCCTGGTGTCAGAATAAAAGTTGCTGTTGCAGTCCTGGTGTGTGAATGCGTCCAGCAGGACGACTGCTGCTTGGATTTAGGTCCAGATGGGACCAGTGCTGAGTTCAGATTTTTTAAACAGATGATGAGTCAATTTCTGTTTTATTATAATTTGATTTAAAAGACTGAAAAATAACAATCATGTTTAACTCGTCATCTTTGTCGTATTTTATTCTTGCAGCATATTTCCACACTGGTAGTTTGAGGTACTTGTTTTTCACTCTCACAGCGTTGACATATGTTGTGATCGTAGTGTCCAACGTGCTGCTGATAGTGATTATCTGTGTGAACAGAAACTTACATGAACCTATGTACCTGTTATTGTGCAGTCTGTTTGTAAGTGAACTGTATGGTAGTACAGGGTTGTTTCCCCCTCTGCTACTTCACATCCTCTCTGACATTCACACTGTTTCTGCTTCATTCTGTTTGCTGCAGATTTTCTGTTTATATTCTTATGTTAATGCTGAGTTGTGTAACTTAGCTGTCATGTCTTACGACCGGTATCTCGCCATTTGCTGTCCTCTGCAGTATCACAGCTATATGACCAACCGCAGGGTGCTGTTGGTCATTGCTCTCATCTGGTTTTATTCTTTCGTCAGATGTTTCATTAATGTTTGTCTGACGTTGCGTTTGACTCTGTGTGGAAATGTCATCCACAGTTTGTACTGCCACAACTTCCTGGTGGTACGGTTGGCTTGTTCCGACACAACAGTCAACAACGCATACGACCTGCTGAGCGTCTTCCTGTCTGTCGTCATCCCCCTGCTACTCATGTGTGTGTCCTACGTCCAGATCCTGCAGGTGTGTTTGAATGGCAGCGGTGGCATGATAGCGAGGCAGAAGGCCATCAGCACCTGCTCACCTCAGCTCGTGTCGTTGGTCAATTTTTCATTCGGGTGTTTGTTTGAGATTATTCAGACTCGCTTTGACTTGATATCACTGCCCACTGGGCTTCGTCTCTTCCTGTCACTGTACTTCGGGATCCTGCAGCCACTCATCAGCCCAATCATCTATGGCATGAAAATGTCCAAAATACGAGAGAAATGCAACCAAATCTTTAACATGAAGAAGAAGCCCAACAACACTAATGAACAGGAAATAACCTCAGAGCTCTGATCCATTGTTTTATTTATTAGTTTCATTTGACTTTTTTGTGATAAAACTGAATATTCACTAAAATCTGATTCACATCTGATAAAACACTGAGATTTACAGCTCTAATGGTTTTCTTATTCTCTGCATTAATTCATTTGAAAACAGAATGGTTAACTGGTTGAAACTGTTATTAAAGTATAATGAAGTAAAGATGAATAAATAATGAAAGGACGGATGACAGACAGAAATAAAAAACTATTATATTATTTAGAATAATTTTTAATGATTCATAATTATGTTTTCTATTCAAAGTATTCTTATTAATTAAAATGTTTTTGTGGTATAATTTTAGTCATAATTCAAGCAATTCATTTATTTGAATTTTTCAGAGGGTGATATGTTTTTGAAACATGCAACATACTCAGTTATTGATAAACTGAAAAATGATAAATAATAAAATAGATAAAGGAGAGAAAATGCTGCCTACAAGACAGAAATGAAGATAATGATGATATTCCACTGAATATTTGAAATAGATGTAGTTTTAGTTTCAAAATGTTATTATTTAAAATATCATCATATTCACTTTCTTTATTCTTTATTATTTGAAATATCCTTTGAAAACATACACAAGATGAATATACACAAACATTGAATGAATTTCTTTTAACACATTAGGATGATGAACTAGTTGCAGCTTATATTAGACTATAAATAAAATACTAAATAACAAAGATGATAAGAAGACAGAGAGAGAAGATAGTACCTGTAAAAAAAATGATAATATTCAAACATATAATTTCCATTTTAAATATTTATGTTATTTTAAATTTGTAAGACATCCCGTGAGGCGATAGAGCAGGGCAACCATTGAAAGACACATTGCCTACACCTGGTTTCTCTACAACCAATGAACTGCTTATGTGCTTTCAGTTAATAGAACCATATATCAATCTATGTCTTACACATGCCTGTAGGCCCCACCAGTGCTGCCAGAAGCAAGTGCTGGTGAACCAAACCCCAGACGCAAGTACCAGCAAATCAAACCACAGCACCCAATGCTACTGGGGTGATGCTTACGTGATGATGCTTAGGGTTGTAGCAGTGATGGAGAAGCTGCTCAGATCAGCCCACACTAGGCCGTCTGACAGAGCAAATCAAAAGCAACCCACTACCACAGAAGCCCACTGAGGACCCAGTTAATGAAGGAGGGGTCTGTTATCAACTGATGGTCACGCCAGCATTTGCTGCCACCATTCCCCCTCAACACTGATTTCCATCATGTCAGTGAAGCATCCATCGCAACCAGAAGGTGATGCGCCACCAACCTCAACTCAATGCCCCTGCCAATATTTGCCTTGTCCCCCCACCAATGGGGATCAATCACCACCAACTAACAGTAAGTACGAGCCCCCACCAACAACCCCAGGGACCCAACTGGATTGTGTCCCAGGACCTACCCGCAAGGTCCCCCTACCGGACAACTGCGGTCAGCCCCTCCCACCAGCAGAAGGCAGTGGTTACCTCTTTACCAGGAGAATTCAAAGACCAGCCAAGGGAACAACCTGGACTGATGATGTCTAATGGTCACCCTGGTTCCAGCAAAGCAACTGGTTGCCTCTCCTTGTCAAAGACAGAATGACTCCAGCCTGCTTCTGCTCCAACAGAGACACAGGCCTAGATGCTGCAGGTGGTTCAGGAGTGATGACACATGAACCTGACGTTCTACCTCTGAACAAGCACACAGGAGCCAGTCATCCAGGTAATACAAGCCCTCATCCCTCTCTGTCATAGTGGTGACAGGACTACATGCATGCACATGGTAAAGTTGCAGTAATCTTCTGGTCCCTCTGATCTACATGGTTTTGCTAATGACCTCCCCTAGTCCCCCAGACCCTCAGTCCCTAAGACCCTCAGATCAACAGACCCTAAGACCCACAGTCCCTAAGACCTTCAGACCCTCACTTCTTTAGTCCCTCAAACCTTCAGACCTCCAGATCCTTAGACCCTATGGAAAAGGGACAGATTCTTTCTCAGTTTCTATCTTTGATTGATTGATGATATTAGCAATTAAAGACAGTGGATCCGTCTCAATCAACCTGAGAGTCCAGCAATCTTCTGAAACTCAGACCTGAATTATAGATCCTCAGACCTGAACCACAGACCTGAACTTCAGACCCTCAGACCTGAACCACAGACCTGGATCATTCATCCTCAGCTCTGAATCACAAACCTGAATCACAGACCTGAATCACACACTTGAATTACAGACCTGAGCCACAAACCCACAGACCTGAATCACATATTTCAGGCTAATGATCCAGCGTGACATCATTTCCCTTAGTGTGCCATCCCTGGTGTCAGAATAAAAGTTGCTGTTGCAGTCCTGGTGTGTGAATGCGTCCAGCAGGACGACTGCTGCTTGGACTCAGGTCCAGATGGGACCAGTGCTGAGTTCAGATTTTTTAAACAGATGATGAGTTAATTTCTGTTTTATTATAATTTAATTTAAAAGACTGAAAAACAACAATTATGTTTAACTCGTCATCTTTGTCGTATTTTATTCTTGCAGCATATTTCCACACTGGTAGTTTGAGGTACTTGTTTTTCACTCTCACAGCGTTGACATATGTTGTGATCGTAGTGTCCAATGTGCTGCTGATAGTGATTATCTGTGTGAACAGAAACTTACATGAACCTATGTACCTGTTATTGTGCAGTCTGTTTGTAAATGAACTGTATGGTAGTACAGGGTTGTTTCCCTCTCTGCTGCTTCACATCCTCTCTGACATTCACACTGTTAATGCTTCACTCTGTTTCCTGCAGATTTTCTGTTTATATTCTTATGTTAATGCTGAGTTGTGTAACTTAGCTGCCATGTCTTACGACCGGTATCTTGCCATTTGCTGTCCTCTGCAGTATCACAGCTATATGACCAACCGCAGGGTGTTGTTGGTCATTGCTCTCATCTGGTTTTATTCTTTCGTCAGATGTTTCATTAATGTTTGTCTGACGTTGCGTTTGACTCTGTGTGGAAATGTCATCCACAGTTTGTACTGCCACAACTTCCTGGTGGTACGGTTGGCTTGTTCCGACACAACAGTCAACAATGCGTATGGCCTGCTGAGCGTCTTCCTGTCTGTCGTCATCCCCCTGCTACTCATGTGTGTGTCCTACGTCCAGATCCTGCAGGTGTGTTTGAATGGCAGCGGTGGCATGATAGCGAGGCAGAAGGCCATCAGCACCTGCTCACCTCAGCTCGTGTCGTTGGTCAATTTTTCATTCGGGTGTTTGTTTGAGATTATTCAGAGTCGCTTTGACTTGAGATCACTGCCCATTGGGCTTCGTCTCTTCTTGTCACTGTACTTTGGGATCCTGCAGCCACTCATCAGCCCAATCATCTATGGCATGAAAATGTCCAAAATACGAGAGAAATGCAACCGAATCTTTAACATGAAGAAGAAGCACAACAACACTGATGAACAGGAAATGACCTCAGAGCTCTGATCCATTGTTTTATTTATTAGTTTTATTTGACTTTTTTGTAATAAAACTGAATTTTCGCTAAAATTTGATTCACATCTGATAAAACACTGAGATTTACAGCTCTAATGGTTTTCTTACTCTCTGAATTAATTCATTTGAAAACAGAATGGTTAACTGGTTGAAACTGTTATTAAAGTATAATGAAGTAAAGATGAATAAATAATGGAAGACAGATGACAGAAAGAAATTAAAATAATTATATTCATAATTATGTTTTCTACTTAAATTATTCTTATTTCCTAAAATGTTTTTGTGGTGTAATTTTAGTCATAATTATGTTAATTCATTTATGTGAATTTTTCAGAGGGTGATATGTTTTTGAAACACGCAACATACTCAGTTATTGATAAACTGAAAAATGATAAATAATAAAATAGATAAAGGAGAGAAAATGCTGCCTACAAGACAGAAATGAAGATAATGATGATATTCCACTGAATATTTAAAATAGATGTAGTTTTAATTTCAAAATGTTATTATTTAAAATATCATCATATTCACTTTCATTTTTCTTATTATTTGATTTATCCTTTGTAAAAAATTCACAAGATGAATATATATAAACATTCAATTAATTTATTTTAACACTTATTTTCATACAGGATGATGAACTGGTTGCAGCTCATATTAAACTATGAATAAGATAATAAATAACAAAGTTGATAGAGAGAGAGAGAGAAGACAGTACCTGTACAAAATGACAATATTCATATTTATATTTTCTGTTTCAAATATTTATATTATTTTAAACAACAACAGCATGCCATAAACACAACAACAGGGTCATTAGGAGGACTCAGGACCAGGACCAAGGACCTGAGTCACACATCCTCATACCTGACCCTCAGACCTGAACCAAAGTCTTGAATTATACATCCTCAGATTTGAATCACAAATCTGAATCACAGACTTGAATTACAGACCTGAATCACATACTTCAGGCTAATGATCCAGCGTGACATCACTTCCCTTAGTGTGCCATCCCTGATGTCTTTCCAGAATAAAACTGCTGTTGATAAGTTGTTGCAGTCCTGGTGTGTGAATGCGTCCAGCAGGACGACTGCTGCTTGGACTCAGGTCCAGATGGGACCAGTGCTGAGTTCAGATTTTTTAAACAGGATGAGTCAATTTCTGTTTTATTATAATTTGATTGCAAACGTCTGAAAAACAACAATCATGTTTAACTCGTCATCTTTGTCGTATTTTATTCTTGCAGCATATTTCCACACTGGTAGTTTGAGATACTTGTTTTTCATTCTCACAGCGTTGACATATGTTGTGATTGTAGTGTCCAACGTGCTGCTGATAGTGATCATCTGTGTGAACAGAAACTTACATGAACCTATGTACCTGTTATTGTGCAGTCTGTTTGTAAGTGAACTGTATGGTAGTACAGGGTTGTTTCCCCCTCTGCTGCTTCAGATCCTCTCTGACATTCACATTATTTCTCCTTCATTCTGTTTCCTGCAGATTTTCTGTTTATATTTTTACGTTAACGTTGAGTTGTGTAACTTAGCTGTCATGTCTTACGACCGGTATCTTGCCATTTGCTGTCCTCTGCAGTATCACAGCTATATGACCAACCGCAGGGTGTTGTTGGTCATTGCTCTCATCTGGTTTTATTCTTTCGTCAGATGTTTCATTAATGTTTGTCTGACGTTGCGTTTGACTCTGTGTGGAAATGTCATCCACAGTTTGTACTGCCACAACTTCCTGGTGGTGCGGTTGGCTTGTTCCGACACAACAGTCAACAACGCATACAGCTTGCTGGCCGTATTCCTGTCCATCCTCATTCCACTGCTGCTCATCATGGTGTCCTACGTCCAGATCCTGCAGGTGTGTTTGAATGGCAGCGGTGGCATGATAGCGAGGCAGAAGGCCATCAGCACCTGCTCACCTCAGCTAGTGTTGCTGGTCAATTTTTCATTCGGGTGTTTGTTTGAGATTGTTCAGAGTCGCTTTGACTTGAGATCACTGCCCACTGGGCTTCGTCTCTTCTTGTCACTGTACTTCGGGATCCTGCAGCCACTCATCAGCCCGATCATCTATGGCATGAAAATGTCCAAAATACGACAGAAATGCAACCGAATCTTTAACATGAAGAAGAACAATGACACTGATGAACAGGAAATGACCTCAGAGCTCTGATCCATTGTTTTAATTATTAGTTTTATTAAACTTTTCTTGTAATAAAACTGAATTTTCACTAAAATCTGATTCACATCTGATAAAACTCTGAGATTTACAGCTCTAATAGTTTTCTTATTCTCTGAATTAATTCATTTGAACACAGAATGGTTAATTGGTTGAAACTGTTATTTAAATATAATGAAGATGAATAAATAATGGAAGACAGATGACAGACAGAAATTAAAATAATTATATTCATAATTATGTTTTCTATTTAAAGTATTCTTATTATTTACAATGTTTTTGTAGTGTAATTTTAGTCATAATTGAAACACACAACATACTCAGTTATTGATAAACTGAAAAATGATAAATAATAAAATAGATAAAGGAGAGAAAACTCTTTCCTACAAGACAGAAATAAAGATGATATTTGATATGATATATCTTATTCTTATTATTTGATTTATCCTTTGTAAAAAAAATCACAAGATGAATATATATAAACATTCAATTAATTCATTTTAACACACTTCTCACACAGGATGATGAACTGGTTGCAGCTCACATTAGACTATATATAAATAAAATAATAAATGACTAATCAGAATCAGAATCAGCTTTATTGGCCAAGTATGTGAACATATACAAGTAATTTGGCTACCGTTCTTTTCCTTTGCTCCAGTGTAATTTAAACATACAACCATAAAACATAGAATAAACATTATATGGGCACTGAGCTGGAGGACTGCAGTATAGAATAAATATGAACAATAGTGAATAGAAGTGTATTGATCTGCCCAGTCTATTTAGATATTAAATATATATATATATATATATAAAATATTATTTACAGTGTGTTGTTTTTTATGATGATGAAGATGATAAGGAGACAGAGAGAAGATAGTACCTGTACAAAAATTATAGTATTCATACTTATAATTTCTGTTTTAAATATGTATATTATTTCAAATATTCTTAGTGTCAATTTTAAACAAAAATCTTATTATTTAGAATAATTTTCTATACATTTAAGTATCGTTTAAAATATTCTCTCATATAAATATCATATATAGTGATTCTTTTAACTGTGATTCGTTTAATTAATGTATTTACATTTTTCACATCAAGCTTTTAACTGGTTGAAGCTCTTATTAAACTATAACAAAAATAAAAGTAATAAATATTAAAATAGTAAAGGGTCACCGTCAAACTCTGTAAGACATCCCATGAGGCGATAGAGCAGGGCAACCATTGAAAGAGACATTGCCTACACCTGGTTTCTCTACAACAAAAGAACTGCTTATGTGCTTTCAGTTAATAGAACCATATACTAATCCATGTCTTACACATGCCTGTAGGCCCCACAAGTGCTGCCGGAAGCAAGTGCTGGTGAACCAAACCCCAGGGCCAAGAACCAGTGAATCAAGCCCCAGCACCCAGTGCTACTGGGGCCCACGAACCATGCAAGATGCTTAGGGTTCCAGCAGTGATGGAGAAGCTGCTCAGATTAGCCCACACCAGGCTGCCTGATACACAAACATCCAGGAAATGTTTGTGTGTGTGTGTGTGTGTGTGTGGGTGGGTGGGGGTGTCCTGTGAGCTCCATGTCAGGCCTTCAGGACCATCCTTGTGTCCTCCATCCAGACTCTCTATTGGGTGGATGGAAGGAGACTGAACAGCAGAAAGGCAGTGTGCAGGCAAGGGTGCACCATGACGGTCATTCTGAGTGAAGGATCATCCCTCCCCAGGGAAAAGAACAGAGGATAGGGTTGATGTGCAGGGTCAGGTGATGGTCACGCCAGCAACTGCTGACACCATTCCCCTAAACACTGACTTCCATCGTGTCAGTGAAGTATTGACGTATTTGTGTACTTGGTAGGACATCTCGATAGGTAGGAAGAAATGTCAGAACAGATGTGCGTGTCATCCGCTACCTTCATCTCTATCATCACTGTACTTTCATTACAGGCAAAAGGGCCAAAAATATCTTTAAAAATGGTGAGGTCTATATCTGCGAATGGGTTGTTTCATCTGTTTTTTTTAGCATGTAATCTAATCATTAGAGTCTGCTACAGTGAAATGAACACAGAAGGGCATTTGTGTGAATTTTTGAGGTTCAAAGTCTTTAACCAGAGTCTCACAGTTTGGTCCTGTTTCCAAGGTGGATACAGGTAATATGGGGCTCCACAGGTTCACTGACACCGTCATTAGGCAGATGTTTGAAACAGTGCTTTTATACTGTTAAAAAAAATCATATCATCAAACTTATCATCACTCCAAGTTAAAACACAGTTGAAGTGCTCCACTGACACCCAGGTTACCACACCATAGTGATGATAATATTAATAAAAATAATAATCTCAGTATACACAAGTAAAAGTGATTTAATTTACCATTTTATCAAACAAACATTGAATCAGATCCACAGCTGATGGCATTAATGTTTTGCATTCACTGAAATACATCAGACACGCTGTTCATGTCAAAGTTGAAACAGAAAACAAACACAGGTTTTTACAAATGTTACGAATCTTTGACAGTCTGAGTCCGTACATCAGCGGGTTGAATAGCGGCTGACATGTCAACCAGTACAAGGATAGAAATATCCTCAACACATCAGGAACGTGTTTCATATCAAATCTACTCTGTAATATTTCAAAACAAACCCCAAAGGTAAAATTGATGAGAGAAGCCAGGTGAGGTGTGCAGGTACTGACAGCTTTCTGTCTGGTCTGTGTGGATCCACTGAAACACACTTTAAGGATCCTCATGTAGGTGTAAATTATTAAAATTAGAGGAGCAAAGATGATGAGAGCAGTGGCAGCGAGTCCATACATGTTGATGACTGTCGTGTCAAAGCAGGACAGTCTGACAATGAAGTAGTTGTCACAGTAAACTTTGTTGATGTTGTTGCCACACAGTTGTAAAGGAGCACTGAGAGAGATGGTGACAGAAATTGACAACACACTGTACAACCAGGTGACGGCGATGAGCATGGCCACTCTGTTCACTGTCATCAATGTGTTGTACTGCAGTGGATAACAGATGGCCAGGTAACGGTCATAAGACATGACAGCCAACATCAGAAACTCCAAACCTCCATAAAAATACAAACAGAAAATCTGCAGGAAGCAAAAAGAAACAGAAACAGTGTGAATGTCAGAGAGGATGTGAAGCAGCAGGGATGGAAACAACCCTGTACTACCATACACTTCATTTACAAACAGGCTGCACAGGAACAGGTACATAGGTTCATGTAAGCGTCTGTTCACACAGATGATCACTATCAACAGCACATTGGCAAAGATTATTATTATATATAACAATAAGACAATCAGGAAAAAAAGATATCTAAAAACACCAATGTCAATGTAGGCAGTAAGGATGAAATACGAAACATGAGTGTTGTTCATCATCATTATCCGAGACACAGAAACATGGTGATAATAAAACTTTGATAATAAAACTGATGTCAGACCAACACTGAGTCTCTTTTAAACAGCAGCACTTCTCCTCCTTCTACTTCTCATCCTCCTCCTCCTCAGCTCTGACATCTCATCATCACCTCCTCATGCCCATGGTCCACAAATCATGGACAAATCATCAACAACGTTTTAGCCATACATACATTCAGTATTCAGTAGTGTCCTTCCTGTAGACTCATACTCTTAGGAACTATTGCTATAGGAACAACACAGTCTCTTCTACAGGACTTATTCAGGCTGTTACCTCAGGAGATAGTCTGTTTCTTACTACAGGAAACATTTGCACTCTTAAGTATTCATACTGTTCATACTGTTCTATAGGAAGTGTTCATAATTTTTACAGGAAGTATTCAAACTCTTCTGTGGGAAGAATTCTGATTTTTATGTAGCGGACTCCGATGATTAGATCACATTCTAAGAAACAGATGAAACAATTAATTCACATATATAGAGCTCTTAAAAAAGTGGCAGTGAATGGGAAGCTGAGTGGTGAGGCCAGAAAGCTGGTCCCGAACCTACCTCCTCATGATCAAACCCCTGAAAAGGCTTTTGAGGAACTGAAAGCAGAGTATGGCAACACACATAGGGCTCCTTGGACCCACTAGCTGACTTCTACAAACGTGGCCAGAGGTTAGGGGAGTCTGCCCGCTCTTATGCTATATCACTGGAGGCAACGTTGTGACTGTGATAGTAAACTCAACCGGGGACCATTAAGGGAACTTACGCCCAGGTCCAGGTTACAGCAGAGTGTAACCTGGACCTGGGCGTAGGACCTAAACCGCCTCTTGGTTTAGGTCCAGGGTGGAGCTGAGAGGGTTATAGCCTTTGCCAGCAGAGGTTTAAGCCTAGCTGAGCCCAGGTATCCTGCACGAAAACTCAAGTTCTTCACACTGAAATGGGCAGTGACAAGACACATTCTATGACCACCTCTATGGGAGTATATTCTCTGTCCTGACGGACAATAACCCACTCAAGTACATCGTTTCCTCAGCAAAACTGGACGCTACAGGTCAGCAGTGGGTGTCTCAGCTGTCTGCCTTTGATTTTGATGTCAAGTATCGGAGCTGTGTAGGTGTACTGGCATCACCAAGATTCACACAACCCCCTATCACCCACAGGGCAACAGGACCACCAAAAGGTTCAACCACACCCTTATGAATATGCTTGGGACACTTGAGCCTCACCTAAAGCCACAGTAGCATGAGGAGGGATGGATGGATGGATGGATGGATGGATGGATGGATGGATGGATGGATGGATGGATGGATGGATGGATGGATGGATGGATGGATGGATGGATGGATGGATGGATGGATGGATGGATGGATGGATGGATGGATGGATGGATGGATGGATGGATGGGTGGATGGATGGGTGGATGTTTGGGCAGGCGGGTGGAAGGACAGATGGACGGACGGAGGGACGGATAGACAAACAGGCAGATAGGCAGACAGACAAACAGACAGACAGACAGAGACAGATAGACAGATAGACAGATAGATAGATAGATAGATAGATAGATAGATAGATAGATAGATAGATAGATAGATAGATAGATAGATAGATAGATAGATAGATAGATAGATAGATAGATAGATAGATAGATAGATAGATAGATAGATAGATAGATAGATAGATAGATAGATAGATAGATAGATAGACAACTTAAGTGATCATTTTGGGAGGAAGAAGGTACTGGAACACTGTGACACGTGCTTGATCTCATCTGAGACCAGGATGTGGTAACCGTGAAGTCACTGCTGAGGTTAAATACAGCAGCAGCAGATTTTCATCTCTGTCAGGTTGATAGATAGAACTGAATGATTTGTTTTCTTGTATCTGTTTCTGTTTGTATAGGTTCCCTATTGTTTCACTGAATCATGCTGTGACTGAACCACTGAGGAAGGTGATGAATACTTCACAAGTATCATATTTCATTCTGGCTGCCTACTTTGACATTGGGCCTTTAAAGTACTTGTGTTTCCTGATTGTCTTGTTGTTATATATAATAATAATCTGTGCCAACGTGCTGCTGATAGTGATCATCTGTATGAACAGAAACTTACATGAACCTATGTACCTGTTCCTGTGCAGCCTGTTTGTAAATGAACTGTATGGTAGTACAGGGTTGTTTCCATCCCTGCTGCTTCACATCCTCTCTGACATTCACACTGTTTCTGCTTCACTCTGTTTCCTGCAGATTTTCTGTGTTTATTCTTATGTTTGTGTGGAATTCTACACCTTGGCTGTCATGTCTTATGACAGATATGTGGCCATCTGTCATCCTCTGCACTATAACACACAGATGACGGTTCAGAAAACCACCACACTTATCGTTGTTACATGGTTTCCTGCTTTTTTTGTTGTTGTTGGCACTGTGGCCTTAACGTCATCTCTGCAGTTCTGTGGGAACATCATTATCAACGTGCACTGTGTTAACTACTCTATAGTGAAACTGGCCTGTTCTGACACAACAGCCAACAATATCTATGGGCTGTTTGTCAGCGCCTTCTCCGTCTTTGTTCCTCTCAGTTTGATTCTTTACACCTACATGAGGATCCTTAAAGTGTGTTTCAGTGGATCCTCACAGACCAGACAGAAAGCTGTCAGTACCTGCACACCTCACCTGGCTTCTCTCATCAACTTTACCTTTGGGGTTTGTTTTGAAATCTTACAGAGCAGGTTTGATATGAGCAGAGTTCCTGATGTGTTGAGAATCATCTTGTCATTATATTTTCTAACGTGTCAGCCACTATTCAACCCAGTGATGTACGGACTTAAGCTGTCAAAGATCCGTAACATCTGTGAGCGTCTGCTTTGTTCTTCTGTGTAGATTCATTCTGACTTAATTTGAATAAACATATCATGATAAGTTTTTATGATTCTATATGTCTAATGAATCGAACCTGCGGATTATGGATATGTGTGGCTCATGACTGATGTGAATCCAGCAGTTCAGCAGGTTCAGACTCACATTAAAACATCAAACTGTAAATGTCATTAATGCTTCACTAACTCAACACAGTGATTTTGCAAATGCATTGAAGATTAAAAGCTGAATCTGTGATTTACAACAGTTCTCAGATACTGCCCTCTTCACTTATATATTCAATTCAATTTGAGTTGTATAGCATCAAATCTTCAAAAATTTTAATGGAATACATGTAACAGCATTAAGCAAGGATATAAAATATAAAATGTAACTGTATTCCATTATAGTTACAGAAAAAAATACATAGATTACAGGTACCATCCATCCATTTTCTACCCCCTTATCCTGTACTTGGGATAAAGGGGTAGAATTAACAAAACAGTTTACCTACACTTCAAACATTGTTCATTGTGAAGGAGAGATGGAGTCAAATTTGAGCGAGTGTAGACTGATTTCACTGGAGCAGGGTGAAATTGTAGGTGACTGACAGTGACTGTGAACTAAAACAGAGTATATTGTGTCTACTATGTAAAAGGAGCAGATTTTTTCATTTCTTTCATAAGGTCGCATTGTTGTGTTGTCTTACAGAATGCACAAGAGTTAGTCATTTTATTGATATTTATTTTCTTTTGTTGTTATTAGGATATTTGATGTTGAAGTAATCCAAAAGTAATTGAAAGTAATCAAGTTCCATTACTTTAATATTATGGTTCTTGGATCACGTTACTGAATACATTTTTAACAGGTAACTGGTAACTGCATCACAATACATTTTTAAAGTAACCCTTCCAACCCTGATGTTAACCAACAGGACCTATACCACAAGAGCTATTGTTGTGGATGGGGTGGGGTTTGTTTGTTATGTTGATGTACTTGGGGATTATACCACAAGAGTCATTGTTGTTAATTCTTCAAAGTTTTACCAAGAGTGAAAGAAAAAAAGATTAGATGTAAATACGTGTCATTTCAGATTTTGTAAAATACACTTTAAGTTAATGAATGACATTTATGCTTGAAATGACTTGCTTCATCAAACAAATTTTTTGACTTTTGTATTTTTTGGATTTTGAGACCACAGAACATCTTTTTGTGTAATGAGTCTAATAGAGGGCGACCTTTCAGCATTGGATTAACTGTTATTGTATATTTGATTGTTATGACCAGCTAATTTTGTTACTTCCTGTAGTAAGAGCCTGAATACTTCCTGTGGTAAAAGATTGAACACTTCTGTAGTAAGAGTAGTAATATCAAATGATTTTAAAAAACCTTTTTACAAAACTTTAATAAAATGTTGTAAAACAGTCACTGGCCACTGTGGTACTGACAGGATGAAGAGCTTGTAGATGTTATGAAGCTGTTGTAGTTTGGACAATGTGAATACAAAATGGACTTCATTAATGTTTATAAAGACTCTTCCTTTATTCAAATGTAAATGACTTTACAGACTTTGGAGGAAAATGTGTAATTATAGATTTTGAGAAATACCAATGAACCTGCCACACCTGACTGGACTTCCCATCCGGTGTGTTTGTATCATCTAGTCATTATCTAATGGCACAACAAAAGGAGTCTAAACTGAGTCTAAGTATAAGATGAGCAAATGACACTTTATTCCTTAATTAATTCCCAGAAGACATTTTAAAGGTGATATTCTTCATATCAACACAGAATAAAATGTAACATGTGAAAATGTAAAAAAAAAAAAAAAAAAACTAGACTACCTTTTGCTGAATACCAATGAAACTGAATGAATTATTTGTTGTTGCAGAACCAAAATCACTTTGAATATTTTAGTTTATGAAATTAAAATCAGACTTTTCCTTTTGATTTAACAGGTGAACTGAAGTTATGAATCTTACTCAGGCAAATATTTTGTGTTTTTCATCTGATTCAAGCTGCACAAACCTCAACACTTCCCAACACAGTTTAAGACCAGACTCTTACAGATGATACGTATCTTGGACGTGTTCAGTCCATACATCACAGGGTTGAATAGTGGCTGACATGTTAGAAAATACAACGATAAAAATATTCTCAACATCTGGGGAACACGTTTCATATCAAACCTGCTCTGTAGAACTTCAAAACAAACCCCAAAGAAATAGTTGATGAGAGAAGCCAGGTGAGGTGTGCAGGTACTGACAGCTTTCTGTCTGGTCTGTGAGGATCCATTGAAACACACTTTAAGGATCCTCATGTAGGTGTAAAGTATAACAAATACAGGAACACACACTGTGAGAAAACCAACAATAAGTTCATAGAGGTTGTTGACAGTGGAGTCAGAACAGGCCAGTTTAATGACAGTGTAGTTGTCACAGTAAACCTTATTAATGATGCTGTCACACAGCTGTAAAGACGCACTCAAACATGTTGTGACAGAAACAGCAACAAAAGGAGGAAACCATGTAACAGCAATGAGCAAGGTGACTTTATCAGGTGTCATATATGTGTTATAGTGCAGAGGATGACACACAGCTAGATACCTGTCATAAGACATGATGGCCAAGTTCGTAAACTCTACACTTCCATACCAGTAAATACAGAAAATCTGCAAGAAACAGAGTGAAGCAGAAACAGTGTGAATGTCAGAGAGGATGTGAAACAGCAGGGATGGAAACAAACCTGTACTACCATACACTTCATTTACAAACAGGCTGCACAAGAACAGGTACATAGGTTCATGTAAGCTTCTGTTCATACAGATGATCACTATCAACAGCACATTGGCAATAATTATTATTATATATAACAACAAGACAATCAGGAAACAGAAATATTTAAACAGCCCAGTGTCAAAGTAGGCAGCCAGAATGAAATATGTGTTCTCAGTGGAGTTCACCATGACCTTTGTCTCAGCTGAAAACACAGTGAAACTGTCACCAGGAACAATCACATGCAATACTAATGTTATATCGTGTTGAAATCTGAAACGTAGTAACATCTGAGACAAACCCTCAGACAGAAGTCTCTCTGTTGGAGGTTCAGATAGCACAAATGTTTCCTGACATAGTGATGGTGACAGAGTGACTCCCTTGTAACTGAACTGATGCTCTGCTGCTGCTGCTTTTAACACTTTCACATCAGTGGACACGCTGACGTCACTGTTAGAGGAGCCACTAACTTTACAACTAATCAACTATGGACTGAATGTTTCTGGCTGTTTTAATTGTTCACCAAAATTAGATAGAAAGAAATAGCAAGAGATTCATTTTCAGAGGTGCACTGACATGACCGAAGACCAGTAGATAAACTTTTTGTTTGCCAGCATTTTTCAATGTTTCAGACAGAGCATCTCACAGAAACATCACGGTTGTAACATAAACATGATCATGCTAACAAACACTTGTTTTATCATTTGTTGTGTTAACAAGAACTGGGTACGTGTGTTTAGTAAGTAAAAATGTAGAAAACTGTAGTAAAGTGGAGAGGAAGACAAAGTTGGTGTTGGTATTCACAAACAGCAGCAATCAACGTTGGAGGTTCAAATGGGCTTGTTGGATGATATAGATTGAATATTCATTTGGTTCTGTGACTAGGACCAGACTAAACTGGTGCTGGAACTCAGGTCGTCAAGCGACCACTCAGTCAGTACTGCCAGAGTTAAGATCCAAACTGGCAGGCAGATTAAAAGCTGAATCTGTGATTTACAGCAGTTCTCAGATTCCGTCTTCTTCACTTATATATTCAATTCAGTTTTAGTTGTATAGCATCAAATCTTAAAAAAAAAAAAAAACTTTAATCAACAGGGTTGAATTATTTGGAAACAGATTATGAGAAGAGATTGTGAGAAAATGGAGCATCTTAAAATCGATCAGGAATAAAGAAAAAATTGTCAATATTTCCCATAATAAGAGTCTGAATGACACTTTCTTGTAGTAATTCTGAATACTAATACAGGAGTATTATGTGAGTACATCCTGTAGATTTAGTATGGATAATTTCTACACTAAAAGTCTGAATACTTCCTATGATAAGAGACTCTATTAAAAGAAAAGTTCCTGTTGTAAGAGACTTAATACTTCAGGTGGTAAGAGACTTAATATTTCTTATAGTAATAGTCTGAATACTTCCTGTTCTAAGAGACTGAACACTTCTGAAGTAAGAGTAGGAATATCACTTGAAGTAAGAGACACACAGGTTAGTGTCTTCAGTTTGTCACCTAGTGGACATCACAGCACAAATTATTCTGGAAATTATTTCAGGTTCCAATTTTAATAAACTTTTTACAAAACTTTAATAAAATGTTGTAAAACAGTCGTTGGCCACTGTGGTACTGACAGAACAAAGAGCCTGCAGATGTTATGAAGCTGTTGTAGTTTGGACAATGTGAATACAAAATGGACTTCATTAATGTTTTAAACCTGAAACACACAAAGGTTGATATCATTTTTAAAGTCTCTTCCTTTATTCAAATGTAAATGACTTTACAGACTTTGGAGGAAAATGTGTAATTATAGATTTTGAGAAATACCAATGAACCTGCCACACCTGACTGGACTTCCCATCTGGTATGTTTGTGTCATCTAGTCATTATCTAATGGCACAACAAAAGGAGTCTAAACTGAGTCTAAGTACAAGATGAGCAAATGACACTTTATTCCTTAATTAATTCCCAGAAGACATTTTAAAGGTGATATTCTTTATATCAACACAGAATAAAATGTAACATGTGAAAATGTAAAAAAAAAAAACTAGACTACCTTTTGTTGAATACCAATGAAACTGAATGAATTATTTGTTGTTACAGAACCAAAATCACTTTGAATATTTTAGTTTGTGAAATTTAAATCAGACTTTTCCTTTTGATTCAACAGGTGAACTGAAGTTATGAATCTTACTCAGGCAAATATTTAGTGTTTTTCATCTGATTCAAGCTGCACAAACTCAACACTTCCCAACACAGTTTAAGACCAGACTCTTACAGATGATGCGTATCTTGGACATGTTCAGTCCATACATCACAGGGTTGAATAGTGGCTGACATGTTAGAAAATACAACGATAAAAATATTCTCAACGTCTGGGGAACACGTTTCATATCAAACCTGCTCTGTAGAACTTCAAAACAAACCCCAAAGGAGAAGTTGATGAGAGAAGCCAGGTGAGGTGTGCAGGTACTGACAGCTTTCTGTCTGGTCTGTGAGGATCCATTGAAACACACTTTAAGGATCCTCATGTAGGTGTAAAGTATAACAGATATAGGAACACACACTGTGAGAGAAGCAACAATAAGTTCATAGAGGTTGTTGACAGTGGTATCAGAACAGGCCAATTTAATGACAGTGTAGTTGTCAAAGTAAACCTTATTAATGATGCTGTCACACAACTGTAAAGACGCACTCAAACATGTTGTGACAGAAACAGCAACAACATGAGGAAACCATGTAACAGCAATGAGAAAGGTGACTTTTTCAGATGTCATATGTGTGTTATAATGCAGAGGATGACACACAGCTAGATACCTGTCATAAGACATGATGGCCAAGTTCGTAAACTCTACACTTCCATATGAGTAAATACAGAAAATCTGCAGGAAACAGAGTGAAGCAGAAACAGTGTGAATGTCAGAGAGGATGTGAAGCAGCAGGGATGGAAACAAGCCTGTACTACCATACACTTCATTTACAAACAGGCTGCACAAGAACAGGTACATAGGTTCATGTAAGCTTCTGTTCATACAGATGATCACTATCAACAGCACATTGGCACAGATTATTACCATATATAACAATAAGACAATCAGGAAACAGAAATATTTAAACAGCCCAGTGTCAAAGTAGGCAGCCAGAATGAAATATGTGTTCTCAGTGGAGTTCACCATGACCTTTGTCTCAGCTGAAAACACAGTGAAACTGTCACCAGGAACAATCACATGCAATACTAATGTTACATTGTGTTGAAATCTGAAACATAGTAACATCTGAGACAAACCCTCAGACAGAAGTCTCTCTGTTGGAGGTTCAGATAGCACAAATGTTTCCTGACATAGTGATGATGACAGAGTGACTCCCTCGCAACTGAACTGATGCTCTGCTGCTGCTGCTTTTAACACTTTCACATCAGTGGACACGCTGACGTCACTGTTAGAGGAGCCACTAACTTTACAACTAATCAACTATGGACTGAATGTTTCTGGCTGTTTTAATTGTTCAGCAAAATTAGATAGAAAGAAATAGCAAGAGATTCATTTTCAGAGGTGCACTGACATGACTGAAGACCAGTAGATAAACTTTTTGTTTGCCAGCATTTTTCCAATGTTTCAGACAGAGCATCTCACAGAAACATCACGGTTGTAACATAACCATGATCATGCTAACAAACAATTGTTTTATCATTTGTTGTGTTAACAAGAACTAGGTACGTGTGTTTAGTAAGTAAAAATGTAGAAAACTGTAGAAAAGTGGAGAGGAAGACAAAGTTGGTGTTGGTATTCACAAACAGCAGCAATCAACGTTGGAGGTTCAAATGGGCTTGTTGGATGATATAGATTGAATATTCATTTGGTTCTGTGACTAGGACCAGACTAAACTGGTGCTGAAACTCAGGTCGTCAAGCGACCACTCAGTCAGTACTGCCAGAGTTAAGATCCAAACTGGCAGGCAGATTAAAAGCTGAATCTGTGATTTACAGCAGTTCTCAGATTCCGTCTTCTTCACTTATATATTCAATTCAGTTTTAGTTGTATAGCATCAAATCTTAAAAAAAAAAAACTTTAATCAACAGGGTTGAATTATTTGGAAACAGATTATGAGAAGAGATTGTGAGAAAATGGAGCATCTTAAAATCGATCAGGAATAAAGAAAAAATTGTCAATATTTCCCATAATAAGAGTCTGAATGACACTTTCTTGTAGTAATTCTGAATACTAATACAGGAGTATTATGTGAGTACATCCTGTAGATTTAGTATGGATAATTTCTGCACTAAAAGTCTGAATACTTCCTATGATAAGAGACTCTATTAAAAGAAAAGTTCCTGTTGTAAGAGACTTAATACTTCAGGTGGTAAGAGACTTAATATTTCTTATAGTAATAGTCTGAATACTTCCTGTTCTAAGAGACTGAACACTTCTGAAGTAAGAGTAGGAATATCACTTGAAGTAAGAGACACACAGGTTAGTGTCTTCAGTTTGTCACCTAGTGGACATCACAGCACAAACTATTCTGGAAATTATTTCAGGTTCCAATTTTATTAACCTTTTTCCAAAACTTTAATAAAATGTTGTAAAACAGTCGCTGGCCACTGTGGTACTGACAGAACAAAGAGCCTGCAGATGTTATGAAGCTGTTGTAGTTTGGACAATGTGAATACAAAATGGACTTCATTAATGTTTATAAAGACTCTTCCTTTATTCAAATGTAAATGACTTTACAGACTTTGGAGGAAAATGTGTAATTATAGATTTTGAGAAATACCAATGAACCTGCCACACCTGACTGGACTTCCCATCTGGTATGTTTGTGTCATCTAGTCATTATCTAATGGCACAACAAAAGGAGTCTAAACTGAGTCTAAGTACAAGATGAGCAAATGACACTTTATTCCTTAATTAATTCCCAGAAGACATTTTAAAGGTGATATTCTTTATATCAACACAGAATAAAATGTAACATGTGAAAATGTAAAAAAAAAAAAAAAAAAAAACTAGACTACCTTTTGCTGAACACCAATGAAACTGAATGAATTATTTGTTGTTACAGAACCAAAATCACTTTGAATATTTTAGTTTGTGAAATTTAAATCAGACTTTTCCTTTTGATTCAACAGGTGAACTGAAGTTATGAATCTTACTCAGGCAAATATTTAGTGTTTTTCATCTGATTCGAGCTGCACAGACCTCAACACTTCCCAACACAGTTTAAGACCAGACTCTTACAGATGATACGTATCTTGGACATATTCAGTCCATACATCACAGGGTTGAATAGTGGCTGACATGTTAGAAAATACAACGATAAAAATATTCTCAACGTCTGGGGAACACGTTTCATATCAAACCTGCTCTGTAGAACTTCAAAACAAACCCCAAAGGAGAAGTTGATGAGAGAAGCCAGGTGAGGTGTGCAGGTACTGACAGCTTTCTGTCTGGTCTGTGAGGATCCATTGAAACACACTTTAAGGATCCTCATGTAGGTGTAAAGTATAACAGATATAGGAACACACACTGTGAGAGAAGCAACAATAAGTTCATAGAGGTTGTTGACAGTGGTATCAGAACAGGCCAGTTTAATAACAGTGTAGTTGTCACAGTAAACCTTATTAATGATGCTGTCACACAACTGTAAAGATGCACTCAAACATGTTGTGACAGAAACAGCAACAACATGAGGAAACCATGTAACAGCAATGAGAAAGGTGACTTTTTCAGATGTCATGTGTGTGTTATAATGCAGAGGATGACACACAGCTAGATACCGGTCATAAGACATGATGGCCAAGTTCGTAAACTCTACACTTCCATATGAGTAAATACAGAAAATCTGCAGGAAACAGAGTGAAGCAGAAACAGTGTGAATGTCAGAGAGGATGTGAAGCAGCAGGGATGGAAACAACCCTGTACTACCATACACTTCATTTACAAACAGGCTGCACAAGAACAGGTACATAGGTTCATGTAAGCTTCTGTTCATACAGATGATCACTATCAACAGCACATTGGCACAGATTATTACCATATATAATAATAAGACAATCAGGAAACAGAAATATTTAAACAGCCCAGTGTCAAAGTAGGCAGCCAGAATGAAATATGTGTTCTCAGTGGAGTTCACCATGACCTTTGTCTCAGCTGAAAACACAGTGAAACTGTCACCAGGAACAATCACATGCAATACTAATGTTACATTGTGTTGAAATCTGAAACATAGTAACATCTGAGACAAACCCTCAGACAGAAGTCTCTCTGTTGGAGGTTCAGATAGCACAAATGTTTCCTGACATAGTGATGATGACAGAGTGACTCCCTCGCAACTGAACTGATGCTCTGCTGCTGCTGCTTTTAACACTTTCACATCAGTGGACACGCTGATGTCACTGTTAGAGGAGCCACCAACTTTACAACTAATCAGCTATGGACTGAATGTTTCTGGCTGTTTTAATTGTTCATCAAAATTAAATAGAAAGGAATAAGAAGAGATTAATTTTCAGAGGTACAATGATAATACAAACAAACATATGATAATGCAATTCAGTCATCAAGATACCCCACATATCAATGAACTTCATGAACTTCAGAATCAAGACAAAAAGTTATGTTTCTATCCAGGCCACAAAATGGTGTGCTTCTCAGGTCAACATGTGTTTTGTAGACTTGAAGAAGGACTAGTTAGTCCCTTGGGTAATCTTGAGGGCTGTATTTACCAATAGGATTGATTTCAATAAGTGAATGAACTGATAACTAAGGAACCTGCTCAATATCCTTCCAATTAATGTGCAGTCCAAATTTATACTCTTTCTGATCATTCATCATTTCCTTTGTTTGTTTGATTTCAGAATCAGATCATTATTGAAAGCTGAGCTAAAGTTGAATGAGTGCAGAGGTCACTGCCAAGGTCTTTGAAACAAGGATGGTGGTCTTCAGGCAGGTGGGACCTGCAGTCTGTTGTTTTAACTGGTTGAATATGCTGGTGAAGACTGCAACAACATCTCTGTGACAACATCTCAGACTATATGTATTTTTTTAGATCATATGATGATTACATGACGGTTATTTTGACGTACAATAATCAGCATAAACAATCTTTTCAGTATATTTGCATAATATAATAAATACATGTATATCAAGGTTTTTTCATATGTACATTTTACCTGGGCGTGTCACCCAGGTTCATCAATGGACGCCCAAGTGAGGTCATGCTATTGCTGTGGGTATCTATCAGGAAAACATTAAAAGAAGCAGAAGCTGAGTTTCTTTCAGTTTGGACTCAATGTGAGTCACGTCTGAATCTGTTTCTCTAAGTTTCTCACTCACTGGCACACTGGTAATGATTTTCTTTCATATAAATATAAACAATTGTTTGTTGTTTGTGTGTTATACTGTTTCATAAGCAGCTTGACATAGATTTTGCTTCTTTGAAGGTGTTTCAAAATGTAACTTAAATGTAAATGTGTTGAAGTGAGTTGATAAGTTGATGACTGAGAAGTGCTATGACTTAGGATCATGATGAATTCTACAAGAGTTTCATATTTCACTCTGGCTTCTTACTTTGACACTGGGCCTTTAAAATATGTATATTTCCTGATTGTCTTGTTGTTATATATAATAATAATCTTTGCCAACATGCTGCTGATAGTGATCATCTGTATGAACAGAAGCTTACATGAACCTATGTACCTGTTCCTGTGCAGCCTGTTTGTAACTGAACTCTATGGTAGTACAGGGTTGTTTCCATCCCTGCTGCTTCACATACTCTCTGACATCCACACTGTTTCTGCTTCACTCTGTTTCTTGCAGATTTTCTGTATACATACATATGTTTGTGTACAATATTTGAGTTTGGCTGTCATGTCTTATGACCGATACCTCGCTATCTGCTTTCCTCTACAATATAACACACAGATGACAACCAAAAGAATTGCTCTGCTTATAGCTGTATCATGGTTATTTCCTGTTTCTACCATTATTGTTCTGATGTCATTGAGTTTATCTTTACAGCTTTGTGGAAACATCATTCACAAAGTTTACTGTCACAACTACTCTATCGTCAGACTGTCCTGTACTGACACCACAGTCAATAACATCTATGGAGTCATTTTCACAGTGATCTCAGTCATCATTCCTCTCCTTCTAATCTTTTACACCTACATGAGGATCCTTAAAGTGTGTTATCGTGGATGTAAAGAGACCAGACAGAAAGCTGTCAGCACATGCACAACTCACCTGGCTTCTCTCATCAATTTCTCATGCGGAGCATGTTTTGAAATCATACAGAGCAGATTAGATATGAGCAGAGTTCCTGATATTTTGAGGATATTTTTAGAGTTATACTTCCTAACATGTCAACCACTGTTCAACCCTTTAATGTACGGACTGAAACTGTCAAAGATTCGAAACATATATCTTCAATATATCCATCGCACCCCATGACACACAGTTTCTATAACCATGGTTTCATCCTTTTCCATGAACTGGTTACTGAAGTTTAAAAGTTACAGCTGATGTGAAGTGAACACTGATCCATATGTGTTTTTATCATTGCACTTTGTCACATCTCTCGATAATGTAACCCTGTCATGTCTGAAATCCATGAAAATCATGTAATCATCAACTTGACTGATGATAAATAAATGAACTGTAAAGAGCACTGATGTTTCAAGTCTTTGTATGTAAAGTACATTATTATATTATAAAAGAATAGATATTTAGAAATCTGTGGGTGATGCAGAAACAGTATGTGTGTGATCAAGGAGAAAACATTTGCATTTCCAAACTTTCCAAACACTACCTCTAAACCAGTGGCGGCTGCTGGTCTTTCAAACAGGGGAAGCTCATTTTAGGTTTGCTAGTTAGCATGCTAGCACACTAATGCTAGCATGTTAACTAGCACACCTAGTAACTAGTGCTAGTTTCCCTTTACAACTTGAATAGGAGATGTGATTTGAACTATATGAACTTGATGAAACTTGTTGTTTTAGAATCTACGAGATGTCTGCTCTCAGCGGAGATGTTGCTTGTTTATTTACAAAGTGCCATGTGGAGAGGGGGGGTTGTGGTTTGTGTTGATGTCTTTTTGCAGTTTGCTTATTTGCTCTCTTAATTGTTTGTATCTTTAGCTGCTTTGGTGCTTGTGGAAATTGTTTATGAGCTTCTAGCTGAGATTCTGACATTTCTGAGGATACTAAACATGCCTATGTTCATGGAGCAGGGGCAGTGTTACTCACCGTGAAATCGGATGTGATTCACTTCGCCCCCGGAACAGGGGGCTCAGGGAACAAGAGATTAACAAATTGTACATAATATTTGTGTCTTCTCTCTGTCGCTCTCTTTTCTTTTCTTTTTTAGTGGCAGGGAAATGTGTGGGGTTTGTGTGTCCACCAAGGGTACCAGACGAGTGCGGCTCCTTTACTTGACGAGATAAATAATGTCACGTCATGAGCGAATTGAGCAGATTCAAAATTTATTGACAGCGAGGTTTCTTCAGCGTATTGGGCTACTTGTTCGCTTTGGTTGCTTTCAGTGTGAACGCACAGTTAGAAACAGGGATGGTGGTGTTCAGGCAGATGGGACCTGCAGTCTGTTGTAGTGACTGGTTGAACATGCCAGTGAAGACTGTAGTGGTCTGGGTTGCACATGCCTTGATGGTTTGACCTGGAACACCATCAGAACCAGCAGCTTTTCTGATGATTTTGTAGGATTTGTCTGAGCTGATGCTGGTGGAATGTGAGTAGCGTCTCACACAGTGGGGGTGACAACAGTGGCTTGTTCTTAACTGGAGCTGTTTTCAGAGCAGGTAAAGATGGAGTTAAACTGATCTGGTAGGGAGGTGTCCATTGAGGAGGAGGCACTGTGGTTAAGTTTGTCATCCATGCCATCTTTCTACTAGATCATCCTTTGTCTGTTGTAAATTTTTCAGTTTAGCACTTAAAGGAGTAACAGGAGCAGTGTATGATGAGTAGGGTGTAGCAATAATATACTGGGGATGTAAATAGGATATTCTCATAAGAACAGTTGGTTTGGCCTTGAGTCCGGTTTCCATGGTCTACATGATCCAGACTTTTGTAGGGTGGATTCTTGAAATGATGCAGCAACTTAATTGTGACAGTTTCCCTCTTGAAATTGGAGTGGTTAAAATCAGCAGCAACAACAACACTGACCACTGTCAAAGACACTGTCAGAGACACTGTTCTTTGTTTTGTTGCCTGCCAACATCATCGTGTAGTTTACTCATATCTGCCTTAGGATCACCTGGGTGCACGTACATGGTTGTAAGGTAAATCAGTGTAACTTCTCAAGTCAAGCAGAAATGCCTACATGTCAGTATTAGAGACTCCTTTCAGTCTTTCAAAGCATTTCATTATCAAAAGTGTGAGGCCAATGACTCTCAAGAGATGATGGTTGTGGTTTCCGGGCTCTGTTATAATCATTAAATGTAAATAAAATGTATTTTGTTGAACAAAACACACATAAAAGATCAAGTGTAAGAACTAAAATATTCAGTTTGGTAGTGAGTACTGCAGATGTCCTCTTTTATTCTGTGACAACATCTCAGATTCTATGTATTTTTTTAGATCATATGATGATTACATGACGGTTATTTTGACGTACAATAATCAGCATAAACAATCTTTTCAGTATATTTGCACAATATAATAAATACATGTATATCAAGGTATTTTCACATGTAGATTTTACCTGGGCGTGTCACCCAGGTTCATTAATGGACGCCCAAGTGAGGTCATGCTATTGCTGTGGGTATCTATCAGGAAAACATTAAAAGAAGCAGAAGCTGAGTTTCTTTCAGTTTGGACTCAATGTGAGTCACGTCTGAATCTGTTTCTCTAAGTTTCTCACTCACTGGCACACTGGTAATGATTTTCTTTCATATAAATATAAACAATTGTTTGTGTGTTCTGCTGTTTCATAACCACCTTTACACAGGTTTTACTTCTTTGAAGGTGTTTCAAAATGTAACAGTAATCCAAATGTGTTGAAGTGAGTTGATAAGTTGATGACTGAGAAGTGCTATGACTGAGGATCATGATGAATTCTACAAGAGTTTCATATTTCACTCTGGCTTCTTACTTTGACACTGGGCCTTTAAAATATTTATATTTCCTTATTGTCTTGTTGTTATATATAATAATAATCTTTGCCAACGTGCTGCTGATAGTGATTATCTGTATGAACAGAAGCTTACATGAACCTATGTACCTGTTCCTGTGCAGCCTGTTTGTAACTGAACTGTATGGTAGTACAGGGTTGTTTCCATCCCTGCTGCTTCACATACTCTCTGACATTCACACTGTTTCTGCTTCACTCTGTTTCTTGCAGATTTTCTGTATACATACATATGTTTGTGTACAATATTTGAGCTTGGCTGTCATGTCTTATGACCGATACCTCGCTATCTGCTTTCCTCTACAATACAAAACACAGATGACAACCAAAAGAATTGCTCTGCTTATAGCTGTATCATGGTTATTTCCTGTTTCTACCATTATTATTCTGATGTCATTGAGTTTATCTTTACAGCTTTGTGGAAACATCATTCACAAAGTTTACTGTCACAACTACTCTATCGTCAGACTGTCCTGTACTGACACCACAGTCAATAACATCTATGGAGTCATTTTCACAGTGATTGCAGTCATCATTCCTCTCATTTTAATCTTTTACACCTACATGAGGATCCTTAAAGTGTGTTATCGTGGATGTAAAGAGACCAGACAGAAAGCTGTCAGCACCTGCACAACTCACCTGGCTTCTCTCATCAATTTCTCATGCGGAGCATGTTTTGAAATCATACAGAGCAGATTAGATATGAGCAGAGTTCCTGCTATTTTGAGGATATTTTTAGAGTTATACTTCCTAACATGTCAACCACTGTTCAACCCTTTAATGTACGGACTGAAACTGTCAAAGATTCGAAACATATATCTTCAATATATCCATCGCACCCCATGACACACAGTTTTCTATAACCATGGTTTCATCCTTTTCCATGAAGTTGTTACTGAAGTATAAAAGTTACAGCTGATGTGAAGTGAACATTGATCCATATGTGTTTTTATTATTGCACTTTGTCACATCTCTTGATAATGTAACCCTGTCATGTCTGAAATCCATGAAAATCCTGCATTAACTTGACTGATAATAAATGAACTGTAAACAGCACTGATGTTTCAAGTCTTTGTATGTAAAGAACATTATTATATTATGAAAGTATAGACATTTAGAAATCTGTGGGTGATGCAGAAACAGGTTGTTCTGATCAAAGAGAAAACATTTGCATTTCCAAACTTTCCAAGCACTACCTCTAAACCAGTGGCGGCTGTTGGTCTTTCAAACAGGGGGAGCTCATTTTAGGTTTGCTAGTTAGCATGCTAGCACAATAATGCTAGCATGTTAACTAGCACACCTAGTAACTAGTGCTAGTTCCCTTTTACAACTTGAATGGGAGATGTGATTTGAACTATATGATTGTGAACAACTAACGAAACTTAAACAGCGATAATTTTATGGTAATTACTTAACTTAAGGTAATTAGTATGTTTTATTTAGAGTGTAATATATATATATATATATATATATATATATATATATATATATATATGTGTAAAATGAGCTAAAAAGCACTTTGGGCTGACAGCATGTTGTCTCATGACTGCTCCACTCAGGACTGATTCTACTTCGCTTCAATCCCGATGTTTGTTCCCAAATCCTGACAATCAAAAGGGGTTCAGCCTTTTAGACAGTTCTACCAACCATCATGTGAAAGCCTGACTTCATGTCTAGACCACTGCTCCATTCACCCCCAGTGACGCCTGGCTTCAAAGAGAATGATGATTTTCAGCATTTACCCAATCACCATCGGGCTTCGCTGCATAAAAAATCATCACATAGAAACCCATAGAAGCTCAGCATCAAGGGGTTTCATACACAGTGCTGCATGTTCAAAATCATCGGAAAATCGCGTCGGACAGTGAAAAAGACTTAATCATGAAGTTAAACACGATCTAGGATGCTTTTCGTTTTAACATGTTAATCCCAATTTATCTGTAAATTTGACCATTTTTTGTGTGAAATTAAAGGAAACTTGGCTTCCCTTGTTGCCTCAGAGCAATCGCGACTGCCTCTCTAAACTCCCTGGTAATGAAGTTTCTGAAGGAGACAGTTTATGTTTACAGCTTGTGTTTGCACTAAGGGAACATGAACGTCTGATTCACATTTAGTCACATTTAGTCTTTTGTGTACTATTCCTGTTGTCAGTGGTGTGAAATTCAGTGTTATAAGGTTTTCCACAGTCCTCTGCTACCATTTAATGGTAAGTGTTTTTATAAATGTTTTAATAGTGTTACATTTACCCTACATTTTACATTTAAGGAATTGACTGATGATCTCATAAGCATCAGAAGTTACGCTAGCTGGAATGAAAGCATAGTGTGTTGCATGTCTCACTCACTATCAAAGTTCTGACTTGCAGTTTACACATGTTCTGTTTTGAGGTCACAATGACTTAGACCTCTGAACTTTAGCAACTAAATTTGAAAGAGGTCATTACAACATCAGCCTGTGTTTTAAATGAAAAGCCTTCAAGAATTTCAGACACCTCTCAAGTCTTTTCAAGACTTTTATTTTGAAACATCAAATTATTTTAGCCACTTTATTTTATTTTACTTTACATTGGACACTTACATATAATTTCCTTTCACTTTATCCAGTGGGTCAAGGTCATGAGGGCAACAGCCTCAGGAAGGAGGCACAGACTCCTCTGAATTGCTCCCCTTGGGGCAGCAACTCCTCCCCAACCCTGGGAGAGAAGCTCAGTGCTTGCCAACCAAGATATCATGGGCCTGGCAGACAGTCACATGGCAGACACTGTCTTAAACCAACTGAAGGAGGGCCTGAAGAGAATTGACTTCAGTCATCTTCCTGGCAAATATAAAGCCTGGTGATACCAATTCTCACTTTACCAACACCTCATAACATATAACAACAACCTGAATTGACAGCAACAACAGTAGGAAAACTGGACACTAAGGCCAACAACTATTTCCATCAGTTAGGACTAGGACTCTCAAAGTGCCTTTTTGTTGCCACCTTGTTTGAAAGAAATTCCCTGTATCTACCACTGAAGACCATCACAACTTGATACAACTGGCTGGAGAAGACTAGACTGGTGCTGGAACTCAGGCAATCAAGCGACCATTTGGTCAGGACTGCTGGAAGTAAGAATCAAACAGGCAGAGCATGGAAGGCAAAGTAGTGTGTGGACAACACCATCTCCAGGCTGAAACATCAAGAACTAGTAAGAACAAACCAGTAGGGAAGCTGTGGCCTGGAATGGGAATGGGTGACACAGAAATTCTAGTCTAAAGCTGGGGGGTGGGGGAAGATAAATTCCTTCCTAAAATTCCTAAAAATTTTCCATCCAAGGCCTAAGAGGGAAAAGCATTCTGCCAAGGTCAGTGGGGTGGAGTGACCTTTGGAGGATGCCCCAAGCAAGGCTAAGCTACCTGGTCAGAGCTACTTATGTCACTCTTCCCAGCCCAACTAAAGTGGCAAGATGGTATGTTACAGAGAAGAAATGTGATCTGTGTGCAACAACCCCAGGAAACCTACGCCTCATCTTGTGTGGCTGCAGAACAGCCATGGCACGTTCTAAGGAAGCTGGCAGAGCATACAGAAAACATGACAATTCTAGCCAATCGGAGACCCAAATCCCAGCAGAGCCAGCACATTCGGTTTGTATCTGCAGGACAACCTGTGAAAAACACAGGAAAAACAGAAACATCAGAAAACCTCCGCCCTATCCACAGGTAGAAAATTCCAGAACACCCTGAAAAGCCTCACCAAAGAAGCAGAAAAAGGAAGCTGTTGCCTCTGACTGAAAAGGAAGGAGAGGTGGCCACTAAATCCCTATTGACCCATGTGGTACCTCTGGCAGGTGGTGGGCCCTGCAGGGCACGGACCCATGTCTTTGCTTCAGGCTTTGCCCAGCTGGACCTCATGGGAAAAGGCCCAGCCACCAGACCTTCGCCAACAGGCCTCCTCCGCAGCCCTGGCTCCAGGGTGGGGCCCTGGTGACCCTTTAGGCAGAGTACTTAGTGTCCTAGCTGTCCTCATTATCAGAGGTTTGTAAACCACTCTTAGTCTGACCCTTCACCTAGGACCATTTTGTACCAGGGGCTGATCCACAGCTAAAATTTCAGGACAGGACTATATGAAATATAAAATGACATTTTATTTGTTGAAATTTTAAGGATTGTAGCTTTTGTCAAATCCAAATATATCACAGTGGGTTTTCCTTTTTTGTAATTGTAAAAAAATATCCTTTTTCCTCATCCTTTTTCATGAAATTGTTACTGAAGTATAAAAGATACAGTTGACCTGAAGTTCGGTAGGTGGATGCAGAGGTTGAAGCTCTGTCCCCCCAGGTATGGTGCTTGGTTCGTGTCGGTGGTGATAGGATGTTTCCTTCTGATGATTGGAGGTCATGGGAGGGGTGTGGGGGTGAAGTAGGTCGGTGAGGTCAGATGGGGCCTGGTTGTTGAGTGCTTTGCATGTGTGAGGAGGAGGACTTTGAACTTTTTGCGATGTGAGATGGGGATACGGTTTCTCTTGCCATGAACATTGTACCAGCCAATCACCAACTAACCCATTGGTGATTGGCTGGAACAATGTTAGTTATTGTTTTGGTGCACAGGATGTGCACTTTGTGTTTATATTAGGGTTTCAGAGCCTTGGCTGCCTACAGAGACCAGGGCCCGTATTCAGTGATGTAGTGCCGGGTATACGCTGGTATACAGAGTATACCCACTTATTTTTCAATCAGCATTGAGTACACCCACTTCTCAATCCCCCTAATGCACATACCACTGACAGCAACTCTGAGCAAGGAGGGGACAGAAACTTTTATCTTAGTGAGGAGGTGTGGTTGACCCCATTGCTAGGTGACAGTCTTCTAAAAGCTGTGATTGGTTGCTACAAAAAGGAAAAAAAAAAATTTAATGCACTCCCAGTAATGAATGGACAGTGAAATCAACTGATAATAGAATTAAAGGTGACAGAGAACCAAAAGCCATTTTTATCTCATCTTTGTTGAAGAACGGTCATCCGCCCACATTCAGGAACATGTGAAAAGCGCTAGAAATTCTGAATATCTGCTTTTTATAGAAATTCCTCTTTTAGAAATGTCTGCTAGAAAATGGGTCAATTTCAAAAACTATCTCATTGCCCCTCACTCTGATTCCATTCCCTCCCCTTCAAGGTGATTAGCTGTAAAAACACATCCAACCAACATTTTATTGTGTATATGTCTCATCACAGAACAAGGATTAAAACTCCATTCAACCATTCTCTGTCACCTTTAAGTATTAGAAAATGTGTAATAGTGAAAATCATTTCATGTCATGATAATGAAACTGTGTAACAATTCATTTCATTTTGCTCATTCACATGCCAATATTGATTTGCTTATTGTTATGTTTACTTTCCTTGCTGGTGATTTTACAACTTAATCTATTTGATATTAATGGTGGACACAGACTCAGCTGTCAGGAAGATTTTTCTTAGAATGACTTATCACTAAGAGCTACTTTATTCGTAGGATTCTTTGTAAATATGGACCCAGATGTTTTTTTTTTTTTTACAGTGTAGTTATGGGGTGGGCAGCAAGTGGTTTGTGAGGAGATGCCCACTAAACATGACAAAAATGATTTGAATCCACGAAAAATCACTTACTGCACCTTTAAATTTATGACCTGTTGCTTAAACATGTTGCATTGTGAGGTCTCTGTGACCTCACATCTCTCAAATTTGAAAAATCTCCCTCAAACATAAAGACTAAAAATAAAAGTCTTTCAGCAACAGCGGAGTACAACATCAACATCAAATCATCCTGTTGGTGTTTTAAATCAGACAGCCTTAAGAATTACAGACACCTTTTAGGTCTTAACACAACTTTAATTGTAAAACATTTTCAATCAGATGGGATTTAACTTTATTTCACCTAACACTGAACACTTACATATGCAATTTTTAATTTCCTCAACATTATTTTCAATTATATTCTGAATTTTATAACTTGTGTCTCCTGATTCTTTTGCTGCTGCAGTTGAAGGAATAAAAGACTAAAGACTATCATTATATTGTTGAACTGATGATGTGATGTGATTTGTATCCTAATTTTAATGTTAAACTTTTATATCATGACCTGTTATATGTCAGGTAATGACATATACACATTCGCTGATCCTGTTAGTTATCACTTTCAACAAAGTACAAAGACACATGAAATAAGAGCCATTGTTCGAGAACACTGATGACATCAGCAGGTGAATTAAATTTTCCTTTTTCTTGCGCTGACAGTGGAACCTACACTTTACCACGGAACAGACATTTACAAATGGTGCTGATTTTAGACAGGTTCAGCCCATAGATCAAAGGGTTAAAAAGTGGCTGACATGTTAGAAAATATAAAGATGATAAAATGTCCACAACACGAGGAACACTGCTCATATCAAATCTGCTCTGTATTATCTGAAAACATGAACCGAAGGTGAAGTTGATGAGAGAAGCCAGGTGAGGTGTGCAGGTACTGACAGCTTTCTGTCTGGTCTGTGAGGATCCTCTGAAACACACTTTAAGGATCCTTATGTAGGTGTAAAGGATTAGAATAAAAGGAATGATGACAGTGATTGCTATGGAAAACATTCCATAGATGTTATTGACTCTGGTATCAGAACAGGCCAATTTGACTATGGAGTAGTTTCCACAGTAAACTTCATTAATGATGTTTCCACACAGCTGTAAAGGAGCACTCAGTGACAACACAACAGCCATTGCAACAAAAGGAAACAACCACATTAGAACAATAAGCTGAATAACTTTTTGAAGTGTCATCTGTGTGTTATAGTGCAGGGGATGACAGATGGACAGATACCTGTCATAAGACATGACGGCTAAGTTTGTAAACTCTACACATCCATAAGAATAAATACAGAAAATCTGCAGGAAACAGAATGAAGCAGAAACAGTGTGAATGTCAGAGAGGATGTGAAGCAGCAGGGATGGAAACAACCCTGTACTACCATACACTTCATTTACAAACAGGCTGCACAAGAACAGGTACATAGGTTCATGTAAGTTTCTGTTCACACAGATGATGACTATTAGCAGCACATTGGCAAAGATTATTATTATATATAACAACAAGACAATTATGAAACAGAAATATTTAAACAAACCAGTGTCAAAGTAGGCAGCCAGAGTAAAATATGAAACCTGTGTAAAATTTTCCATGATTCTAAAGGCACATAAATAACACTTTACAAGACACAGCTTTGTGCAATGCTCAATCCACAATCAGTAAATTGTGAAGTCACAGTCTCACTGTTTCACACTTAAGTCATTAGACAGAACACACCTATATTCCCAACTCTGTTTCCTGCTTTTAACCTTTCACAGGTTGAACAGACATGAACAGACGCCCCCTATAGGACAATGATATCAGCCACTGCCTAATTGATTCTGATTCATGCGCATTTAAAAATAAATAGAAAAATAAGAAGAGTTTGTAGTTTGAATAGGAAATCACATGAATCACGGAAACAACAGTGACAGCTTTGCAGCAGGTTTAGTGTTGAGGAGCACAAGACTCTTAGACCCATTAACAACATGGACCACAGAAATGCAAAGATCTATCAGCTAGAAAGAGAAAGGACCACTTATTGACGTCTGTAACATGCTCAGGTAGAAGCTTTTAAACACCAGAGACCGAGACAGAGAGGCCATCAAATCACTGGTACCCGTCTTATCTCCCAGGAGTTTAACATCAGAGAGCCCTGGACCTGTCAGGGGATTCAGCAAAAGTCAGCTTTACCCCCGGGCCCAGTGGAGTACCTTACACAGTGGGCAAGCTTTGACCAGAGCTTTCCAAAAAAAAACAGGGGCCTGGTCTGGTATCGAAAGAGGAAATTTTAGCCAAACTGGAGCATCTCCAAGCAGTCAAGTAGATTGGGGAGGTCTTCTTCAGGCCTTCAGTTTGACAGACTTCCTCCTGAGGGATGCCTACATTGATACTCCAGTTTAGATAGATGGCATTTCAGGATCTCCTAAATGTCTAAATCACTCAACTCATCAGAGAAGAACACGAATGGAGATTTTGTTGTGCCTTTGCTGAAACTCACCAATACATATGTCATAATTTCCCTTAAACTTGTAGGGGCTACCCATAAGATCAAGGACATCATATAGGCAATTACAGCAACTTCAGGCTGAGAATCACTTCAGGAAACATGACATCTAACTGGAATCAGCTTCACAAAGGGACAATAACTGGTTGCACCATCTTAGTTATCCTGTTTGCCTCTGTTAGCATGCAGAGGCTTCCCCCAATCTGAGTTGTTGTAGACAACCTCAACACAGCATCAGTGCTTGAAGCCAGGTGGGTTCTGCCAGGCCTGTAAAAACTCATACCCTGGGCAAGAATGAGTTTCAAATGCAAAAAATCCAAAGATGTGCACATTTTTAGAAAATTCAAGGACCTACCAGCAAAGCATCTTACCTTGCATCATCTAGCCTCAACTCGTATATGATATTCCCATATTCTCAGTGGTGACCATTGAGAGCAAATAGCTACCTCCTCAAACTATTAGGCTTGTCCTGCAGCCTAAGCAGCACAACCCTCTAAGAAAGGAGCCACAAACTGCCCTCCTTCTCATGACTGGCAATTGTGAGATTACCTTATTCTCAGAAGAGACCATGGAGAGGAAGGACCATGGAGGATAAGGCTAAAACTAGAAACAAACCCAAACATTCTAGCATATAGGCCAAGCCACAAAGCACAGAAAAGACCAGCAAGGCAAACAACATTCAGTGTCATAAATGTGTCAGTTAGTTTATACTGTTTGATTTAATTACTGTTTGTTTTTTGTACGCTTGGTACAACTGTAAGGCATTTACATTTGGCAGCATGGCTGTGTTCTGGGGTTTCTCCACCTGGGGCAGGGTGCGTTCAGACATGTCTTGCCTGTCTGTCTGTTCAGTTTCCTGTTTTATTTTGCAGTCACTTCCTGGCTCTGTCTTAGTGTTGTCAGCTTTACTTTATCCCTTTGTTCTTTCCCACCTCTGGGATTACCTGCCACCCTCATTGTTTTCTCCTGTAGCTCATTGTCTCCTCCCCTATCCTATATATACCCCCGTCCAAGCCTAGTTTTTGCTCTTGACTTCATGTCATATATAATAACACCTGTTATTTGGATCTGCCCTTTTGCTATCGTTTTTGTACTTTGTACTACCTTTTTGTACATTGTACCTTTTGTACTGGTCTGGAGAAAACCTGCAAGATTTGCAGAGGAGACAAAGCTGTGATGCGAACCAGGCTCTTGACAGGGGTGTCCCCTCCTCCATGGTGAAGAGAGGTTCTTGGGGGCAGGCTCAGGAGTGAAGGAGAGGAGTAATAGACCATGGAGGATAGCAAACAAAAAGCAAAATTAGTCTCAGAAATTAATATTTGGACACCTTTACCCTTTTTATCAGACTTGGACTGCTTTAAAGTTAGTGTAAAATGGTGCATGCCCAACGTGACATCAACGAAGGTGAGATTGTGAGAGGTGTTAAAAGAGCTTGTGCATGTTGTGATTTCACCACATCTAAGAAACCCGTAGAAGGCGTCCCGTAGGAGGATGGTTTCTAGGAGTAGATCTGTGGAATGACCAAAGCGCCCATTCCTTAAACACATAATTATTTTCTGCAGGTGTGGGAGTGTTAGAAGGACATGAGTGTCATTACCTTGAGGTTTTTCTTTCATGAGGCTTCTCAGCAGCAGTTGAATTGATGGATTTTTGAGTAGGCTGCTGGTGGATGGATCAAAGCATCACAGATGAAACTGAATGCCCTTTAATAGGAGAAGGCTGCAGCTTTCTGGATTCGAAACAGTGGACTATAAAGGCACACGTGATAGGTATGTTGACAGGCAAAATGGCTACAGAGAAGGTGACACAGAAGGAGGTGAAGAAGGACCATGCACTTTTAATGTGGATTTCACCAGACCAGATCACATATAGCGAGTAGCAGAGAGCATATAGTTTTGCAGTGTTGGATTCAATATAGCACAGTTTGAATGAACGGGGGGCGGGTCAAACTGGCAGGCGCTGCCTCCGGGCAAAGGTGGTGAAATTTCTGAAATTCAAATCGGGACAGAGAATTGTTGTTGTTTCAGGACCAAGTAGTATTTTAATGAGATTGATGTCATTACCTGAGAGGATTTGACTTCTCAAGGCGGGAGAGATCACAGCCACTAGTGGAAAAATGAAAGCCTGGTGGAAAGAGGGACTGCAGTTCCAAGTGTTCTCTGCGGGAAAGTGGTGTTGTTGCGGATTGCAACAGAGATATGTGGAATAAGTGGAATGGCCGCCAAACGAGCACTTCTGCGAACTGGAACTGTGACCTCTTCAGCTGAGGCTTCTTCGGAATCTGAGAGTTGCTGAGATTCCATGATACAGTCGGTTTGTCGGACATCATTGTGACAAGCAGCTGGGTGGGTAGAGCAGCAGACATAAACGAATTTTGCGATCTCATGTGATTTGCAAAAGTTACAGACAGAAACGGTAGGCAGGCTTAGACTGTTTAAATAGGCGCTCTATTAGGTTCTGCCAATAAAAATGTATCGAGTGATCAGCTGGCTGTCAGCTGACGTAGGCTGGCCTGAGCTCAGTTAAGCTGTCAGCTGAGCTATCATTAGTGTTGACTCTATGCCCTGCCAGAACTAATGCTTGACAATGTTGCCTCACACTGTGTTTAAGGAGTCTATTAACAATTGCCTGCCTACACTCACTGCTGCCTCAAAACCTCGAATTTGGCCACTAACCCATCAACACACACCCCTTCGGAATTGATTTAGCCCCTGTGCATTTCCAAATTACAATGGTAACCAAGGTCACAGACAGACTTCAGGGTGTCATCTGCCACATGGACAATGAGCTCATTAGGGGATAGTCACTAGAAGAACATGAAAGCTGACTGCACGCAGCGATGCAGAAAGTAGGTATCACACTAAACATAGAAAAGTGTGACCTGTCAAAGCAAGAAGTGACTTTTGGTTCACGTAATCTCTAGCAATGGCATCAGTTGAGACATGAGGAAGATGAAGGCTTTAACAAAGATGGATAAACTTAGCAATTTGGGTGAGCTGAGGTGTTTTCTCTCAATGAGACTTCCTCTCTAGGTAGAGCTGCTGGGTCTGTGGTAATGAAGAGGTTAACGCTTTTCAGATATTGAAGGATACACTGTCAGGCTCACCAGTGTTGCCAATCTACAACCCAAATGGGAAGATCAAAGTGTCAGTAGACACTTCTTCTTATGGTCTAGGTGGGATTCTGTTTCAAAAATGGAAGGGTCTGTGGACGCCTGTCACCTATGTGTCACAATCACACACACAGAAGAAGAAGCAGAGATATGCACAAGTGGAGAAGGCAGCATTAGGACTTACATGGGTCTACGAGAGCTCGCAAAACCTCCTCAGCAGCCAAGACTTTATGCTGTAAACAAACCACAAATTGCTGCTAAGTCTCCTGGAGTCTCAGGCATTGGATGCCTTCCCCCAAAAAATTTAACAATTCCACATGTGGCTCATGCGCTACAGCCAATGCACTGTCAAATTCTAGTGATGAGTGGAGCCAGTGGAGCGAAAGGGATTTCCAGGAGGACACAAATATCTATGAAGACTCCAAACAAATAATCTACCTGTAAGATCTACTTACCTGGTAGAGCTGAGAGAATAGTGGTAGAGACAGTGTGTGTGCAAGAGTGATTCAGTTGTGGCTCGCACACAGCATTAAAGAATCAACACTGAAAATGTGTTGGGCAGAAGAAGCAGCCCTGCTGAAGGGAACCGGGCTTGTCATCCTCTCATCCACCATTCTTTCCAGACTGTATGGAGGCCACCATGGGGTGGTGAAGCGCAGAGAGTGTGCAAGACAGTTGGTGTGCCTGACTTGAACCAGCAGTTGAACGAGCTCATTCTCAAATGCTGAATATCATGCAAAGAGAGACAGAATAGCAAAGAGCAATTGATGCCATAACACCACCCAGACAGACATACAAAAACATCTGGAACAGTGATCAGCAGCCATGCCAATCTATGTTTCTACCTCATGCACAAATCCCATGGAACAGTCAGACGCAACCGCCATTATCTGATTCCCATACTTGCAACACTTATACTGCAATACTTTACAAATCAAAACAAAGCAGAGAGTTAGTGTTTCTCTTGCCATGAAAATTGTGCCAGTCAATCACCATCTAACCCACTGGTGATTGACTGGAACAATATCTGTTATTTTTTTGGTGCACAGGATCTAATCTTTGTGTTTGTGTGAGGTTTTCAGAACCTGGGCTGTCTACAGAGACCAGATTTTTTTCTTTACAGGATAGTTATGGCGTGGGCAGCAAGCGGTTAATGAGGAAATGTTCATTGAATATTTTAGTGAATATCTAAATTCACTTACTGGACCTTTAAATTTATGACCTGTAGCTTAAACATGTTGCGTTGTGAGGTCTCTGTGACCTCTCATCTCTCAAATTTGAGAGCTCCCACGAACATAAAGACTAAAACTAAAAGTTTTTCTGCAACAACAGAGTACGACATCAACATCAAAGCATCCTGTCGGTGTTTTAAATTAAAATCCCTCAAGAATTTCAGAAACTTTTCAGCTCTTAATTGTGAAACAAAAAGTCAGATAGGATTTAATTTTATTTCACTTAACACCGGACACTTACATATATGTATTTTTTTTTTTTTTTTTTCAGTTTCTTCAATATTATTTCTATTATAATAGAAATAAGTTTGGCGGAGAACTGCTTGTCTCCCTTGGTGCTCTTGGTATGTAATTTTGTGAATCAACTGAATGCCTGGACTCGGATCTTTTTCCACTTATTATTTCTATTATATTCTACATTTTTAACTTGTGTCTCTCGATTCCTCTGCTGCTTCAATTGAAGGATTAAATCAGACATTGAAATGTAGATTATTATGGGACAGGCACCCAGAGCTGATCCAGCCTTGTCTCTATGGAGACCAAGGATTTTTATTTGTGTCAACCATAAATATTACAGACCTGTTTTTTATGTGATCTACAGCCTTTATTTCAGGGAAGCACAATAAGAATGTAAAATGAAACTTTATCTGTTATTGTTATTTTAAAGACTGTAGGTTTTTTACTGTAAAATGAAATGAAATGAAACACCTCTGAGACCACAAAGAATTGCCTCCATGAAGGGTGATAGTAAGTATTGTTATTTCATCTAAACAAGACATTTTAGAGGTCACCTTGAACTGTGTAAACTTGTTGAATTTACTGTTTTTCTCGTATTTTAAAGTCAGACTAATCAAAGAATCAATAAATAATAGTTTATAAATGTGTCATGAACAGGCAAATATTTATCAACATCTACAAGTTTTGTGATTTGTATACAGGTAATGGCATATATACATTCACTATATACATTCGCTGATCCTCGTTGTTATATCACTTTGAACAAACAAAGTACAAAGACACACGAAACAGACCTATTGTTCTAGAACACTGATAACGTCAGCAGGTGAAATAATTTTCCTTTTTCTTGCGCTGATACTTGAACCGCGTAACAGGCGTTTACAAATGGTGCTGATTTTAGACAATTTCAGTCCATAGATTAAAGGGTTGAAGAGTGGCTGACATGTTAGAAAATATAACGATAATAAAATGCCCAAAAAATTAGGAACACTGCTCATATCAAACCTGCTCTGCAATATCTGAAAACACGAACCAAAGGAGAAGTTGATGAGAGAAGCCAGGTGAGGTGTGCAGGTACTGACAGCTTTCTGTCTGGTCTGTGAGGATCCTCTGAAACACACTTTAAGGATCCTGATGTAGGTGTAAAGGATTAAAATTAGAGGAACAATAATGGTGATCACTGTGAAAAAAAGTCCATAGATGTTATTGACTCTGGTGTCAAAACAGGCCAGTTTTACTATGGAGTAGTTTCCACAATAAACTCTGTGAATGATGTTTCCACACAGCTGTAAAGGAGCACTCAGTGACAACAGGACAGCAATTGCAAGAAAAGAAAATAACCACAGTAGAATAATAAATTGAATAACTTTTTGAGGTGTCATATGTGTGTTATAGTGCAGAGGATGACAGATGGACAGATACCTGTCATAAGACATGACGGCTAAGTTTGTAAACTCTACACATCCATAAGAATAAACACAGAAAATCTGCAGGAAACAGAGTGAAGCAGAAACAGTGTGAATGTCAGAGAGGATGTGAAGCATCAGGGATGGAAACAACCCTGTACTACCATACACTTCATTTACAAACAGGCTGCACAAGAACAGGTACATAGGTTCATGTAAGTTTCTGTTCATACAGATGATGACTATCAGCAGCACATTGGCAAAGATTATTATTATATATAACAACAAGACAATTATGAAACAGAAATATTTAAACAAACCAGTGTCAAAGTAGGCAGCCAGAGTAAAATGTGAAACCTGTGTAAGATTTCCCATGATTCTCGAGGCACATGAATAACACTTTACAAGACACAGCTTTGTGCAATGCTCAATCCACAATTTCAGCAACAGTCTCACTGTTTCACACTTAAGTCATTATACAGAACACACCTCTATTCCCAACTCTGTTTGCTGCTTTTAACCTTTCACAGGTTGAACAGACATGAACAGACGCCCCCTATAGGACAATGATATCAGCCACTGCCTAATTGATTTTGATTCATGCGCATTGAAAAATAAGAAGAGTTTGTAGTTTGAACATGAATTATGGAAACTACAGTAACAGCTTTGCAGCAGGTTTAGTGTTGAGGAGCACAAGACTTTTTAACCCATCTCTTTAACCCTTTTTGACCCATTAACAACATAGACCACAGAAATGCAAAGATCTATCAGCTAGATCCATCAGCTCAGAAAGAGAGACCGAGACAGGATCAAATCTTATCTCCCAGACATCAGAGAGCCCTGGAAATTCACAAAAGTCAGCTTTACTTATCAGAAGCTTTGACCAGAGCTTTCCAAAAACATAGTTTGACAGAAGGGATGCCCACATTGATACTTTTTCCAGGAGTTCCTAGATTTGAGCTTTTTGTGATTTGGCTCAAGCTCACCAATGCATATGTGTGTTACAGTGCAGAGGATGACAGATGGACAGATAACTCTCTCTCTAACTCTACACATCCATAAGAATGTCACCAACACAATGTCCCAGCATCCGACATCTGAATCTGAAATCTTCAGTAATCTTGAAGCCAATATGTGGTTCTGGAAAACGCCCCTGACTGAAGATTCAGCAAAGTACACTACATTTATAACTCTATTTATTCACTAACCCTTTAACAGACACCCCTTTGAAATTGCTTTAGCCCCTGTGCATTTCCAAAATACAATAGTAATCAAGGTCACAGACAGTCTTCAGGGTGTCATCTGCCACATGATTGTTGAGCTTGTGAAGGGCTGGTCACAAGAAGAACACGAAAGCCGACTGCATGCAGTGATGCAGAAAGTCGGTATCACACTAAACAAATGTGTGATACCTGTGTGACCAAGTGTGATCTGTCAAAGCAACTTTTTTGTGGGTTGTGTAATCTGCAGGAATGGTATCAGTTGAGACATGAGGAAGATGGAGGCCATAACTATTCCCTTCCAGGACCAAGTTCAGCACCAGGGGCGATCGGGCATTTTGCTCCGCTGCCCCACGTCCTGTGGAATACCCTCTCTGACCATTTGACCTCAGACCACAGACTTAAAACATTTCTTTTTAACAGATCGTACACATAGCGTTGTTTTGCCTTGATGTTTTTAATCTATATTTTATTACCTTTGTGAACTTTGTTATGTTGCACTTAGAGATTGTTTTTAAATGTAAAGTGCATTACAAATAAATGTATTATTATTATTATTATTATTATTTTTAATGTTATGACATTCAGGTTTACATTATCATTAGATTCCCGGGTTTGTGGAAAGTCGGGTTAGAGTGACTCTCTTATCAATATTTGTAACGTTAATCCACAGTCGGACTCACTGTTAATTTAATAACATGACAGTTATTAACACATGGTGGTCAGAGTGGAAATAAATGATATTACGTACTTGTTTTGTGTTGTGTTTAATATGAGACATTTTCTGTGGGGTAAGGAATCTGTCAAAATAGCCATGTATTTAAATGAGGATGAGTATGTTTAGTTTATAGTCTTCTACAGAAATAAATGCTGGAATAGAATCCCCTGAATGCCTTTTGTCTTCACCTGACCCAAACCTGTTACACTGATAAACACATGCTGATGTGTGAATGACTTAGTGACATGTCGATATGCATAAATTGTTACAGGATGTGGTTGTGATGTGCAGTGAGGAGTCACAGACACATAGACACACCAGTTCAACTCCCCGTGTCAAGCAAGTCAGGCTCTGGACGTCTGGAGCACCAACCAGCCCCACGAGGGGGTGAAGTTGTACATCTCAAAGACAGCACCCAATAGGCCAAGACTACAGCTCCCAGGATACACCCAAGTCAAGATGAGAAGGGCTGATGCTGCCCAGGCTCTCAATGGACTCTCATCCATATGACCCACAGTTTTATTTGAGGATAATATGTAATGAAATATGAAATAACACGTTTTAAATGTCACCTGTAATATTTTTTACAGTTTTGCTTTGACATTTTAAAATCAAAACAATCAGCGAATCAATAAAGAATACTAAATCATGAGTCACGAGCAGGTAAATGTTCCCACATCTGCAAGATTAATGATTTTTATTCTAATTTTAAGGTTAGACTTAAACATCAAGTCCTACATATATTAAACACAGAGTATCAAACTCAAACTCAAGGCAAAGTCACTTAACACAAAACATCTAACCCACATTTTTCAGATCATTAGAAAAAGTGACAAATATAACAAAGTGCAAAAACAAGTGAAACCAGAGGCATTATTCATGTTAACACTGATGCTGTTAGAAAGAATTCATTTCTTACATTTTCTTGTGTTAACAGTTGAACCTACATTCCTCCGTGTAACAGGCGTTTACAAATGGTGTTGATTTTAGACAATTTCAGTCCATAGATTAAAGGGTTGAAGAGTGGCTGACATGTTAGAAAATATAACGATAATAAAATGCCCAAAATATTAGGAACATTGCTCATATCAAACCTGCTCTGCAATATCTGAAAACACGAACCAAAGGAGAAGTTGATGAGAGAAGCCAGGTGAGGTGTGCAGGTACTGACAGCTTTCTGTCTGGTCTGTGAGGATCCATTAAAACACACTTTAAGGATCCTGATGTAGGTGTAAAGGATTAGAATTAGAGGAACAATAACAGTGATCACTGTGACAAAGAATCCATAGATGTTATTGACTCTGGTGTCAAAACAGGCCAGTTTTACTATGGAGTAGTTTCCACAATAAACTTTGTGAATGATGTTTCCACACAGCTGTAAAGGAGCACTCAGTGACAACAGAACAGCCATTGCAAGAAAAGGAAAAAGCCACGTTAGAGCAATAAGTAGTGTAACCTTTTTAGGAGTCATGTATGTGTTATACTGCAGAGGATGACAGATGGACAGATACCTGTCATAAGACATTACAGCTAAGTTAAAAAACTCCACACAAACATAAGAATAAACACAGAAAATCTGCAGGAAACAGAATGAAGCAGAAACAATGTGAATGTCAGAGAGGATGTGAAGCAGCAAGAACGGATACAAACTTGTACTACCATACAGTTCATTTACAAACAGGCTGCACAGGAACAGGTACATAGGTTCATGTAAGTTTCTGTTCATACAGATAATCACTATCAGCAGCACGTTGGCACAGATTATTATTATATATAACAGCATAATTATAATAAAAAACAAGTATTTTAAAACTCCAGTGTCAAAGTAGGCAGCCAGAGTGAAATATGAAACCTGTGTGGCATTTCCCATGATCCTTGTGGCTCAAATCACTAATAAGACTTTACAAGACACAGCTTTATGCAATGTTCAATCCACAACTTGTTACACTGACATCATTAGACAGTACACACAGTTTACAACCTGCTGTGGATCCAAAGTTTCACCATCATGACTGAGTTCGTAGTCTGAGTTTGCTGCTTATAAACTTTTGACACAAACAGATGCCCCCTGCAGGACACTGACATCAGCCACTGTCTAATACTGACTTCTAGTTCTTGCACATTGAAAATAAATAAAGAAATAAAAACGCTTTACTTTTTCTGCACAAAAGTGGCGTCTGTGACAGAAAGTATTTCAGAATGTAACATAAACTGGACCTCTTGGCGTCTGTGTCTGATATTTATGATATGTATTATTTAGTTATGTTTGAAAAAATCATGTTATTTGGTTATTTGTGTAATATGTCCAACATTAGCCCAACATCAGTTCAACAGTCTGACATCTGATGCTGGACTGATGTAAAAATGACAATGGGCTAATGTTTAACTGATGTTGGACTGATGTTGATCTGTGTTTAACTGATGTAAAATTGACATCGGACTGATGTTGAACTGTTGAACTCTGCTCTCTGACCCTGACTGTTGTGACTGTAATCAAACTGCAGTAAGGCGGACAGGAAGAGGGTTCAGAGAGTAGTAAAGGCAGCACAGAAGATCATCGGCTGCCCTCCCCCCACCGACGGACATCGACACCTCCTGCTGCCCGGACAGAGTCAACAACATTACCAAGAACAGCTCCCACCCTGGCTCTGATCTGTTTGACCTGTTGCCCTCAGGGAGGAGCTACAGGTCAATCAGGAACAGCCCAAAATCCAGACTCACCCTAAACTCACACTTGCACTGAACTCCATAGTCTAACCCCCAGACCCCGGACTTCCTTCCCTCTATCCACCCACTGTGACATAATCAATGTTTAATATCTGATGTATATATGTCTGTGTGTGTGTGTGTGTACTTTATATATTTACTTATTGTGTTTTATGTTATCATATTCTATATATGTTTAATCTGAAAAAGGAGTTGTTACAATAAGGTTAAAATCTTATTGTACGTGTAAAAAAAAAAAAAAAAGTATAGTGACAATAAAAAGGCGTTTTATTCTATTCTAAACTCAGAAACAGTTTTATTGTCTGAACTTGTAGTTTTTAGGTCATAACCTGAATTCAACTGACGTATCAGCTTTGAAAGAGAAGTGTTAACTCACTGTGTTTTTGAAATGTAATGTGTTTCAAGAATGTGGAGCTGTGATCAGATCTGGGAGCTCTGGCGTGGAAGATGGCCGTCGGAGGTTTTGATAGAGGGAAACAAAGCATCCTCAGAATCAGAATCAACTTTATCAGAATCAGTTTTATTGGCCAAGTATGTGAACACATACAAGGAATTTGGCTACGGTTCTTTTCCTTTGCTCCAATGTAATTTAAACATACAACCGTAACAACATAGAATAAACATTATATACAGAAAATATATAAACATCGTATCCTCCATTATTTGTAGCTGTTTCATATGACAGCGCAGGACACACTGATACAACCTTTATCATCTTTTATTCTGTGTGTGAAATGATTGTGTTTTTCGTGAAGTTTTTAAAAACATTAACAGTGAAAATGAAAGGCATCGTTCTAACCGATCTGGATCAGCACTTTTAATTTCAAACCTTTTGTTAAAACATATTTGACAGGAAACTGTGCCTTTTCATTCATTATTTATTCACTGTCAGGACATGTCAGTCAAAATGTAAATTCATCTGAAATCATCTTGGAAAAATATACTTTCTACTACTAGCAGCTTGGGAAGAAACATCATTCAACCAGAACAGTTTCAGTGCCTGTTGTTACATAACTCACCTACATTTCAGGGAAAACCAGACTTTTACAGATGATACGAATTTTGGACAAATTTAAACCGTACAACATGGGGTTGAAGAGCGGCTGACATGTGAGCCAGTACAAGGATAAAAATATTCTCAGTATGTTAGGTAAACTGTTCATGTTAAACCGGCTCTGTAATATTTCAAAACAGGCTCCAAAAGAGAAGTTTATGAGTGAAGCCAGGTGAGGTGTGCAGGTACTGACAGCTTTCTGTCTGGTCTGTTTACATCCAGAGAAACAGATTCTCAGGATCTTCATGTACGTGTAGAAAATCAGAATGAGAGGAAGAAAGACTGACAGCGACGTAACAATGAGTCCGTAGATGTTGTTGGCCGTTGTGTCGAAGCAGGACAGTCTGACAATGGAGTAGTTGTCACAGTAAACTTTGTTGATGATGTTTCCACAGAGCTGCAAAGAGTTGCTCAGTGATATCATCACAACACACAACAACAAAGGGCAAAACCATGTTACACCAATCAGTACAGCAATTTTGGTAAATGTCATTTGTGTGTTGTACTGCAGAGGACAGCAGATGGCCAGGTACCTGTCATAAGACATGATGGCTAAGTTTAAATATTCAACACCACCATAAGAGTATAAACAGAAGTTCTGCAGGAAACAGAGGGAAGTGGAAACAGTGTGAATGTCAGAGAGAATCTGAAGCAATAAAAATGGAAACAACCCTGTACTACCAAACAGTTCATTTACAAACAGGCTGCACAGGAACAGGTACATGGGTTCATGTAAGCTTCTGTTCACACAGATGATCACTATCAGCAGCACGTTGGCACAGACTGTTAGAATATACAACAACATGACAATCAGAAAGAATAGATATTTAAATAGTCCCACGTCAAAGTAGGCACCAAGAGTGAAATATGAAACCTGTGTAGAGTTCATGCTTCATCCAGCATCATAACACTGTTCATAGGCTGAAGCTATGAGGTCTGTGCCAGTCTGCAACTATGTGCAAGGAGAAACACATGGCTTGGCACAGCAAAGAAATGCATAATGAAGAATACAATGGTCAAAACACTAAAATGAGACAATACAGAGTAGAATTTAAGACATTGTGTGAATCCTGAAATCCAGTTGCAACTGAGATGTTGAGACAGACTCCCTCCTAACTGAGCTGAAGTTCTGCTTCTGCTTCTTTTAACCTTTTCACGTCAGAGGCCGCCCACAGCAACAACATTACCTCACTGTCACAGCAACCAATGGTGGCGACTTGCAACTCATGTCAGTCAAATCTATCTTTAGTTTCTTCTGATTAATTGTGTGGCTATTATTACAAACTTGAAGGGTTTAACTGTTATACTTTTTCAAGGCTACAGAGCTTAGATCCTTCACAGTCCAACATTTCCCAAGAATCCCGACCTAGTCGAACTTTCGTGCATGTCTTTCCTCCACTCTCCTCCATGTTTCCTGTCTCTCTACACTGTCTCTATGATTAAAGACAAAAAATGCCCCAAAAAATAATAATAAAAAAAAAAGGATCAAAACCTTATACATAGAAACCAGAGAAAGTCCAACATGGTGGTTTTGACCAACAGGATTTGGGTGTCAGACACAGGACAACTGAACACAACATCGATCATATACAGTATACAGTTACAGTTAGTTTAGAGTATCCAGGCTTCCTAGAGACCATGGCAGGACCACCAACAGTTCTCTATTGTATCAAGACTATCTCTCCACCCAGGTACATATTCCATATGTACGGGAACTGACCCACTTGGTCAGGTGATGTGGATAATTATTATTTATTATTATTATTAAGACAAACCGCACCATGCACGGACTCCTGTTGAAACCAGAGTGGTGGAGATCAACTGTTTGCCAACTACTGCATTCAGCTAGTCGCTGGCTGTCCACAAGCTTGTTCTGCGGTGCACATTATTAAGGCCCATGTATGCTCTCTTTATATATGTAAGTAGGTACATGCATTCCTAACTTCGGACCATTCATGCACAGCGCACATTCTAAGAAAGCTATAAAAGTGAATGAATTTATTCACAGCTTGCTATTAAAACAACAATAATAATAATAATAATAAAAACTCTCTTTTCCAATCAACTCAACATGTCCACTCACATAGTCCATCAACACAAAACTGAGATAATCACACTTTGTCTTCAGCCTTCAGTATCTTTACTGAGGTATAAGTCGTGCTGAGTTCACTAAATCAAAATAAAACAATAACACTTTCTGTGACCTGTGCAGGTAGCATCATATAACCTTGAAAAAATGAAAATTACTGTTTCAATCACAGCTTTCATTGTATGAGAATTCAATAGTGCATTTTAACAGTGCATGAGCTTACGGCTTTATCACTTTATCACAATGTTTTGTTACTATTCCTTCCCCAAACAATTCAGACCTTAGTCCACATGTTAGAAAAGTAAACATGAGTACATTTTACATTCAGACCTACACGCACGCGCGCACACAATTACCAATGAGCGGCATTAGTAGGTTAGCGTCTAGCGCTGTTACAAGCAATAGGAATAAAACACACAACCACATCGTATTTTCGGGCAGTTAAGACATTTATTTTCATTTGTTCACAGTTAGTTAAATGTACTTACTAAATATCGGAGTAAACAGTGAGATATCCACTGTTTCTTATCCCGTAGTTGACGGTAGTTTTGCGGGAGAAACAAACCCGGCGCTCACCCAGCGGGGCACTTCCTGGTCCGTCGGCAAAACCTGTCCGATGGGAAACAGGAGCTACGTCGGACACAGGTTCTTATCCGCTGGTCTGGAACAGCGGAAAGAGTCTATTTCGCGTAGGGGTGTAACAAACAATTACAGTAATTAATATATGTAATGTCGTCACTGTGTGTTACACATCCTTTGTTATTATTTATATATATTATGAAGTATTTATGTGGGTTTTGTTGTTGTGAGGATGGAGGGAGAGAGTAGTTGGGAGAGACATCCGTAGGGTTTCTCCCTGAGTTGAGATAGTATCAACCAGTCTGCCACTGGGGGTGAGGCCTTTAAAAAGGGGAGCAAGCCTCAGTTTGGGGGAGAGAGTGGTTGGGAGAGCATGATATAGCTTCAGCTTGCTGTGAGGTTGAATTTCTACATTTGCCAGTATTTTTTTTTTTGTATGTTTTCAATTGTTTTGCCCTCCATTGCCAATTTGAGGCCGTTTTTTGTTTCTTTGCCCTAGTTTTCAGTTTGCTGTTTTTTTTCTCACTGTGCACTGTAAATAAAATTCACTCGTCATTCACTGGACCTCAGACTTGCCTGCCTTTCTTCCCTTGATCCATCCTTGTGGTGTGGCCAGTCCTGATGTGAAGTGGGGGTTAGAGAGGACCCCTGTTTTTCACAGTAGTAAGTCAGATAGTGACGGTGCCGCTGACTGACTGTCTCTCTGACTTTCATTCCCATTGGCTTGTGTATTGACATACACCTCTTCCCTATCAGATACTTGAATATGTCTGTCCTCTCTTTCAGAGACCAAACCCCGCTGGGCCTCAACAGGTAGGTAATGGTCAGTGTCTCCTCTTGCGTGTCTTATTTCTGTAACAGGAACTCTTAACCAATAACCTGCAGTGCTCTCATCTGAATCAGAACCACTTGTGTCCCATTCCTGTTTTCTGTCTTTGTTACTGAATTGGTTATGACTTGATCTGTTTTTCCTCTTTGATCCATGCTCCCATCTCTGTGGTGGGGCTTCAACAGGTAGATCATGCCTGATCTTGCCTGGAACTGAGCCGACATTTCTGGCAATCTGGAAAAGTTCGTCAGATGACAGGGAAAGCAGGTTCTTCCTGATGCTCCACACCAGGATCTTCCTCTCTGTGTCAGCCATGGTGACGTCCTCCACAGTACTTCACCGCAGGTCACTCGGATTCAGCTCCAGTCTCCACCACCCTTCTGCTCCCTGTAGCTCACAGCTCTCCCGACTTCTAACAACAGCTCACCTCCCGAACAGGTACCAGGCATTGCACAGCTCAGTCTCTTGGTCACAGGTAATGTAGGTTTTTGGGATCAGCTACTAGCCAGCGTGTAGAGCCGATCCCGGACGAGCCCCCAAGAATCTGTTACACTGCCTCCTATTGGCTACAGACAGCAATGGCATTTCTCTTAATTTCCCATAACAAAATAAGTAGTATACCTCTTTTAGACACTTTTAAAAGTATATTGATGCTGCCTATCAAACAAAACACATTATCATCATTGTGACTTCACAATAGTGGTGTCACACGGGAGTTAAATACATTGTGAGATACATCATGAGATTTCTGTTGTCTTCTTTGTTCCTTTCGATGATCGCACATGAGTTATGTTACACAACACTGTCCCAACAGTTTCCAGTGGTGTTACTCCGTTTGCTGCATACTGCTGTGGATCACTAAGCTCCCTGAAAATGGACCAAATTACACATATAATGATGGACGGGTGTCCACAACCAGGTGTCCACAACCTTCCCACAAGTGTATTCCCACGAGACGATGAGATATGGTGCCTCTTGGCAGCCATATTTGTGAGGGTGGTGGCATACGGATGCCTATGGAGGTTAGACATAATAACTGTGTATTATGAGGTCCTCCTTAGCCAGTGACGAACCTTTCTCAGATAAAAGCCTCAGTGAAGTGCTTTATCATGCCAGCACAGACTTTAGAGGCCTGTTGCTGCGTGTTTGGAGGGAAGTGGGATGCTGCTTGGGTCCACTGGGCCCAGGCAGCCGACTTGCCCACTGGGCCCTGCCCACTTTGGAGGATCCCTGTGCATGTGCTAGCAGTTCCCCCAGTTCAGCCTTCCCCAGGCAATGTCGGGGTTGTGGCTGAGAGGTTGGCGAAGGAACAGGAGACATTGGGGGTTTCACTCTTCCCATCACATACCTCCCACCCACTCTCCTTTGCAGGTCAGGGTGAGGACTAGAAAGTGTATCCTCCCAAATTTTTCATGCACCTCCTCTCAAATATGGAGAGGTTTATGCGGGCTGGGTGTGGGATGACTCTCATCTCAGTTTTCCCCAGACCGTGTTTAGAACTGGGAGGGGGCTGCAGTGTTGCCCTGCCACGGTTGGAAGTGTTGCCTATTTCAATTCTCATGTTCCCTTCTGGTTAAGTGTTGGGGGGGTAGCTATCTTGCTAGTGAAAGAGTCACCGAACTACAGCTTGCCTCCTCCAGTGACCTTGTCAGGTGCACATGTTTGGTGTCCTAAGGGCATGGGGCAATATGTGAGGCACTCTGCGCTCTGCTCAAGTGTCACAGGGGGCAGTCAAGACAGTCAACTTGACTGCCCGTACAAACTCAAGGGTGTCCTGGAGCCCCAGTGACAGACCATAAGGGCAGGGTATGTGAACTGGTGCACAGACCATGCAGTTCCCTCTTCTCCTCTTCTCACTGCTAACATGGGGTGAAACCCATCTTGTATAAAGCTGTCTCTGGCACACCAGTTGGCCTGGAAAGTTATGAATACAGCTTTGGCATTTGGAGGTTTGGCATTGTCTCCACTTTGCCCGTTCTCTTCCCACCACAAGGACTCCTGCAGTCTTCACAGGGGTGGATCCCCACCACATGGGGATGTTCCATTTCTATTATATTCTAGGAGCTGAGGGCTCATCAAACATCTCCATCATTTACCATACACAATGCTTACAGCCCTGAGGGTGAGACAATCATGTCCAATCTGCAGGTCACTTATGTCCAGGTACCAAACTGGAAACTGCATGGGAAGATTTGCAATGTTGTATTCAACAGCAAGATGGGCAAGTCTAGGGTCCCACCATTGGGGATCCCCCAAGTGCTCCGTGCACTTTTACCATGTACATGGATGTAGTTCTGTCACCTCTACAACAGACAGGGATCAGGGCCTGTATTACCTGGATGACTGGCTTCTGGGTGCTCATTTAGAAAGGGCAAATGTGACCTCCACAACAGAGAGGGATCAGGGCCTGTATTACCTGGATGACTGGCTCCTGGCTCCTTGAGAATGAGCGATTGTCAGAGTCTGATGTCATTACTCCTGAACCACCTGCAGCATCTAGGACTGTGTCTACATTGGGACAGAAACAGGCTGGAGCCCTCGCAGGGGCAGTTCCCGGCCCTAATAGTAGATTCCTGGGCTGCGCTTCTGACAGACAAAGGAGAGGCAGCCAGACCTTTCTGGATGGGGGCCAGGGTGGCCCGTTGGCATCATCGGTCCAGGTTGTTTGTCTGTTTCATCTACGAATTTTCCCAGTGCAGACTGCAGAGGTGCACTTTGGTACCTGGCAGCTATGGATGGATCTTTGTCTATGAAGTGTGTTGGGGGGTGTGTTTGGGGGCTTGTTGAGCAAATCCTCTCACGCACAGCCTTAGACTCTGCAGTTCCTCTGGGAACTCTTGGATGCAGGGAAGTCACCCTCCACTCCGGGACATGGAGGCTACAATTATGGCGGCCCAAGCAGGGAGATGCTAGTGGCCTGGGGACATGGGGGTCCTTGTGTTCCAGTTCTTCAGAGTAGCTAGGAGATGTGGAGACTGGTGTCATGGACATCTCTGCCACCTTGGGATCTAGAGCCTGATCCTGAGCAGGCTCTAGAAGGGACACCACTTCAGCCACTTGGGGCATTGGTCTTGAAGTGGCCTGTCTCTGCAGACTGCTCTCTTGCCATCTTCTGCCAGGGGGACAGGGGAGTTTTCAGGCACTCTCAGTGTGCAAGGTCTGTGGGTACCCACTGGATGGGGCAGGGGTGGCCCTGCAGTCAAATCCTAAATTTCTTCCACAGGTTATTCTGACTTCCATGCACACCAAGTGGTGGAACTGTTGTCCCTCTTCTCCAAGAGGGGTTGGAAATCATGAGTACTCACTGATTTTCTGTCAGGGCTCTCAGGGTGTACATTCATACAGTGGACACAAGCATAGGTAAACGGACCAGTTACTTGACTATCTTAAAACTCTGGGTCTGGGACAGCTATTGTCTCAGACCCGTCTTTCTTTCTGGTTTATGGATGTCATCTGTCTGACCTATGTGCAGGGGCTCCTTTTCCCTCATGGGTAGAGGCATGCTCTGCTAGGGGAGCATCACTGTCTTGGGCGTAGTGCTCCTCCAAGGGTGAGATGTGCAACGGCTACCCTGTTGGGCCGCTCTACATTTCCCCATTTCTACTAGATCACTCATGCTGTAAACCCAACAGCTGCTCAGTGATGGTGTGGTGTGGTCTGATCTGAGCAGCTTCTCCATCTCTGCTGAAACCTTGGGCATCTTGCAGGGTTTGTAGGGTGGGGGGTTAGGAAGGACAGCCAGAGTTACCAGAACTCATGTGGGTAGTAGGGGTGAGCTTTCACTTCTGATCCAGGAGGTCTGCAACTCAAACCGCCACAATCTTTTTGCACACATTGGACATGAGGTTCGAATGAACCATGTCCCAAACTTCCACTGATGTGGTGCTGAGGGAGTTCTGATTGGAGGGTCATCAGTGCCGCTCATGGTGGCAACCAGAGAACCAGTTGGTGGAACTGGACACCTCTTTTGTGGGACCTCACTTCATTTCTTCTGTTCAGGCAAAGTTGATACCCTTTATCGCTACACCCAATGAAATATCACTGATGATCTGTCATAAGGTGTATTTTGGAAAGTGTTTTTTTCTGAGCAATTCAGCCACAAACACTCTGTCCATAGTTAATGAGTTGTAAAGCTGGTGGCTCCTTTGACAGTGACATCACTGTGCTGCTGATGATGAGAGCAGTCGCTGATGTGAAGGTGTTAAAAACAGCAGCAGCAGAGCTTCACTTCAGTTAGGAGGAAGTCACTTTGTCATCATCACCATGTCAGGAAACATTTGTGCTATCTGAACCTCCAACACAGAGACGTTCATCTGAGTATTTTTCTCAGATGTTTGTCTCAGATCTTAACATCATGCAACATTAGTATTATGCATGATTGTTCCTGGTGACAGTATCACTGGGTTTTCAGCTGAGTTGAAGATCATGATGAACTCCACTGAGGTTTTATATTTCACTCTAGCTGCCTACTTTGACACTGGATATTTTAAATACTTGTGTTTTCTGATTTTCATGTTGTTATATATACTAATAATCTGTGCCAATGTGCTGCTGATAGTAATTATCTGTGTGAACAGAAGCTTACATGAACCTATGTACCTGTTCTTGTGCAGCCTGTTTGTAAATGAAGTGTATGGTAGTACAGGGTTGTTTCCATCCCTGCTGCTTCACATCCTCTCTGACATTCACACTGTTTCTCCTTCACTCTGTTTCCTACAGATTTTCTGTGTTTACTCATATGGAAGTGTAGAGTTTACGAACTTGGCCATCATGTCTTATGACAGGTATCTAGCTGTGTGTCATCCTCTGCACTATAACACACACATGACATCTGATAAAGTCACCTTTTTCATTGCTGTTATATGGTTTCCTCCTTTTGTTGCTGTTTTCATCACAACATGTTTGAGTGCATCTTTACAGCTGTGTGACAGCATCATTAATAAGGTTTACTGTGACAACTACACTGTCATTAAACTGGCCTGTTCTGATACCACTGTCAACAATGTCTATGAACTTATTGCAGCTTCGCTAACAGTGTGTGCTCCTGTATTTGTTATACTTTACACCTACATGAGGATCCTTAAAGTGTGTTTGAATGGATCCTCACAGACCAGACAGAAAGCTGTCAGTACCTGCACACCTCACCTGGCTTCTCTCATCAACTTCTCCTTTGGTTGTCTCTTTGAAATCTTACAGAGCAGATTTGATATGAAACATGTTCCTAATATGTTGCGTATCTTTTTATCATTATATTTTCTAACATGTCAGCCGCTATTCAACCCTGTGATGTATGGATTGAATATTTCTAAAATACGCATCATCTGTAAGAGTCTGGTCTTTGGTAAAACAGTGTAACATGTTCAGAGTCTTTCATCTAACATGTTAAGAAAAAAACATGCTTTTATGATGTCAAATAAAGTCTGGTCTTCAGCTGTGTTGAGAGGTTTTGGGGTTTGTGCAGCTTGACTCAAAAGACAAAACACTAAATGTTTGCCTCAATAAGATTTATAACTTCAGTTCACCTGTTGAATCAAATTAAAAGTCTCACTTTAGTTTCACAAATGTAAGAAATCTATATGATTTTGATTGTGCAACAACTTTGATTGGTATTCAGCAAAGATAATTTAGTTTGTTTATTTGTGTTTTCACATTGTTACATATTATTCTGTGTTGATATGAAGAATATCACCTTTTAAGTGTTTTCTGAGAATTAATTAAAAGTTTGAATAAAAACAGTTTATTTACTCATCTTAATCTTTTGAAGTTTGAGATTTTGCTGTGTTACTTTATCAGATAATGACTAGATTTACACCACAAACACACCAGTGCTGTCAGGCTGAGGCAGGCTCATTCATATATCGCAAATGAAAATTGTCCGATATGTCATGAACTCATATGTTGAAGACCAATGAAAAAGCTCTCAAACGCTTCTCAGAGGCATGAAACTTCTGGCTGTTTTAGGTAATGTAAATGCTCTTTTACTAGTAGTGTATGCACAATCCTGATTATGGGCAATATTTCACATTAGGCTGATGCTTTATGCAGTACATAAAGGAAGCAACATAGCATGCAAGGGGCGAGTAGGATGTGACAACAGGGTGTAAACAAAGCTACTCCCACGTCTAGTAAAATTATGGCGATTTCTTGTCCCCTCCAAATTGAACATTTATATTACAGACATCCCGTGATAAAGCGGCATTACTCTACAGCCCATCTGTAAAACTAATCTCATTCAAATAGGGCTTAATACACCTTTCCCACGTTTGTTATTTTTTAGGCTAGCAAATGATGTAGCAAAGCAACGGGAAGTGAAGCGCAATATGGCGAGGGATCACTGTAATCCCAAATGGAAATTAAGGAAAACAATGAAATTACAAATGTCCATTATAGTGGTATTTAAAAACAAAATCGAGAACAAAAACATTCTGTAAAGCCCTCTTGTCTGCTGTTCTTATGTTTTCTTTGTGTTCAGTGTTAGATTGTTTTCAAGATATCACAGGGATACCACAGTTTGTGAACTTCCTCCCTATAGACTTCCTCATTTGCTCCTGAAATGAGGTCGACCACAGTAGTGTCCTCCTCAAATTTAATGATGCAACTGGAAGTGTAACAGGGTGAACTAGGGTGGTGGTTCCCAGAGACTGTGCTGAAAGGATTAAGGTATTACCCTCACTCACACCAGCCTGCTGGGCTCAGATCTATTGTCCAGCCTCAGAATCAGGAGAAGAAATGTGGATTCAGAGTTTATCCATTGAATCTACATGAGCCCAATTGACTTTGAGAAGGTTGGTGGCACATCTAGACTACCCTGCCTGAACCCAGTAAAGAGGTCAAATAATGAATCACAATCAGAAAAACTTTATTGTCTGTCATATCAGAAGGTATTAGATGTTTTTTAAATGAATGCATTTTTTAAAGGCATGAAGCAATGAGATAATGTACATCAGAGTTCATGATTACTGATATTGATATAATGGACAGAAGTACATATAAGGTTATAAAACACATATGGAAACATTTATTTTCATATAAGGGTTTATACAACTTCTGAAGTAAATCCATCAATTAGATCTCAACTTGCTCAACAGCAACAGCAGCATCCATTAAAACAGGAAGTGTGTTTTATCCCCTTAGGTCTTTGGTTGATACCAGGATCACAGTAGCTTCGGCTGCGACTGTCTGATGTGGAAAGGTTTAAAGAGGCAGCATCTGAGGCCCGGCGCAGATGAGAGGAGGTCAGAGCATCAAAGCATGATTTTGATTTGAATGAGGGGAAGGTAATTATATGTCAGTGATTGATGTTCATTACGTTGACATTAATACATTGACTAAAATTGTAACATTAACATGTTAAAAATAAAACACAATGTTACAATGTTAAAATGTTCTGCAGCTGCTCTGTGAACCACAACACACATCATGATGAATTCAACACCTGTTTCTTATTTCATACTCACTGCCTACTTTGACACTGGATATTTTAAATACTTGTGTTTCCTGATTTTCATGTTGTTATATATACTAATAATCTTTGCCAATTTGCTGCTGATAGTGATCATCTGTGTGAACAGAAACTTACATGAACCTATGTACCTGTTCTTGTGCAGCCTGTTTGTAAATGAAGTGTATGGTAGTACAGGTTTGTTTCCATCCCTGCTGCTTCACATCCTCTCTGACATTCACACTGTTTCTCCTTCACTCTGTTTCCTGCAGATTTTCTGTATTTACTCGTATGCAAGTGTAGAGTTTACGAACTTGGCCATCATGTCTTATGACAGGTATCTAGCTGTGTGTCATCCTCTGCACTATAACACACACATGACATCTGATAAAGTCACCTTTTTCATTGCTGTTATATGGTTTCCTCCTTTTGTTGCTGTTTTCATCACAACATGTTTGAGTGCATCTTTACAGTTGTGTGACAGCATCATTGATACGGTTTACTGTGACAACTACACTGTCATTAAACTGGCCTGTTCTGATACCACTGTCAACAATGTCTATGAACTTATTGCAGCTTCGCTCACAGTGTGTGTTCCTGTATCTGTTATACTTTACACCTACATGAGGATCCTTAAAGTGTGTTTGAATGGATCCTCACAGACCAGACAGAAAGCTGTCAGTACCTGCACACCTCACCTGGCTTCTCTCATCAACTTCTCCTTTGGTTGTCTCTTTGAAATCTTACAGAGCAGATTTGATATGAAACATGTTCCTAATATGTTGCGTATCTTTTTATCATTATATTTTCTAACATGTCAGCCGCTATTCAACCCTGTGATGTATGGATTGAATATTTCTAAAATACGCATCATCTGTAAGAGTCTGGTCTTTGGTAAAACAGTGTAACATGTTCAGAGTCTTTCATCTAACATGTCAAGAAAAAAACATGCTTTTATGATGTCAAATAAAGTCTGGTCTTCAGCTGTGTTGAGAGGTTTTGGGGTTTGTGCAGCTTGACTCAAAAGGCAAAACACTAAATGTTTGCCTCAATAAGATTTATAACTTCAGTTCACCTGTTAAATCAAATTAAAAGTCTCACTTTAGTTTCACAAATGTAAGAAATCTATATGATTTTGATTGTGCAACAACTTTGATTGGTATTCAGCAAAGATAATTTAGTTTGTTTATTTGTGTTTTCATATTGTTACATATTATTCTGTGTTGATATGAAGAATATCACCTTTTAAGTGTTTTCTGAGAATTAATTAAAATTTTGAATAAAAACAGTTTATTTACTCATCTTAATCTTTTGAAGTTTGAGATTTTGCTGTGTTACTTTATCAGATAATGACTAGATTTACACCACAAACACACCAGTGCTGTCAGGCTGAGGCAGGCTCATTCATATATCACAAAATCTAAAATTACAAAATAAATAAATGAATATTTAAAAAAAAAAATTAAAAACTCACTTTAACAGAGAAAGTGAGAAAACTAAGGTCTAGTAACAGGAAGATAATCGTGGTAATTTTATAGTTGTTGGATCAAGAGCAAAGAAAGACCAGTATGAGATGGATGGATGGATGGATGGATGGATGGATGGATGGATGGATGGATGGATGGATGGATGGATGGATGGATGGATGGATGGATGGATGGATGGATGGATGGATGGATGGATGGATGGATGGATGGATGGATGGATGGATGGATGGATGGATGGATGGATGGATGGATGGATGGATGGAAGGACGGACGGAAGGACGGAAAAACGGACAAATCGATTATGTAATTGTTACCGGGGAATTTAGTCCCTTCCGAACATGCCATGTCAGTAAACATCATGGTGCATGTCAGTGAAATTTATGGCAACTGTTACCTTCTATAAAAAGGTCCGGAGAAATCACTGTTGGTAAAATGAATCCTGTGCAAATGTGACCCTCTGTAAACATGTATGTAATATTCCGTCACGTCCTTTTTTAAAAAATAGATTGCCGCAATTTTTCGAACATGGAGGCGCTTGATTGATTGTCCGTTACGCCATGAACATATAGGTCGAAGACCAATGAAAAAGCTCTCAAATGCTTCTCAGAGGCATGAAACTTCTGGCTGTTATAGGTAATGTAAATGTTTTTTTACTAATAATAGTGTATACACAATCCTGATTATGGGAAATATTTCACATTAGGCTGATCATGAATTATTATTCTTCAGCTGATGCTTTATGCAGTACATAAAGGAAGCAACATAGCATGCAAGGGGCGAGCAGGAAGTGACAACAGGGAGTAAACAAAGTTACTCCCACATCTAGTAGAATTATGGAGATTTCTTGTCCCCTGCAAATTGGACATTTATATTACAGACATCCTGTGATATAAATGTCCTGTGACATTACTCTACATCCCACCATAAAACTAATCCAAATCCGAATAGGGCTTAATACACTTTTCCAATGCTTGTGTTCGTCTTTTTGTTCAGTGTTAGATTGTTTTCAAGATGCCAAAGTTTGTGAACTTCCTCCCTATAGACTTCCTCATTTGCTCCTGAAATGAGGTCGACCACAGTAGTGTCCTCCCTAAATTTAATGATGCAACTAGAAGTGTAACAGGGTGAACTAGGGTGGTGGTTCCCAGAGACTGTGCTGAAAGGATTAAGGTATTACCCTCACTCACACCAGCCTGCTGGGCTCAGATCTATTGTCCAGCCTCAGAATCAGGAGAAGAAATGTGGATTCAGAGTTTATCCATTGAATCTACATGAGCCCAATTGACTTTGAGAAGGTTGGTGGCACATCTAGACTACCCTGCCTGAACCCAGTAAAGAGGTCAAATAATGAATCACAATCAGAAAAACTTTATTGTCTGTCATAACAGAGGGTATTAGATGTTTTTTTAAATTAATGAATTTTTTAAAGGCATGAGGCAATGTTATAATGTACATCAGAGTTAATGATTACTGATATTAATATAATGGACAGAAGTACATATAAGGTTATAAAACACATATGGAAACATTTATTTTCATATAAGGGTTTATACAACTTCTGAAGTAAATCCATCAATTAGATCTCAACTTGCTCAATAGCAACAGCAGCATCCATTAAAACAGGAAGTGTGTTTTATCCCCTAAGGTCATTTGGTTGATATCAGGATCACAGTAGCTTCGGCTGCGACTGTCTGATGTGGAAAGGTTTAAAGAGGCAGCATCTGAGGCCCGGCACAGATGAGAGGAGGTCAGAGCATCAAAGCATGATTTTGATTTGAATGAGGGGAAGGTAACTATATTATATTTGTCTTAAAACTAAAACACATTGTTACAATGTTAAAATGTTCTGCAGCTGCTCTGTGAACCATAACACACATCATGATGAATTCAACACCTGTTTCTTATTTCATACTGGCTGCCTACTTTGACACTGGATATTTTAAATACTTGTTTTTTCTGATTGTCTTGTTGTTATATACAATAATAATCTTTGCCAACGTGCTGCTGATAGTGATTATCTGTGTGAACAGAAGCTTACATGAACCTATGTACCTGTTCCTGTGCAGCCTGTTTGTAAATGAACTGTATGGTAGTACAGGGTTGTTTCCATCCCTGCTGCTTCACATACTCTCTGACATTCACATTGTTTCTGTTCCTATTTGTTTCCTGCAGATTTTCTGTTTGCACTTTTATGGAAATATAGAGTTTCTGATATTGGCCATCATGTCGTATGACAGGTATCTTGCTATCTGCCATCCTCTGCATTATAATACTATAATGACAGCTAAAAAGGTTGCCATGTTTACTGCTATAATATGGATCTACTGTTTTTTTGCAATTTGTGTTGTTATTTCTCTCAGTGCTCCTTTACAGCTGTGTGGAAACATCATTAACAAAGTTTATTGTGACAACTTCTCTGTTGTGAAACTGGCGTGTTCTGACACAACTGTCAACAACATCTATGGGGTTATTTATATGTTTTCTATCATCTTGGGTCTCATTATTTTAATCCTATACACCTATATCAGGATTCTTAAAGTATGTTTCAGTGGATCCTCACAGACCAGACAGAAAGCTGTTAGTACCTGCACACCTCACCTGGCTTCTCTCATCAATTTCTCCATTGGTAGTTTCTTTGAAATATTACAGAGCAGGTTCGATATGAAACATGTTCCTAACATGTTGAGAATATTTTTATCCTTATATTTTCTAACGTGTCAGCCACTCTTTAACCCTGTGATGTATGGACTGAAAATATCCAAGATACGTTTCATATGTAAAAATCTGTTCTTTTGGAAAGAATCGTGATGATTAACTTTACCTGCCAGAATGGCACTCATACATGAAGTGAAATTAAATTTACATGTATTATTGTTAAATGATACATGTATATTTGTATAAATGTATTTGTATATATATGTATATATGTATATCTAGCTCTTGCCAGAGTCAAAAGCCTTAATAAACCAACCAACAGTCTCCCCAGGTTCAAGCTTCTTTCCTGGGACCCTTCATCCTTAAAACCTTTAAACCTCGGCTGGATCCTTAATATCCCGAAAACCTTTAAGCAAAAATGCTGCTGTTCACTGCAAATATATGAAGATCACCTTTTTTGAAATAATGTTTTTGGAAAAAAACAACATTTTTTTGAAAGTGCACAGTCATATATGTTGAAACATGTCTCTGAATATATATTAAATACAACATTCAGCAGCATCTATTTACATGATTACTATCTTATTCTACTTTCTGTGTTTTCCTTCTCGATTTATTACCTTTGATTACCTGATGATTACCTTTCCCTCCTGTGTGATTATCTGACCACACCCTAATGTGTTGCACCTGTGTCTCAAGTGTCTTCATTTGCTCACCAGGTTAGTTTTGATTTTGTTTTTCCACCTGCATCTTATGTAAATGTGTTTACTTAGTGCAATAAACTTTTCATTAACTGGCACAACTCAGCTTTGTGGATCCAATCCTGCTCTCAGTTGTGCCAATGAACCAAGATGAAATGGACCCCGCAGGTAAAAGTTTTGCATGAAACAATCTCTTGCGCCTACACAGTCTAGTGACCCAGTTAGAGCACAGGCTGCAAGGGAGGCAAGAGCCTAAAGAGGAAATATCTGATAAGACCTGGGTGTTGGAGCAATTCCCTGACCACCTCAGAGACTGCATTCTGCACTAGCCCCACGGAATGCTACCCAGCAGCTTCAGCCCTCTGTTTCCAGTGTCCAGCTCAGTTCCCCATCTCCTAAGCCCAGTTTCTCCCTCACAGAACTGAATAGATTCAGCAAATCAGACTCAGAGCCAGACTTAGAAATGGCTTCTCAGTTATGGTTAAAACTTGTGTGTTATAAAACTTTCCTTTATGATAAAGCCTATAGTTAAGGATGGTCCAGGCAGGACACGGGTCTGCCTGAACCATCCTTTAGTTAAGCTGCTATAGGATTAGACTGCTGGGGGACTCTGACAATACACTGCTCCTCTCTGTCCCTCACTCCTCACATCTCTTTCTCTCCCTCACACTTCATGTCCTGATATCAATATACTACATATTTTTAACATCATCTGCTCTCTCTCGCAGTTGTGTCTCCCCCTACCCCTTTCTCTTTTACAGGAAGTTTTGACTCCAGAGCTGTTGGATTCCAATTCTTTGACGACATAATCATTTTCATCTTCATCATTATTATTATTATTATTGTTATATTAATTGTAATAATAATTTTACTTTAACAACTATTTGTAACCATCTAGTCTCTACTGTCTCTTCCTGGTCTCCCTCTCTTCTTCCTCCCCCCCCCCATCCTCCTCCCTCTCTTTCCTCTGTCTCTTCTCTTTTCCCTGTTTTCATTTCACTCCAACCAGTCAAGGCAGATCAGACCGTCCACTGGTTCTGCTGGAGGTTTCTTCCTGTTCTTTTTCCTCCATTGTCACCAAGCACTTGCTCATTGTGGAAATGTTGGGTTTCTCTATGTAAAGTGCCTTGAGATAAATGTTTTTATGACCTGGCACTATATAAATAAAATAAATTGAATTGAATTGAATTGAATTATGGGTAGAGTAGTCGCCAGAATAAGGTGTAGGTGGAGATGATTATGACAGTCATTATGTCAGTCAACCCAGATTTCAAGTCTTTTGATACTCACTCATTGGACACTCCCCCAACTTCTGTTCCTGTTCCAGTGTCAAGGATTATGGCTGATGCAGTCCCAGTTCTAAGTGGACACCCTATTCTTGCCCTGAGGGTCCAGGAGGACATACCACCCATCCCCTGTTCAACCCTGAGACTATCCCATGTCCCTCCAATATCAATTGTATCCAAGTTCATTTGGAGGCCATTTGAGGGCTACAACTCCAGATCAGGGGCTGTTGTAGATTTTTCTCTCTGTACACATGCTACAATCTATTTAACGGCCATACAGACCACTGCCGTCTACTGTGCTGCCTCTTTTTTATTGCTTTCTTAAAATATGCATCTCATTCACCATTGCCATGTTTGTTATTGTTTGAAACTTATTTTGGGGTTTGGAACTCTGCCCTTGTAATGGATGTGTTGCTTAACAACCATGCCAATGTAAAGTGCGCATGTGGAGTATAAAGGCACTGACGTTTGACAACATTTGAAACAGACATACCTATTTACATACATAAAGGGAGCATAAATTAGCTTTAAGGTTACCTTGCATAACTCCATTGCGGCTACTTTGAAGCCACCAGTCACCTTGCCTGACCCAAGAGTGGCTCTTCCTCGTAACTCATTTTGTCCTATACTTGATCCCTCCTCTAGACACCCTCCATCCACCAATCTCAGCCCATGAACATTTGGAGTATCTTTGTTTGATCACCTGGTTTATCACCTTTGTACAGCATCATTTTCAGCATTTGGGTCCAATGCTGTCCTCACATGTGACTAAGCATGCTAAAACTCTTTACTTGGGGCAACAACTCATCCCCAACCTGGAGGGAGCACTCCACCCTTTTTCAGCGCAGAACAATGGCCTTTGACTTGGAGATTCCAGCTGTCATCCCTGACAAACTGAACCAGTGCAGGAGGTCACAGTCTGATGAGGACAGGAGAACTGCATCATCTATAAAAGACACCAAAGCCTAAAACTAAACCTTTAAATCCCTACACAGTTGCAAACAGTCAATTGTCAATAAGGAGCAGCCTTGGTGGAGGACAACAACCATTGTAAATGCACTTGACTTTATGCCAAGTAGATGCACACAGCTCTCAGATGTAACAGGACTCAAGATGAAATAGACCCAGCAGGAAAATTTTTGGATGAAACAATCTCTTGGGCCTACTCACTGTGAATTGATCAAGACTGGACAAGGCTCCCTGGCTGCAAGGGAGGCAAGAGGCTACAGAGGATGTATCTGAGGAGCCCTGGGTGTCCCCACCCCAACTATAATGCTGCACTCTGGCTTGCTAGCCCTCAGTATGCTACCCAGCAGTTTCAGCCCTGTTTCCAGTACCCAGCCCCATCCCTTTAAGCCCAGGTTCTCCCTTACAGACAAGATGGTTTGTAACAATGGTCTGATACCCCATATTCCAGCTGTACACCAGGACTGAGATATAAAATAAAAATGTCAGTAAATTGGAAAGGAGGCTTTGAATAATTGTAGACCAGGGACCTCATTTATAAAACATTTATAAATCATTTATAAAACATTTATTTAAAAAATAAATGGTGAGTGAAATGCTCATAATTAAAATTCATTTATAGAGAAACAAGCTTGGCACATAAAACTGTACAACAAAGCCCAGGGGGGTCAGACAGTAGCTCTGTTTTAAGGAAGAGGGTGAACTAGAGTCCATGGGTCAGTTGCAATAATGTCCACAAACTGAAAGACTTTTAAAAACCAAAAAAAAAAAAAAAAGATAAAGGAAGATAGAGAAATTTTATGACAAAATCACTGAGATTTTTGTCCGGAAAGAAGCAAATACAAAACTTTATTTACAGGTAAAGGTACGATTCTGCACACACTGCAGTATATAGCCCACATATATTTGTTTTGAATGAGTATGAATTGTAAATCGCAATGGCAAATTAAAAAGACACACAGTGTGCAGACGAAATGTGTTCAATCTCTTAACAGAGGTATGGCTCTGTGTTTTTTTATTTATTTTTTCTTTTGACTGACTATACATTTAATGTTACATTTGATATACAAATGTGGATATGAGATACAAAACAGTCAGGGGTGGATGTGCAACCTGCCAGCTGTATAGTGAATTTGAATGAATATGTGATATGCAATGATGAATGTTATTCACTTTCTATCACTGAACTAATTTCAGGTGATTCTCCATGTGTCTTTCTGAGGTTGCACTTTTACCTTTTTTGTATGTGTGCATGGGTCAGAGCATTGCTTTTAGAAAACCCAAAGTTTGTGTAGAAAGCGGCGTACGCATTCTTTTGTGCATACGTAACATTTATAAGTGAGGCCCCAGAGCTTTATTCTTGCACAAAATAACCACTAAAACTACTTTATTTACATTACAACAGATTGTTACTGATGCTGTGATCAGGTGGGATGGCTGCTGTGGGCGTCCCCTGACTGGAAAAGTTTAAAGTGAGCAGAGAACCATGGAGCTCAGTTGGAGGAGTTGCAGTGTGAGGTCTCCTTCTTCTCACAGTCTTCAGTCTTACACTGACTGTAAATGAGCTGTTGGTGAGTTTTTGTGATTATTTGATTGTGATTAGTTGATTTTTTCACTGATTTTTTTTTCTTTCATAACAATTATGTTAAATGAATGTATAACTACATTATGTGTTTATTTCCTGAACAGTGTTAATATTCATCCCAGGAAGTAAAGTGATGATCCTGGTTAACTCCACTCAGGTTTCTTATTTCACCCTGGCTGCCTATTTTGACACTGGGGTGTTTACATGTTTATATTTCCTGATAGTTTTAATGCTGTATGTTTCCATCATCTGTGCCAATGTGCTGTTGATAGTGATTATCTGTATGAACAGAAGCTTTACATGAACCTATGTACCTGTTCTTGTGCAGCCTGTTTGTAAATGAACTCTATGGTAGTACAGGGTTGTTTCCATCCTTGCTGCTTCACATCCTCTCTGACATTCACACTGTTTCTGCTTCACTCTGTTTCCTGCAGGTTTTCTGTTTGTATTCTTATGGAGGTGTAGAGTTTTTCACATTAGCCATCATGTCTTATGACAGATATCTTGCCATTTGTTACCCTCTACAATATAACACCCTGATGTCATCTAAAAAGATTGCCATGCTCACTGCTTTGACCTGGTTTTACCCTTTACTCAGCAACGTGCTCATAGTGTATGGTTTGACTGCTCCTTTACCGCTGTGTGCCAACATCATCAACAAAGTTTATTGTGACAATTACTACATAGTAAAACTGTCCTGTTCTGACACCAGAGTCAACAACATCTTTGGCCTTGTTCACATGTTCACAGTGATCTTTGGTCTGATTGTTTTAATCCTTTACACCTACATGAGGATCCTCAGAGTCTGTTTCTCTGGGTGTAAACAGACCAGACAGAAAGCTGTCAGTACCTGCACACCTCACCTGGCTTCTCTGATAAACTTTGCCTGCGGGGCTTTCTTTGAAATTGTACAAAGTAGGTTTAACTTGGACTCGTTACCTGACAGGTTGCGTATTTTTTTGTCTTTGTACTGGCTGGCCTTTCAGCCGCTGGTCAACCCTTTAATGTATGGCCTGAAAATGTCCAAAATACGGATTGTGTTTAAAAAACTGATCCGGGGGGAAAAATTGTGAAATGAATATATTAAAAGAGACACAATTTCTGAAAAATGTGTGTATAATTCACTTTTTTAAGTTAATGCTTTAGTAAGTTTTAGCTTTATTAAGACAATATGTTGTTCTCAAGAGTGAATCCTTGTGTTTAATTCAACTGACAACTTTGAATTAGTGATGGTACAAATCAGTGGCATCACTAGGCCTATTTTAAGGGACTGAAGCCCCCCCTGACATGTGCTTAAGCCCGCCCTATACTAAACACTTAGGAGGAAAGGCAGGTGGCTTTCAGGGAAGGCAAGTAAAGAAAAAAGCAAACCAGATAGCAGGTCTTGGTAAATGCTCTACAAGTAATTAATCAAAAAATAAAAAGAGATAATAAATTACACTTTGGCGCAAGCTGTGCGTGCACATCAGCACATACGATACTGGGCTAAGCTCCCCTTGTCCTATCCCAGCTGCTTACGGACAAAGGCAGGGTACACCCTGATCAGTTGCCAGCTCGTCACAGGGCCACCAGAGACAAACAACCTTTCATACTCACATCCACACCTATGGGCAATTTAGCATGCCCTAATGCATGCATATTTTTGGTTGTGGATGGAAACCGCAGCAGACACGGAGAGAACATACAAACTCCACACAGAAACACCCTGCGCCCGCCCGGGAGTCAAACCCAGAACCTATTATTATTATTATTATTATGCACCATGTTTCCCAGCACCCTAATCCTATAAAAGTTTAATTAAAATAAAGTCCAGGACCCACCTGAATCATCTCTAACTTTAAGTTTGATTTTAGAGGAAAAATGTAGAAAGTAGAAAGGGGGTACTCCAGTCTGCCTTCTGGTTCTAGGTCCTGGGTCCAGGAGGCAGACTAGTTCCATAACAGAGGAGCCTGAAAACTGAAGGCTTTACCTCCCATTCTGCTCTTACAGACTTTGGGAACCACAAGTAAACCAGCAGTTGGTGATCACTGTGATCTATTGGGATAATATAGAACCATGAGCATTTTAAGAAATGATGGAGCCTGATCATTAAGGGCTTTATAGGCAAGCAGGAGGATTTTACAGGAAGCCAATGAAGAGCAGACAATGTAGGAGAATTATGATCTCTGGTCCCTGATAAATAATTACAGTAGTTCAGTCTTGAGCTAATGAATCTATGAATTAACTTTTCATCCTTTTTGAGTCAGGATATTTCTCATTTTCTCAGTATTGAAATAAGTTGTCCTAGAGACTTGTCTTATGCCAGAGACAAATGACATGTCCTGACCGAAGATTACTCCAAGGTTCTTCACAGTAGAACTGAAGGCCAAAGTAATACCATCCAGAGTAGTTATGTAATCTGAAAATGATGTTCTGAGATGTTTAGGCCCAATAAAAGTATCCTACTTTTATAGGATACATATGGAAAAGACTCATATTGGATCTATGCCCACACACTCCTGAAAACACTGTATCTGACCTCAGGGACCTCAGTCACTCTAAACCCAGACAGATGTGGAAGGTCTGAAAGATGAAGCTGAAAAAACACATTAGCTGCAAGTCATCCTTCCAATGATTCACTCTATGAAGATCTGTTTAATGTTATCGTGATCTTTTTTGGCTTCAGCATAGTTTAAGTTTTTTTAGGGTGGTTTTGATTCAAATGAAAAAAAAAAAACCCTGAATACAGACACAACAGCATCTCTGTTGCTGTGTCTCAGGTGATGTACTTCAGAAGACCCAGTCTATGAGGTGCAGATCAATGGTTCTAGCCAACAGAGAATTTCCCGTTCACGTCCTTTTTAAATTACACACCACTCCTGTTGCCTAGCAACAGCCATAACAACCAGCTGTCTAGCATTTGTCTACACGTGTTATACACATACCTTGTTATACTTCGTACTAAGATTTCATCATGCTTAATTTGCACTGAGGGGGGGGGCAGTTACCATGGTGATGACATGTGACCATAATGTCACTATTGAAGTTAAAAGCGGCAGCTCAGCCAGGTTGTTTCTGTTTGATAGAACTGATTTGTTTTCTTGAGTCTGTTCACTATTGTTTCAATGAAACATGTTGTGACTGAACCACCTGAAGATCGTGATGAACTCTTCAGAGGTTTCTTATTTCATTCTTGCTGCCTACTTTGACACTGGATATTTTAAATATTTCTATTTCTTAATTGTCTTGTTATTATATATTACAATAATCTGTGCCAACGTGCTGCTGATAGTAATTATCTGTATGAACAGAAGCTTACATGAACCTATGTACCTGTTCTTGTGCAGCCTGTTTGTAAATGAACTGTATGGTAGTACAGGGTTGTTTCCATCCCTGCTGCTTCACATCCTCTCTGACATTCACACTGTTTCTGTTTCACTCTGTTTCCTGCAGATTTATTGTATTCATTTCTACGGGAGTGTGGAATTTTTCACTTTAGGCGTCATGTCATATGATAGATATCTCGCCATCTGCTGTCCTCTACAGTATAACACACGTATGACGAGCAGTAAAGTGGCTGTCTTCACCTCATTTGTGTGGTTATACAGCGTCTTGGCAACTGTGGTCATGATGTCTCTTAGTGCTCCTTTACAACTGTGTGGCAACAACATCAACAAAGTTTACTGTGACAACTACTCTATTGTCAAACTTTCCTGTACTGACACCACAGTCAATAACATCTATGGACTTGTTTACATGTTCAGCATCATAGTTTCTCTGATTATTCTCATTCTTTCCTCCTATGTGAGGATTTTAAAGATCTGCCTCCGTGGATCCTCACAGACCAGACAGAAAGCCGTCAGTACCTGCACTCCTCACCTGGCTTCTCTTATCAACTTCTCCTGTGGTTGTTTCTTTGAGATTGTACAGAGCAGGTTCAATATGAGGCATATTCCCATGTCACTGCGTGTTTTCTTATCACTTTACTGGCTCATATGTCAGCCTCTGTTCAACCCTGTTTTGTACGGCATCAACATGTCCAAGGTTCGCTTCGCCTGCAAACGCCTGCTGCTTCAGAAAAGATTATAACACATCGGATGTAACTATGAACAGACAACAAGTGAAGTTTGCTGAATGTCTTGAGAGAGGTGATTTTATTTTACTTAGTCTTTTGAGATTAAAGTTGATGATAAAGAGACGAGAAGAGAAATTTTTGTGTTTGCTCAGCTTCCATCCACAAAACACAGGGACTGAAACCATCAGTACCATAACTAACTGCAACGTCTGAATGCAGACCTTGTAGTTCATCGTGGCCTTTTATGCAGTAACACCTGCTCCTCAGACTTGACAGCCGCCTGAGCGTCATAACTTCAGGATGAATCAGTTTGATCAGCTGTCTTCTGGTACCTGTGATACATCTCTTGGTACCGGCCACAGGTGGTAACATCCATATCCTGCATCTGGACATTTGTAGCTGTTTTCTGTTTACATGATAAATAACATAGTGGGGTTAACGCTGACACGTAATACTGTATTACAGCATTACATATTACAATCTTATTTTCACTCCAGAATCTGAACCTTAAACCAAGGCCACAACTCTACTGCACATTTTATTTTTACTAAAGCAATGTTTGATTTTCCAAATGATTCTTGTTATAGCTATACGTTATAGTAAACACAGGAGGACACAACTTACAGCATGCGTCTTAAACAGTTGATATGAAATGTTCAGATTAACGTGTTTACATGTCTGCATAAAGAGAAGAACACCAACCATCTCTGTTTACACGGATGAGATTGTGCTGTTTGTACACAATGATGTTGTAGTGAAGTGTTTGATAACCTTACACAACGAGCAGGACTCAAACAATGACAAAACACTGATAATGTACTACATTAGAAACTGCTCAGTTCAGGAAATCATTGAACACTACATACATACATTGTCTACATACATATATCTACACATATAGAGCTATATGTATGTGTTTGTATGAATGTATATATACATACATGTACATAAATATCTTTTACCTTGTAACAGTGTCACGTGTCACAGTCATGCATGTTTAAAAGTGTTTTGTTTTTTTGTATTTTTAGCTATTAATAGCAATATTCAGCAGCAGCTATTTACATGATTACGCTCTCATTCTATTTCCTGTGTTTTCCATCCTGTGTGATTACCTGACCACACTAATGTGCTGTACCTGTGTCTTGAATATCTTTTTTGCTCACCTGGTTAGTTTTGAATTTTGGTTTTTCCCCTGCACCTTCTGTAGATGTTTTATTATTGCAAAAACTCTTCATTACTTTGCACAACTCAGCTTCATCTGTTAGTCCAATCCTGCTCTCAGTTGTGACAAAACCACTCAAACATAAAATGGACCCAGCAGAAAAGGTTAGGATGAAACAATCTTTTGGGCCTATGCAGTCAGTAGTGATCCAGGCGGGACACAGTCTGCAAGGAGGCTAAAGAGGAAATATGTGAGGACCTCTGGGTGTGGGAGCAATTCCCTGACCACCTCAGAGACTTTGTCAAAAACACCTACCCGCGCCTGGTCCTGGCCTGTAGGCTCTTACTTCCAGAAATGTTTTCTGGTCTCACTACCACTAGCCTCCTCACTCATCCCCAGATTGGCTTTTTTGCCGCCACCAACCACCTTGCCTGACCTAGTAGGCTCTGCCTCAGCCAACTCAACCTCCTTTACCGTGTCCTACTCTGGACCCCTAAACATACTAAAACCCCTTTACCAACTTGGAGGGAACACTCCACATTTTCCAGAAGCGGACAAAGCCCTTCAACTTGGACATGTTAACTCTCATCTCTGACAAGCCAAGCCAGTGCTGGAGGTCACGGTCTGATGAGGCCAAGAGAACCACATCATCTGTAGAAATAGCAAGGAAAATCTGAGACCTCCAAATCAAACACACTCTGTCTGCAACTACATATTGAAATCCTGTCCACTCACAAACATGATTGTCCATAACGTTTACCTTTGGTAGAGGCCAACGACCATGTAAATGTGCTTGACTTTATGCCAGGTAGATGCACTCAGCCCTCAGTTTTTGCCAACATTTTTGGAAGGAACATTCTCTTGGGCCTACTCACTGTGAAGTGACCAAGACTGGACAAGGCTCCCTGGCTGCAAGGGAGGCAAGAGGCTAAAGAGGAAGTATCTGAAGAGCCCTGGCTGTTGGAGCAAGTCCCCGACCACCTCAGAGAATGTGTCAAAATCCCTATCTGTATCTAAACCATCTCCCCAAGTAGACACACACAGACCAGATGGTTAATGACAAAACCCAGAGCCCCATATTTCAACAGTACCTCAAGCTGAGGATGGTGGTCCAGGTCTTAACTACTAGGGTGTCACAGTACTCAGTCCCCAAAGTAAAACTTAGGTCAGGGAACTAAAAAGGAAACTTTGACTGATTGTAGAATGGACCAGCTCTTTATTCTTGCACAAAACAACCACCAAACAAAAACTATTTTCAAATGATTCCAGTCCATCTGTGAGTTGTACTTTTTGCATCGTCAGACAGGGACAGTTTTAATGATGTATTAATTTTGTACCTGTTACATTATGACAGATTGATACTGATGCTGTGATGAGGTGGGATGGCTGCTATGGGCGTTCCATGAATTGAAAAGTTTAAAGGAAGCAGAGGGCCATCAAGCTCATTTAGAAGTCACAGTCTTGAGTCTTACACTGACTGTAAATAAGCTGTTGGTGAGTTTGGCATTTTTGTGACTATTTGATTCTGTCACTGATGTATTCCGTCATAACCATGGTGTTTAATGAGTGTTGCATAACTACATTATGTATTTGTCTCCTGTTTATCTCCTAACACACTCCTGAGTGTTAATATTCACCCCAGGAAGTAAAGTGATGATCCTGGTTAACTCCACTCAGGTTTCTTATTTCACCCTGGCTGCCTATTTTGACACTGGAATGTTTAAATATTTATATTTCCTGATAGTTTTAATGCTGTATGTTTCCATCATCTGTGCCAATGTGCTGCTGATAATGATCATCTGTATGATCAGAAACTTACATGAACCTATGTACCTGTTCCTGTGCAGCCTGTTTGTAAGCGAACTCTATGGTAGTACAGGGTTGTTTCCATCCTTGCTGCTTCAAATCCTCTCTGACATTCACACTGTTTCTGCTTCACTCTGTTTCCTGCAGGTTTTCTGTTTGTATTCATATGCAGGTGTAGAGTTTTTCACATTAGCCATCATGTCTTATGACAGATATCTTGCCATTTGTTACCCTCTACAATATAACACCCTGATGTCATCTAAAAAGATTGCCATGCTCATTGCTTTTACCTGGTTCTACCCTTTACTCAGCAACGTGCTCATAGTGTATGGTTTGACTGCTCCTTTACCGCTGTGTGCCAACATCATCAACAAAGTTTACTGTGACAATTATTACATAGTGAAATTGTCCTGTTCTGACACCAGAGTCAACAACATCTTTGGCCTGGTTCACATGTTCACAGTGACCTTGAGTCTGATTGTTTTAATCCTTTACACCTACTTGAGGATCCTCAGAGTCTGTTTCTCTGGGTGTAAACAGACCAGACAGAAAGCTGTCAGTACCTGCACACCTCACCTGGCTTCTCTGATAAACTTTGCCTGCGGAGCTTCCTTTGAAGTTGTACAAAGTAGGTTTAACTTGAACTCGTTACCTGACATGTTCCGTATTTTCCTGTCTTTGTACTGGCTGGCCTTCCAGCCGCTGGTCAACCCTTTAATGTATGGCCTGAAAATGTCCAAAATACGGATTGTGTATAAAAAACTGCTTCGGGGGGAAAAACTGTGAAATGAATATATTAAAAGTGACAATTTGTGAAAAATGTGGGTGGATAATTTACTTTTTTAAGTTAATGCTTTAGTATGTTTTCTACTGCTTTAGTAAGACAATATGTTGTTCTCAAGAGTGAATCCTTGTGTTTAATTCAACGCATCAACACATTCAACACTGGGCTCAGCCGCCTTTGTCTTTCAATCCTAGTGGAGCCTGTTGCAGCTATTCAGGTGCTCAAATCCAGCGCACCCTACCAGCAGTCCCAGCAGGTGCAACTGTTATCAATAAGTTGATTGCCAGCTCGGGGTGTGGTTATTTTAAAATGTTTGTTCATTTTTTTTTGTGTGTCGAGAAAAGAGCAAAGTAAATAAAAATGTAGAAGCAAAACTCAACTCTCTGTCTTCTTTAAAACGTAAGCAAATGACATGCAACAGAGCCTATGCTAGCTACTTATGGGCAAAGGCAGGTTACACCCTGAACAGTCAACAGCTCGCCACTTGTCGTCGAGACAAACAACCGTTCACACTCACATCCACACCTATGGCAGGCGTGGGCATATCGATCCAATACCAACTAAATACAGGGCCAGTATCGCCGGTATCCATACAGATGCTTTTTACTTAAAATGTCATGATCATTAAATAATTTTGTGATTTTGCCTCTAGTTAGTTGATCATGATTATGATAAGACATGGGGAAAAAGGCAAATAAAGGTAAAATAAAAATGTTTTATTAACTAACTACAATACTATAAAACAATACAGTATAGTATAAGTAACAGGATAGAAACAATAAAACCACAGAGAGGCATTTTAGCTCCTTCATGATCATCTCTTTGTGGATTATCTAGGTGAAATAAAATCATTAAGATAATTAAGTCTGTAATCTGCATGCCCCCTAAATAGGCATACAGTTAACACAAAAGGGTTATTATATTCAGCCATATTTATATTTCAAGTTTGAGGTGTATATCTTTATACAAGTGTATATACATACAGTGTGTGTGGTATATATATATATATATATATATCACATAAAGATAGATAGATAGATAGATAGATAGATAGATAGATAGATAGATAGATAGATAGATAGATAGATAGATAGATAGATAGATAGATAGATAGATAGATAGATAGATAGATAGATAGATCAGTGTACAGCAATTACACTGATTGAAGATGGCACAATCTGGTAGACTGATATTCATCCAGGCCTCAGTATTAATTTATAGCGGGTCGGGTTGTGTGCGGTAGTTTAGCCTATCAGCAATACTGTCAGAAAACAGGTCGGATGCAGGTTTAAGTAAGATGGGTACGGGTGGGTGCAGATTCTCAAAATTAGACCCGTGCTGGACTCTGCTTCTTTTCCTCTCTCTCTGACAAATTTGGAAATTCCCTGCTCTTTGCATCTGCTGCCCTCTCTGAAAAAAAGGAGTTAATTTTGCTATCTTATGTAGGCTACATTAAATTAATGACATCAAAATTTTGATCATTGGCCAAACCATTTTTGTGTTGGGAGTGGGGGGTTCTTGACCATTTTTTCAAGGACGATTAGGAAGAAAACAAAAAAAAAGCTTTTATGTAACTCAAATTTTACATATATCTTTTCCACAAACACCCCTATTTGGGCCTTGGGCCTACTCACTGTGGAGTGACCAAGACTGGACAAGGCTCCCTGGCTGCAAGGGAGGCAAGAGGCTAAAGAGGAAGTATCTGAAGAGCCCTGGCTGTTGGAGCAAGTCCCCGACCACCTCAGAGAATGTGTCAAAATCCCTATCTGTATCTAAACCATCTCCCCAAGTAGACACACACAGACCAGATGGTTTGTAGCAATAACCCAGAGCCCCATATTCCAGCAGTACCTCAAGCTGAGAATGGCGGTCCATGTCTTCACTACTAGGGTGTCACAGTACATTACTGATTGTAGAATGGACTAGCTCTTTATTCTTGCACAAAACAACCACCAAACAAAAAATATTTTCAAATGATTCCAGTCCATCTGTGATTCGTACTTTTGCATTGTCAGATAAGAACAATTTCAAAGATGGGTTAATTTTGTACCTGTTACATTATGACAGATTGATACTGATGCTGTGATGAGGTGGGATGGCTGCTATGGGCGTTCCATGAATTGAAAAGTTTAAAGCAAACACAGGGCCATCAAGCTCATTCAGGAAGTCACAGAGGGAGTACTTCTCCATGTCACAGTCTTGAGTCTGGTGGTGAGTTTGGCATTTCTGTGATTCTGTCACTGATGTATTCTGTCATAACCATTATGTTAAATGAATGTTGTATAACTACATTATGTGTTTATCTCCTGAACAGTGTTAATATTCGCCCCAGGAAGTAAAGTGATGATCCTGGTTAACTCCACTCAGGTTTCTTATTTCACCCTGGCTGCCTATTTTGACACTGGAATGTTTAAATATTTATATTTCCTGATAGTTTTAATGCTGTATGTTTCCATCATCTGTGCCAATGTGCTGTTGATAGTGATTATCTGTATGAACAGAAGTTTACATGAACCTATGTACCTGTTCCTGTGCAGCCTGTTTGTAAATGAACTCTATGGTAGTACAGGGTTGTTTCCATCCATGCTGCTTCAAATCCTCTCTGACATTCACACTGTTTCTGCTTCACTCTGTTTCCTGCAGGTTTTCTGTGTTTATTCTTATGGAGCCATAGAGTTTTTCACATTAGCCATCATGTCTTATGACAGATATCTTGCCATTTGTTACCCTCTACAATATAACACCCTGATGACATCTAAAAAGATTGCCATGCTCACTGCTTTGACCTGGTTCTACCCTTTACTCAGCAACGTGCTCATAGTGTATGGTTTGACTGCTCCTTTACCGCTGTGTGCCAACATCATCAACAAAGTTTACTGTGATAATTATTACATAGTGAAACTGTCCTGTTCTGACACCAGAGTCAACAACATCTTTGGCCTTGTTCACATGTTCACAGTGATCTTGGGTCTGATTGTTTTAATCCTTTACACCTACATGAGGATCCTCAGAGTCTGTTTCTCTGGGTGTAAACAGACCAGACAGAAAGCTGTTAGTACCTGCACACCTCACCTGGCTTCTCTGATAAACTTTGCCTGCGGGGCTTTCTTTGAAATTGTACAAAGTAGGTTTAACTTGAACTCGTTACCTGACATGTTGCGTATTGTCTTGTCTTTGTACTGGCTGGTCTTCCAGCCACTGGTCAACCCTTTAATGTATGGCCTGAAAATGTCCAAAATACGGATTGTGTCTAAAAAACTGCTTCAGGGGGGGAAAACTGTGAAATGAATATATTAAATAAGACACAATTTATGAAAAATAGGGGTGCATAATTCACTTTTTTTGCTAAGCATGACAACAAGTTTTTGCTTCAGTCTGTTTTCTACTGCTTTGGTATGTTGTTGTCAAGAGTGAATCCTTGTGTTTAATTCAGCTGATAGCTGTTTGAATAAGTGATGGTACAAATCAACAGTCCAATAACTGGATATAATAAGAGGCAGTTAAGATAGTGAGTGAAACATCTGTCAAACTACAAACACTAAAACCAAAAAACGTTTTCAGGGTGCGCCCACACTAGGGCCAGTTGTTCCGTACCATGCGGCACATGAATGTCCTCCCTCCCCTGTCCGCCGCTGGTCCTCACTCACAATACCCCGAAGGCAAACCTGCTATGCCAATGACACGTACGTCATCATGTTGATATACAACATACACATGGCACAACATCATATAAAGTGATTATTGTTTATACACTGTTCCAGCAGTGAGATGGAGAGTGAACCCGATAACACGGCTGCAATTACTTTCCGGTTCTTTGTGAACTATGTTCAAAATAGTCTTCACCAGTATCTGGATTCATTGACTGTGCAAGACGGCAATTCGCAGTCATGGTTTCGTTTCGCATGGCGCATACTTACCTGTGCTTGTGCGCATGCATGACCAAGTATACCATGCTCAAGCACACCCCAAGTGTACCGTACTCAAGCACAGATCACTTGCAACTCACATTAGCCATAGAATCCAGACTTTAAGGGGCAAACGTGCTTGGGCAATTGCCCAGTGTCAGTGCACCCTTAGTCTCTGCTGGGACTTTCCAAAATACCAAAAACGTTTAACATTAGCTAAAATAAGAATTCATTTCAATGTAAAAACTCCCTTTAAACAGGAAGAAACCTCACTGTCCCTCCACCACAATCACCAAAAGTCAAGTTTATTATAGAGTCAAATGATAAAAAACATTTATCTCTCTACATTGTAGACTGGAAAGACCTTTCTATAATATTAAAAAAAAATTAGATTAGATTAGATTCATCTTTATTGTCATGTATAACATGTAGAAATACAGGCCGACAAAATGTGGTTTAGCATCTAATCAGAAGTGCAAGGAGCAACAAGTGTGAGATATACAGTATATGTACAGTACAATATACAGTATAGTACAGTGTAGTTTGTAGTAAATTATGCTACACATAAGTAGCGGGCAGTATGGACATGTGGGAATAATTAGTCATTAATATACATGGGGGATATAAGCAGATGTACGGATGTAAACAAGTACAGGTGTGCTATATCAATATATGATGTACTATGAATATGTTATATCACTATACAAAGGATATACAATATTTAAAATATATACACATATGGTGCCAGACTGTGATACAGTGGGTTAGGATGCTCTCAATCACACAGCAGTAGAAGTTACCCAGGATGTCAGCAGATAGGTGGTTTGTGAGCTCTCTGTTGTTTCCATGGATAATTAAAAAATTGGGAAGGTGCACGTAAGCTCACAGAGAGGGGTTCGGACGGGCTACACAACGATGCAGAGGGGAGGATGAGGACGAGCATAAGTCAGACTTAAGAGTCAATGTTTGTATGAGAGCCACAGGTACCCTGAGAGATAAACCTACTCCAGTCTGTGTCTTTTAACCTGTCCTGAAGTACCAAGTCTACGCCCACTGACTGAACTTTGATGGTTTTCGCTGATGGCTTCACACGGTTGATGAGTGGTGCATATTTGGGGGTGAGAAACAAGGAAAGGTTGTCAGACTGTTCCAGGTGGGAAAGGGGGGTTGCCATGTAGGCTCCAGCAATGTTTGTATAGATGTGATGCAAAGTTTTATCTCCTCTGGTATTGCAGGAGACATGTTGGTGAAATTTGGAAAGCACAGTCTTGAGGTTGGAGTCACTCGCCACAATAAATGCAGCCTCTGTGTGGGCAGTTTGTTGTTTGCTAATAGCTGTATGCAGTTCTTTTATAGTAGATTTAGCGTCAGCATCCAGGGGAATGTAAGCAGCAGTAATGATTGTAGAAGTGAGATCCCTCGGCAGACAGAACAGTCTGACACTTAACCATGAAAAACTCCAGGTTAACTGAGCCGTGTCTTCCAACAGTTATAGAGTTCGTATACCAAGCCTTGTTAATGTAAATGCACAATCCTCCACTTTTTGTCTTACAAAAGTCATCTGCTGTTCTATCTATCCGGAGAATGCAGCTTCCAAGTAGCTCGATAGCATTGTCGGGTACTCCACTGCGCCAGTGACTGCACTTTAGCAAGGAAAATGTTGCCTGCGTAGCATTGGGTGTTCGTCTGAGGTAGAAGGTTGCTGCTAAAACAGTCAGAGTTTTGTAAACCGATACCCAAAAGCTCTTGTCAGGTGTAGGATGTCAAAGAGAAGCTGTTCTGATTGAACAGACCCTTAATGAGACCCAAAATCTTCCCTTTGAGACTTTAAGAACCACAAGCAAACCTGCAGTTTTGATCACACCGATCTATTTGGATAATCAAGAACTATGAGCTCCTTAAGATATGACAGAGCCTGATCAGTAATGGCTTGATGTCAGCAGGAGGATTTTACAGGAAGCCAATGAAGTGCAATCAATATAGGAGGACTATGATCTCTGGTCCTACTTCCTGTCAGTACTTGTGCCACAACATATTGGATTAAATAGAGTAATAATAGATTACATTTTTAATGGAGTTACACCGGACACCCTGATAATAAAGAATTACAGTAGTCCAGTCTTGAAGAAGTGAATGCATGAAAAAAAACTTTTCTGCGTCTCATATTGTTTCCTATTCTCACAATATTGTGAAGTGGGGGGAAAAGTTATCCTAGAGATTTGATTTATGTAAGAGGCAAAGGACATGACCTGATCAAAGATTACTCCAAGATTCCTCACAGTAGAATTGGAGGCCACAGTAGAACTTTAGCCCGATTCTTTTGTTGGAAACCCAAGAGCAAACTGTAGAAATCTTCAGTTCACAGATAAAGTATTTATTCACAGGTCACAGGCAAAGAATGGCAGTGCTGGGCTCAAATTGAACCAAACTTCAAAGTTCATAGGAACCAAACTTCCATCATCATGTTTGTAAAAGACATTCTACATTTACTTTGTTCTAGACATTTTACTTAGTTTACTTAGTACTGAAATTTGTTTTTTATTGCCACATACATTTTGCAACACAGTGAAATTCTTGTGTCACAGTTTCAGCACTGTGACACAAGAATTTCAACACTTACAACACTTTACAAACATAAGGAGGAGGTGAAAAAGACTTTAATTTCTTTATGAATGTATTTTATTCAACACAGTGATGTCAGATGATCAGTGTGTGACTGTAGGGGTCAGTCAGTGTTTGCTGCTGTAGATCGCCACCTGCAGGCGATATCAGTCAGTGTGTGAGTCAGAGGTCAGAGGTCGGACTCTCAGCTCAAACCTCCTTTCATCAGAACGAGTGAGGCTGTTTGTGGTGTTGATGTGGGGACGTGTGATGTTGTGACCCAGAGGAGCAGATAGAGGTGGAACGGCTGTATAAAACCAGCTGTACTCTCTGATACGAGGAGGAGGAGGAGGAGAAAGGCTGAGACCTCGCTGCTGTGACACTTGCGTCATCATGAATGCCTCAGCATCTGAAATCGCCATCTCCTTTACCATCTACAGCTCAGTGGGCATGTACAATGCCGTTCTGGTCGTCTGCATCCTCGTCCTCTATGTGTCAGGTCTGTGTGTCAGCCTGGTCCTCATGGTGGCGATCTGCATCGAGCCTCGCCTCCATAGGCCCATGTACATCCTGCTGGCAAACCTAACTGCGAGTGGCGTGATGGGCAGCTCATCTGTGTGTCCCACCATTCTTGTGAGCCTGCTGAAGCGACGGAGGGAAGCTTCCCTGCCGGCGTGTCTGATGCAGGCATTCTTCACCAGCGTGTACGGCAGCTGCGTGTTCTGCATCCTGGCACTGATGGCCTTCGACCGTTATGTGTCCATCTGTAAACCACTGTTGTACCACACCATCATGACACCAGTGCGAGTGCGACTGATGCTGCTGGCTGTTTACTCTGCGCTCTGCTCATCATCGGCCGTGCAGGTGCTCCTAACGTCCAGGCTGGCACTCTGCCGTCACGCCATCGATAAACTGCTATGCGATACTCTGGCCGTGGCAAACCTGTCGTGCGAGAGCACAGCTTTGATCAGTGTGTATGGCCTGTCCTGCGCCACCGTCGTCATCGCCCTGCCCTGTTTCCTCATCTTCCTGTCTTACGTCCACATTTTCACCGTCACCATGAAATTGTCAGCAGAGTGTCGCAGAAAGGCCCTGCAGACGTGCACCCCTCACCTAGTCGCCTTCATTAACTTTTCCGCAGCATCGTTCTTTGGCGTCATCTACAACCGTTTGAGCTCCAACGTCCCACACGCCATCAATTTCTTCACGTGTTTTAACTTCTTCGTCATCCCCACTCTGCTGCACCCAGTCGTCTACGGCGTAAAGATGCAGGAGATTCGACAGAGCATCAACAAGATGATGAGGGACAGAAACAGTTTCCAGACGATTGTGACATGAATTTGTTTATCATGAGCCTCTGCTCTTTGGTCACGTTTCATAAACTGACACCAAGTCAGTTCTTCTGGAGTTCAAACTAAATCATGTTAAACTGAATGTAATAGTCATTTCCAGGTTTATTCACATGACTTACTGTGTGAGAAGAAAACACCTGAACCTAAAAACGTCAAACTTTCATGAACTGAACTGATCTCCTGTCAGTTCACATATTCAGTCTGAACGTGAAACATTAACCTTGGTGACAATCACAAAAGTGAGCACACTCTTTGCGTTTCTGCTGTTTAACGTGTTCATCGTTTATTCATCTGTGTTTTAGTGACATGTTGAAAATGTTGATTGATTGTTAAATGAAGACAGTTATAAGTAAAAGTTATATTTGAGCGACATGTTCGACAGAGATGTTGTGATGTTTTTACATGAAACTGGACATACAGGAAATTATTACCAGATGTTTCACTTCAAACATGAACCTCATCATGTCATGTCAAATTATTATTAGTGGTGTTTACTGGTGATTCACTGCTGGGATTTTCTCTGAGTTGTTTGTGACAACCTGTGTGTTGGGGGCTAACGTTCCATCACCATGGCAATGGCACAGCATCCTCCCATGATTCCCTGCTGTTGTCGCTAATTGGCCTGTTATCAAGTCTGGTCACGACCTCCAGAGAGCGTACAAGTGTCCACGCAGACGGCGTCTTTGTTACAGACGCAGAAATGACCCAGCGGGACTCGTTACTGAGCGTCCCTCTGAGTCCGACACTCAGGACAAACATGTTGACATGACGAACCGCAGAGGACACATCAAAACTCACCTATGTTCAGAAAGTTTTCATGACGATTAGTACAAACTCCTCCTGCGGCCTGTCCAGGGCGGCCATCTTGTACTAACGACAGACACAGTGTTGTGAAAACACAATTGAACTCGACATGTAGAATCATCTTAAATAAAAATCCAATCTAACAAGTTTCTTATTAAACAGCAGCGAGAAGCAGTTGCAACTAAACAGCTTCTTTGTTTCACCGAATGTGTAGAGTTCAACCTGCTGCTGCTTCTTCGTCTCTTTCTACCTGGAGAAAACCAGGACCTGTTCAGAAAGGGATTTCAATCATCATAATAATTCAGAAAAATGTCCCAGAAACGTTAACACACGGAGGACATGTGCCAGCACAGAGCAGTAGAAATGTCTCTTCATTTACTAGCACTGCAGCACCATCATGTGATAGATGTGTTTGTGTGAGATATTCCTCTTGTTGACTTCAGTGGGTAAATGAGAGTGAATTTTCCGATGTCAGTGTCCGATGCTCTGGTTATTTTTCTGCCCAGACGTTCAGACTCAAACAGTAGCAATGTACACACATAGAAGTGGTGCTGCTTTCAAAGAGACACGTGATCAATCTAACGTAGTTAATGATAAATGAATCGTATCAGAATATATCAATTAAAGAACAAATACTGATGCAGTTACAATTACACAGCCAGTAACAGTTACAGTTACAGAATCAGAAATACTTAAAGGGGAAACTGAATTTGTTACAGTTACTCCAGCCATCAAAGGAACTAAGCAGATCAGAATATAGAAGGTTAGTTTAGCAAATGAGCATGTGCCCAATAGTAGCAAGCACACGCCATCAAAAAGTGGTGATTGACATGCGCTCCAGTGTATTAGCATTAGCATCACATTAGCATTATAGTTACTGAATGCCGTAATGCCTGGAGGACAATTATCACCAGCCCAATTTTGAAAATATGGAGGCGCAAATAAGACTAAGGTGGGGCACCACAGTTTCATCAATGTAATGGTAACACACCAAAACGTGTCATAAGATGTCATGTTTTGGCATTTGTTTGTCCTCGCAATTACATAACCCCAGACAGGTCAGTGTGAGGTGCAGTTTACCTGCATGTGCTCCACATCTGGTGCACTGGTTCCACACCCCTGTGCACCGTAGACACAAGAAACACTTCCTCTGTTTTCTGGACGTTTCTGGCATATTTACAGAGCTATAAATGGTTAAAAATTAATATATGAAATTTGAATTTCCGTTTTAATTTTCTTTTAAGAAAAAAAGACCATTTTATGTTGTCTTTTTATTTCCATGCATTTTGCAAGGTATGAGAACCAGGCCTCCTAAACTTTGAAACTTTGTGTATTGAAGTTGTGCTGCCCTTGGTGGATTATGGGGGCGGTCATCAGACCTAAAAACTGTTTTCCCTATATTTTTGAAGGTAGAGGCTTAGATTTATTAGGTATTCATGGGAAAATTACTATAATCTGTCAGGAATATAGTATGTCAAAAATATGTGGTTATAATGGGAGTCAATGGGCCCAAACTTGACACAAGGTTAAAGAGTGTGTGTACACTGCTTATCTCCCCTTTTTATACACCGTGCAATAGAGGGGGGCATGGAAATTTAAAAAATAACAATAAAAAAAAATCCTGGCAAAGTTTCATACTATTAGCATTTGTATTGACCAATATATTAAGAATCAAAAAAATAAAATAAGCAAAATGTACACGTTTTGGCCCAAAGGTGCCTCGATGGTTAAATCCTTACATGTTTAATTGAAGTCACTTATGTCTTTGCTGCACAACTACTGACTTTATGTAACTTTATTTCAGTGAAATTAGAAACATGTTGTTGTTTACAACATGTGGTTGTGTGTACAAGAAGTAGCATGAAGTAATAAATTAAGGTTCAGAAGTGAAATTCAGTAACATACAATCCTTTAATGAATTTTAAGATACACCAACTTCTAATGACAATTATATATCACACACATAATGATGTACGCTCATGTATGTAAGTGACATGATGATGTTTACATGAAAACATAAGGAGAACGTCGACAACAAAAATAGTAGCAACAGCAACGATAAAAACAACAACAACAGTGATTTGATGCTGATTAAAAAAAGGTGAAGGATTTAAGTGTGAGTGTGAGCTGGACGCTGCCATCTGCTGGTCCTCTGGTTCACAACAGCCACAGTCACACAGAGCATCAGCAGCAGACAACTGAGCACCGAGCATCTCAACACATAGAAGGTGGAGTAAACACCAACGGTCTGAACAACATATTTACTGGTTGATAAACACTGATAATACAGTCGAGGACCAACAACAACACACCAGTACTCTTCTGTGCAATGTGAAGCACAGCAACACCTCAGCAGTCTGTATCTGCGGCCTGAATGGAGCATCCATCTGCTGGGCTCAGCAAGAATTGACCTGGTCTTCTTTAAAACCCTGGTCTTGTGCGTATGAGAGAGATTATTCAAGGTTGAGTCTGTCGCTTGAGCAGTTCACCTTTACAATACCATGGAAACTATTCAAGAGGCCATACCAACAAATGAAAGTGAAGGTTAAAACCGATTCCACAAAACATGAATATGAAACATAAAGTGAGCTTTTCAAACTGGTTTTATGAGTTTTATTTGAGTAAGAATCAGATTTTTCGCCTGAAAATGAATTTTCAAAAGAATTTTGTTTTGATTTTTTACGTAAAAAAAAAAAAAAAAAAAAATCCAAAAGCAGAAGTCTGAATTTTGAATTTTCTGAAAACAAGACTCTGAATTAAGAAGATAAAGTCTAAATTTATAGTATAAAGCTTAAAAAATAACTTTTTTTTTGCTCATAACAAGTAACGTATTTCTTTCTAAACTTTTTGTAAAAAAAATAATAATAATAATAATAATAATATCTGGCAAAATCTGTGCGTAGAGTGATGCAGTGGCAAATAGCAGTCTGCTTCAGACAGAAAAGACAAAGCGATATGATAGTATGATGTTGTGGTGCAATTATATGACATGATGCTAAGATGGGCGTGCTGCTTCAATCCTTTCACCAATCATCATATGAGGAAGTTTCCGTCCGCCAGAAGGATCCTCTTATTCTGAAAAGCGGCGCAGCGCAGGGCGGAAGGGTTGGTCCGTGAAGGAAGTGATTGTTTTGTTCAGAAAAAGGCGCCGCGCTGGATTCAGTTCGTTACTTGACCGGTAGACGTCTGAGTCGGAACCGTCGACAGGCTGCAGCTGCTCCTCTAATCACAGAGGCGAACCGAACCGAGGACGATCGGTGATGATTGAAGAAGACGCTTCACATTTCATTCTTCCTAAAAGGAATGAAAGGAAAGGTCAATCATTTCACCAATCAATTAACCAATCATCATATGAGGAAAGGAAGAAGGGAAATGATTAGCGTCGCCAATCATTTCATTATACTAAGAAAGGAGAGAAAGTAAGGGAGGGAAGGATGATTGGTGAAATGATTGGCGACTATAAATGCGCCAATCATTTCACCAATCGCCATTATTGGTAAAATGATTGGCGACTAGCGTCGCCAATCATTTCACCAATCATCATATGAGGGCAGGTAGGAGGAAAGGAAGGATGATTGGTGAAATGGATTGGTGAAATGATTGGCGACTATCGTCGCCAATCATTTCATTATACTAAGAAAGGAAGAAAAGTAAGGGAAGGATGGATGATTGGTGAAATGATCAGATAAGATGATAAAGCAATTATTCGCGACTAGCGTCGCGAATATTTCCTCCTCATTCGCAAATTATGTCATGAAAAATTCGGGTTTCGATAAAAAAGTAATAGTCTCGCCAAGACGCACGTTTTGATATATCATTTGTCTATGTGTGATCAACTGTCATGAAGTTATTAATGTTCAAAGTAGCTGCTTCACTAAGGACACACACACAAACTCACACGCACACACACGCGCACCTGCTGCCTAACTGACACCGGTTGCCGTGGTGACGGTGCCTGAGAGGCGGCAAACGATCAGAGAAAACGCTCAAATCAACACCTCAAACTACTTCAATTTTTTCAAAAAGTAAAGCAGATATCCCAAAAAAAATTTCAGATTTGCAGCTACAAGGTTTTCGTGAACACAGAGATGTGTTTTTTTATTTCCTAGTGTCAAAAATGTGGACACTAGAGCGAGTAACATTTCTGCTTTTTTCATTAAAACCTTCGCTGGATTAACATGGGACCCAATGAGGCGGTTAGGGTGTGCTCTTGTCACTTCTAGGCTTCCCATTCAAAAACTGTAAAAGCTGTAGTTTAGGTAAACACATTGTGGGAATCTGGACGAGTGTGAATACAATTTTGGAGAATATTATATGTGTAGAGTGAAATTTGAGGCCGTGAGCACAGTTTTAGTGAGAAATTTAGAGAATATTTTTTCACCCTCTGTCCACTCTAGGTCCAGTGTCTGCCACTCTAGTGCGAACATTCCGACCACATACACACCCATTGTAAAGTCTAAATTTTACCAAAATCGATCATGGTGAACAATCTTTGACTGATCAATAAGTATTCAACCTAGCAAAAAGTTGAATACAACATCCACACACGAGGCTTTTGTCTACATTTGACAGGTGGAATGAGGTCTCTAGGTCAAAGTATGCCAGAGCTATAGATGTTTGAATGAGCGTTAAAAAATTGCGATTTTTCTGACTTTTCCCATTCATTCTCTATGGGAAAATTTCAGTGAATTTTTCGCGACTACGTCGCGAAAAATTAATATTCTGTAGAGAAAAGTAATAGCACACCTCGTCGGATCGAGCCGCACGTTTTGATGTATTACTCGTTTGTGTGCGATGAGCGGTTCGGGCCGCATTAATTGCCGAAGAACTTGTGGGAATAATAATAATAAAAAGAGACGCGAGCAATAACAATAGTGGGCTGCTGTGCTTCGCAGCCCACTACTGACTCCATAGCTTTGCTATGGAGTCAGTAGTGGGCTATGCGAAGCACAGCCCCACTAATAAAAACGGACGCGAGCAATAACAATAGTGGGCTGTGCCAGCAGCCCACTACTGACTCCATAGCTTTGCTATGGAGTCAGTAGTGGGCTATGCGAAGCACAGCCCCACTAATAAGAAGAAACGCGCAGAATAACAATAGTTTGCAGTGCTTCGCACTGCAAACTATTGACTCCATAGCTTTGCTATGGAGTCAATAGTTTGCAATGCGTAGCACTGCATCACTAATAATATCTGGCAAAATCTGTGTATCTGTAAGAAAAGAATAGATTTTTTTTTCAAATAAACACACTTTTTCAGACAGAAAAGTCTTTATCTTCACATCAGTGACTGTTCATATCAGTTACAAATGTTGAGTGTCTAATTAAAACAAAAAGCAAGATCAACAATAAATTGTTAGAGGATGTTTAAACACGCGGCCTCCAGGGGGCGCTGCTGCTTTACATCACATGGTCGTTAATTTAAAAGTCCGACATCACGTCTTTAAGCTGTGACACCGACAGTTTCCGTCCGCCAGAGGGCGCCTCCTCTTATTCTGAAAAGCGGCGCAGCGCAGGGCGGAAGTGGTTGGTCCGTGACCAGGAAGTGTTTCATCTGTTTTGTTCAGAAGCTGAAAGGCGCCGCGCTGAGATTCAGTTCGTTACTCTGACCGGTAGACGTCTGAGTCGGAACCGCCGACAGGCTGCAGCTGCTCCTCTAATCACAGAGGCGAACCGAACCGGGGACGAGCCGGTAGCCGCTGCTGTAGTCCGTCATGGCGGCAGGAGGCGGCGCGGCTCCTCCGCACGTCGGTGATGTTGAAGAAGACGCTTCACAACTGCTGTTTCCTAAAGGTGAGTGAGCCTATTATCACCGACGAATACCGAGTATTACCGATAAATACCGATTATTATCCGTAATTAAAACGGAGCGGAAGTCAGTTTCCTCAGACACTGAACTGTGTAGTTCGGGTTCTGGTACGTGATTTCTAACGGGGATGACGTCACACCGAGCCGCAGCGTCGTCACGTCTTTTTCTGCGTCTTCAACCTTCACTTTACAGAAATTAGACCCTGTTCACTCTTGTATTGGTCGATTGTGTTATTCTGTTATCACCTATCACATTTCACAAAACATTGTTTTTTTCTGGCATAATGTAGTTATGTTTGGATCCTTTCCTTGTGCTGGTAATAAGACGGATCAATATAAAAACGAATTTCTCTAATGAAATTATATTATAACATTACAACATTCTAAAAACAGAAAAACTACTGAGTTATGTCCGATCACCTGGCGTTTTTCTTTATTCTACGTTCACGTTCTGTTTCACGTCTCAACATATAAATAACCAACCGTCAACACTGTTTGAGATGTGGCAGTGAAACTTCTGCCGTTTGTTGATTAAAACTCTAGGTTATAAAAGGGTGATGTCACAAGTCTTGTGACCACACACACCATTAGAAAGTCTGAAGTGAAATACTTCAGTCAGTAGGAGGAGTCGGAGGTCAGAGTCATGTGACCTGACCTCGTCTTCGTGCGGCGGTGCTGACCTTTGACCCCTGTGTGGACAGAGTTCGAGAACGCCGAGACGCTGCTGAACTCGGAGGTGCACATGCTGCTGGAGCACAGGAAGCAGCAGAACGAGAGCGCCGAGGACGAGCAGGAGCTGTCCGAGGTCTTCATGAAGACGCTCAACTACACGGCACGATTCAGCCGCTTCAAGAACCGCGAGACCATCACCGCCGTGCGCAGGTACACCTCACATGACCCGGTCTTACTCAGATGTGGCCCAGTCTAGTGGTTCTGGTCTGACCTCTCTGTCCTTTCAGTCTCCTCCTGCAGAAAAAGCTCCATAAGTTCGAGTTGGCGAGTTTAGCAAATCTGTGTCCAGAGGCTGCAGAGGAGGCCAAGGCCCTGATCCCCAGGTCAGTGTGTGTGTGTGTTTGTGTGTTAACTAGTGTTAGATGAGCTGAGAAGACAAATATTCGTCAACGACTATTTTTTTTTTGCCATGACTAAGACGAGACAATATCTTTTTTGTCGTTGCATTGTTACCGTTAACCTAAAAGTTATGATAAAAATGACTATGCATGCGCAGCAGCTCTATTTCCTGCAGGTGAAACATATTGCTGCGAGTCTGCGACCTCAGAGATTAAAGTTCTCCATCGCTACACGCTCTCTCCAGTCAATTGCAGTCATAAGACTTTTTTTTTGGCTTTAATCCCTGAAATGAAATATTTAAGATGTGTGATACACTATATTCAGTGCTTATGCTTATCAGAAATAATCTAAAGTGTTTTATATTTTAACTAGACTAAAATTTCTAAACTAAAAACTGGCATCTGATCACTGGTCTAAGACTAAATAGGCAACAAAATTAACACTAGTGTGAACGTGTGTGTGTTGTCAGTCTGGAGGGACGCTTTGAGGACGAAGAGCTGCAGCAGATCCTGGACGACATCCAGACCAAAAGAAGCTTCCAGTACTAAGACCAACATCAGGACCTGGACCTGGACTAGGACTGTTCTCTGGGCTCTGTACCCCAGTTTTACTGTTGGACTGAACCAGTCTCAGGAGCCTGTCCTGATCTGGTCTGATGTGGATCCTGATTAATCAGGACTGAATAGGTTCTGGTGTGTGACCCGGGTCAGTCTCTGTGTTCACCGTGCAGCTCGTGTTACTTTTCACAATAAACTTTGATTATTTTTTTTTCACAACTGATCGTCTCAGATTTGTTCTATGACTGAAGACCTCGTTATCACATCATTAAGTTGTTATTAAATCATATCATCTCTTCATTAATTTGTCATACAATTGCTATAATCTCCTCGTTATAAACTTATTACCTCGTAAAGTTGTTGTCTTAGTTAAATAGTAAATACAACTGAACTCGCTGCAACAATGGTTCCAAATAACATGATTAATTTCACCAGTACACAAAGTTTGTAGCTCTTTCAAAATAAAAGCCTTTTTATGCAAATCAAAAAGTCCACAGATAAAAAGCAAGATGTTTGTCCATAGTCAAACGTTGATACAGTAGGCTGCAGAGGTCTCGGGGTCCTGTAGAGCCTCAGGCAGGACGCCGCTGGACGTCCTCACCATCCTCACTGTGTTCCTGCCAAACAGCGTCCTCTCATAGTCCATCAGCTGTCTCCAGAAACCAGCGTTGGGTCTGATGAAAGGGCGCTGCTCCAAGACCTGCTCATGAGCCTGACGTAGGCTGAGACCCTGAAACCTGCAAACACAAAGACCAGAACCACCTCAGAGTCTAGTACCACATAGAGATCAGAGTCCTGAATTATCACAGAGACACACAACAATCCAAAGACAAGGTGGTGTGAGCCAGTTGAACTGGGACCAGTGTTTAAGTAGGGGATGGTTCACCTCATCAGGTAGGCCATGACCAGAGCGGGGGAGCGGCTCCTGCCGGCGGTGCAATGGACCAGAGTCTTCCCCGTCTGGTTCTGGCTGATCCGTTCAACCACCGTGTCAAAGTACTGGCTCAGCGGAGCGTGAGGTTGATCCTGGACAGGGACGTGGAGGACCTGCAGGCCGTTCAGTTCAGGGTAGGACACGTCCTCCAGTCCACTGGCGTTAACAATGAGGGTGATGCCCCTGCTGGTCAACACGCTGAGGTTCAGAGCTGAGTCCAGACCACTGAGGAAAACATCTGGAGACACAGGAGAGACCGCCATGTTCAATACCTTCACCTGCAAGAGGGAGACGGTGTTTTCAGTCAAAGTCAAATGAGCTAAGGCAAGTCAAGTTAGCAGATGTAGCTAAGTTAGCTGGAAGTTGGCTACAGTTTCTTTTTAGGTGTACAAATAAAGTGAGTTAACTAATATATCCAAGTTAGTTGAAGTAGTTAAGTTAGCTGGGGTGGCTTAATACGCTAAGGTATATAAATTAGCTAAGTTAGCCTACGTAGCTATATTACTCTAAATAGCTAATTTATGTAAGGTAACAAATGCTAGAGTATAAAAAAAAAAAAATGACCAAGGTAGCCGATATGGCTGTATAAACTAGAGTATATAAATAAGCCACATTAGCTGAGGTGAATGGGTCAATTAACTTTTTTGTTCGTGTGAATAAGTTGCTAAAAACATGAAATAAAACAGGTAAATGTTGAAAAATGTTTCTGTCAGAAGTGGGATTCGAACCCACGCCTCCAGGGGAGACTGCGACCTGAACGCAGCGCCTTAGACCGCTCGGCCATCCTGACATGCGGTGACGTCTGGTGACGTATATGATATATAAACATGCTGGCCGAGTATAGCTATGATTATTATATTGTTTAGTATTTATTGAAATGTTTTCACATTAAAATAGCTGTTTTTATTGACCCAATGTCGATAAATATCGGGACATGATCCTGGACCTGGACTGTCCCAGACGGAACACGTCCGGACTCGCTCCTCCGTCACGTGTCACGGGACAATGAGTCACATTTAAAACTGATGAGTTTCATTTTTGTTTTCATTCAGACGAACGATGCCTACAGGTAAGATCCTCCGTCCACACTTACATCAAAGTTTATATTTACATAGACAATATCACTAATATTAACATTAACACAGCGTCCTTACACAAAACAACCGCTGTTGTCGTCGTTTACGTCTCTCCGCCAAACTTCGTTCAAACTGTGTGAATTTAAGATCTTCTTCCTTTTCCTCGCTGTTGTGTTGATTACATTGGTTACATTACATTGGTATCCGTCAGGAAGGTCCTCTGTCAAAACTTCGGCATGTAAGTTTTATTCATAATATCTTGTCCTCGGTGTGGAGCTTCACTCTCTGTCTCGGACTGACACGTCGTTTACCGAGAAACCGCAAATGAAACGGGCGTAGTTTCTGAACGGGGCTTGGTTCTCTTTACAATTTAGTTTTGGTCTCAGATCTCTGAACAGATGTCACCCACGTCACGTCACCAACCGCTGCTATTTTCTGTCTGGCTTTAAATAACAAACATCCGGTTCGTCGTTTCACAATAAAAGCCCCGTTTCCTTTGTTATTTAAGTGAGAACACAATCAGCAGGTGTAGTCCTCGTTCTGGTTCATGTTTAGGACTAAGTTATAAACCTGGTTCTGTCCCCTGTACACAGGCCCAGAAGACAAAAAGCCCTCAGCAGGAACTGAAGTCCCTGCAACTGGCCGGACCCAGAAACCTGTGCTGCCTCAGGTCAGGTACCATCCCACTATCCAGACCCAGAGTCCCGGAAACGGAGCACGAACCAAAACCACTAAAACCAGGGCCAGTCAAACCAAGACGACCAGACCCGTAGCTGTAGGGCCCCCTCAGCCTGGGGACCAGCATGGGGACAACACTACCCAGGTTGATCTGGTTCCTGTGGTGAGACCACATTCTCATAGAAGGCAAAAACAAAAACAGAGCACTCCGAGGCCAAATCAGGAAGTGGTTCAGAAGTCTCCAACAGATCCACATTGTCATCAACAACTAGAACACACCCCCAGACATGAGGACATTCCTCTGAGTCCTGAGGTCCAGTTAGACAAGAAGGTGGTGAAGAAGGTGGAGGTACTGACCCGTGGACAGAGGACCAACAAGTACTGGTTCTCCTGGAGGAAGAACCGGATCACGGCCTCGGTGGCTCATCGCATTGCTCACTGCAACTTTATCAATGGCAAGAGCAAGACCCCGCCCCGCTCCTACCTGGATGCTGTCACAGGTACGCCGCACCTACAAAATATAATCAGAGGATCGGTGGTTCAGTTCCTGGCTCTCACTCTCAACATGGTGATTGTTCCAGTCAGGTTGACTAATAAAGATGATTATGATTTAACAGGTGAGGGTCCTAGATTCCAAACCAGAGCCATGAGCTGGGGGATCAACATGGAGGCCGAGGTCGTCCGAAAGTATGAGGTACAGCAGCGTCTTCCAAGTTAGCTAAAGTAGCTAAATTATATTTTTGGCTATAATTAACAATATAACAACATGAAGGATGTTCCAGATCAGCAGATTCGTCATTTTCTTCACTCTTCACGGACACATCGGCCGGTTGTTTAGAAAAATGACGAATCTGCTGATCTGGAACACCCTTCATCACCAGTTGTTATGAAAACAAGATGTTGGGTAAGTCTTGTAAAACACTCTTATTAATAAACTCCCGGTTCGCTTACTAAGTTATCAGTATTTCATATTATGTGTAGGGATCCTATTCATGCTGCTGCTGAAGTGAAGTGATATTTTGAGCTTTATTAGTGGTTGAAAAATGACAATTTTGATATGTTTGGCTGGCTGCCCCATTTACTTTCATTGTTAACTATTTAGTTGTGAAAATAAAAGACAGTCAAACTCGATATTACTTCAACCAACGTAAAACATCTCTTGAGGGGGAGTTTGACTCGTATCTGTGGTGAGATAGACCCTGGGTTCAAATTACTCTGAACCATCACTTTAACAACTGATGGTGTAACAACACAGAAAAGACCATTTGTTGGTGCCTCTGTCTTTGCATATGATGCAAAAACTAAAATCAAGCGGCAACTCAGTGGAAAATGTGTTGCAACTTCCACGGAAATGCTGGCCAAACAGCAGTTAACAACTAGCGGCTGTTTACATACATCGTCTCAGGTTGGTTTGCTCTCTGTCCTCCGCAAACGTCCACGCCAAGTTGTACACGCGTTCACGTTAAGATATACAGAAGCTTCTGGCTGTGAAGTGTTAAGTTACGTCCCTGTTTTTGAAGGGACTCAGAGTTTTGCATGATGAACACACATTCAGACGGGAGGATTTACATCATTCTACTTGAGAGAAGAATGTGTGGACTTTTGACACCGAAGTTAGATCAGTGTAGCGTCTAAAGAAAGACATGGAGTGTAAGTGATAACAAAGGACAAAGGACACACACGCAGCAAACTCAATATAATGATACAGTAATGGAAACAACACTTACTTTTTTACATATATTTTATGTTTGCAGCATCTGGTGTATTTAGTTCAAGGTAATAATATGGTTAATTACATTACCAGGGACAATTGTCAGCAAGGATGATGATGATGATGATGATGATGTCATCCCGCAGACACTGAAGAGTGAGGCATTGGGTCACAAGGTCTCGGTCCAGGACTGTGGTTTGTTCATTGATGTTGAGCGGTCCTGGTTGGCAGCGAGTCCTGACGGCATCGTGATGGACCCCCAGACTGGCCGACAGCTGCTCTGTTTGGAAGTCAAATGTCCCTACAAGCACAGAGACAGACGAGTGGAGGACGCCTGCAAGGAAGACCGCAACTTCTGTCTGGAAATACAAGAGCAGAGACAGGAGCCTGGAGGGGTAAAAACCTTTTAGTGTCCTGAGCTGTCTTATGTCCTCTCCCTGTTCTCCTGTCTCTAACGTCCTCTCTTTGTCCTCCTGTCCAGTGTCCGTCCTACCGTCTGAAGAGGTCCCACAGTTACTTCACACAGATCCAGTGTCAGTTGGCTGTGACGGGTCTGCAAGATGCCGACCTTGTTGTCTTCACCAGGAAGGAGACGGCCATCGTCCCGGTGACCTTTGATCCCGACCTGTGGGAGGACACAGTGTCCAAGCTGGAGGTATTTTACAGGGACGCCCTCCTGCCTCACCTGAGAGGCAAGAGACAGCAGGAGGCAGCAGCGGCCGGGATTCGTGAGCTGTAGACACCTGGAAACCCTGGAAACAAACGTGTTTATTTTGGGGCTGCAACTAACGGTTATTAGGTTATTTTCTCGATGAATTCGATTCTTAACTGAATGAAAAGGGAGAAAAAAAAAATCAAAAAACAAACTTTAATTTCCAGAATTTTATTTAGTAAACAAAACTGTTTTTCTACAAACTTGAAAACTTTTTGTGTGAAAGTTGTTTCAAACAGCTCACACACATAAAACCTTGTAATATATGCACATTACGGTGCAAAAAAGAAACTAAAAAAATAATCAAGTGAATTCTCCATCAGTTGGTGAGTGTCATAAAGCAATTTACTGCCAGAACAGTAGGGGGCGATACGTTTCTTTCCGTTGCGATTATCAACTATCATTGATTGTTAATTTAACGGCCGGCTTTGTTCCTTTCGCACACAACATGGTGATGTTGTTGTTGTACGTGAGATTCCAGAAATTAGGTAATTCTAGCGGACCAATCAGAGCTCTGTGGTCTCAGCGTACTCTCCATCGGTTCAACGGATAATCCAAAAATTTTGGAGATGCATCAGACGGGCTGCGCAACAAGCACTCTACTGTCTCCACTGCTGCCATTTTTCAAACACTTCTTCCAGAGACTGGTCATGTGACCTACACAAGGCTTGTCATTGGTTCTTTTATCTTATCAGTATCAGCAGCTAGCTTAGCGTAGCTATGCACTAGCTAGCTAGCACCGGTTGGCTCACTTGACCCACACTAAGAAACGCTGCCGCTCGACTTTTAATTGATTTAATCGATTAGTCGTTGCAGCCCTCGATTATTTGTTTGTCAGTAACGGTTGCCGTGTACATGTTTACTTCTGGAATATTTGAATAAACACATTTAAGGTCATCATCGTTTTCATTGTGTACTAAGATTTTTTTTTTAAAACTAGTAGTTAGTAGTGGACTGCAAAAGCAACAGAAATCAACACTCAGTCCAAATAAATAAAAAAATATGTTTGGTTTCATCAACCACATTAGCTATTTCACTGTGTATGTGAGCATTTGCCTTTGGACTGATCACGTCCCATAATTTCTTCCTCTTAAATTCTCAACCACTAGATTCTCAAGGAAAGGCCTGGAGAGAGGTCCTCATCCTGGCTTAGGGTTTTTAAAACCCAATCATTAATATTGGCGGCTTTTAAATTAACATCAGCAAGACTGATATTCAACTTCCGACATCACTGCTCAGGACTGTGTAACAGTATCAGAAACAGTGTCTGGGCAAAGTTCATGACAGAGGAAGAAAACTGTTTTGCACTTTGGGAACTGTCATGGAGCAACAAGAGGAAGTCTGTTGAGAAACACTTTGTCACCGAGAAGCACACAGAAAATGTTTTTAACACAGGGAGGACGTCAGACCAGACACATCACTCTAACACAGACTATTTTTTATTCTGGGATGGTTGGGACATTCATAACGTCTCATAATGCATGTTTGTCTACCAATAGAACACATTTCCTGTAATCCTTGAAATCTTTTGTTTTCCTGTTATTATAAAGGGGAGGGGCATAACTTTGACTTGCTCGCACAACTTTATTGCAACAAAATGCCTAAAACACTGCAACGTTCATTACATTTTTTAATTTTTTTTTGGGAAAAGCTGCCGCCAAATCAGACAAATTAGGCCACAAGAATCTGAAAAAAGGTCTGAAATCCTGGAGGATCTTTTACAGATCCTTCTGTAAATCAAACATTACATTTTCTTCTGCATCATCCTGCACTTTTCTTCTCCTCAACATCACTTACTTGGCTTTATCTTCAACCCACACATCCAGAGATTCCTGACTGATCTGTGATGTTTATTCACATTTGATTTATAAAATCTGTCCTTCCTCAGATATTAGAAATAAAAGTCTCGATTTAAGAGATTCGTTTTAATTTTAAATGTCATCAGATAAAATAGGAAACCTGTGGAACCAGTTATGAGCCAACCTAATAAATTAATATTTCTGAGCACCGACTGTATAAAAGAGAAGGTTTTCCTTCCATTAAAATAAAAATGTTTGAGCACAAGTCGCTGCTCTAAATGACCGGTTTGTTTACGTGACGTAGCGGTGATGCAGAGGGGGCGTGGCCTCGCTGACCTCACCTGTCTCAGGTGTTTTTATGTGCGTAGCAGCGTCTGAACACGGAAGTGACTTTATTGTTTCCGCGGAGCAGGGAAACATTGACGCATTTTTAAAAAAATAAATAAATAAAACAAGAAGAAGAAAAAACATCAAAAGGAAAACGGCTACAACCTTTTCGGAACCACAGTTCAGTTGTCGAAAAATGAGGTTTACTTTCCTCCTGTTGACCGTCAGCCTCCTGGTTCATTCCAGCCTCGTGGCTTCAGAATGTAGGTGGGACCCGTCTGTGGACGTGAACCAGGATCTGGACCCGGTCTCCCTGAAGGCTGGCGCGCTGAATCTGGGCCGACTGACGGACGTGGGCCCGGAGAAGTGCCAGGAGGCGTGCTGCAGCTTGCCGGACTGTGACTTGGCCCTGGTCGGTTTACCGGCGGACGGAGAGCCACAGTGTCAGCTGGTAAAGTGCCTGAGCCAGGACCGGGACCTGTGCGTCCTCAGACCCAGTACCCAGTTCAAGGTTTACCGCAAGAAGGCGACGGCATCCCGGACCGCAGAAGGACACAAGCTGCACGTCGTCCCGCTGGACGTCGGGGACCAGAAGACCAACGAGACCAACAACTGTAAGACCCGGATCAGATCGATCCGGACTTGATCACAGCTGCCCGATAATGGGGGTGGGGATCAGCTGTGATCTGGACCGGATACTGATAATTAATTAATTACTGATTAATTGATTTGTTTAAACTAATGGAGTCACTGTGACAACGTCTCTGTCTTTGTTTACTGTTAATATTATAGATTATCACCCGAGGACCAGTGAGATTAGAATCTGAGTCAAAATACAACATGAGCACGTGGTTTAATTTAATTCTTAGAACCATTTTTAATGAAACGATGAGATTCAATCAGGTTGTTTGGTATCAACTGTTTGGTCAGATTATTGATGAGATTATCAGTTCATAATCTAAACTTGAGGATCACATTTACGTCCTCAGTCTGTTGTTGATTCAGACTCTGACTGAGACCAGGAGCAGGATAAGGAATGCTGCTGGTCCTGCTCTGCCGGTCTGACGAGTCCAGGACAGACCACAAGACCAGCGGTGACACACCCAGTCCACTTCCTCTTCAGACAGGTTGACCCCATCCCACAGGACCAGGACCTCATAACCACGACCTGGTCTGGGATGTTCTGGTTCTGGTCTGACATTTTGAGTCAAACTAAACACGTAAACTTGCTGTTTTTCTAATCTGAGAGCTTTTAATGTGAAACACCAGCAGGAAGTGATAAGCAGAATCCAATCATGACAGCAGCAGGTCAGTGACCTCTGACAGACGGTGGTCGTTTCCTGTTGTGACCTCACATCCTGTTGTGATGTCACCTGTTTTCAGACTCAGTGTCAGGTCCAGGTTCAGATCCAGGTTCAGGTCAGACCGGTTGGCCTGGTCTTTGTTTGATCAACACACTAACACGCACTCAGCACCGCCCTGAACATTTTCCACAATGACAAAGTAAAAACAGAGGAAACGTTAAAACAGTTTTAACTGGAATTGATATGATCGAACAACAAACTTGTTGATGTCAGAGCCTGAACCTGGTTCAGACTAGATCTCAGTGCGGAAGTGTACCTAATAATCTGCTCACACATTCTGACTGAACAGCTCATGAGTCTTTTCACAATAAGTCTTTTAACGCAAAAGACTGAATCTTTTGTGTTAAGACTTATTGTGAAATGATGGCACAGGTCAGAGTCCTGGTCTTGGACTGTGAAACAAGTCTTCTTGAACTGTTCAGGAATATTTCCTTCACTTGGATATATCTTATGGATAAAAACACATAGCTGGTTGTCATAAATAATGATGATCTTGAGTTTCAAAATGTATTTCGGAGATGTCCAAGACGTTTTGCTATTTTACCTGTTTACTAAAAACATATTCAAATTACAGTTATGCAGTGAACATAGACATAAAGTTCAGAATCTCAGCTTTAATTTGAGGGTACCTACATTGGATGAAGGGTTTGGGAATTCAAGCTCTTTAGGATGCACCACTCTCTTATAAAGGGAACAAAAGTGAATGGACACTTGACTTAAAAGCTATTTCAGGTGCGGCCAAATCCTTTGTTATTGAGAAAAGGTCTGGAGTTGATTCCAGGTCTGGTGTTTGCATATGGAAGATTTTGCCGTGAACTCACCACAGGTGGTCAAAGGAACTCTCCGTGCAGGTGAAACAGGCCATCCTTAGGCTGTGAAAACGGTAAAAATCCCATCAGAGAAGTGGCAAAATCAACCGTTTGCTACTTCCTGGGGAAAAAAGGTTCACTGGTGAACTCAGTAAAGCAGGACGGCCAAGGAGGCCCGTGGTGGATTATCGCATGATCATTTCTGTGGTGAAGAAAAAAATCCCTTCACAACATCCAGCCAAGTGAAGAATACTCAAATTCGCAGGATTCACCACAAAGTGCAAACTACTCGTAAGCCTCAAAAATAGAAAGGCTAGATTGGCCTTAACTAAAAAAAAAACATCTAGAAAAGCCAGCGCAGTTCTGTAAAAGCATTCTCTGGACAGATGGAACTAAGTTTAACCTCTACGTAGAGAAACATGTGGAGAGAGAGAGACTTCTGTGGAGCGGAGCTGTAAAAGTACCGGCCCAAACTATGTTACGTGGAAGGGATGAATTAAACTGTAATAAAGGAGACAAGATGACTAACTCTCCTCATTATACCAATAGACTGGTTGTTTTTCTGCTAACCCAGTTGGCAGTCTAGGTCCAGGATTAGCCCACCAGGATCAGTATTTGTCCAGGTCCCACTCCTTGTCTTGGTCCTTGTCTTGGTCCAGATTCAGAATCCTTGCTCCTGGTCCAGGTCAATGTCTTATAGTTGGCCTAGGTCCTGCTCCAGGACAAGGACCAAGACCAGGGCCTGGAACTGCCAGGTCCAGGTACCTTTCCCAGTTCACATTAGGATCAGTCCAAATTCAGGTCCTGGTCCCAGTTCTGATTCTGGTCTAAAATTAGTCTAGGTCCAGGTCAGCTCAGGACCTGGTCCAAGCCCCAGTCTTGCTCTTTGTAGGGGTCCTAGCCTTGATCTAGGCCCTGCTCTTGGTCCAGATTCTGGGCCTTGTCCCTGTCCCAGTCTTGAGCCATGTCCTAGTCGAGGACAATCCACGACAAGGACCAAAGCTGGAGCCTAGGCCTGGTCCATGTGCTGGTCTCTTGGCCCAGGTGCAAGTCTTGACCCAGGTCCTGGTCTTGGTCCAGTCTAACGTGTCCCTCATCTCCTTCAGTCCGCTGCCGGCTGCCAATGAAGGTGGGCTCCTGCCGTGCTGCGTTCTCCCGTTTCTTCTACAACGTGACGAGCGGCAGCTGCAGCAGCTTCACGTTCGGTGGCTGCGAAGCCAACGGCAACAACTTTTACTCACGGGACGAGTGTGAGGCGGCGTGCAGCGGTGTCACAGGTAACACCTACATCTGTAACTGGAGCTGCAATGATACCCGTACTTGACTTCTACCTGTACTTGTACTTGAAGCTGTACCTGTGTGTGTTCAGGTTCAGTCCTCCCTATCGACTCAACTCCTGCTCCTCCAGTCAAGGCTCCTCGGATGGCCCCGCCCTTCAACGCAGGTAAATACAGATACATCTGTTTACTGATAAACAAACTGGTAAACAAATCAATGCTCACGTTTGCGTCTCTGTCTTATCTTCTGTTCCAGAGCCGTCTGAGGACGAAGTACGTCCTGCTGACTCTGAATCTGCTGCGTCAGAGGCCGTCCCCGCAGGTAAGACCTGGACACTCAGTGTCAGTGCACACCATGTCCAACATGTTCACATTGACTTACTGTCTCCTGACGTTTTGTCCAATCAGAGCACTGTGGGGAGGTGCCTCAACCAGGTCCGTGCAGGGCGGCGTTCAAGCGCTGGTTCTTCAACAAGAAGACGGGAAACTGTGAGACCTTCATCTACGGAGGCTGCAGAGGAAACAACAACAACTACTTGAGCGAGAAGAGCTGCAGGGAGACCTGCTCAGGTAGGTCACACGGAGGCACATGGAGACCCTCACACTTGTGTATCACCATGGTGATAACCTCATTGTCTCTGTCTCTCCCCTCAGGCACGGTCCTGCCGTCCTCCAAGAAGTCCCCAGCTGATGAATACACTCCTGAGTACAGAGGTGAGTTGTGACGATTTGTCCTGTAGGGGACGCCTCATGCGACCCGTCTGACCACATCCGTTTCCGTCTCAGATCAGTGCGTGGTGACCCCTGACCCCGGCCGCTGCAGAGCCGCCTTCCCCAAATTTTACTTCGACTACAGCAGCGGCACCTGTCGCTCCTTCGTGTACGGTGGCTGTGGAGGAAACAGGAACCGTTACGACACAGAGAACGAGTGTACGAGCCGCTGCAGCGGAGAAGGTAACGACCTGATGAAGCAGCTGCAGGACCAACAACAACATCTGTTCACACCATGTGCTCTAACATCTGTCCTGTTCTTCCAGGTGCATTCGACAGCCGAGGAAAAACACGGGACCGCAAGACTGCAGGTTGGCGTTAACCTTAATCTGGATCAGATCTGAGGAGGGACTGTGATCTGTGGGCAACAGACAGATTGTAGAAAATAATAGAGAAATCACTATCATGTTATAGATTACGGAGATATTACCATGAGATTACAGACAGATTACAGTTACAGATTACAGATTACTGTCATTAAAACCAGATTAAAGATTAAAATCAGGTCAAATCACAGTTATATTACAGATTACTATCGAGTTACATTCAGATTGCAGTTAAATTAAAAACAGATTAGAAGGATAATACACACAGTTGAAAGTCAGATTACAGGTCACAGTCAGAATAGAGTTTTAAAAACGCAATAGACAGAAGACAGACGTGTTACAGAATACAGATTAGTTGACAAGATTACAGACAGATTACAGATTCAAAACAGATTGCCGTGAGATTAGGTTCAGTTTGTGACGCAGGCTTTTCACAATAAGAGCCTCCTGATGAAAAGCTCTGATCTTCATCTCTCTTGCAGCCATCTTCCTCTTCATCACTCTGGCAGCCATCTCGGCTCTGGTGCTGGTGACACTCGTCATCATCTCTCTGAGGCGCCATCACCTGACTCGCCGCCCGTCCTCCATCAGGTAAGGACACCTGTCTCACAGCTACGCCCGCTGGTGAAACAACGCAGCTGGGCAGGTGGAATGAGATGGATGTTGACAGATATTTGCACATACAGATGTGTGCAGACAGATATGCTAACTAGTCTCTGATCTGTCTCTGTCCTCAGTGATAAGGAGGAGCTGCTTCCAGATGAACAGTGCTCTGTGGACAGCCTGACCATGCCCGACAGTCCAAAACCTGACAAACCCTGAGGACAGACCCTGGACCCACCTGGGGATACTGAGGGTCCGGGGCCAGGAGGTTGTTACAGACACAGTCCACCTCAGAACTGATTCCAGATGTTTAGTGAGACAGACACTCTCAGTGCTGAGGTGGACTGGTTCTAATCTTTAACTACTATATCTTTGCTTCTCCATGTCTTCTGTGGACGCAGCCTGAGGATGGACATGACGTGTCTTAAGAGTCCTACTGGAACTGCTTCTGCACCGCGGGACTGTTGGTCCAGAAGTAGTTCCAGAGGACGTCTACCCTCACAGTGCGTCCACACCGTGACACTGTGGTTAAAATGCCTCTGACATGCTAGGCTAAGATAATGTCTTGAGGTGCATCATGGGAAACAGGTGTCAGTCTGAAGACAGACATGAAGACGATTTGTAATTTGTTGAAGTGATTGAGTTCTGGTTCTGGACCTGGTTTCGGTTTCCCATGATGCACCTGGGCAGCAGCAGCTCTGAGTGTTCTGATGAAACTTTTTTGATCTGTGATGTTTTATTATTTTTTGCTGATTGAAGTTGTTTTATTGAAGTTTTATTTCCAGCAGGTTGATATTGTGAAACTGTAACGTCCGACAAACAGCGAACACATCGTCCTGCTGTCTCTGGTACAGGGTTTAATCTGATCAATGAAGTAGAAACTATGACTCAACATATTATCTAATTAAAGTAGGAGCTGTAGATGGTCAGCAGGTATCTTTCTATTAACTTCAGCTGTGGACACGTCCATACACCTCATCAATATAATGCCAGATTTGTAATATGTATTTTCTGCTGTTTTTCTGATGAAGTGGCTCTGAATAGATTGATGTGGCTCTTTCTGTCATCAATAAATAAACTGATATACTCTTGATTTTAAATCTGCGACAACCGCTCACTGTGATTACAGATTACACATCAGATTATACATTAGACTGCACAGATTACAGATTACAGATCATAGATGGATTACAGTCACAGATTAAACACTGTAATAAAACTACAGATTCCAGTGTGTTTAGGGAGGGATTTCAGTTTAAATACAGTTTCAATTCACAGTCAGATGAGACAAAAATCACAATTAAAATTCATATTAGTCAGAATGTAGTTACAGATTACAGACTGCCTTAAGAGAGCAAATGATTACACTTGATTACAAATGAAAATCACTAAAGATGAAAAACAGATGAGAGATATTACAACTATATTATTGATTACAATGAGATTAGAGGTGTTGCTCACTGTAGTATATATTAAAGTTAGAAATGACAGTGACATGGTGAAACACTAGATTGCGGCTACAGTCTCTTCTTTGACAGTACAGCTTCATCTGTAACTGAAAAGTAACTAATAAATTGTTGTATCCAGTAGTAACTATATATGAGATCAAAGCTGAGGAAAGAAATTGAATTATACTGAACAAATCATAAATAAACAACTTTTTTTTTCGTTAAACTTTCAAAATCTAAATAAATCAGTTTCCGTTAAAAGCAGCTTGAGGCACGTGATCCCCGGAACTGAAATCCTGGCTCGTATTTAAAACCGACTGTATTTTGGTGCGACTCTTCCCGGAAGTCAGAGCCGTCAGAGCCAAGATGGTGCAGAGTTGGAGCGAGTTAGCGGAAGAGGCTGATGTCGGTTAACAACTCAAACGGAACCGTATAATACCGACAGCACCGACACAGGTTAACGGCGAGGCGTCGGAGGAGGCGAGCCACCCACCGGTTCTCCGGTAGCTGCTGTAAGTTTGTCTCCGTCAGCCGCAACGCCCGCGGCTAGTCGCTCCGTTAGCATGCTAACATGTCGAGTCACGGGTGTCCCGGCAAACAGTCCGAACACCGGAGCTGCGGCTCGGACCCACCGACACACCGGAGACTGACATGATGAGGCAGCTGTCACGGAGCGAATGTGGACCCAGCCGGGTCAGAACCGATCCGCGCTGTTAGTCTGGTAGCATGCTAACCTGGGCTCTTCCTGTCCGCCTAATGCTAATGTCCAATGCTAACAACTGCTAGCATGACTGAGATTGAATATGTCGCACCTGTCCTATGTCACCTGCGTGAATCAGTTAATTTGCGGATCGCTAATCACTTGTGTGGTGTCATCACGTGTCGTCATTGCAGGTGAAGCCTCCAGGTCCACCTGGAGAGACTGACTCACCCTGAAGTATCTCTGATATTTTGTCCACCCTGGTTGATGTGGAGGCAGTGGTCAGATTATTAGGAACAGCTCGTCGTGTGAGCGGCGGCGGGGACGATGGCAGAGCGACGAGAACAGTGTTCGTGGAGGACACACATCTCAGAGCAGCTGAAGCTCCGAGACCGGGTCCAGAGACAGGCCTTCGAGGAGATCATCCACCAGTGTGAGTCCACCACTGTCCCTTGTAGTGTCCTGGTCCTACTCCAAAGAGAGACTTACCAAATTTTCTCTTCCAGATAATCGTCTCCTGGAGAAGTCAGACCTGCAGGCTGTCCTGTCTGAGAGGTACCAGGCAGAGAAGTATGATGTCCAGAGAGGACATGAGGCCAGGTGAGACATAAGAGGACATGAGTCTGACAGGACATGTCCTGCTGGACCTGGGTTTCACCCAGAGATGAGTCCCCTCATATGCATCTGTCCCCCTCATGTGCCTGTCTTCACATGTCCCCTGACTTCTCCCTATCCTCTAATGTGTTCCTTACAAGTCCCCTAATGTGGCTCTGACATGTCCTGTAACATGTCCCGTTCTGTGTTACAGCAGTGGCGTGGACGCTTTGCAGCAGGAAATGTCACAGATGAGGATCAGACACCAGGAGGAACTGACGGAGCTGCACAAGAAGAGAGGAGAGGTCAGTGACATCATAAACAGGAAGTTATGTTCTTAACCCAGTGAAGTCACCTGACACGTCATCTGTCTCTGTCCTGCAGCTCGCACAGAGCGTCATCGAGCTCAACAACCAGATCCAACAGAAAGACAAGGAGATCCAGAGCAATGAGGCCAAGTTAGTATCTGATCCTGTTTCCTAGGCAGCCCTGATCCTAGTCCCTGTGTAGACTAGATCCATGTATGGACCTGACTGAGGTTTCTGTGTAAACCTGATCCCTGTGTAGATCTGATCCTAAACCCTGCTGTTTATACCTGGTCCTTGTGCAGACGTGTTCAGACCTGGACCATAAGTAGACCGATATATATCTGGTCCCTGCAGTTCAAAGACTAATGTTGTGCTGTGTTTCAGGATGCTGGATTACCAGCAGCAGATCTCCAGCCTGGAGGGCGACTGTCGTGAGCTGAGGAGCTGTCTGCAGGTAGGAATCTCCCCTGGACCAATCAGAGGCCTCAGCTTCAGAGTGTTCTGGGAAATGTAGGAAGCCTCTGTACCTTAATAGAAGCTGTTGCAGTCTGATGATGGTGATGATGAAGGTCAGTGATGAACTGTAAAAGGTCTGATTACCCACAATCCTCTTCTGCTGCCCTCTGGCTCCCAGCAGTCCCTAGTCTCTGCTCCCATCATGCACTAGTTTTGCTCTGATGGTCCCCAGGAGCTGCTGCCAGACAGGAAGTGCTATCACAGAGTCTGTACAGAGATCCTATAGGCTCAGTGATGACTCGCATCCAACAGAACCAATCAGCATGGAGCATCAGGTAGAGGGGGCAGAGCCTGAGGAGGGAACTGATCTCAAGTTTTCAACCTGAGACCTTCATCCTCAGTCCAGAATCTAGACTGAGTCCAAATCCAAAAACAGTTCAGATCTCAGATCAGAACACAAATACCAAAACAATCCAGAGCGTACAGTTTACAACAGAGTGAGTAAGATTAGTTAAGAACAGAAGAAACAGACTAGACCAGACTCTCAAACAGAATTCAGAGCAGTCTAGAAGTCCAGAGCAGGCAGAAAAGACAAAAATTGAGAACAATCCAGATTCAAGAATTTATATTTCAGATTACAACATTCCAGGGTCCATTTCAGAGTCGAGTGTCCAGACCAGCCTAGTCTGGTCCGTGTCGTTGATCCCTCAGGTCTGTGGGCCTGATCTCGTGTCTCGTCCCTGCAGGATCTGGAACGCGCGAACCAGACCCTAAAGGACGAGTATGATGCGCTGCAGATCACCTTCTCTGCTCTAGAGGAGAAGCTGAGGAAAACCACAGAGGACAACCAGGAGCTGGTGTCCCGCTGGATGGCTGAGAAGGCACAGGAGGCGAACCGTCTCAACGCGGAGAACGAGAAGGACAGCAGGTGGGTGTAGTCCCAGAGGGCAGTGTCTGTATTGGACTCGTCCCCCGTCCCCTGACAACGTATCCTGTGTTTCAGACGCCGTCAGGCCAAACTGCAGAAGGAGCTCGCCGACGCTGCCAAGGAGCCTCTGCCCATCGACCCGTCAGTACCACCGCCGCCACCAGGTCAGTCTACCAGGGGGAGGAACCTCTGCTCACCCCTGCTGTCTGTCCTCCACAGGGATGACGACATCGAGGTCCTGGCCGAGGATGGAGGAAAGAGCGGTGGAGAAACATCCCCGAACAGACCCATCAGCAGGACGCCAAGGTGAGACCGCAACGTCTTCACTGGAAGGACACGTCCAGGTTCCTCTGATTTCACCATGTCTGTCTTAGACCCAGAGGACGGCATCCAGGCGGGGACGAGGACAGCGTCCACGCTCTGGGACCAAGGATGATGCAGACCAGAATCAACTCAGACACATCTGTCTCACTCTGTCTGTCCTCTGTGATGGGGAACTTGGGGACTGGGGTTTGGACTAATGGAGACATTTGGACACGTGGACTTGGTCTAAAATATGAACCTGGTCTGAACACATCTCCGTTTGTGTCTCTGTAGTAAGAAGATGTCCCAGCCGCCTCCTGGTGGACTGCTGGACTCCATCTCCAACATATTTGGGTACGTAGCTGTGTCCATCTATCAGTCCCAGTCCATCCTGGTCTCTGGGGGTCTGGACTGTCCGTGTTGCGTCTGACTGCCTGTCTGTCTTCCTGTCTTGTCTGTCTGTCTGTCTGTCTGCAGAGTGTCTGGCTGTGTCCAGCCTGGACTCGTCCCTCATCCGTCCAGGTGAAGATTGTGTGTGTCCACCTGTGTCTTCACACAGTCAGATTTTAATTGACAGGTCTCTGACCCTGTGGGCATGGCCTCAGGTCACATGACTTATTCAGTCTGTGATCTAAGCTGTGATTGGCTGGATGACAGTCTGACAGTGTGAACACATGTTGACATCTGTCGTCAATAATCAATACTGAACTAGTAACAAGACTGATGTGGCCTAACATGTAACTCCTGGTCCTGGGCTGACACCACGTGCTGTCAGTGCAGCTGTGGATCAGGTCCAGGACCCGGCAGTGGTTCCCCTCAGTGGTGTGGACTCATGTCAAGTGTGGTTCTGTTGCAGGTCTGGTTCCTTAGGACCCAGACCTGGTCCCGCACCCAGTCTCAGACCTGTTCTCGGTGCAGTTTCCCCTGACTGTCCTCTGTTTCTCAGCAGGCGTCGGTCGGCCAACTCATTCAGCACCTCTCCTGAGAGCACCGAGGCCCCGTCAGGACTGTGTGCTGAGGTCCGAGTTCCGTCCACAGCACTGCACGTCTTCGTAAGTACGCTGTCCTCCAGGGTGGGGTGGGGGGCAGGACAGGGGACAGCTCAGGGTCTCATGTGGACCCTCAGGATTTAATTTTGGTCAGTGATGAACAGTAAAAGGTCTGATTACCCACAATCCTCTCCTGCTGCCCTCTGGCTCCCAGCAGCCCCTGCTCTCTGCTCCCATCATGCTCTAGTTTTGCTCTGATGGTCCCAGGAGCTGCTGCCAGACAGGAAGTGACATCACAGAGTCTGTACAGAGATCCTATAGGCTCAGAGTGATGACTCTCATCCAACAGAACCAATCAGCAAGGAGTGTCAAGTGGAGGGGCGGGCCCTGAGGAGGGAGCTGATCTCAAGTTTTCAACCTGAGACCAAGACACAAGATGCAGTGCATGCTGGGATGTCTGACGTTCATAGTTAATCTGTGTGTGTCTGTGTGCAGGAAGCCCATGACGGCGAGGTGAATGCCGTCAGGTTTAGCCCTGCCTCTCGTCTCCTAGCAACGGGAGGGATGGACCGCAGAGTAAAGCTGTGGGAGGTCGTGGCAGGTGAGGTCACGTGTTCTACACGACTCAACACGTATGAACAAAAGGTCTGTTTCCACCACAGGTACTGGGGTAAATTTACAGGAATTCATTGGCGTGTGTCTCCACCAGGGTAACAGTTCCCAAGGAGTAAAACTCAGGAACCTTTTCGGGGCGCCGGGGGAAAAAAAAAAAAAAAAGTCCCTGCCTTGGGGTAGGTACTCAATTTGGCCCCGAAAACTTCTTGGGTGGGGCTTTAGGTCAACTTGGTGGTGGTTGTAACTCCAGTCGGTACATGAGTCAGTCAACAGAGTGATGTTTTTAAAGGCAGGAGCACATTAACAAATAGTTTCTTTAAATATGATAATAATAACGTGATGAAGCGGTCGCAGAAGAAGACAATCGGCAAAGTCCATCCCACCCACTGCCCATCGCGTCGGTGATCAGGGTCTTACCCTCAGTGGAGACACAGACGGTACAAGGACCAAGTGAGAGGACGTCCCTGAAAACTTCCCGGCCCCTAAATGTTCCCCAGATTTTACTTGGTGGAAACACGGTTAAACATGCTACTCCTGTTGCCTAACAATGACAACATTTAACAGTTTGCAGCCACTAGTAAATTTACCTTACCATAGCTTATTTAACCACCTTAGCTAAGTCAGCTAGTTAGCTCAAAGTTAACTGATTTAGACCTAAAGGACCTTAGCTTACTTTGATACCGTTTGTAATTTAGCTACTTTAATTCTACTTTGGTAAACTTGGCTGCTTCGGCTTATTTAGATATGAACAAGTCCCACCCTTGAATGATGAGCTGAGGTCTGAGACGCAGAAATGGTGTCAAGGGTCAGAGGTCAGAGTTTAATCAGTGAGCAGCTGTTTCTTAAAGTGTAAACACTGAACCAGAATCAGTCAGAGTACTAAAAGTGTGTGTGTCTGTGTGTAGGTCGCTGTGAGCCTAAAGGAGCTCTGACCGGCAGCAACGCAGGAATCACCAGCATCGAGTTCGACAGCGCTGTGAGTAAAACGCACCGAGTTCACGAGACAGGAAATGCAGTGCATTATGAGAGCTCCTGTGTGTTTTTACTGTGTGTGTGCAGGGCTCCTACCTGCTTGCTGCCTCCAACGACTTTGCAAGTCGGATCTGGACGGTGGACGACTACAGACTGAGGGTGAGTCTGAAATCATTAATCAACCAGAACAATCGTCACACTTGAACAACAGCAGCAGCCATGTTGGCTGTAGGTGCTACTGTCCTCCATTAGCAACCATCTGGCTAATGTCATCAGGCTAACGACCTGTCGGCCTCACATCATATCACTCATGTTGACCCACATTTGTTCAGGAAGTGATGTCAGCTGGGAGATGGCCTGGGCTGCTGGTCAGTGATGTCATGTAAAAGGTCTGAGTCTCGGCTCCTCCCCCTCAACCTCCATTTTGGCTCCCAGCAGCCCCTGCTCTCTGCTCCCATCATGCTCTAGTGTTGCCCTGATGGTCCCAGGGGCTACTGCCAGACAGGAAGTGACATCACAGAGTCTGTACAGAGATCCTATAGGCTCAGAGTGTTGCGTCCAACAGAACCAATCAGCATGGAGCGTCAGGCAGAGGGGGCGGGGCCTGAGACATGATCTCACTCTGTTACTGAGACCACACTGACATTAACGGTCAGAACTCCCTGTGACATCACCATGTTCTGATGAGGACACTTCCTTATTAATTGTGTGTGTGTGTGTGTGTGTTACAGCACACCCTGACAGGTCACAGTGGGAAGGTTCTGTCGGCTCGTTTCCTGTTGGACAACGCTCGCATCGTCTCGGGAAGCTACGACCGCACGCTCAAACTGTGGGACCTCCGCAGCAAAGTCTGTACGTCTGTGTGCGTGTGCGTGTGGGCACGACTCCTGCCAACGTCTGATGACCCCTGATGACTTGTAATAACCTCTCTGATGCCCCCGCCCCCTCAGGTATGAAGACAGTGTTTGCTGGCTCCAGCTGTAATGACATCGTTTGCACAGAGCAGTGTGTGATGAGTGGACACTTTGATAAGAAAGTTCGCTTCTGGGACATCAGGTGAGGATGACCTCTGACCCCTGACTGATCTCTGTATGACCTCTGATCCCTGTATGACCCCTGACTGATCCCTGTGACAGGGCGGAGAGCATCGTACGGGAGCTGGAGCTGCTTGGTCGTGTCACGTCTCTGGACCTGAACCACGACCGGACCGAGCTACTCACCTGCTCGAGAGACGATGTGCTGAAGATCATTGACCTGCGCTGCAACGCCGTCAGACAAACCTTCAGGTCAGGATGCACCTGTCCACTTTTCACCTGTCCACTGGTCCCATGATGGTTTAGGTTTTCTCAGACTCTCTCTCTCTCTCTTCAGTGCTCAGGGCTTCAAGTGTGGAGCAGACTGGACCAGAGTGTCCTTCAGGTGAGTCCAAGAGACCAGTGTCTTTTGAGACCTGTGGACATACAGGAGACCTGCTCACTGTGTCTTTGTCTTCTGTCTGTCTTTTGTCCGCCGTCTGTCCTCTCGTCAGTCCTGACGGCAGCTACGTGGTCGGAGGATCAGCTGATGGCGTCCTCTACGTCTGGAACGTCCTGACAGGGAAAGTGGACCGGACTCTGGACAGAAACCACAAGTAAGGTCGCACCCTCACCCTCGATCTGTTCCCTGCCTCTGTCCTCCTGATAACGATGTCCCCTTCTCCCCATCCTGTCTTCAGCTCTGCCATCAACTCTGTGTCCTGGTCTCCCTCTGGGACGTACGTGGCGAGCGTGGAGAAGGGAAGTAAGGCCATCTTGTGGTCGGACATGTGACCTGCTGGACATCGAGCAAGACGGACTCTGTCCAGTGAGAGGATGATTTGACACGGGACGGAGGATGATTTATCCGTCTTCATGTTGGACACATTGGACACACGTTTACAAACGAACACTGAGACTAAAGACGATGAAACACTGAGGACGCAGACACGTCTGTGTGCCACCAGGGGGCAGTGTGACGCTGAGGTCCGGGTCCCGGTCCAGCTGCTTGTTGTTGAAGTGATGTAATAAAATAAATGTGTCTGTGCTTCATGTGTCTTTGTTGTTTATTATCATGTGACCTGGTGGGCGGAGTCAACAACCTCCAACATCCCGTGTAAATGAATTAATCACACGGGTCCAGTTCACATCTCATAGACCTGAGGCTACAGTCTGAGAACAAGCTGGACTCTGGTTCAGACTTTGGTCCTTGTCCAGACTCAGATCTCGCTTCTGGTACAGAGTTTGATCCTTGTTCTGGTTCAGGCCCTGGTCTTAACCCTGGTCCTGGTTCTGTTTCAGGTCCTGGCCCTGATCTTGACCCTGGTCCTGATTCAGACCCTGATCGTGTAAGAACAGTAACCGCAGGTTGCATAACCCTGTGGTGATGTCATTCTGTGGCCCCTCCCCCCCAGTGCTGATGTTAGCAGACGGACTGCTGAGTCAGCATCAGGACTAATCAGCTCAGTAACTGCTGATCAGCTGATCCAGTCTTAAACTGATCAATCACATGACTCATTGATCAGGTTGTTGTTTCCCTTTGACCAATGCAGATTGCAGCGTCCAATAGGAGCCCACACATCGCTCAGTGTGGACAGCGCCACCTACAGTCTCAGGTGATACACTGTATGACCAGAGGTAAGGTCAGAGGTCAGTAAAAAGTGAATACATGTGTTTGGACACACACGGTCTTCATCATCATCATCATCATTATTAACAACAACAGCAGAGTTACAGTCTTGGGTTGTGTGTGTGCGTGTGCATGCGTGCAGGATAATCTGCGAGTGTGTCTAATGATCAGCATGCTGACCACGCTGTGTGTGTGTGTAGGTTATAAATGCTGCTCAGTGTCTGAGCAGCTGAAACACGTCGACTCAGCTTCAGGTCAGTGTCTGTTTATCTCTTGTTCATTTTGTCTATATAATATATAATATAATGTAAATAAAATATATGTATTATTGTTGTTGTTATGGTTAGTTTTTGTTTATGAATAAAATATTTTTATATATTTATTCTTGTTTCTATTATTATTATGTCTACATTGTATTTTTTTTTAATTTTTAATATAAACCTTCTAAACAATAAATATTATTGTTAGTAGTAATACTACTATATATATATATATATATATATTGTTCATATTTATGATATAAACAATGTAAACAAAATACAATATAATATATTTTATTGTTACTATTATCACTTACTTATTCATTTAGTTTTTTATAATACAAATAAAATAAGATCTTATATGGTCATTAGTCTATAAGTAGTATTAGTTAGAAACTGGGTGTGTCTCGAGAGGGTCTGAACGTTGCCCCCTCATCCCTCCCCCCACCCCCACCCATTGCAGGTCCCATTAACGAGGTCACACTTAACAAGTCACCATGAGTCCCAAACACATTGTCTTCAAGAAAGTGTCCCGCGACAAGTCGGTGAGTCCCTATCCCGTCTGTTAAATCAGAACCAGAACCTGATCCAGACCAAGCTCAGTCTTTAGGATCAGTTACCATGATGATTAAACAAGACAACTCCTCCTCCTCCTCCTCAGCTGACAGTCTACTTGGCCAAGAGAGACTTTGTGGACCACTGTGACTTTGTGGATCCGGTTGGTGAGTTCAAACTAGGACCCAGAAAACCCAGTTCCCCTGCTCTCATGCTAAGCTAGGCTAACAGTTTCCCCTGCCTCTAGACTTTGTGCTAAGTGTTTTTACTCATCTTTTGTTGAAAAACGGTAGTCCACCCACATTCAGGCAAAAAGTGCTAGAAATTCTGAACATCTCCTTTTCATAGAAAATCCTTTTTTAGAATTGTACATCCAAAAAAAAAAAAAAGATGCAAATAGGTGCAAAACAACACGTTACACATCCAACCAACATTTTATTGTGTATATGTCACATCACAGAACAAGGATCAAAGGATTCAGTCATATGTGAATGTAAAACAATCAGCAATTGAGCTAATTTTCATCTATAGACACTTGGCAGGTCTCTGTGCTAAGCTACGCTAACACACAATGTTGTTTCTCATGTCAGATGGTGTGATCGTCATCGACCCGCTGCAGACCAAAGGAAAGAAAGGTCAGTGTTTGACCTTTGACCTTGTCTAAAAAACTGATCAGGAAACTCACTTGCAACCTCTAATGTGTCAGTGGTACTGCAGTCTCCTGTGTATCTGTGTATGTCTGCAGTGTACGTGATGCTGTCGTGCACGTTTCGGTACGGTCAACATGATGTGGATGTGATGGGTATGGCCTTCAGACGGGACCTGTTCGTGGTGACCCGGCAGGTCTATCCCGAGCTGCAGGACCGGGACAAGCTGACTCACACCAGGATCCAACAGAAGCTGCTGAGGAAGCTGGGGGACAACGCCTTCCCCTTCTTCTTTGAGGTGTGCCTCATGTGTCGACCCTGAACCCAGACTCTGGTCGTCAGACATGAAATCTGACACTGAGACTCAGAATATCATGAGTCCAGGACTGGTTGATGAAGTGGTCTGATCGCAATGAGACTTGCACAGACCCAGGTCGTCGTCAGATCCAGATTGTCTTGAGATCCAGATTGTTCTGTAACTCTTTGTGTCTGTCTCAGTTTCCAGACAACCTGCCATGTTCTGTGGCTCTGCAGCCTGGACCGACCGACGTGGGGAAGGTAATCTGTCTTTGTCCAGTCCACTATCTGTCCCTGAGTCCAGACTGCTGCAGATTTAGACCCAGACCCTATAGATCCAGTTCCTATTCCACCAGAGGATTCCCATTCTGGGCTTTGATCTCTTGTCTTGTGTGTGTGACAGAAATGCGCAGTGGAGTTTGAGGTGAAGGCATTCTGCAGCGAAAACCAGGACGACAAAATTGATAAACAGTGAGTCCAGGGCCAAGTCCAGCAGACCTGTTACTCAGACTGAACTAGAATCAGTTGATATTCATTCACTCATCTCATCTTCACTGCAGGAGTTCAGTCCGCCTCAGCATCCGCAAGATCCAGTTCAGTCCCGAGGACAGTAAGGTGGTCCCAGTGGCAGAGACCACCTTTGAGTTCATGATGTCTGAGAAACCTCTTCACGTCAAACTGAGCCTGCCCAAAGAGGTAAGTATATACCTGTCCCCTGCCCACCAGGTCCCATCAGGGTCAGACCTGAGGGACTGATTTAGGATCAAGCACAACATTGACCCTAAAACCAGCCGTATCCCAGTCTCAGAATCTGTCCCACTGTGGTCCTAGACACCGAAAGTCCATGGTTGGAATCTAGATTTTACTCATGTCCTCCAGCTCAGTGTGTGTGTATATGTGTGTGTGTGTGCAGACGTTTTACCATGGCGAGCCGCTCACAGTGAACGTTGAGATCAACAACTCGTCGAGCAGGAACGTTAAAAGCATCAGTGTGTCAGGTGACTTCACACACCTGTGTCATGGGACAGATGATGACAGTGCAGCAGGTGTTAACACCAGTGTGTGTCTCAGTTGAACAGGTGACCAACGTCGTCCTTTACTCCAACGACAAATATGTCAAGTCTGTGGCCAGGGAGGACACAGAGTGAGTCTTTTATTTTGAAATGTTTTCTGCTTGTCACACACATGGATTAATAATCTCAGATCAGTGTTGTTGGTAACACTGTGAATCAATGTAACCTACCAGTTCTTTTATTTTGAAAAGCTATCTTTGTGTCTGTCTCAGGGACAGCGTCCCCGCTGGGACATCTCTGAAAAAGGACTACACCCTGTATCCTCTGCTGGCGTACAACAAAGACCGCCGAGGAATTGCTCTGGATGGACGACTCAAACACGAGGACACCAACCTGGCTTCGTCCACCATGTGAGACATGAGACATGAGATGCTGATATGGCACATGAGACAAAGTCTGATATTTATCTCTGTCACCTGTTCCCCTTGTCTCTCAGTGTGAAGCAGGACGTCCTGAAGGAGGTCCAGGGGATGCTGGTGTCCTATAAGGTGGTTTTGAGGATGGTGTCCTCAGGGTAAGTCTTTCTCTGTCTTTTAGAGGACAAACTGATGTCTTTTTTAAAAGTTTTAATATAAACATTCATGATCTGTTTCTGCTCAACAGGACAATTGGATCCAGGTATGTCTCTCTGTCTCTATCTCTCTGTCTGTCTGTCTGTTTGTCTCTGTCTCTAACAATGTCTCTGTTGCAGTGAGGTGTGTGTGGAGCTTCCTTTCAAGCTAATGAATCCTAAACCTGAACCAGGTGAGTTTGTTGTAAAAAAAAAAAAAAAAACAAGCAAACAACCTACTTCTCGTCACTTTGTTCCCTCCAACTTTAATGTTTTTGGTCTTATGGTCTTTTTTCCTTTGAACATGTGACCTCAGCTAAGGAGGGGTAAGACTCTGACCTTTTGTCCTTTGACCTCTGCCCCTGCCCACCTCCCCCACATGCACAGTCAACTTATTTTCAACTTTGAGTTCCTACATGTGGAAATAAATAAACTGACTGTCTGTCCCTGCTCCCCCGATCCTGCAGGGAGTCGGATGACATGGTGTTTGAGGAGTTTAAACGAGCCTACCTGAAGGGCGTGGTGTTCGGAGATGATGAGGAGTCTCCCACCGAGGCCTAAGGTGTCCTCCAATCAGAGTCTGTCCCTGCTGGAGGCCAGATCACACCCAAAGGCAGAGCAGAAAAGACTGACATGTAGAAATGTTTGAGTTCCTTCACTGTAAAACTTTGTTTGTGTTTACAACAGCTTGATGCAGAGGTCAGAGGTCAAATTTCTAACTTTGTCCCAACAGAAGAAGCTTTGAATAGTTTAAACTGATGATGAGAAATAAAACTAACTCTGCCACAAGACGATGTGTTGTTGCTGTTTATCAGATCAGTCAAAGCTAATAACTGAACTAAAGCTAACTACTGAGCTACAGTAAACAATTGATCTTAAGCTAACAGTTAAGCAGTTAAGCTAAAGATAAGTGCTCAGCCAGAGCTAACTATTAAGCTAAAGTTAAGTACTGACCTAAGTGCATAGCTGAGGTAAAGTTAAAGGCCAAGGCAAGGCTGATGCTGAGCTAAAGCTAATGACTCTGCTAAAAGTAACTGCCCAGTTAAAACTACCTGCTTAGCTAAAGCTAACAGCTGAGTCAAAGCTAACGGTTAGCTGAAACTAAAGGGTCAGCTGAAGCTGATAAACTAAAGTTAACAGCTGAGCTGTCATCACGTGTCATACAGAAATCACTTTTTCTTTTTTTTTTTTTTATCAGATCCTGGTTCTGTTAGAGCCAGTGTTGGTTTCCTCCTTGTCAGCAGTAAATGAAGGTCAAACTGACCTTTGACCTCCACAGTTGGACACCGGTTGGTACTCTCATGTTTTTAAATCTTATTGGTTGTCTGGAAACAACATGGGTCAAGTCCAGATCCCATACCATACTGGTACCGGTTCAAGAACCAGAGGAAATTCACACACAAATCTGATGGTTCATTAATTTTTATTAGAAAGTACAAATAATCAAGAATCAGTTGTTTTAATTTTCTAAAGTGAAACAGACACAGAACAAAACAAGAACCAGAACCAGATCCACAGTGTTTCTAGACTGTCTGGGCTCTATCATGGTCTCCTGACACCCTACACTGACTCCAGGTCTCTGAGTACAGATATGAGTCCAGGTCTCTGTCTTCAGTCTTTGAGTCCAGATACCAGGTTTCCTAGTTTGTCATGTGTGTGAGGACATGAACCCGGGAAGTCAGACGTGAAGTCAGTATAAAAAACTCAGCTCGTCTTTGTCCCATTGTCCTCAGATTCTTTCAGGAAAACATACATCGGTTTACATGGTCTCTGAGGGATCAGTGTCAGACAATCATTAGATGACTGCAGCTGGAAATCTCTGTGGTTTACAGACAAAAGTGGAGATGAAAGATCATCAGTGATAAACAGGATGTTATTACAGCTCATTGTTTGCGGGATATGAACCAGGACAGGAACAACAGAGCAAGGGTGGATGGACAATAACAGAAAGATATCTGGTTCATATGAGGGCTTCTCATGTTGATGCTGGTTTTTAAAATACAAGACAAAACTGAAACTGTATTTGAGCATAGGCCGATCGAAGATGTGGTTTAAAGTCCATTGGTCAGTTTTCACAATGCAGGTTCATTCTGGTTTTGGTCCTGTCAGTGGTCTAGAGTGATCTGGTCCTCAGGCTGTGCGTCTGTCATTTGATTGGTGTCGTGTTTTTACAATCTAACATAATTTATTTTGGACCTTCAACAGGCGATTGGGGGTCATATATATATCAATCATTTTCCAGACCCTCCACTGGAGGATGAAGTGGGGGGCTCGGCAGTACTGAACCCAGGGAGTTCGCCCCACTCGTACTTACCCTTAGGTCTGGTCTTCTCAGACACTGAGGACTTCCCTAATGGCATCTCACATGTATCTGGGTAGAGCAGGAAGCCAGAGAAGGTGCTGCTAGCCTCTGAACCGGCATACATGCCATTTGTGACCAAATCCTTGACCTGGAGCCACACCTCGTCTCCCCAGGCCAGGTGGAGGACAATTGAGTGGGATGTGGTCCCCAACACACTGGGGTCTGTGGTTCTTACCACAGGTACGTAATTCAGAAAGAGGCCGACTTTGAGAACGCGCTCGTGGACGGTGAGATGGTAGCTGAAGACATAGGTGCCATTGACAGGGGCAGTGTAGATGCCAGAGTTAGGGTTGTAACTGCCCTGGATGTTGTAGTGGATGTGGGAGAAGACCACAGGGGTGTTGGGTGGTGGGTAACTAGTCATCAGCCCCGCAGAGAAACTGGACTGGATGCTGGGCATGCAGGGACCAGGAAGACCCCTTATCCCAATGGCCCCCTCGTCTCCCTTATCCCCCTTTATGCCCTGCTGTCCTGTTGGACCTGTCTGTCCCTGGTCTCCCTTGCTTCCTTTGTCCCCCTTCTGCCCTGGAGGCCCATCTGCTCCGTCAGTACAGTTGCAGTCCCCCTGGGGGCCTGGTTCTCCCTTTGGACCCACAGATCCAGGAACACCACGACCACCTAAGTCACCTTGATCACCTTTAACACCTTTGAGTCCTGGCAACCCTGTGGATCCAGGCAGACCTCTGGGTCCTACAGGACCAGGCAGACCTGGGGATCCTGGGAGACCCTGGCTGGACTCACAAGATTCTGGACACACTCCATCATCTCCTTTAGGTCCCTGATCCCCCTGAAGACCCTCCAGACCTTGAGCGCCCTTTTCACCTGCAGATCAACAAAAACAGATCAGGAACTGGGCTGGACTGGCTAAGGAGCCTGAAACAGGAGTCAGTTGTCTCACCTTTAAGCCCCCTGTCTCCTTTGAGTCCCAGCTGTCCTGGAGGTCCTTGTTGTCCTTTCCCACCCTCATCTCCTTTTTGTCCTGGGGGTCAAACACACCAACACAGATCAGGATCCAGCAGACCCTCAGAAACCACCTTGGAGGCAACTGCAGCAGAAACAGTGGGAGGAAACAGGAAGTCTTTTACCTTTGATCCCTGGTCGGCCCACGAAACCTGGAGTACCTCTGAATCCCATCGCCCCACGTCTTCCAGGACTACCTGGCATTCCTGTGGTGGAGAGATGAACTCTGATGAATAAAAAACCTCCAGAACCATCTGGATACCAGGCTCATAGGATTTGTACTGAATATGGGGGATTGTCTTTACCTGGGAGGCCCCTGTCTCCACGGTCCCCTTTGGGTCCCTGGCCACTCTGGCACTGTGTGCAGAAACAGAACCAGGGAATCTGGTCCGGGGGGACAGGGACAGGGGACTGCATCAGCATTTGGCAGTAGGTCTCTAGATCCCCACCCAGCGTCTCCGTCATATTGTCTCCGCCTAAGTCAAATGTGTAACTGTCAGCATTCTTGGGCATGCGGGAGGGTGGAGTCGCAAGTGGGGGAGGAGTTTCAAAAGGAGGCTGCCAGTCTGGAAGGACGGGCTCAGGCATTGCCATGATGACAGTGAGGGATGCCACCATAAACAGGAGGTGAAGAGGAAAGGTCAGCATGGTCTGTGAAAGGAGACAAACACGGGTCAGATCAAGAACCACAACCAGAAGCTTAAGAACAGTTTTTACAAACATAGACTCTGAGACAGATCCTCAGATCTGGTCTCAATGAGTCTAAGACTTTCCATAATGACAGAGATAAGTTTTAATGGAACATTTCCAGTTGCTGTTTAACAGTCATTTTAATGTCATCATACACAACATCAGAAACGTTTCCGATAAATCAAACTGAGGATTAAAAGTCAAACTTCTTGACTTTTAATGAATATATTGATCATTCATTAAACAAACATGTTAATTGAACAACTAATATATAGTGTATTACATATAATTATTATTTACATTATTATTTTACATATAATTAACATATAAATGTTGAAATAAATGTACATATAATAATTAATTATATATATATGTGTGTGTGTGTGTGTGTGTGTGTGTGTGTGTGTGTGTGTTGATAGATTAATGCTATATAAATTAATTGTGAGAACATTGTAAGGACATTTATACATACACACACACACACATGTGTGTGTGTGTGTGTGTGTGTGTGTGTGCATTTGTGTGTATGTACATAAACATAGTATAGTATATATGTTTAATTATATAAATTACATTGTACATATAAATGTATTGTTATATATGAACATTTACATAAGAGTTTCGGTGTCATCAGACCCATGAAAACCAACACACTGTTTTCAAAAAAAGAATGTGAACTTTCCCCGAAAAAATAATTTTACACAACTCAAACAACTTAAATAAAATATCAGATTTTCTAAATGCATTTTCTTGAATATTCACTAGAGATGAATACCATTATCACAGACGAAGACTGGATCTATTTATGTAAAGGACCCAGAACAACACGTAGTCCTGCATGGAAAGAATTTGAATGGAAAGTTAAGATGCGGTATTTTAGGACTAAATTTCTCCCTTTTAAATTCAACACATTCAACACATCTAATCAGTGTTGGAGGGGCTGTGGCTTGATAGGAGATTACACTCACATCTTCTGGGACTGTCCAAAACTATCAGAATAATGGCAAAATGTGAAAAAAGTTATAAATAAATGTTTAAACATAGATTTACCACTTAAACCAGCTTATTTTATTTTGGGAATCACACCACATAACATAAAGGATGAAAATAATTATCATTATAAGGTTTTATTATTTTCATTTTTTTATCAACTGCCAGAAAGATGACAACAATCTCCTGGCTAAAACCACAGCCCCCCCACCATAAGACAATGGAAACAAAGAGTAAAAGAGGTAATATTTAATTTATTTATAACTGCAAAATTAACATTAGGAACAGAGTGTTTTGTTTTTTTTGACCAAATGGCTCCCGATTTATGATTTTTTATTTTTTCTGACAGAGTTAGATGGTTATGTACAAATATGCAGACATTTATTTGTATATGCTGATGACTTATAGACTCTGTACTGACCTCATTTTGTATATCTCCTGTACGCTAACAAGTAATTGAAGTAATTAATTGAAGGACAATGTGATTCATGTGAGAGTTTCACACTATATATATATATATATATGCAATATATTTAATATATAACATTTATCATTAAGAACATCTCTGCATGTTCTTCAAAAATTATTTTAAAAAATGTATCTTATAATTATTAGATTGCTTAACTCTTGTATAACAATGTAATATATATATATATATATATATATATGTAAAAAGCAGAATTTCACTCACCTGTCGCTGCTTCAATCTGTCAGACGTCTCTGATCTCACCTGTCACTCACAGCTGCTAATAAAGCACCTATGGACCCGCCCCCCCTCCGGTACACAGGTGTGTGTCTTTGTTGTTGAGTTACAGGTAAAGAATCAAAGTAAAGTAGGTCTGTGTTTGTGTCTTTGTGTAAAACATGACCTCGTTACATTGGTGTCACATGACACACACTCCATCCTGAACCGGATTCCCACAGACCTGATCCAGATGTTCAGAACAAGGTAAAAGCTGTGAGCTCAAACCATATCTAGGACTGAACCAGATCTGCTGGTCAGAGGACACTCCATGGTCCTGGTTTTGGTCCTGGTCATAGTCTTGGTGTGATGTGGCTCCTGTTTAAACTCAGCTTGTGCGTGGACATGGACTGAACAGGATCCTGGTTTTTGTTCTCTGTGAGGTATCAGGTGACATGCTGGTCTTCACAGCTGTAATCCTGATCCCCCTGAGGATGAGAACCGGCTGAGACTGGATCCCTCAGAGAATCATACTATAGGTCCAGAGTCCTGGGAACCAGGCTAGGATGATTCATGTAGGTCACCTGAGCCAGGCGGACCACATCTGAACCTGGTCTACTCTTAGAACCAGGACACTCTTCAGGTCCAGGACCCAGATGCAGGACCCACAGTAACTCAGTCCATCACACATAGTGGTGTAGAGACAGTCTAATAAGTTGCTGTGTCTCTGAGATGGTGTAAACATCCTACATGGTCACTTTGAAAACTTGGCACCTTTCCCCTTCCTATGTCATACTTTTATGTGTGTGTGTTGCTACTGTTGTTGCTACTGTCTGAATCTGAGCATCCGACTGAAAAAAACAGAACATCAGACGCTAACAGCGGAGCATTCGCTCTTATTTACCCACTGGAGTCGACAAGGGGAATATCCGACACAAACACATCTCACATGTGGTGCTGCAGTTTAGTGCAGAGTCCAGAAAACCAGAGACCAGAACCACCAGAATCAGGGACCAGACACCAGAGACCTCCTGATCCTTAGACATCTGACCCCAACCCCACTGTAGGAGGCAGCTGTCCACTCTGAGGAAGGTTGGTGGTTTAACTACTGGTGAAAGTGCTTTTATTATGGTAGTTAACAGCAGAAATTACTTTTACTGTGGTAGTATAATTGAAACTGCTAAGAAGCACAATTGTTTTTGAAACCAGGTCGGTGGAAGGCGTCGGCCATTTTGGGTCTAGTTTCACCACCGTGAATGAACACACACACGCACACACGCGCGCACGCACACACACACACACACACACACACACGCACGTGTTTACAGTACATTAACGTTCAGAGATTAAGAAACACAGTTGACCAACTGTGTTTCTTAATCTCTGACTGTAACAAATCAGATTGATTTTATAATTCCATATTTAATCCAGTTTGTCTTGCCTCGTGTTTATTATTTTTTTTAATGGTTTATTAATGCTGTTTATTAATAACAGCGGGTGTAATTTCCCTCTGTGACCACCAGATGTCAGTAAGCGCCCCTAGGTGCCCTCTCTCTGCGCTGCCCGATCTCCGCCGCTGGGGGGCGCTCCCTCCCCTGGTCCTCCTCGGGGGTCTGATGGCAGGATGGCGGAGGCAGGGGGACTGGAGTCCATCGCGGCCCGGTGCCCGGACGAGTCATCAGACAGCGAGCCGGAGCAGGAGCCCGGAACCCCACAGAAACTCATCCGGAAAGTGTCGACGTCTGGCCAGATCCGCAGCAAGGTAGAGAGGTGGCCGAGTCGCCGATGTGTTCCCGCTCTTTATACGCGGTCACTGAGTGTTTTCATTCAGCCGGGGAGGGCCACACTCAGCCCGAGCTGTTCTGCTCCGGTCGCGGACGCAACTCTGCGCGGAACTCCATAGAACAACTGTCGTGTTTTATGTTTCCTCCTTCAGCAAGCTGAATCGGTCCGCTGCCCTTCATCGGTTCACACTGGGGCAGAATACCCAGGGTCCAGCGGCTCCTCCGGCTCATAGCAGACCCACTATAGCGTGTCAGTTCAGGTTTAAATTAAACCCTTAACCTTGGGGTGACAGCTTCTCCCCGTCCGCATTATCAACCCTATGGCCCGGTCCGCGGAGCAGTGCAGCGCGTATCTTTAAAAAATTAACCGGGGACCCGAACCGCTGGGTAGATGTGCACACAGCCGAACTTGAGGTCGAAGGTCCGAGACCTGCGACTTGCTTGATCCCAGGTTCTGGTCCGCATATATTTATAACGAGCGGTAAAACTGTTTAAAAAAACGGGGTTTGTGTCGGTGTTCGGAGCCGCCGCTTCAGTGCTGATCTGCGGAAAAGGGCAAGGGCCCTTTTCCTGCCGCCCAGGTCCCCCGGTAACCGTCTGTGTTATGAAGCAGCTCTACGGCAAAGCATCCGGGGGGAAGGTGCCGATAAATAACAGAGGGACCGTTATTTGTCGGCAGCGGCTCCAAGCTAACTATCGGCTCCAGGCTCTTTAGCCGGGTTTTGTAGCCCCGAGCTAACACAACACATCGGTCGGGTCCGTCTCTGAGTCAGATCCCAAGTCATAAATATGTCCAGGATTCGGTTTATGAATATGAATAGGTGACAGAGTGAGGGGGGAAGTCTAACGGACAGAAACCGGTGATTTACGGTGGCAAAGCTAACCCCCACTGCGCGGAGGACCCAGGCCCGGGAAAAAGCCTCGCCGTTTCCCACCGCCGCCCACCCACGTGAGGGGGGCTGCCCCTCGTGGTCAAGGCTGGAGACAGGTCGGTGTTGGGAGCGGTGGAACCCGGCGGAACCGTCGTGTGTCAGTGTTAGCACGTTGACTTGTTAGCATAACGGTCCGCTCCGGGGCACATAACGGTCCTGGTACTAACACCGTCTGAGCGGTAACGTTCCGTGTTACACGGCCCGTTACTCGTTACTTAGACAGACTGTCGTTACTCAGAGACAGCACAACCGTGAGGTTTCGGGCGCCCGGTATGTGCCGTATCTCTTGCCGAGGACAGGTGGGTTACCTGTCTGCCAACATCTGAACCGCACCGCGGTCTCAACCGTGTGCTGCATTTACGGACTTACCTAAACCTCGGAAATATTTTCTATTTTTGTACGGTAAAATTAAACACACACACACACTCTAAATAAAACGTGTCTGAGGGGCCCTGAAGGCAGCAGTAGCTGGTTCACACTGACGTGGACGTCCAGTTACCGGAAATAGAGGCTGTTTCTATTTAAAGCTTCTGTTTTTCAGCGTCTGAGTCAAAAATACGAAGCATGAGTCAAAGAGGACAAACTTCCTGTCCAGAGGAAACTGGAAAACACGGAGTGTGAGCAAGGACAGTGAAATATAAACGGACGTTACGAGCGCTTTCTGGTATTGACGTCAGAGACAAAGAGTCTGATGAGAAGTGACAGTGTTTTACTCAGATGTTACCCAGATGTTTAGACTACCTATGGGTGTGTGGTTATGATAGAAGCCACTAGGTGGTAAATTAACATGAGACAGATGAGTTCATTCTATATTAATCCTATAGGGACCTGATCTTAGTCCTGGTCTGGATAATGGTCCTAGTTTATGTTGTGATTAGATCTTGCTGTTTGTCTCAATTTGTATACTTCCATACTTACAGTTATTATTTTGAGTGCGTAAGGGCATTCACACTGACTAGTCTGGCAGAATGCAGTGTACTGTTGGATGGATGGTTTCACTCATAACGGTCAATATGTTGAGTGTGGAACGATGACCGTGTTGGCTACATAGCGGAAGGATGGGGATGGGAGCATAATCACCACCTCACATGAAACGGGGGCCCACACAGGCAAACAGCAGTACTAGTAAGGCTTTCATTATTGATTATGATTGAAACAAGTTGGCAGATATCTTGGTGGACGACAGTCCAAATCGATCATTAATGTTCCGTTCAGTAGCAAATCAGAGCACAACGATTTGAGACAGCACCCTAGTGTACACAGTCTCCTACATGGAAGTGTACTGGTTTCTGTCCTGGTGTGGTCCCTGTATGGAAAACCTGCTCCTGATTCTGAATCTGGGTCCTGGGGGTCCTCCTGGGTTGTTGTGTGTGAGATCTGATCAGAGTCCTGGACTGGTTCCTGGTCTGGGTTTTAATCAGGGTCCTGGCCTCTGTGCTGATGGTGCTGATGTCTATGAGTCTTGGTCTAGATCCTGGTCTTTTTAGGTGCAGGTCTCTGTTGGTTCTCATTTGGGTCCTGGTCACATGACTGTAAGTCTTTTCCAGGAAACAGTTGGAGGAAATGGCAGATGATGGTCATGTGACTCCTCAGGGTTCACTGAGGACAACATGGCAGCTGATGATGCTCACTGTTCTTTCAGTTTGTACTGTGGAGACGGCAATTTACCCCAGACAGAGTAACTGTAGAGTAAATCGGTTCAGCGTGAACCAGTTCAATGTAAACCGTGTAAATGTGTTCAGTATAAACCAGTTTGGTGTATTCAGCTTCAGTGCAAATTAGTTTAGACAGGTTCAGTGTAAACTTGTGTAAACTGCTTAAATGTAATCTGGTTCAGTGTAAACCAGTTCAGTGTAAACCGGTTCAAATTAGATCCTGTTCCTGTTCTAGACTGTGCTGAAGGAGGGAAACTTGATGAAACAAACCAACTCGTTCCAGCGGTGGAAGAGACGATACTTCAAGCTGAGAGGCCGGACTCTGTACTACGCTCAAACTGCCAAGGTGAGATCCAGATCAACCGGGTCCTCAAAGGTCCAGTTTGAGGTCTAGATTCTCTCTGATGTGGAATCAGGTCTGATTTGTGTCCCTCTGTGTCTCCAGTCCATCATCTTTGATGAGGTGGATTTGACCGACGCCAGTGTTGCCGAATCCAGCACCAAGAACGTCAACAACAGCTTCACTGTGAGTCCAGATCCAGCTCTGACAGAAACCATTGGATCACTACAGACTGAGACCCTTAGGAATGCAAACACCTAGAACCTTAGACCACCCTGGACTCCTAGACCCTAAGACGTTTTAGACCGGTAGACCCTTAGACCCGGAGCCCCCTATAGTTAGACGTAGACCCTTAGTCCTCTAGACCCCTAGATCTTAGCCCCTTATCCTTTCAGACCCTTAGACTTCTAAATTCCTTGCCCCTTAGACCTGAAGGCCCTTAGACCCCTCCTAGACTCCTAGATCCTTATCCTCTGGACTAGTAGACTTTTATACCCTTAGACATTTAGATCATTAAATCCATAGACCTCCAGACCTTTAGATGTTTTAGGCCATTAGATGCTTAGACCCCATGTCCCCTAGACTTAGACTTAGACACTTAGACTGAAAACTCCAATACATCTTAGACTTGTAGACCTCTACATTTAGATTCCTAGACCATTAACTTGTTAGCAGCAGGCCGTTGTGTTAATGAGTGTGTTGTTGCAGTAAAAGCAGCGACCACAGGGGGCACCACCCGTCTTCTGGTCTTAAACTCTGCAGTAAAAACTTCTTCCTCTTGATTGTCTTATTTTGGTGAACTGTGTCACTTCCTGTCTGCACAAAGGCTTTGATGTGTATTTATAGAGAGCGGGGGCTGTTTACCAGCAGGGCAGGGCCCTGTGTGTGTGTGTGTGTGTGTGTGTGTGTGTGTGTGTGTAGAGAGAGACTGAGTGTTTTTCGTGTATTTATAACAGTGTGTGTGTGTGTGTGTGTCTATCCGCCTCTCAGAGAATCCAGCTGTGGGTAAGTACGTGGACCCCCTCCATCCTGGGCTGGTGGGGGTGGGGAGTCATTATGACGACAGACAGGAAGTAGCTTGAGTCACAGGATGTGGGCGGGGCTACAGAGACAGAAACAGTAACAGAGCAGCTGAGACCAGAACCAGGACTTAACCAGACTTGGGACCAGCAACAGCTTCTATAGAGGATTTATTTTGAGGATAGTGCTTCAGAGGTGGACTCAGCTTTCAGGACTCTTCAGGACGTGGTATGACCATCATGTGACCAGGTCACATGGACAACAGCTGATCAGCTGATAGGATAAGTTTAGTCAGGAGGTCAGAGGTTGTCTGGTTCTGGACTCAGAGTCAAGACCAGGACTGTAAATGTGTTCCATTCTCACTGGTTCAGTTTGTTTTAATGTTAGAGGGCTGAAGCCGTATCTGCTTCTGGATCTGGATCAAGCTCTGCTCTGAGCTCCTGGTTCCAGTTCTGGATGTTAGCTCAGATCCTCTACTGTAGTAGCTGTAAATACTCAGTTACAACAGAGGAACTGATTACTTCATGTTGGAAAATCAAATCCAATAGCTTCAGGTTTATAATCTGATCAAAGACCAGGACTAGGACTAAGACCAGGATCTCACACAGAATTAACCACAGAAGTTTAAATATAGAGTAAATGTACTTAGTTACTTTGTATCACTGTGCTGCTGCTGTGTGTGTGTGGTTACATTTTCCAGAGAAATGAGGACTTCCACTTCCTGTTAAGTTGGACCACAATGAACCTTCTGTTCCCACAGAGACAGAAATAGACACACACACACGCATGTTGTTCTCTGCAGCCTCTAGCCTAAACTTCGTGTGTGAATGTGTGTAGGTCATCACCCCCTGCCGGCGGCTGATTCTCTGTGCAGACAACAGGAAGGAGATGGAGGAGTGGATGGCAGCTCTGCGCAGCGTCCAGAACAGACAGAACTATGAGGTGTGTGTTACTATGTGTGTGTCTGTGTGAGTGTGCATGCGCATGTGTAGTGTTACCAGACTGACGGTGCGTGTGTGTGTGTCCCAGTCCACCCAGTACAGCATGGACCACTTCAGTGGGATGCACAACTGGTACGCCTGTTCTCACGCCAGACCCACGTACTGCAACGTCTGCAGGGAGGCACTGTCCGGGGTCACGTCCCACGGCCTGTCCTGTGAAGGTACACACATACACACAGTTCACGTGTTTCATGCACACTTCATTAGCTGTGAGACGGCATCTCATTTCAAAGGCTCCTTCAACAATTCCAGCATCTTTTCCCGAGCTGTGAAAGCTACAGTGGTTGGGTCCTTCACAGTCCAGCATGTCCCAAGATTCATTGCACTGTGTGATTTGCGATGTGGACATGCAGATATGACCACATTAGTAGGAGCAGTGAGGAGGATGTTTTTTTAATGGACTGTTAGGAGCTGTTGTTGTTGCTAGGCAACGGGAGTAGTGTGTAACTAAAATATGCGGAAGACATCAATCCACATAATTGTTGTAAATATGTAAAAGAGGTAAAAAGGTGTAATTACGTGGACATTTGTAGGCAGGTCCTCTAAAGGATGCCATCCTCTGAGACAGAGCTAATGTTATCAATTATCAGTCATCTGTTAGCACATACACTTAAAGTGCTGATGCTATGTGTGTGTGTGTGTGTCAGTGTGTAAGTTTAAGGCTCATAAACGTTGTGCGGTTCGAGCCACAAACAACTGTAAGTGGACGACTCTGGCATCCATTGGGAAGGACATCATCGAGGACGAGGACGGGGTGAGACATTTTTCTTTAACAAACAGAACCAGAACAGTGCAGTCCCCTATCCTTTGACATCTGAGGCCTAACCCGTGACCCTTGACCTGTCCTCAGGTGTCCATGCCTCACCAGTGGTTGGAGGGGAATCTCCCAGTTTCAGCCAAGTGTAACGTGTGTGATAAGACGTGCGGCAGCGTCCTCCGCCTGCAAGACTGGAGGTGTCTGTGGTGTAAGGCCATGGTGAGGCAGACGTCCCCATCCTCTGTCTTTTCTCTGTGCTGTGTCTGTCTCTGTGTCTCAGGCTGTCCCTCTGTCCTGCAGGTGCACTCCGGCTGTAAGGATCAGCTGTCCTCCAAGTGTCCTCTGGGACAGTGCAAAGTGTCCGTTATCCCTCCGACAGCGCTCAACAGCATCGACTCTGACGGTGGGACTTCACAGCATGCCACCGTGTCCTCAGCTCGTCCCTAGACGGGCCTGAGGCACACCTTAACTGTCCTCTGTGTGTCCAGGTTTCTGGAAAGCGTCCTGTCCTCCATCCTGCACCAGTCCTCTGCTGGTCTTCGTCAACTCGAAGAGTGGGGACAACCAGGGCGTTAAATTCCTGCGGCGCTTCAAGCAGCTACTGAACCCGGCGCAGGTGTTCGACCTAATGAATGGAGGACCGCACCTGGGGTGAGACAAGCAGACAACCACCTGCAGGACGCCTGTCTCATGGGTGGGATGTTAATCTGTGTCTCTGTGTCCTCGTTAGGCTGCGTCTCTTCCAGAAGTTTGACACGTTCAGGATCCTGGTGTGTGGAGGTGATGGCAGCGTTGGCTGGGTGCTGTCCGAGATCGACGCCCTGACGCTGCACAAACAGGTATGTCTCCTGGACCTGGTCCTGATTATGGACATGGTCCTGGACTTGTGTCTCTGACGTTGTGTCTCCATCTCAGTGTCAGCTAGGGGTTCTGCCTCTGGGGACCGGGAACGATCTGGCCCGCGTTCTAGGCTGGGGATCAGCCTGTGACGACGACACACAGCTGCCACAAATCCTTGAGAAACTGGAGAGGGCTAGCACTAAGATGTTAGACAGGTGAGTGATGTGAGACAAGTGCGTGTGAGACGGGTGATATTAGACAGGTAACAGTGTCTGTCTCCTCCTGCAGGTGGAGCATCATGGTCTATGAGACCAAGTTTCCACGACAACACTCAGCATCCACTGTCACCGAGGACTGCAGCGACGACTCTGAGGTAATGACAAATGACATCACTGACTTTAGATCAGTTTCTCCTGCAGCCCTTGTGGACTCTCTTACCCAGGTTCTGTCCTCTTGTCCAGGTCCAGCAGATTCTCACCTATGAGGACTCTGTGGCTGCTCATTTGTCCAAGATCCTGACCTCAGACCAGCACTCTGTGGTCATCTCCTCTGCCAAGTATGCTGCTGCTCCATGCCCCTTCCCTGATACTGGTCCTGGTTTTGGACTGGTGTTAATGTGTGCGTGTCTGTGTCCTCAGGGTGCTATGTGAGACGGTAAAGGACTTCGTGGCTCGGGTTGGAAAGGCCTACGAGAAGAACACGGAGAGTTCAGAGGAGTCAGAGGCCATGGCCAAGAAGGTACTGGACTCTGTCCTCAGTACAACTCAGTGTCCCCACTGTCCTCAGTTTATCACTGTGTCTTTTTCCATGACTGGTCATGGACCCGGCTCAGACCTGGTGCTGGTCCTGACTGTGGTCCTGGTCCTGACTGTGGTCCTGTCATCCTCAGTGTGGCGTCCTGAAGGAGAAGCTGGACTCTCTGTTGAAGACCCTGAACGAGGAGTCTCAGGCGTCCACCGTCCTTCCGCAGGCTCCGCCCCCAACCATCGCTGAGGAGCAGGAGGAGGCGGAGGGAGGAGTTGTGCTGCCCCTCCCCCTCCACCCACCACCTCCACAGGCTCCACCCAGCTCGGCCCCCTGCTCGCCACGCCCCAGCAGTGCCTCAGCATCAGCGACAGCGGCCATCTTTAAACCCAGAGAACAGCTGATGCTGCGAGCGAACAGCCTGAAAAAGGCGATCAGACAGATCATCGAGCACACGGAGAAAGGTGGGACACTGTGGACACGTCCCAGTCCTAGTCCCAGTCCTGGTCCTGGTCCCGGTCCTTACACCTTTCTGTTCTCTGTCCTCCAGCTGTTGATGAGCAGAACGCCCAGACGCAGCAGCAGCAGGTCTTTGCTCTGAGACGTGAGGATAACGAGGGACTGGTAGAGGAAGAGGATGAGGATGAGCTAGACGAGGACAAGATGTCTCTGCAGTCGTCCTACAGCGTCAAACAACGCAACACACGCAGAAGTAGGACATGGGGCACTGTCTCTAACTGTCTCTGTCTGCGTCTGACTGTCCCTGTCTGTCTCTAACTGTCTCTGTGTCCGTCCTCAGTCAGTAAGACACCCTGTGAAAAGCTCATCAGTAAAGGCAGCCTGTCCCTCGGCAGCTCCGCATCACTTCCTGTCCAGACAGGAAGTCGGGATAATATGCCCATGCTCAATGCAAAGATCCTCTATCCTGGTGAGATGATGTCTACATGTCTCTGTTCACAGTCTGTCTCATCTGCCCACAGTTGTACAGATCCATGTTGAAATGGACACCAACTTCCTGTCTGAAGGTTTAGTCAGACGGAGACACCTGGAGGACACAGAGAGAACTGCAGGGGGAAACTGAGATGATACAGGAGTGAAGAGGACAGAAGTGCACATAGGGCAGACAAAGGGGGAACAGAGACAGATGTGGGAGTCAGGGGGACACAGATTAAAATGAGGGGACAGAGGCGACAAAAAAGTACACTGTTTTTTATGCCTTATACTGCAGAGGGACAATGAGAACTCACATGGTACTAACCAATGTGCTGGTACCAGATTCGGTCGAGAGGGACATGGACAGACATGAGACAGGAAAAAGAAAACAAACAGGAGTCTCAGTTAGGTCCACCTCAGTCCAGCCTGAACATGTCCTTGTTAACACGTAATGTCTCTGTCTGTCTCTGTCTGTCTCCGTCTGTCCAGGAATCAGAGGACTGTCTGGCTCTCTGTCCAGCAATTCCGTCATCAGTCGTCTTCTGGTCAATGCCGACCCGTTCAGCTGTGATCCCGACAACATGTGAGTCTGTCTCTGTCCCCATCATCTAAGTATGTCTCCTGTCATTTGTGATAGTCCTTGACGTGTCCTCTGTCACCTCAGGGACTGCTACACAGAGAAATGTGTCATGAACAACTACTTTGGTATCGGACTGGATGCGAAGATCTCTCTGGACTTCAACAACAAAAGGGATGAACATCCAGAGAAATGCAGGTAGGTATTTGTTCTCTGTCTGTCCTCTGTGTCCTCTGTCTCTGTCTGTCCTCTGTGTCCTGACCAGTGTCTCATCCTCAGGAGTCGCACTAAGAACATGATGTGGTATGGCGTCCTGGGGACTAAAGAGCTGCTGCACAGAACCTACAAGAACCTGGAGCAGAGAGTCTTGCTGGAGGTGAGACCTCAGCTAACTGCTAACGATAACTGCTGACAGTTGACTGATAATTATTAATATTTAACTGCTAACAATTGGCAGCTAACTGCTCACTGCTAACTAACGGTGCAACCTGAAATGTTTGTTGCTCCCCTCACTGATGATGGTGACCATAATGATGCTGATTATGTCATCACCACCGTTTCTATGTGTGCAGTGCGACGGCCGGCCCATTCCCCTCCCGTCGCTGCAGGGCATCGCCGTGTTGAACATTCCGAGCTACGCCGGAGGAACCAACTTCTGGGGAGGAACCAAAGAGGACGACGTGAGGACCCATCCACCTGTGCATGTGTCTGCGGGGTGGGGTCAGGTGATCAGTCATGTGACTTGTGTGTGTCTTTGTCCATCAGACTTTCACAGCTCCATCCTTCGACGATAAGATCCTGGAGGTGGTGGCGGTGTTCGGCAGCATGCAGATGGCCGTGTCCCGGGTCATCAACCTGCAGCACCACCGCATCGCACAGGTGTGTCCTCTGTCTCTAAATTCCTGTCCAACAGTTTGTCCACCTGTCCAACTGTCTGTCCCTATCTCACACTCATCTTCTGTCTCAGTGTCGCACAGTGAAGATCACCATCCTGGGGGACGAAGGTGTCCCTGTGCAGGTGGACGGTGAGGCCTGGATCCAACCCCCAGGTTACATCAAGATCATCCACAAGAACCGAACCCAGACCCTGACCCGGGACCGAGTGAGTACTGAGAACACGTCCTAAGACTAAAACACACCAGACAGATGGTGTATGGTGGATTCATGAAGTCCAGATCCAGACTGAGACAGATCCTTTTAATAGCACTGTCCTCTGCCCTGATGTCCTCCAGGCCTTTGAGAGCACTCTCAAGTCTTGGGAGGACAAACAGAAGTGTGAATGTCCCCGGACCCCACCATCTCAACCCCCGCAGCCCGCCCTGTCCTCACAGCCAGAAATTGTTTCAGAGGAGGATGCATCCCTCGTCAATGAGTTCGGTCAAGCCGCCGGAGCGCTCATTCACAGGTATGTCCACTGGGGACATTGCCCCACAGACCTAGACACCATCAGTCCAGGTCTTAGTTTTCAGAGAGACCAGACAGATGGATATGAATCTAATCCTGTGCCCCATGTATCCCCTGTCTCAGTATTCGTGAAGTGGCCCAGTCCCACCACAGTCTGGAACAGGAACTGGCCCATGCCGTCAACGCCAGCTCCAAAGCCATGGACGTGGTCTATGCCAACTCCAAGAGCTCCGGGGTATGAGATATAGGGTCCTAGTCCCTGTTGTACTGTCCTCTGTGTGCTGGTCCTGGTCCTGGTCTTGTTCTCTGTCTAACTAGTCTTGTTTCTATCTAGGCTCTGAGCTGCAGTGTCGTCATCCACATGGTTGGGAATGTCAAAGCTTTACTCAGTGAGACGGAGCTGCTCCTGGCGGGACGCATGTCCATGGTAACTGTCCCCCAGCTACTGCCCCTCAAATACTGAACCCTAGACCATGTCCCCCAGACCCATCAACGTTTCCTGACTCAGGTCCAGATCCAGGTCGTGATTCTGACTGTGTCTCTGGTCTTGGTCCTGGTCTAACAGCAATATGTATGTGTGTATGTAGCAGCTGGACCCCCCTCAGCAGGACCAGCTGAATGCGGCTCTGTCCTCAGTGTCCCAGCAGCTCCGCCGTCTTGCTGATGTCCCCTGGCTGTCCCCAGTCATCGACCCATTGGACCATGAGGTAAAGGGAGGCGCATGTAATCGAGATGTGGACTGAGGACACTGCAGTGTCTGACTCTCTGTCTGTCCCCTTAGGGTCCTCTGATGGACTTCTCCAAGAGGACTCGCAGCGCCAAGTTTCGTCTCGTCCCCAAATTCAAAAAGGACAAAAACAACAAGAACAAGGAGACATGTGCCACTCTCTCACTGCCAGGTAGGTTCACTCACCCTCTTTCTGTTTGGTCACTGCTTGGAGGGGCCAGGGTTGGTGGCTTCTGGTGCTTTCTGTCTGAACCACTTCTTGTCTATCTGAACCACTTCCTGTTGGTGTCTCAGTCCACCAGTGGGGTACAGAGGAGGTGGGGGCATGGCTGGACTTCCTGTGTCTCACTGAGTATAAGGACATCTTCAGTGGACATGACGTCCGCGGAGCTGAGCTTATCCACCTGGAGAGGAGGGACCTGAAGGTACAGCTGATAGCTGATGGTTAACATCTAAAAGCTAATTGCCAACAGCTAACTGTTAACTGTTGACAGCTAACATTCGAAAGCTAACAGCTTAATGCTAAATGCTGACAGCTAACTGATATTGTTTAAAAGCTAGCTGCTAAGAACAGCAGACTGTTAACAGTTAACTGCCAAAACTGACATGTTACAGCTAATTGCTAAAAGCTCAAAGCTAACTGTTGATAGCTAACTGTTAAAAGCTAACTGCTTACAAGTTAGTTAATTTCTACCAAGTAAAAGATCACTGCTAATAATCCACAGTTAATTAATAACTGATAACATGTAATGCTAACTGCTAACAGTTATTAGCTGACATGTAATTACCTACAACTAAAAGCAGTGAAATGCTATCGGCTAACTAAGTGCTGCTAACCTTTGACTGTTGGCTAATGTAACATTCTGTTTTTAATGCTTATGTATTATCTGTGTGTGTGTGTGTGTGTGTGTGTGTGTGTGTGTGTGTGTGTGTGTGTGTCAGGACCTGGGTGTGACAAAGGTTGGTCACATGAAGCGAATCCTTCAGGGCATCAGGGAGCTGAACAGGAACAGCAGCGCCAGCGAGGCCTGACCACTGCCAGGTGAGTCCTGCTACTGGAGCAAGTTCAGGATTCTGTAGTATAAGTACTAGCCCCAGATCCTGATCCCGGTCTCTTGTGGTTTCAGGGACCACTGCCTGCTCTCCTCCTACCTCTGCTGCTGCCGCCCCCCCATCCACCTGACCTCTAACCTCTGACCCTGAACCAGGTCTACCACACATCAGTGCCCACTGTGACTAGACCTAGACCTGGACTGGGAAACAGAGACGCCTCAGAAACCCATCAACCAATCAAACGATCCACCAGTGCCTTGTCATCTCACCCAGCGATCAATCAGTATACAGAATGTGGGGGTGGAGCCAACACGGCCGCCCTGCCTCCAGCAGTCTCCTCCCCCTGAGACAAAACCATCCTCTCCACTGTGAGGGCCTGGACCAGGTCTCAGGATCACAAATCCAGCAGGACCTGGACCAGGTCTGGGTCTCTGTGACCCACCCGCTGCCAGACTCACACTCAGCAGGACTTAGACCAAGACACATAAAACCCTTTTAAACTCTGAGAGGTCAGAGGGACACTCACTAGAACTGTTTCATGTCCTCAGTCTGAGGGATTGACCCGACCACCGGGACCAGGACTCCCAGTTTTGTACTAAATGTATTTATTTGTTGTTGCAGTTGATGTTTAGTTCAGTGTCTTACACTAATAAAATAAGAATAAAAACTGACGAGGGGACGTCAGAGGACGATCCTGACCCAATCAGGTCTAATGTGGACATGGACTGATGTGGATTGATGTGGACTCTGCAGCGACAATCAGATCAGTGAAAGAAAAGGAGCTGTGTATCCTGTCTGATGATGTCCCACTGTCTCTGTCCATCTGTGTTTCTGTCTTTGTATGTAAGAATTCCTTTAAACTACCAGTCCGGTCCAGTTCAGTATGGTCCAGTCAAGTTCAGTTCAGGGAGCAAACCAGATGTGGATTTTATTTCTCTAATTTTTTTTGTCAAATGTGACAGTTCAGACCTGTTAAAACACCTGGACTGGAACCTGGTCTTGGTTTTCCTACAACAGTCGGTTCAGTCTGCCGTCTTCTTACTTTTATCAACCAAAGACCAGTTTTTCATTGAAAATAGGGACTGAAGATCTCAGGAGACCCAGACTCTGAATATGAACAGGACCTGATCTATATGTCAGACCACCATGGAGGTCTTGTTAAACTGCCTGTGGTGGATCCATAGAAGCAGGACTGGGTCTGTTCAAGTTTGGGTCTCGGCAGGACCAAGTCTGTTCTGGACCGAGTTTCTGCAGGACTGGTTCCTGAAAACTTTAAACAAACTTTAAAAGACAAACTTTATCAGTCGAGCCTTAAAACTCCCGTCGATCACATAAACCAATCAGAGCTCAGCTCTGCCTCTCAGACAGAAGTAAACAGTTGCTGCCTTTAGGAGCTGGACTCAGTGAACTGGTCTACTTCTGAAGACTGGATCTGGATCCGGATCCATCTTCAGGTGGACTCACTGTAGGACAGTAAATAACCGTCATATCATGAGCTCAACGCTGCCGTCACATGTTTACCTGAGCATCTGTTATCCTGATCCGGATCAGATGTGGATCCGGATCAGGTGTCAATATCTTGTGGTCTCTGTGTGCAGTTAATGTTTCTACACAATGTTGGTAGAAAGTTAGACATAACTGTTAGCATGCTAACCACCCTGACACATGCTGACACATAAATTCAAGTGTAAGTGCTGGCATGCTAACATGTTAGCACACTAGCAGATATGTATAAGTTAGATGTAAATGTTAGCATTCTGACACTTGTTAGCGTGCTTTCAGGTATGAATTCAGACGTAACTAATGCTCATTAGTGCCCCCTGCAGTCAGACCAGATGCGTCAGTTAGTGAGTGCCTTGCTTGAGGTTCCTCTGCTGTTTGTCTGATCCATCTTGTGTATTTATTCGATAATTTATACGTTAACATTAATACTGTACGCTGTCATACCTCGGTTTGTACATACGCCCTCTACTGGGTTGTCAGTGTAAATACATCATGTTGTGTACAGAGGAACATACAAACATCCGTAATAAATAAAGCTGATGTCTCCACAAACACTGTGTTAGTTAGGTCATTCCTGGCTGTTATCTGATAACTGTTATAATGAGTTAAATGTAAAATTCCCGCCATGTTCTCTTTGACCTTGTGGAAATTCCTTGATGTCGACAGCAGAGGCATCTCAATGGATGACCAGACGGCGACGCTGTGATCTTGGACTTCATCACTTTCCGCAGAGGTCTGTAATCAGGACTGGAAGTCCATCTTCTACGCTGTCCCCGTGACTCACACAGTGTCCTGTCCTCTGACGTCCCTGTGTCAATATTTGACTTCAGGTCAAAGGTCAATTGATCGATGGGCTTCATTACTGTCTCTGTGTCTGTCCTCCATTTTATTTCAAGCATACACGGTCCGTCTTCATCAGAGACATTAGGAGACAACAGAGGACATCAGGAAACAACAAAATATATCAGGAGACAACAAAAGACATTAGGAGATAGCTGGAGACAACAGGAGACTTTAGGAGACAGGTAGGTCCACCAGGTCTGAAGATGATGATAATGATGATGGACAGAAACCCTGCAGACACAGCCTCACTGAGTCCTGATGAACCTGGTGTCTGCTGGTTCAGGATTGTCTCTGCTGTCCATCTGTCCACAGAGACAGAAATGCTGCAACCGTCCTCAGTCTGCGTCCTGCTGGTCTGGTCTCAACTCGTCCACAGCTCAGGTGAGACTGATGTCAATGTTGACCAGTCCAGCTGCTGTGGACGTGAACGTGATGGCAGCCATCTTGTCTGTCCTCAGTGTTTCTGGACCAGCCGTCAGCAGGTCAGGTCTTACGCTCCTACTCCTCCTCCAGGAGGCGCAGAGCCAACTCCATCGGGGAGGAGATGTTGCCAGGGGACCTGGAGAGGGAGTGCTACGAGGAGAGCTGCTCTCAGGAGGAGGCGGCAGAAATCTTTCAGAACCGGGAAAGGACGGTGAGAGCGCCACCATGTGGCGTCCGTTTAATGTGACGATGTCAGAGTCGGACTGACCCAGACCCACTATGTCCAACTGTCCCCCGAGACAAACAGGTGATGAGATTCAGTTCTGGTCCTGGAGGATCCTGTTTCATAGGACCAGAACTGAAACCCACTGTGACACCATGACCACAGGAAACAACCTTAGTGTATCTGTACTTTTAAGGTTTTTACATATTTTACGTATTTAAGTCTCTTGCATAGTTACAACTCTAGTGTATTTGTCTATTAACTATTTACGTTCTTTACCTATTTACGTCTTTTGTAAATTTGTGTCTTGTCTTAAAATATGTATTCATGTCCCTTTATAAATGTATGAAATATTTTTAAGTGTTAACGTCTAACGTGCTACTCCTGTTGCCAGCAACTACAGCTCCTAAAAATTAGCGTCTGTTACAGAAAAAAATTCAGCTACACTTAACGTGTTGCAGATAAAATCTGATTCAGTCCATTTAAAAACATCCTCCTTCACTCCTCGTCACTGCTCCTACAACTGTGGTCATGTGACCTTTAACTGGACGTCCACATCACAAATGTCACCTGCACTGCAATGAATCTTGGGATATGTTGGACTGTGAAGGATCCAACCATTGTAGAAGGGAAGGAAGGCTAGTATATGTCATATATATCATCTGTTTATATGTATCATTGTGTAATAATAATCATTACACAGACATATAGAACAGATGTGAGGTCAGAGCAGCTTCTGTCCTACAGGTGTTTAACTGCAGATATGTTTGTGTCCACAGCTGGAGTTCTGGTACAGATACACAAGTGAGTCCATTATCACATCATCGTACATCACTGAAACATCCAGATCCAGATCTCACTGATCTGGATCGGTTCTTCTTCTTTATCCTTTTACCTGATCTGAATATTAAAGCTGTGATTTTATCATCAATGACCCTGATGACATCACTTACTACACAAGTGATTGGTGTTGTGTTCATTTGTCTTTTGTGTTGTAGATCTGAACCCCTGTCAGAACAACCCCTGTCTGAACGGAGGGGTCTGCAGTCTGGACCGAGGACAGTTTGTGTGTGACTGTCTTCCTCAATACCAGGGCAAGACCTGCGAAACAGGTACACATCGTCTGACACATGAACCCTGTCAATCCAAACCACTTTCTTTGTGCTATTATAAGGCTTTGATCTGAACAAGCGAAGAGACCTGAGATAAATGTGTTTGTGATTTAATTCTATACAAATAAAACAGAATTTCTACAAATCCAGAATCCGTGAAGTCCCTCAGGGCAGCGTCCTGGGACCACTGGTCTTTTGTTTTTGTCTTTTAATTTCACATGTCACACGACTTTTCTGGCTCCAGATATCAAAATGGTTTAAATTGAAGTAAATTAACCAGAATATGCGTCTCACTCTGAGGCGTCCTTCAGAGGACCTGGTCTATGAAGGTCTGGATGAAATAGACTATGTAGACTGGTCCAACTTCTAGTTCTTAAATGAGACATCTTTGACATCGTCAAAAGAGAATTTCCTGTTTACGTCTTTTGCATTTTTACAAAGGATCCAGCTGAGACCTGAGACCTAGCTGGTGACTGATGTCACTGTCATGATTGTGATGTCACTGTGATGACTGTGGTGTCCACAGAGGTGCGGGTGTGTAGACATAGAAACGGAGGCTGTGAGCAGTACTGCAGAGACCTGTTCGGTGGCGTTCAATGTAGCTGTGCTGATGGTTTCAGTCTGGACCCTGACGGACGGCGCTGCTCTTCCGCCGGTAACTGACACGACCACATGACACCTGTAACCGAACCTGAACATCACATGACCAGAACCGTCTCCCCTCCAGTGTCCTTCCCTTGTGGACGCCAGCGGGAGGAGCTGTGGTACCACGGACGCTCTTTGTTGGACGAGTTTGGGTGGGACAACGTCACCATGGATACAGATGTCAATGTCACCATGGAGACGGATGTCAACATCACAGCCAGCTGGGACCATAAGCTGAATTTGACAGAGACAGGGAACACAACATGGACTGAGGGAGGACACAATGACACGTCACTGAGTAGGGGGGGGGGGGATGACCTACGTATAGTGGGTGGAAATCTGGAGAGACTGGGACGGAGTCCTTGGCAGGTACCTGTCATCATAGAAACACAGTTCACTTCCTGCTGAGACCAACCAGTTTATGAGCGTGTGTGTGTGTGTGTGTGTGAGCAGGTCCTGATCCGCCGGACTGATGGTTACGGGTTCTGTGGTGGGACTCTGATCTCAGATCGCTGGGTCGTCTCTGCTGCTCACTGCTTCGAAGATTCTGCAGACCACATCACTATAGGTGTGTGTGTGTGTGTGGTTTTCACAGTAAAGGAAATTTACTTACTCAAAGCTTTTTTCACTCAAGTATTTGTACTTTCAGCTGCTACATTTTACTATTATTATTATTGAGACAGTGAAACCAGATAAGACAGTGGGCATAAGTTACCATAGTTATGTAACACCTGTCTCTCTGTGTGTATGTGTGTGTGCAGGTGACTATGATAAGCTCCGTCCTGATCGAGGTGAGCAGAAAATAAAGATCCAGGAAGTGTTTGTCCACCCTCACTTCCACTCCTACACCTTTGACAGCGACATCGCCCTGCTGCTCCTTGCTCAACCCGTGGACCGCAGTGCCACCGCTGTCCCAGCCTGTCTTCCAGACCACCATCTGTCCACATACCTGCTCACGGTGAGAATCTGAGTCCAAGTGAGACAGTCTGAGACTAGGTTAGACAGTCTGAGTCCAGGTGGGACAGTCTGCATAGACTAAGTGGAGGTGAGAGACTGAGTCAAGGTTTATCAGGACCAGCAGCTGTTCCATTGTGGAGACACCTGAATGCACCATCATTGACTCACTAAGCGGAAAGTCAATCACAGTTGTGTGTGTGTGTGTGTGTGTGTTCAGCCCGGCAACAGAGGGGCAGTCTCTGGATGGGGCCTCACTCGCTTCATGGGTCGCTCGTCCCGGTTCCTGAGGAAGGTGGTGCTCCCGGTGGTGAGTTACAGGGATTGCACCGCCTCTACTGACCAGGTGAGTAACTTAGTAACTAGAATATAGATTCTACACAGTCTATGGGGTCTACTGTTTCTACAGTCTATAGGGTCTAGAGGGTCTACTGGGTCAAGAAAGTCTATGGGGTCTATGGGATCTACAGACTCTTCAGGGTTGACAGGTCCTGGTCTGACTGCCATCTTTTTCCCTACAGGTGATCACAGACAACATGTTCTGTGCGGGTTACCTGGACGTCAGTGTGGACGCCTGCAGCGGTGACAGTGGTGGACCCTTCGTGGTGAACTACAGAGGGACCTGGTTCCTGACCGGAGTTGTCAGCTGGGGCGAGAAATGTGCTGCCAAAGGGAAGTATGGTGTTTATACCCGGCTGGGGAACTTTCTGGGCTGGATCAGAGACACTATGGACAGGCAGGACGCCACACACCGTCAAGAACAGATTTGAGCTTCAGACTCAGTCCAATTCATGTCAGCATAGCACTGAATCACGTCAAATCCTGGTTCTGGTTCTGGTCCATGTACAAAGGTGTTTTTTTTTAAATTAGTAATCAGATTAATCAGTTTGATTTATTTCTTTATAAAATGTGTCCAACTTTGTCAGTTAACGCAACACTATCATGTGATTTGCTAAAAAATCTTTATTTCAGTTTGAGTGTAACATAAAATACAAACAGAAGATTAAACGTGACTTAAACATTTCTCTGACTACATAATAAAAGTTGTCATGATGGAGTCGCTGCTCAATTTGTCCTGCAGGTGGCACCTCAACAGCAAACTGAGTTTGTTCTCTGGAGAGGAGTGAAACAGAGGTACAAGCAAAAGGAGTGTGTCAGGAGGTTCTTCTTAGTCCACAACAGCGTCCGTCAATTCCTTGTCTTGAGCTGTGAAGGCTATGGCATCTGCTTAGCTGAAGTAGCAAAGTTAGTAAACGTTATCTGACATAACTAAATTTAAAAAGTAACAAAGTTAACTACAGTATCTAAACTAGCTAAGTTAGCTAACACTAGCTAGTAACTCATCGTATTATCACATGGTCACCAGTCTATCTTATTTCAAAGGCTTCTTACACAAATACAGCTTCTTTTTCCGAGCTGTGAAGTCTACAACGGTTGGATCTTTCACAGTCCAACATATCCCAAAATTCACTGCAGCACAGGTGACGTTTGTAATGTGGATGTAGAGTTAAAGCTAAAGGTCACATGACCACAGTAGTAGAAGCAGTGAGGAGGATGTTTTTAAATGGACTGAATTAGATTTTATCTGTAATATAAAATGTGGATGAATTCTTCCTGGGACTCATTTAAGGAGTGCTGGTTCAACCACAAACCAGGTCTATGAAGGTCTGGATGACAGGCACCCTAGGCACTAGTTTATGTCGCCCAGATTTTCATAGACCTGGTCCTCTGGAGTCCTCTGTCCTCAGACTGAGACTCAGCCACTGTTTGGAGTTTTAACGTTTGCATATTGATCAGGTTCAGGTTTGTGTTTTACTCTTTCTGAGGTTCCTGAACGCAGCAGCTCCCCTCAGAGAGACAGAGGACATCCTCATTCATTCTCAGCTGCAGTGACCCCAATCTCGCCACCAGGGAGTGGTCTAATGTGGTCCTGGATCCAGTCCACGTACTTGGCGATGCGGGTGTAGACGCCGTACACTCTCTGGCTGCCACACTCCTCGGGACCCCCCCACGACACCAACCCCACCGCCGTCCACCTGTGACTGACGTCGTCCTCCATCACAAACGCCCCACCGCTGTCCCCCAGGCAGGTGTCCCGTCCACCCTCAAAGAAGCCGGCACAGAACATGTTGTCAGTAATGTTGTACTTGACAGAGCGTGAAGCGTAACTTGCCTCACATTCGTCCTGAGACACCACGGGCAGCTTCACAAACTGCAGCAGGTCAGAGGTCAACGAGGGGTCAGAGGACAATGAGGGTGGGGCACCTGAGGATGAGGAAGCGTTGGGGTTGGAGATCCCCCAACCGGCAACTACGCCCAGGGAGTTAGGTACAGGGGTGGGGTGGGCACTCTGAAATAGAGACAGGTCAAAGGTCAAAGGTCATGATAGCCCATATGTGTCTTCCCTGGACAGGAAGTCCCACCTGGCTGTGAGGCGGAGGAAGACACACAGGACGGACAGCAAAGCTGAAGTCCACAGAGTCCCGCAGCCTCAGCAGGGCGATGTCGTTGTCGTAGTTGTCAGGTTGGAAACGTGGGTGGAGGACGATCTCCTCCACCGAGCGGTTGGTGGCCTGACTTTTGTCCCGGGCATCATGGAGACCAAGGAAGACCTGGAAACAAAGACACAGGGACAGAGACAGATCTGGATCTGGTCTCAGCTGGTTTTTAGAAACAACAGACAGTGAACTGTCCTCTGGACCTGGTCCTGGAGTCTGACCTGGACATGTTCAGGTGCCACAGGGACGACACTGGTGTCCCTCCGCTGGGACCTCAGAACGTGGGCAGCCGTGAGGACCCAGGACTCGGATAGCAGGGCTCCAGACCCGAACCAGCGGTCTTCTGGAACCCGAGACAGGTCCTCCACACTGAGCAGGACCTGCCATGGGAAGAGACCAGGGATAGCGCTGCGTCCCCCCACAATCCGCTTCACTTGAGATGGGAGAGAGCGGGACGGACGTCCACAGGCTGGACAAAGACATGGAGTGGACATGAGTGTAGAGAACACAGAGACAGACAGAGACAGAAAGACAGACAGGTACCTGGCAGACAGCTTGGTAGGTTGGACTCTATCTCTGAGTTTGTCCACTGTCCATCCTCTCCACATCTGTAAGAGCCTTCAACACAAACATCTGTTCATCAGTCTTCATCATCATCATCATCATCATTGTCCTCTTTGGTACAAAGTCTTTGTCTTCGTACCATTGCCAGGGCTGAGTTGAGCGTTGTCATCTCTGCAGACGTATTGAACGGTCGACCCAAACAGCGTGCTATTGTCATGGTTACCAAACACCACGTCGGCCATGTCGACTGCCACCGGACTCCCACAATCCACCACTGCGACAGAGAGGAGGAAGGTGATGATGATGAAGATACTGTGAGGATGAAAATGAAGTAATGGCGGCGGCGGCCACCAGGGGGAGACGCAGGGTGGTTATTAAACACATGAGCCTCAGTGTGTTAAAGCTGCTTTATTAGAAATCATTCTGTCGTCTACAGCAGGACACATCCTCATGTCCAACATGACGTCATGGCGGCAGCAGCGCTGTGAGCCGAGCTCCGGGGGGCGCTGTGGTCTTACTGTGACAGGGCGGAGGGATGCTGCTCCATGAGCCGTCGGCCTCACAGTCCAGCTGGAAGTGGTCTAGGAAGTGTCCATCCTGAAACAGGAAACAGGAAGTGAGGGCATCCACTTGTTGATGTCACAGACGCTATTACTGCCGTGATGTCATCGCACCTTCAGCAGTCTGTATCCACGCTCACAACTCAACACCACGTGGTCTCTGAAGAAGTATTCTGATTGGACAGGAGTCATCACAGAGTTGGGCAGAGCCTCAGGCACCGGACACTGACTTCCTGTACAGACAGGAAGAAATGCTGCATCTGTTATCACCACGTTTATATATATATATATATATATATATTTTCACACATAGCAAACACACACACATAATTTGACAGTACATATATATAAGTACATATGCAAAGAATATCTAATCAATGACAGTATTTATTTAAATGTATAGAAACATATAACCTGTGATGGCGTATAAATATGTACGTGTATATAAACAATACACATAACCTATGGCGATGTGTAAATGTAAATTTATGTACATATATACAAACAGTATGTAACCTATAGCAGTGTAGGTGATGCTCCAGCCCAGATTTTCTCCAGAGTTGTCGCTGTGGAAGGTGACGATGGCAGTGTTACTCTCCGTCTCGATGAGTCCTGGAGATGTGTTTCCACAGAACGGGCCAAACACTGAGCGCCCTGCTGTGATCTGACACATTCACCTGTTACTGAAAGTTACAACTGTGCGTGTGTGTGTGTGTGTGTGTGTGCGCTCTCACCTTCACGTAGTCATAGGGGCAGCTAACGTCAGGGTGGTCCTCCACGTCAAAGCGGGCATCGAACTGGAGGCGGAGCCTGAAGCCCGGCTCCACCTCGATACGGTAAACACAGTCAGAGCTCTTTGGGTACGGAGCAGGAAAATCTACGCTGCTCAGGGTGCCAGAGCGTTCCCTGAACACACCATCACTGCACTCCACTGAACACACACACACAAACACACACAGTGTACAGGGGTTAATGATGTGTGTGTGTGTGTGTGTCTGTCCTAAGCACATGTAAATGTAAATATTTACCACCAATCAGCAGCTGCTATCAGTCAGACAGAGGTTAGAGTCCACACACACATACACACACACACATGCACACACTGCTGTCTAACCCTGACTCGAACCTGAATCAGTTCTGGATCTTCAGGTCCAGACCTGAACCTCTTTAAAACCTATTTGTTTTCTGGAGCAGAACCAGAGCAAGGATCGGGATCAGGATCAAGCTGCTGGAATTCTAATCTGCTGGGAAACAGTTCACATGTTAGAAACATGTTTGAGCTGATTATACTGTAAACAGTCTGAGAGTCTGAAGGATTAGAACTGCCACAGGTCAACTCACAGCACTTAAATATCACACAAACTGAGCACTTTATTAGGAACCCCAGACCAACACCAGGTTGCTGAACAACATCGGTCTTGCTGCTGTTCTCCTGTCCCACCACCAACTAGTTACTAAAACAGACTGCAGCTGAGAACCACCACCATCACCACCCTGGACAAAAAGATCTTACAGAGGACAGGTAGAACCTACAGAGGACAATAGAGATTCAGTGGAGACTTAGACTGTGACACTCAGATCAGGTTTATGGCCTAGACTGGACCCAGACCATCACCTGCAGCCCCCGCGCCCCCTCTCCAAGGCTGGACTCACCTCTGCAGGTGCGGTTGTCGTTGTGCAGCAGGTAGCCATAGCGACAGGAGCAATAGTACCCTCCGATGTAGTTGTGACAGAAGTGATCACAGATCAGATCTTCATCACTGCGGTCACTGCACTCGTCCACGTCTGCAGAGAGGAGGACGATGCTAACATTAGCTCTGTAGCTACGTTTTTAACGTAGTACTCGGCAGGTGGACCCACCAGCAGGGGATCTACGACCGGGTCCTCACCCTCGGCACTGTAATGAGCCACAAACCCAGAGAATCTCTCCTCATCTGAGAAGTCGGTGGTGAAGAGGATGCTCAACGAGTTCCTGGGGGATGTGATGACCTGCTGACCTGGAACCGCCTCCGTGTCCGTGTCCTCCCGCCCACAGAACAAGGCCAGCACCATCCCATCTGTTTCCACCTGCCACGATAATGCACTTATCACCTGGAGGACCATCGTCTGTCCCTCGGTTCACTATGTCTCCATCAGCCCTGCCCCTCAGTCCATGTTCATTAGTAACTGTCTCCTTATGTTTAGACAGGAGTTTTATTCTGAAAGGACGTCAGAGACGACAACATCCTCAAAGAGTGATGTCACACTGTCAACATGTGGTAAAGGTCTGTGCAGATTCTGGTCTGAGTCACAGTCACATGTGTTTTCACTGAGACAAACTCCTCCAGATGTGAGACACTCTGGTCCTGAGTCCTGGACCATGTGGTCCTGGTCTCCTCTAAGACCTGAACCCTGTCTGAGTTTAACATTCAGAGCAGGCGCCAACTTATCTGCTGCAGAGTTTACTGAGGGTCAGCGACCAGCAGGTCAGCAGACACACACACACACACACACAGAGTGTGTGGGGATTTGTTTCTGTCAGAATCTTCTCATTAGTAAATGTTGTCTTTAAGTAAACATCTCATGGTGCATTCGGGGTCCTCAGCAGGCTGTGGGAACACACACACACCTGGGCTCTGAAACCTGGACTCTGGTCTGCTGCAGGTCAAGATTTGGTTTAACTCCCATGATACTTGCTGTCTCACCTTAATGGAGTCATACTCGCAGAGGAAAGACGGCTCCAGGTCGAAGTGGCTGAAGTACAGTCTGATGTGGAAACCATCAGGGACACTGATGTTCCAGCGCAGAGACGTCTCTCGAGGGTACGGCTCCGGGAAGTTTGGAGACTGCAGGCTGCCGTATATGCCCGATAGGGACAGCAGCTGAGCATCCACCACGGTCACCATGGCAACCACGAGGGACAGGAGGGACAGGTAATCAACAAGCCTGAAACATCAAGCAGAGACATTCAAGTCCTGACTGAATGTCAGACTGTCCACTGAGACTGCTCTGATGGACAAAACTCAACCTGCATCACTTTCATTATTTACAAACAAACAAACCGACAAACAACAATAACTGTAACAACAACAACAACAACAACAACAACAAGAAAGAATAAGAAGAAAGAAAAATAAGAATATGAATACAAATAATGATAATAATCTCGTGCTGCTCACGGACGAACCGTGACGTCACACGTCACAAGTCGGCGCTACCTGTGCGACGTGATGACGTGACTGAAACGTTCCAGAGGATGGATGGACAGAGACTCACTCACCTCATGATCGGTCTCCGTTCGGTCTGAGCCTCCGACTACAGACGCTGTCTGCTGCCTGCGCGTGATGAGCCGGGCGAGGTGACGTCATCACGTCAGGCACGTTTAAAGGAGGGCAGCGGGGGTGGGGGGTGTGGGGGTTGGGGGGTGCGGTTGTCGTTTAAGCTTGTTTTGTTCAAATATTGAACGAGGTATGTAAAATAATTCAACTCATTACAAATATTCAAACAGTTACCACGTTGATTGTTTGCTCCTTGTTTATGTTTGTTTCTGGTGACTGACTGTGTCTTCATTTATTATTTTGTTTCCAAAACAAAACTGAACAACAAAAAAATATGATCAAAATAATAATGATAATAAAAAAAGACACTTAATGTTGACTGCTTCCACAAAATTGTGGAGGTGAGTGTGACTAGAGATGTCCATGAGAAGTTTGGCAACGACTGGTCGTTTTTTTCGGACAATTAAGCTCCGTTAAGTTTTTTTCATGTTAAGTGTTTTAGGATGTCCCATTTTTTTTATTTTGATTTTAAAAACCAAAACACCAAGTTTTTTTTTTTTCCTTAAATAAATGAACGTAATAATGAATGAACGATTCACAATATCACACCAACGATCGACGGGAGATAAAGAATAAACCGAAAGAAAAACAAACAGGAACTAATGCGAAAATAAACACAAAACAACAAATCGACAGAAACAAACAATCAACAGGCAACGAATACTCAACAATCAACAAGTTATCAACATGAAAACAACGATGAAAAATTGAAACAACTGAAAAAACAGTTTGATTGCTGTTGTTTTGTTTATTGCTCGTTTTTTTTAATAACAATTTCCTTCTGTTGATTGTTTGTTTCTGGATTGTTTTGATCTTTAATTTCCTTTATGGCCTATTTGTTTCCCGGTGATTGATTGTTTCTTGTTTATTTCTGTTTAATATTGATTGTTTCTTTTCATTATTTATCTCTTATTTCCTGTAATTGTTAGATTGTGTTTACTGTTTAATTCAGGTCATTTAATACATCTCTGTCATTCAGTACTTAAATAAACTTAACTTAGATGCTTAGTAACTTTTGTTGACTGACCTCAGTCACCGCCGCCAGGAGAGGCATCGGTGACGTCATCACGAGGCCTAGTGTGTGTGTGTGTGTGTGTGTGTGTCACGGATGACTGGATAGTTAACCCCCCCTCCGTAATGTGACCCCATGTTGCCATGGTGACAGGGACCGGGCTGCAGCTCCACACCGGCCGTTAACGAGCTTCACTCCGGGACTTTAATTGTGGAAGGGTGGGGGAGGGGGACATAAACCGGGGGGAAATAGAGGGGGACACAGAAGGGGGAGATGGGGGGATGACACCCCCCTCCGGTTCGCCGCCATGCCGTCCCGTCAGAAGCAGCTGCTGTTTTCGGTGTCCGGGCTCCTCGGTCTGACCGCTGCGCTCTCCGCCGCTGTATCCACGGGGCTGCCGCTGTGGCTCCGCGGCTCCGTGCTCTGCCGCACCGGGGCCGAGCTCGTCAACGCCACCGGGCCCGAACTCGACAAATTCCTGGGGGAGCTGAGCTACGGGCTGTTCCACGGACAGAGAGTGAAGCAGTGCGGCCTTGGCGGACGGCCGTCCCGGTTCTCATGTGAGTCTATGGTCCAGGACCCGGTCCTGCGATCCTGGTCCTCAGTGACCACAGGTGTGATCTCACCTGCGCATTAATTATTCATCGTCACCGATTCTTTAAGAGACACAGTTTACCTGCGCAGTGACGTCACTCTGATGGTCCACACCTGCGCAGTGGCGTCAGTGTGTGTGTGTGTGTGTGTGTGTGTGTGTGTGTGTTTTCATTTTCCAACACTGTGGGGACTTAAACCTGTCATACATAGGTTGAGGACCTGTCTCCCTTGTGGGGACAAAAAGCAGGTCTCCATAATGTAAAAAAAACATCAAATTAGGGTGAAGACATGACTTAAGGTTTGGGTCAGGTTTAGATAAAGTTTAGAGTGGTAGTGGTACCAACAACTGAGATCTCTCGGGTTTCCAGGAAAGTCTCCAGGAAATTAATGCAAGTCAATGAAATGTCCCCTGAAGTCATGGAAACACGACTGTGTGTGTGTATGTGAGAGAGAGAGAGAGAGAGAGAGAGAGAGAGAGAGATCAGGTGGATCATAAGACCTGGTCCTCCTCAGATCCAGGAAACAGAGACAGAGACAGAACTGGTTCTAGTTAATGAGCTGAGAAGAGACAAGACACAGGACAGAGACAGTAGAAAGACAAAGACAGAGGAGACAGAAAGACTAAAGTCTCTCATGTTCAGATTCAGGTTTTATTGTCGAGTTTCATCTCAGAACAAGTACTTGTCTCTGTCTGTCTGTCTATCGTTGCCTAACAGTCTGTCTCTGTCCCAGTCTTCCCAGACCTGCTGAGCTTCATCCCCGCAGGCCTTCACGTCACCGTCATCTTCTTCTGTGGTGTTGTGATCGTCTTCTCGTCTGTGGTGTCCGGCCTCTCCTTCTTCAATGCCTTTGGTCGTCCCTATGAGACGCTGCAAGGCCCCATGGGACTTTACCTGTGGACGTTCATCTCCTGTGAGTCACATTTTCATTTCTGGTTACATGACAGGACATTGTGTTTGTTGCATTAAAACAGCTGTGCCTAGGGCATGCTGGGAGATGTAGTCTCCTCCTGACAGACAGACGATGATCGCTGCAATTACAGAAACTCGACCCGACACAGGGAGACAGACGACTGTCCTGAGGTCTGCTTTCAGTCCTGATAGAGGTCCAATCAACCTCCAGGTCAGGTTTTAGTCTAATCCTGCCCAATTTAGTCTAGTCCGACCCCCTTTAATCCACTATCTGAAACACTGTAAATGTTTTGACACAAATTTTGAGACAATTTAAAACCAGGCGTTTTTCATTATCTGACTGGGATCAGGACGCCGATCAGGACGATCCTTCAGGGTTCTGATTCAGTTCAGGGTGAGAAAAAGGACGGGGGTGACTGAAGTGTTCACATACTGTTGTCCATGTAGTAGACGTGTGATACTAACATCCTGTCCTGGTGTCTCCCGCTCCCTCGTGGTCCCTCCTGGCCCCTGCAGGTCTGAGCAGTGCTCTGGTGATGATCCTGTTTGCGTCCGAGGTAAAGATCCACCGTTTGTCTGAACTCATCTCCAACGTGAACGAGTCGATCTTCGTGTTCCAGACGCACAGCGAACGCTACGACCGCTGCTTCTGGCTCTTCTTCCTCATCTTCATCCTCCACGCCATCAACGTCCTTCTGATCCGGCTCACCGGAGTCCAGTTCCCCTTCCAGGACGCCAAGGAGGTGGACCTGGGTGGGGGTGGCGCCGACCTCATGTACTAAGAACACCAAAGAGTCAAGGACAGGGTCTGATCCACATCCAGAATCTCCTGGACTCGTAATCTGATCTAGATCAGGATTTGGTGCAGATCTAGGATCTGCTGGACACGTAGTTTCATTTAAAGTTAAATGAAATGTAGAATTGAGAGAATTGAGAAAAACGTCCAACGTCCGTCTACGGATTTGTGTGGTGTTTGTCCAACCTCACAGAGTAGACACCCACCCACAGTCCTGTCCCTGGTCCAGACCAAGATCCTGTCCACATTCCCAGGGCCCCAGATCCTCAGAGATCTTAAATCCCCAGGCTGACTCCACATTATTAGATTCACATGATCTGATTGGTCACCAATTAATTAGAAAAACCACTATCCTCCTGGATGAAGGCTTGTACTGGTCTTACGGAGCGATTCTGTGTCAAAATTTAGTTTTAGTTTATTTTTGTTCTATTTTTGTTTGATCGGATTTTGTTGTTGTTGTTTATCTTTAGTGAATAAATAAAAGGCTGTTGTCACAAACAAACATGTTGCGTTTACTGTCATAGAAACAAAATCAGAAATGGTGAAGTATTTAAAACCAGGAACATGACCATAATTGGTCAAAACTTCAACTCCATGGAAATAAAGTGTAAATAAAGTAGATACATTGCTCTAGTCAAGTATAGCACTATTCCTATACAGGGTTCATGTATATACACACACACACATATGACGTAATAGTATTCACTTTAATATATATATATATATATATACATACACACACACACACACACACACACACATTCTATAGTAACGGAAGAAGGATTATCACAGTACTGGGTTGTTCTGTAGAAAGGGGAACAGTGTTTGTGGTTTTGGACTTGGACTCTGCTGGTCCAGGCGCAGGTTCATCTCTAGCCACTAGGTGCTGCTCCTGACAGTTTGTCTCTGATGGGCCAAGTCCTCAGTGGTCCTCAGTGGTGGCTTCTGGAGTCTGAGGAAGCTTTTCTTCCTGCTCTCCCCCGCTGTGACACTGACACCACGCCCGTCTCATCTGGAGACCCAGACCTGGACGTGTTGACAGAGCTGAGTGGATCAAACAATCGGGTCTGAGGAGGACCTGGATCCTCCTGTAGAGGCAAAACCACGTGGTCCCCCGGGGGACGGTGTCGAGTTGTCTCCATCAGTGTTTAACTGTGGTGTCATCTTCAAAAGGACGGAGACAATTAAAGTCCAGGATTTCACCCAGCTGGAGACGGACCAAGATTCAGCTGGAGACCAACCAGGACCACGACTCGGGTAGAAACAGACCAGGACTCAGGCGAGACGGACCAGGACCTGGACTCAGGCACAGATAGACCACGACTCAGGTAGAGACCAGGACTGGGGCTGGACTGGGGACCAGGATTGGCTTCAACTCTAAATCTCATCTTGATGTAAAACAGAAACTGAACCAGTGAAATATTCAGACTTTTTTTTCAGACGAAGCTCAGCTCTTCATCATCATCATCATCATCATTATCCTGTTTATTGATCAGAGGACGATCTAGACCAGGTATGTGTGTGTGATCTAGGTATATATTTCATTGTGGGGAGTTAAATCTGTTTACACACTCACATTATGGGGACCTGTCTCCCTTATGGGGACAAAAAGCAGGTCCCATAATGTAAAAAAAACAAAGTCTCCAGGAAATGGATTCAAGTCAATGAAATGTCCCCTGAAGTTATGGAAACCAGACTGTGTGTGTATGTGTGTGAATAGCTTCCTGTTTATGTGGGGACAGGGTCAGGAAATCATGACCAGGATCAGGTCCAGGTCTGTGGTTTGCAGGTGCATCAGCAAGGGTCCTCGCTTGCATGTAAAGACATAAAGACAAATGTGTGTGTTGTCAGATGGAGGCGGAGCTTCAGCAGATCCTGGACCAGGTGTCACACCTGCAGCGCCACAGGAAAGTGCAGACAACATCCTGTGTTACTGAAACTCTGACTCCGTCCACTTTTCACTGTCACATCACACTTGTTTTCAGGTTGACTGACCACATGTGCGCCTGCAGGCTGCCGTCACCAGAAGAAGCTGTGAGTATAGAGAGTCTGATCAACTCGGTTTTGACCGTTCTGATCTATGATTGGTTCAGAGGTTCACATGGCCCATATGTGCCATGTTGTAACCCCAGTTAGTTAGGTGAATAGCTGCAACTAGTTATCATGGTGCAGTTTACTAGTTAGTTACTAGAAAGCCTTTGAGTGTTACTAGTTTGGTCCAGAGGGTGACTAGTCTGTCAAAAAGCTGACTAGTTTGGTTTCTGTATTGGAAATAGTTCAACAAAAATATCACTAGTACCCGAAAAGGAGTCACTAGCACAAGTCTTTTTTCCACCAGTTGGACCAAATGTCCAACTAGACCTAACTGGTGAGAGAAATTAGTGTCTGATATCAAGGATATAAGGACAAAGGCTCAAATGTCTTTCCATATACTGCCACTACTACTTCAACAACAACTACCACCACTACTACTACTACACGAACAACAACTCCTAATACTGCTGCTGCTACTATTATTTCTACTACTACTAATTACCAGTAAGTATTACCACCACTGCTCAGATGTCAGCTGTCAGTGTCTGTAAATAAAGATGGACAAAACAACAACTCTGTAGGGCTAGATTGGCAAAGATTTATCCAAACCTTGACCCACTACGCCCCTGGTGTAGAGACCAGCAGATATAATGCACATGTTCTGGCTATGCCTTTCCATGCCTTTCTACCTTTTGAGAAAGTATTTTTGTGAGATGTTTGGAACCCGATTAGATCCCGATCTGATCTGTGCCCAGATCGAGGTCTGAGGAATTTCAATTTGTTGTCGTAGCTTTCGCTACTTTCACTCCTTGCAAGACGTTTGATCCTTTTCAAATAGAAGCAACACACACTACCATCCGTTTCTCACTGGGTCAAAGACGTCATGTACTTATTAAAGTTAGAAAAAATCAAATACACACTTAAAGGGTCCTCCCAATCCTTTCTCAAGATATAGAGGCTCTTTCTGGATTATTATGACTCCCCCTTGAAAATGAGTAGGGTGGAATTCATGCACGTTCTAATCCTGTTTAAAATTCCAGAAAATTAATAAAACATATACACAAAATGGTTGCTGGCTGTAGTACATAAGCATCATCTTTCCCATGTTAACAGATGGTTTATATCAGCTAAATGTTTGTGTTAGTTTAGGTCGTTCTTATCATACTGGTGTTTGATTTTCATATTATCAGTTTAATTTGATGCCATAAAACTTAACATCATGATTGACAGGTGACTCTGACTCCTGATTGGTTGGTAAGCTGTCACATGATGCTGTTTGTGATTAATGCTGCAATTTCTCAGGTTCACCAACAGGGAGACTGTGTGTGGTTGTCGGACAGGTGAGCTCAGGTGTGTCTTCCTGTCCTCAGAGACAGGTGGATGTGGGGAAGGAGGAGGAGCAGGAGAAGGCCCCTCGACCCTGCAGGACACTCCCCCCTCTCTGCTCCATCCCTCGGAAGCTAGTTGTCTCTCCGAGCCTCGGAGGAGCTCCAGTCACCCCCCAGCTCACCCAGGTGAGACCTCCTCCAGTCTGCTGGTCCTGAGTCTGGACTCAGCTGGTTTGGATTCAGTTGAACTTAGCTGGTCCTGACTTTGCTGGCTTTCCTGACTCATGTGTCCTCACAGAATCTGCGGCAGATCCTGTTTGGTGGAACGTTTCGCGTCTTTGGATACGAGTGGAGGAAACTGGTGTTTAGGTTCAGAGAGCAGAGCTCAGAGTCCTTCGCCCTGGAGACAGATGAGGTGAGTGCCCCCTGCTGCTGCCTGTGTTAGTTCTCTGTGTTGGTTCTGTGGTGGCTCTACATTTGCGTCGGCGGTGCTCTCACCTGGCCAGGTGTGTTTCAGGGCGGGGCTCAGGCTGTGCAGATGATTGTCCAGGCTCGGATTATTAAACACTTCCTGTTCAGCGATGAGAGCAGAGCAGACGGACAGACGCAGAACAGGTGAGGACAGGTGACGCCTCAGGTGGTGCTCTGTTACATCACCTGACGACGTGGCGATGGCGGCGTCACGTGTGGAAAATCAAACTTGCAAGTTAAGTTTCACATTAGAACCTAATGACGTCACTGACGAGGACCAGAACGTTATTTCCTACTTCAACACTGACATAAATCTGAATTTAATCCAAATGTAAACTGAATTTACATCTTTGTTTAATCTGAGCCTGGTTGACTCCTCGTGGTTGTGATGTCACTTCCCTCCCAACTCCAGTCTGTGTGAGGTGGGGAGGCAGGACCAGGAGAGGGCGCTGGCGGCGGCGTTGACCGACAGCCTCTGGTTGGCTGGTCAAGAGACCAGGGCTATCGTTACCTTGGTAACCAAAGACTACTGCATCACTCCTCAGCTGGACTACAAACTGGACACCTTCACCGAGAGGGTACCTTCTTCTTCATCATCATCATCATTATCATCATCATCATCACTGGGCTTTTATTGTGGAGGTTGTCGTCACATGACTCACACGTGTCATTTGTTTACAGCTGCAGCTGTTTACGTTCTACAACAAAGACGACACCAGGAAGTTCATCATGGATCACATACTGTGTGTAAGTCTTCACACTGACACAACAAAAACATGGTGTCTTGTTACCCTTTTTCTTATTAGTTATTTATAATGTCTTGTTGTTGTTGCCAACAGTCTTGTTGTTGTTTACACGGTGCCTTGTTGTTGTTTACATGGCAACCTGGTGTTTTCTGTCAGTTCACTGAGGAAGGCAGTCATGGCGTCATCCTCTTCCTCTACAGCCTGATCTGCTCGCGCTCAGTCGACAGGTGAGGCTCCGCCCTCTACAGGCCGCCGAGGTCACTACAGGTTTACTTCTGATAATCTGTAGTTAATCTGTAGTTGTAGCAGATTAATAATCTGGATTATGGATCATATCAAACTGACGCTGTCCTTTTCATCAGGCTGAAGGACGATCTGGACTCCACCACTTCACACCTGCTACACGTCACCGCTGACAGCGCCACCTGTCGCCAGGTAACACTCACCCGTCTCAGTTCTGTACTGTAGCTCAGGGGCCCATTTCAGAAAGTGGGTTTAGTGAAAATCCAAGGTTGCAAAGAAATAAACCCTGAGCTTTCATTTAATCCACTCTCTGAAAATGGCCTCAGGTCTTGACCTGCAGACCTTCTGACATGTCCCCTGTCCCTGCAGGCGCTCCTAAACTTGCTGCTGACCGGCAGGGCCTGTCCTCACGTCTTCAACGGGACGGTGTCCTGTGGGGACGACGGGCGTCCCCTGGAGCGCCCCCTGCAGGGCATCCTGACCCGCAGCGACATTGGGTACCTGCACTGGAGCCAAGAGCAGATGGAGAGAGACACACTGCCTCAGGTAGGGACGGGATGGAGGACAGGGGGACATAAGGTATCTCAGGGTGTTTTCACACTTGGTCCCCTTTAAACAAACAAAACTCAGCCCCCAAAAAGTGGACCAATAGAAAACAGACTCAGTTCTGCTTGTGTTCACATTGTGATAGAGGACTGGGTTCTCTTTCTGGTCCACTTAAGCTGTGATAGGGCCTCAGTCCTCTTTCTGTTCACTCTTACTTCTGCAGAGCTCAGACATTCACTGCTTGGCATTCTGGGTAGTTTTCACCCAGGTCATAAAAACAGAGGAGGTCCTAGCCTGTCAGAACATTGTGGCTTGGATTCACAATATTATGAATGAAATGTGTTTTATTTGGAAGCCATTTCTGGGCTGATTTACTTGGCCAACTTATCGTATTAGTTGCACCATTAGACGCGAAGAAGACCCGCAGAGCTTTGTGTACACACTTCAAACTGAATTCGGTTCACTTTAAAGGGGTCTGAGTCCACTTAGAGTGTTCACATATGCGTCAAAAATGCTCAGTTATCAATCTGGGTTCACTTTAAAGGCTGAAAGGGAGAGTGAAAACACCTTCAGACACTGATTAATCAGACAGTCATCAATCAATCGGTTGATCAATCAAACCTTTTATTGTTCTTTGATCAGAGGCTCAGTGAAGTTACAACTGTGAAGAAAACGTAAACAAAACCAAAACGACTGGAACAGTGTGTAGTTGTTGTTGTTGTCGTGTCTGCAGGTCGGCAGTGCCCTGCGGACGCCCCTCCTCCCACTCTGGCTCTGCCGTATAAACTCCACGTTCTCAGTCCTCTTCTCTGAGAACCGTTCTCTGCTCAGCGACTGGAGAACCGAACGCCACTTCCAGCTAGTCTACCTGAGTGGACGCTGTCCTCTGAAGAATGCCGCCCGTGTCACTGTTGGTGAGAACCAGGACCGAACCCAGATCAGGTCTGATCTGGAACCTGTCCACTGATTGATCCTGTGTCTCCTCCTTCAGATACTCGCTCCAACCACCAGGAGGCGTCGTCCTCCGACACAGACACTCATCACCCCGCTCTGGACATGACTATCAGGACCAGGTGGACCGGGGCTGTCGTGGACTGGAACGGCACCCAGCCCTTCTACTGAGACTAGATCTGTGTTAGACCAGATCCATGTTAGAGCACATCATACAGAATTCGTTAGACCAGACCCACATCAGACCAAGTCCACATCAGACCAGATCCATGTCTAACTAAATCTTTGTTAGAACAGATCTATGTCAGACCAGATCAGAGAATTAAAAAAATTAAACCCTAAGAAAGATCCAGTCCATATTCCAGACCAGCAGCGTCCTAAAGAGGGTCCTGGATTCTGCTGGTCTCTGGTGGACCAGGGTACACTCCTGGTACTGGTCTCTAAGCCATCCCGCTCCACTGCAGTGATGTGTACAGCACTGTGTCATCTGTCCCCGGTGAGCACAGCAGGACCGTCTTCTTTACATTGGACCCAAGACGTGCAACAGCGAGGACATCCAGGAGACCGATGGACTCATCCAGCCCGAGACACACAGCGATGAAGTGGGCGTGGAACCGGAGCGGATCGCCTGTGAGATAGAGACAGTCTTCAGTTTGTTTACGGTTCTGTTTGTTTGTTTGTGTAAACATGAATAAAGTTGTTGATCTCTGACCTGGGTAGACCAGGAAGTCTCCTCCGAACTTCCCCGCTGATGTCAGGTAGAAGCCCCGCCCCCTAAGGTCTCTGAACACCTGGTACCTGATGCCAGTCCGGGGGTGGTCCCACGGTCTGACCGGCCAATTGGCTCGCAAAAAGGCACGGTCTTCGGGGCAGTGGGACAGCCCAGCCCTCGCTGTGCTCAGCTGGACCGCCAGTGCAGAGGGAGGGAAGGTGAAGCTCTGGTCCAGGTCATCCAGGCGGCGCTGCAGGGCCTCGTCCCTAGGTCCAGAGTCATCTGACCAGACCAGAGCATCAGAGCATCCACATTACGCCTCAGCTGACAAGTCGTCACAGTAACACATCATTACATTAACACTCACCTGCGTGCGATGATGTCATGGCTCGGAGCAGCGCTGACTTCCTGTCCTCCAGAGCGAGGGCGCTCTGCTGCTCGTGACTCCTCTGCTGCTCTTCCTCGTAACACTGCACATGATGACAAAGCTCTGCCCCCTGCACAGCCTGCCAACATGAGCACCAATCATACACCACGCTGACATCATAGCTGACTCACCTGTGGTTACCGTGGTTACAGCAGATGAACTGACCTGGGCAGCAGTGGTGGCGGCAGCAGCACCCTGCTCCTCCGTCAGCAGCCTCTCCTCCTCTGGCAGCAGCAGCAGTGGCCTCCCCAGGCGACCGTTCTGGCGGGGGGTCCGGGGCAGGGCCCCCAGCAGGGCCCCTACTAGACCCCGAGACCGGACCATCTTCAGGTCCTGGATCCGCCACAGCAGGGGGGCGGAGTCACACAGACTGATGCCAACAGCTTGAGGCTTCTCCTCTTCACAGGCCAGAGGCTCCTCCTCTCTGCAGGAGAGTGCCTCCATCTATCCCTGGTCCTTGATCCACGTCCTGGAGTCTGTCAGTCTCACCCAGACTCAATGTGAACAATCTGAACCACACTACGTCACAGTGTTCGTCTCCATAGTAACCACGCTGTCGTAAAGTGAGTCTCTCAGAGCCGCAGCTTCATAAATTAAACTCAAGTCGAACCGGACAGTTCCGGATTAACGATGGACTCGCATCACACCGGTACTAGTTGATCTGTTAGCTAGTTAACTAGTTAACCAGTTGGCTACAGATGTTAGCTCACCCGGCTGTGGACGCACGTGGAGACCCTGTTTCCTCTCACGCTGTTTCACGACCTGCTGCAAACAGACCTGCCGTAGCGACCTGCCGGTCCTGTAGTCTCAACCTAACTGTTTAAACTACAAGCAGACAAACAAACCGTGAACACTGGAAACACGTCTGTTACTTTCATCAGCAAACGGTTGAGTAGGTGACCGTTCTACTGCACTTCCGGTTTGTTTGGGGTCGACACCGTCACGTGATGGCTGCTCCAGCATGTGGAGGACAGATAAGCCCCGCCCCCCAAAAAAACGATATTTAAAAATTTAAAATGTTACACTTTAAATATAGATAAAAAAAATATAAATTCAAAATGCTGAAATTGACATTTAATTAAAAAACACCATTTATCAGTTTGAAATTATTCAATTAAAAATGTGTTTAGTTACATATTTTCTACATATATATATATATATATATATATATGCATATACATAATTTTATTCATATAGTTCTATTTTATCTTTATTTCATTCTATCTATCTATCTATTTCAAACTGGTTTTTAATGTTTCTGTGACATCATTATCATCATCATCACAAATCATTTATTAAACTGCTCATGTGCTGAGGGGTGGAGGCTTTTATTCTGAAAGGGTTTCAGCATCTGTACAGATGTTGCACAGCAACAAGAAGCAACTCTCTCTCTCTCACACACACACACAGATTGTTTCAGTGTTTTTAATGAACTACATTACCCAGAATGCACTAAGCAGAGATTTGAACATAATGGTGTGGTTGTAGTCTGATAAACCCCGACCCCTCATCTGTCCTCACACACCTTAGTGTGTTTTGTTTGCTTACACACACACACACACACACACACATGCTGTCCCCCTCAGTGTTGGGGACACTGATGCATTGTGGGATTTGGGGGCATGGTTTGATGCTCGAGGGGCTCCGCCTCCTACTCTCGGATCTGCAGCTCCTCCAGCTCCTTCAGCAGCTGCTCCTCTTTCTGGACCTTCTCCAGCTGCAGCACAAGACAGGATCCATGTTAGGCCACATCAGACCACGTTAGTCCACATTTGACCACATCAGATCAGCTTAGTCCATGTCAGACCACATTAATCCACATCAGTTTACCAGAGTCAATGTCAGTCCACGCTAGTGCACATCAGAGCAGCAGAGTCCACGTCAGTCCATGACTGACCATGTCAGACCACCAAAGTCCTCTATGGTCTGTTAGCCTACTACAGTCCATGTCAGCTTATATTTCCTGTCCATCGTCAATAATGATCAATAGCAATGGTTACTGTGGGAGTCTGGTCCAGTCCGGTTCAGTCAAGTTTAATCTGTCCTGGTCTGGTCTAGTTTCATCTAGTCTGATCTAGTCTGGTCTGACCTAGTCTAGTCTGATCTGCTCTGCTCTGGTCTGATCTGGTCTGGACTCACCTGGTTCTTCTGCAGGACCTTCCCTGATGCCTGCTGCTCCTTCAGCTCCTCGATGGCTTTAAGTTTCTAAAACACACAAATGCCATTTAATTGACACAGCGACCAATCACAGCTCAGTCATGTGACTGACAGCGACCAATGACAGCTAAGTCACACAACCTGTCTCCTCACCTTCTTCAGGTTCTTTATCTTCTTGTCTGTCTCTGGGTCTCCGCTGCTTGGCTCTGATTGGCTGCTGCTGATAGGGGTGGAGTCAGGAGGAGGTTCAGGCTCAGACTTTGATTCCTGCAGGAACAAAACCAGAACCAACATCAAGACCAGAACCAGGGACAGTGCCAGAACCAGGACCAGGACATGTCTTTCACCTGCTTCGCCGCTTTCTTTGCTTCTCGTTTCCGCTGATTCTTCAAAGCTGATTTAGAAAGAGACTTTTCTCCAGGACGCTGGTTCTGTGGAGGCTCATCCTCATGCTGGCAATGAAACAGAGACAGTTAGAGAAAAAGACAGACAAAGATGTGTCTTATGAATCTTGGAAGACATGTTGGCGTCCTCTGTCCTCACTAGTTTGCCGCTAGATGTGGCGGGCAGGTGTCTCAGAGCAGGTGGACGGTACGCCTGTGTGGGCGGGGCCTGTGTTGTCCCCAGCTCAGTGGGCGTGGCCTGGTACTTGATGGGACGCTCTGGGAAGACGCCATCATTGAACGACTGCCAGCGAACCTCCCACAGCTCAGTGTTTGGCGGCGCAGCCCAGCGGTGCAGCACAGAACCCGTGTAGTGCCACACCTGGAAACCATTACTGACTCTGAGCCTCGGCGAGCAGGTTGCCGTGACGATGTGCTCACCATCAGGACACCATGAGAAGTGAGTGGCGTCTGGGGCCTGAGGTTTGGACACCTGAGGACGGAGAGAGGACACGGATTGAGAAACAGGACCAGAAGACCAGGACCATGAAACTAGGACTTTGGTACCACAACTATGAGACCTGAGACTAAAAGACCAAACTGAACTGAAACCAAATCAAGTAAACCTGGGGCCTGAGACCAGGCCTATTAGACCGGAACCCTGAAACCAGGACCAGGGGAAAAGGACTCCGAGTCCTGGAGCAGACAGTCTGGACTCCAGAGTCCTGATCATGAATCAGACTGAGATCAGGAGACCTGGTCCTGCTTCATACGGGGGTTCCAGCAGATTCTGATCAGATTCTGGTTTTGTCTCACTAATAGATAACATCTGTTCCTGCTTTTATTTTGAAAGTCTGACCTGTTTGTACTTCTTGACATCCCAAACCTCCATCTGACCCCGCAGGTTCCCAAATCCAGCCAGGATTAGGATGTGGCCCTGAGGACTGGAGACAGCAGCATAAGACACAGACCCAGATCTTGATCTTGCATTGATCTAGCATTCCGTGCGGACATGTGGTCTCACCTGTAGTAGGCAGCGTTCCTGGGTCCGGTCCCGAAGTCGAACACCGGGTCGCACTTCAGGTTGAAGACAGTGGCCTTGGCGGGCATGAAACCATAGACCACACAGAACTCGGTTGAATTTGGACTCCACGCCACGTCGTAGATCGGACCATTTTTCGCTGGGGAGACAGAGACAAGAGGATGTCACCACAAAGACCAAGTTCTGCTGGGATTGGCGCTGAACCAGAACCAGTGGTGAACTCACGTAGCTGGACCAACGCTGTCTCTCCGTTCACAGCCAGGTAGTGCAGCGTCTGCTCTCCATAGTATGACGCCCCGGTTTTGTCCACCTCTGTGCTCGCCGTTACCAGGACCGCAGAGGCTGTGGGGACAGAGACCAGGTCAGTCTGGTCCAGGTGATATCACGCGGCCTGTGACATCACGATGTCTCTCACCTTTGCGGTTCCACTGCAGGATGACTTTGTCGGCCTTAAAGAAGCTCTTGTTGGCGAGCGCGGCGCTCGGTCCTCCCAGCGCCGGGTACTGGTACAGTCGCACAAATGACGGTGCTCCTTTACTGCCCGGGACGTAGATGGCAACCTGGAGGGGACAAACGGGGCAGAAACATGAAGGAACGGACAAACAAACCCAGGACAGACAGATGGAACGAAGGTCCTCACCTTGCTGGGCTGACCACCAGGGGACAATGCAAAATCTGAGACTTTCTGCATGTGGAGCTTGTTGGCAATAGAGTCTACAGGGACAGAGACAGAGTCAGGGATCAGGGATCAGGGTCTGAGGTCTGAGTTTTGAGGACGGGGGTCTGGTGTTTCTTACTGAAATCGTTGTTCTCGTAGAAGTGCAGCTCATTGTTGACACTTCTCACACAAATCTTCTCATCGTCGGACCAACTGGGGCACCTGCAACACACACACACACACTCCTTTAGTACACACACATACACTCTTGTACTTCTGTTTTTCTGGGGTAGATGCATTTCCCAGCCCTTTAACCTTACTGCAACATCCCAGCATAATAACATAAACCCAAAACCCTTACCCTAACCTAAACTCAGTTCTAACCCTAAAAGGCCTATGCCCAGGCAAAATGTCTTCACTTCCGTGGTGAAACTGGTTCTCACACACACACACACACTGACCAGGACTCGACCTTCTTCTGATACAGAGCTTTGATCAGCTGACCGCTCTGGACGTCCCACAGCCGCAGGTTGGCCTCGCCCTGAGGACTGTCCTGAGTCTCTGCAACACACAGACACAAACAGATGAGTCTTTACTGTCTCACGTCCAGGCTGTGATGTATTGGCGTGTCCCATCTTACTGCTGTATGGCTGCCATGTCGCCAGGATGCTGTTCAGAGGAGACAACTCTACCAGAGCCGTCTTTGGGAGGTCAAATGTTGACACAACGGCACCATCAGAGGACTTTACCACAGAGGCACTGAGGGACAAAGACGGATGAAGACAGTTCAGTGACATGACCACACTGGTTTTGTTAATGTTAATCAGAACATCCATCATCACCTGTTCCCGTTGCACCAAGTGAACAACGTTCCGTCTCTGCTGAAGGACACACACCTGCTGCGGCCTGAGTCCCTGACACACACACAGACACAGGTCAGGGGTCAAAGGTCAGAGAAAGATGATGATGATGATGATGAGGTGGAGGAGTGTTTACCTGGTGAAGGCCGAGTGAGGCTCACACTGAGGAGGACCGCAAAGCAAAGATGTCCCGTCTGAGCCACGCACTATGGACACAGGTCACAAGATCAGCACAGAGGGAAAGACACAGCAGAGACACTGAAAAAAGATGTAGCATCACTACACCGTTACTCATCACCTCTTGTAGAGCACTTTTTGAAATCACCTTCTTTCTAAACGGTTTATTACCGTGACATTAAATTCACGCCGAATCACTCATAAGACTGTGGTAGTTACAGAAAAGTGTTGTTAATTTAGTTTGAGGACATGTTTGTGCTGATATAACCCAAAACACATTAAATGTGTCATATTTCAAACGTAGTTGGGTTCTGATTCCGCTCCACGGCACAGACCGTGGCAAGAGGAGGCCGGGGGAGGGAAGCGGGTCCGCGGCTTGTTTCAGCCTGAGCCGCCGGTGTCCGGTAACATGTCGGTGCTAATATTTACAAACAAACACAAACCGAGCGTAAGGGAAAAGTTTTTTAAAAACCCACCTGCTAACAGCGGGACTGGGGGCGCCATGTTTGTGTGAACCGGAAGAAGAAAGAGTTATGAACCGGAAATACGTCAGAGAGAGCAAAGGTAGGCGGGACACTGAGTGCCACATCAGCATATGATCAGATATTCCTGTTAAACATGACGTTAAAAAACAAACAAAAATAAAACATTTTATCGGTGAAATTAATGCATCTGGTGTCAAATGACGTGGACGATTCACGGTTAGAAATTACATCTGTTTTTAAACAAGTTAAAGTTTCACCGAGCGGCAAGTTTTATTAAAATAACGGAGGACGAAACAACTTCCGCTTTCAAAATAACAGCGAATAGTGATTAGCATAAAATACATTCATATTATTAGAAATCAACCAACTATGTTTAAACAAAGCAGAACCAGAAAAAACATGGTGGGTATAGTTGCTCGGTCCGGTTCGGATTCATGACAAAATTCACGTCTGTTAACATTAGCATGACGTCGACACGTCACCATCGGTTTTATTTTGAAAGCTAAGACAGGAAGTCGTCTTCAGGCGGGCGGGAGCTTCACCCGGATGTATGCGTGTCCTTCCAGGGCTGTGGGCGGGGCCACGGGGAGTGGCCTCGTCTTTTTGAGTACGTAGACAAGTGAGAGGACCATTAGTCCGTCCGCCAGAACCCGCGAGTCTAAGACCACGACAGATACCAGTCCAGACCCGAGTCCAGACCCGAACAGACCCCAATCGGCATCATGGTGGCGAAGCAGCGGATCCGTATGGCAAACGAGAAGCACAGCAAGAACATCACTCAACGCGGAAACGTGGCCAAGTCAACGGTGAGTTTAACAACCGCATCGGGTCCATCGGTCCAACATCTGGTCCGCATCAGAGACTGAGTCCGCGTCAGACCGGGACAAACCGGGTCGGACCGGCACCTTATTAGGAGTTACGGGGACGTGATTTTAATTTGTAATCGATCAGATTTGATCAGCTGACCCAGCTTGCTGATGACGTCACAGATCTCCCTAACATATGGATCAGAGATTAATGTGCGCGCGCGCGTGTGTGTGTGTGTCCACAGAGGAACATGGTGGAGGATAAAGGTGTGGGTCCCTGGCTCCTCGCGCTCTTCATCTTCGTCGTCTGTGGATCAGGTGAGTCTTCTCTTCCTCTCTCTCTCTCTCTCTCTCTCTCTCTCTCTCTCTCTCACACACACACACACACACACACACACACACACATACTGACATGTAATTTTCAAAAACTTGTTTTTAAAATCGAGGTAAACATTATAACAAAAATCTTTGATGTTTTTAAACTTTACACATCATGTTATCAGTAGAAGCTCCGCCCCTCAGACGTCATCAGTCAGTGGAAGGGGCGGAGCCTGAATGTCACAGTGACTCCTGAGTCAATAAACACTCAGGTGTGTGTGATAAGACAAAGGTCAGTGGACAGAGGTCCCACTCTGTGTTGAACACAAACTAATTCAGTCTGTGTTTGTCTCTGTCCTCAGCCATCTTCCAGATTATCCAGAGCATCAGGATGGGGATGTAAAACGATGATGTCACCATCGAGGGCGGAGCCGTGACAGTGATGATGATAATGATGAAGGAGCAGTGATCAACACCATCAGCCTGTCAGGCCCCGCCCCCTCTGAAACATTCCTGAACTGTGCCCCGCCCCCACAGAAACCAGCAGTAGTGTTGACTTCTTGTCTTTGACCTTCAGCCACATGTGCCTTTGTTTACCTGTTAGACCTGATCAGGGGACTGTCCCAGTCCCATTCCCATTCCCAGACCACGACAGCCAGTGTACGAGGAGCTGGTCTTCATCAGTCCTGCTCCTCCTCCTCCTCAGTGATGAAGGTCTCAGGATCCAGGAGGAGCTGTGTCTGCACTGTGTGCAGCTCGAATGCCCAATAAAGGTTTTCTTTCTAAAGACGGACGGTGTCGGTCTCATGTCTCTGGTTCTGGATCTGGTGTCATGTCTCTGCAGCTGTTTGTGGTCCTGGATCTGGTCCTGGTCTCATGTCTCCATACCTGGTCCTGATCTCATTTCCCTGGTCTTGAAACCACAACTGCTGCTGGTACTGGTTCTGGTCTCATGTTTCTGGTCCTGGCCCTAGACCTGAACCTGCAGCTGACGCTGGACCCGGTCTTTGTCTTTCACCTGTTCTTGTCCCTGTTCATTGTCCTAGACCTGGACCTACACCTGGTCCTTGACTTAGCCCTGGTCTTGGCCTCAGAACCTGGACCTGGTGGATCTGGTGTGTGTTTGTGTGTGTGCATACGTAGTAGCTGTGTTTGTCCACAGGATGGCGCTATGGTCAGCCACATAATCAAAAACAAAAACAACTGTTTTTTTATAAATGTCTTTTATTTTGAAAAAACAAGTCCATTGCTTTAATAAACAATAAATGCCTCAGTCTGACACAAACATATTACTTTAATTTCGACATTTATTTTGAAGGTGTGTGTTTCTTTATGTCAGATCCATGTTGTTTACCTCAGAGTCAAGTGTCCCAATGTTTCGTCTGCACAGACGTGTGGTTTTGTGCGCCGTCATGTGGTTATGTGCTGCATCAGACTTGTTGACCCATGTGGACGGGGCCACGCTGACCCACATGAAGGACGGCGTCCCCCACACAAACATCAAATGTGGGTCACAGAGGGTTAAATGGGGACGGGCTTTGTTTGGAGGCTTTTGTTTGTCTTTCGCCATCAGAGGCTCAGACGGTGTCCTGCTGTTTCTCCATTACTGTCTCTCAGTGGTGGACGCTGTCTCGCTGCTCGTCTCTGTCTCTGTCCACTTCCTGTCTCACACTTTGCAGAAACTCCTCAATTCAACTGTCTCATAAACAATCTGTCCACATGTCTGTCCCTGAAATGACACAGCCAATCACAGCTGAAGAGGTGGGGCTTGTCATGGCAGTCTGACACCAGGACACCTGTGTCCTTCTCAGACACTGAAAAGCCAGGTGAGACCTGAACATCTGGACTCCAGCTGTTGTCAGGAAGGAAGGATAACTAAAATAATCCAGAGACTAAAATCACACAAACAAAATTGACAAGGGGCAGTTTCCCAGAAAGAGATTAAAACTAATTCTAGACTTAAATGGCCTTTTAACACAGACTAACAGAAATCTGTTTTCTCAGTCATGGTGTAAAATGGTCCTAGACTTAGCCTAGTCCTGATTAAACTAAACTGGTTTCCTGAAGGAAGATTAGTGCTACTCCAGGATTTAATTAAGGTTTAAATTAAACCTCACATAGGCGAGTTTAACTTCAGATTGAGATTGTTTGTTAAAGAAGACACATGGATTACTTGTCTGTCTGTCAACAAAGAACAATGAATACCACGTTCTTGCAATGTTTTGATGAAATTAGTTTTCGAGATCATCTTGCATAAAGTAAATGTGGAGACTTTCATCAGCTGATCTGACGGCCTGTACCAATTTGTCTGTAGGTTTTCATAATGTGACGCCTTTCACAGAGCAACTGTTGACTTATGTGGTGTCAGTGAACCAACAGCATGTGAAATCACTCACAGAGTATACATGGCTAATACCAACCCATTGTAATATCAACCCATTGATAAAAACATTAATACAGTTAATACGATTATAAAGCTGACAATTCTTACCTGGAGTTGGTGTATTGATGTTGTTTGATGATTGTCTTTAAAAGACTTTTCTCATGTTCAGTAAAGGTTTTTTAATCTTCGTCTCTTTTCTGCCATTTGCCTTTTCAAATTCTGTACAGTTTTTATTAAACCAAAATGAACTATTGTAGATTAATACCTACTCCTGGCCTAATTAAACCCTGTTGGGGAAACCGCTCCTAACTGGTCACCAGATTAACATCAGATTTACTGTCATGGAGGTTAAAACAGGATATTTTTATTTGTATCTCAAAACTTACAGAAAAAAAGACAACACAATGATGCGTTATGGGAATAACAAATCAGAGGTTCCTGGTTTTTCAAAATAAAACTTCTTTTTTTTATGAGATTCAGATGATGAAGATGAAGATGAAGATGAAGATGAAGATGAAGATGATGATGATGGTGCTGCATAAGAAACAAAACCTGAATGAAAAAAGTTCAAAGTCAAAGATCAAACTGAAGCGAATCCACAACCTGGACCTGGATCCGGACTGAGACCTGATGTCATCAGTTTGTATTTCATCACGTGAAGATGTGTGAAGATTTCAATCCTGGTCCCAGTCTCAGTCCAAGTCCAAGTCCAGTCTACGACTCAGACCAGGTTCAGTCCAGGGGACAGATCAGAACCAGAGCTCAGATCAGGACTATGTCCAGCTCAGGACTCAGATCAAGTCCAGTTGGAGACTCAAATCAGGTCCAGTTTGGAACTAAGACCAGGTCCAGTTTAGGACTCAGACCAGGTCTAGGTCAAAGGTCACAGGTTACATTGTTACTTTTCTAAACAACTACTTCACTACTTCCTGGAATCTAGTCGAAGGCCTCATGATGGCGCCACTGATCTACATGTCAGCTGAGGTTTACAAATAAACTGCAGCGTCCGGTGCACAGGATTATGGGTACATGATGTCGGGGTCACTGTTGCACCACCTTTAGGACAACAGTGGAGGTAGTCTTGACATCTGTGGGACAGGGAGGATGCCCTCAAAAATCACAGACAAAGGGATTACGAAGACGTCATTGTGGATGAGTGGGATGTTGTCATGGGTTACGAGGTTTTCATCAGATCTTATGAGGACGTCCTCAGTGGTTATGAGGAGGTTGTCAGCGGTTACCATGATGGTGTCAGTGGTTACGATGATATTGCCAGGGGTTAAGAGGACATCGTCAGTGGTTACGAGGACGTTGTGGGGACATGATGTTGTGTCAGGACAATTACAGGGATGAGGATGAATCGCGTGACGAACGTCATGAGGACTTCCAGTGCTTGACATCGTGCAGGATTATGAAGATGTCAGACGCTTGGTAACTACAGATCCCGTTGCACCAGGCATTGTGTCCCACAGCATCTTCTGTCCTCAGCTATTGGACGGTGGCAGCTCCGGTTTTAGCCTGATGGCCCAGGAGTTGGCAGATACGACATCGCCGCGGCGATGGATGCGACAGGTGTAAACGCCTTCGTTGAACTCGTTTGCGACTATGCGAAGGTCTCGGTCCTTCATGACGATGTAGCCAGGGATGGAGGTCAGAATCTGCTCACCATCTTTGTACCAGCTGCAGAAGAAAAGTAGGGATGAGAGAGAACCTTGAAGTTAAGTGTCATTGATCAATCTTTCAGTCAGACGCATTATCTTCGTCCTCTGATCGATCTGCTGACCTGACTTTGGGCGGAGACCGAGGGTTTTTGGTTCCACAGCGGAAACCCACCACCTTCCCTCGGGGAACCATCTTGATCTTCACATTGGCTGGAGGCGGTGTTGGCGTGGCAACCGCTTCCAGAGGCTCTGCGTTGGGGAAAACGAGACACAGACAGGAAATGAGTTGCATCCAGAGATGGGATGACTGGCGGACAAACTTCAGGGAGAATCAGGTTTCTGTTTGATCGACTGCAGCACAGAGAGAAACTAGTAGTAAGTCCTGATGAGAACAAGAGGTTCTCAGAGGTCAGAGGTCACAACCTGGGCTCACCATAGCAGAGGTCACAACGGCGAGGACAGTTCTTCTTCATGAAAGTCTTCCTCCGCTCGCAGAAGCCGAGGCGAGCCCAGGGATCGCAGACTCGCTTCTTATCCAGACATCCTGTAGACGTATTATTTTATTTATTTACTTGTTTATTCATAAGGACAGTGCGCATTAATTAACAATTCTGTAAATGTGCCAGTGTTAGCAAGCAGGCTAATTTTCAACTGTAGTCCTTGGCAGGATATTAATACTTTGACTTTGAAGTGCTACAAGTATTAGTACTCTGACTTTTAAGTACTATAAATATGTGAGGGGGGTGTTACCATAGAGCCTCTGGATGCCCCAGACGTCGTCCTGAGCGATGTTCCGCTGGCCGGTGTAGGTGGCGTTCGGGTGCATCAGGGCCTCTGGGTCTCTGGAGTGCCACAGTCCCAGGGCGTGGCCAATCTCGTGTGCTGCCACCTGGACCAGGTCGTTCAGCCACACACCTGCAGGGGCACACAGTCATGGTCAACGTAGTGACACCCAAAGGTCTCGATCCGGTCAAGCGTTTCATTATATTCGTCCATTTATAGGTCCACAGGTTCCACATGCCCTGATTCATCTTTGTTTGACTAGTTCCTGGACTTTTGAGGTGTTTAGTGTTTTATTTTGAAGTTGTGTATCGTCTATCGTCATTGTATTCTACTTCCTTCTTCACCTGTGTGTAGTTGTCCTCAAAATGGGATGCCTATATATTCTCCATGAACAAAATAATGATGCAGGTGAAGCACATGAAGGAAAACACACAAAGCAGAACATGACACCAATCACAGTCCAAAAACTAGCAAACTAAGGCAAAGAGTTTTCCTCTGCACAGTCTCCTGGTTAAAACATGTCTGTTTCAAACATGGACTGTTGTTTTTTTTTTTTATTCGTGTGAGACTCATCGGGAGTCAGGTCTCAACAAACCGTGTCAACAAATGGTCAAACCAACGGTCCTTAAATGAGATGGACTGTCCTACAGAGAATTTCCCTGTTTACATCTTTCACATATTTATGCCTATTAATCATTCATGTCTTTGATGTGGTTTTTGTTCGTCCGCCATCTGACCCATCACTACTGGTGAACTCACCTTGTTTCCAGCTGAACCTGGACTTGCCAAGGATCCAGAACTCGTGGTTATCGAAGTGTATTTCTCCTCGCGGTGGTAGGAAAGCGTGAGCCAGCTCACCGTTCAGCCCATCGAAACACGGGTGCAGAGGAGACCACCAGCAGTCGGTGTGGTTGAAGGTGTAGAAACCTAACGCACGGACACAGCAAGGTCAGATTTATAAAACCACGACAGTGACATCACACTCTGTTGTCTTGTACCAATGGTGATGTCAGCGGAGGCGTTGCCGTTGGTAACTTCAGTGAACGTTAGCGGGGACACATCGCTCCATTTGGTGAAGGCAATGCTGATGGCCTTCCTGGTGTCTTCCACATTCAGGGTGTTGGGAAACTGGATGATCCTGGAGACAGACGAGAAACAGGCTCTGATTTCTCTGACATCTGATTAGTGGAGCCTGACAAGCACAGCTGAGTGTAATAAACCCAAACCTTTACTTTGAAAGGTCAGCAGGACCAGGGTCCAGCTGGGCCTATACCTGTACGTGATGTTGTGGTGGGTCCACTTGTGTCCCAGTGGGTTGATGGCGTAGCGTTTGTGTCTCTCAGCGAGCATCTCCATCCCCCTACTGGACACCTGAGGATACACAAGGACAACTAGGGTCAGGTGCAGCTCAGCTCTGGATCTGGATCTGGACATGGATCTTCACCTATATGTAGACCTAGACCTGGGTCTGGACATAGACATGTATCTGGATCTGATTCTAGATCTAAATGTGAACCTAGACCTGCATCTGGATCTAGACCTGAATTTATATCTAAACATAAACCCTGACCTGGATCTGGACCTAAATCCTGACCTGAATTTAGACATAGATGTCGAACTACACTTGGATCTGGACATGGATCTGGTTCTGGACCTAGATCAAGATATGACGTGGCAGTTTGAATACACACACATGTGAAACACGTTTTTCTCTTTCTCTTTTGTGTTTCTCACACACGCGCGCGCACGCACACACAAACACGCGCGCGCACTCATGCACGCACACACACACACATATCTGCCACCCACATGTGAAGCTCCTCTGTGCAGATGCAGTTTCAGATCCTGAATCTGGTTTTACTGAATCTCAATAAAAAATAAAAAATAAACATTCCTGTCACAGCTCAGGTCCTGGTCCTGGTCTGGTCCTGATCCTGGTATTAGTCTGTACAGGATCTACAGGGACCAGCAGTCTGTTCTATGGTTAGTCCACGTTCAGAAGGGAGACGGACTGAATGTTAATAAGTGAGACTCAGTCGTCCCCCTTCAGGTCCTGGACTCACCCACAGAGCAAATCCAGTCAGATCAGGACCAGGACCAAGACCGGAGACAGACCAGGACTGGGATCGGGGCCAAGACCTGGACAGGTCTGCAGTATTTTAATTTGAAAGGTTTGTATCTAAACTTTTCTTTTCAGTCACGTGACCGATCGATCCGATTATCAACAATCAGTTACTGGTCTTGTGAACTTACCGTCATTACCATTATCATCATCATCAGTAGCTGAACCGGGTCCATGACGAGTCCCGAACTGTGATCAGTCCATCAGCCGGACTAACTTCCCCTGAACTGGTTCCTCTAAAACCAGGACCCGCTGTGCCCGGATCCGTGCGAGAGAAAAAAAGAAAGAAATGAGATCCGTATCAAGACTAGAAGCGTCCCAGATCCGTGCTGCTCAGGGTCCGTGTCCCTGTGAGGACCAGCTGTCCTGGCCCCGATCCGTGCGCGCGCCTTGGACAGACTGGGGAAGTTCCCGGGGCGCTCGAGGCTGCAGCGGGTCGTTCCGGAGGGGCGGGGTCAGGTGAGTCCGTCCACACTGACACGGTAAAAGTAATGGAGTCGGGTTTTGTTCCGAATCTGGTTCCTGCAGCTCTGAATCTGAGCCGCAGGTGAACAAACAGAGGCCTGATCCACAGGGACCTGGGTGGACCTCAGGGTCTTAGGTCACAGGTAGGACGCCCCCGCATGTTTTCACACCAGCAGCGATCCAGATGTTGTCTCTGCTCAGAACATCTGTCCAAACAGCTGTTGCCGGTCCAACTGCAGCGTCCTGCGGCTGACGATCCACATCCTGAGAACCACTATGACCCTGAGAACCACCAGGACCATCAGACCAGAACCAGAGTAAAACTGAACCCACAACTTGGACCTGCTTAAGTGTGGATCCAAACTTTTGGACCCAAGAAAACCTCCAGTCCTCAGGCTCTGTCACCTGCTCCTTTACCAATGGACAAGACCTGAGACCTGGATCCCGATGGACTCTGTTGGACCCTGATGGATCTGCTATGAAGCAAGATCAGTAAAACTTAAAGGTGCCGAAGCAAGTACGGTTCTCTACAAAGCTCCGCCTACAGTCTTGGAGCAAGGCCAGATTCAAGGAGCACGATAAGTAACAAAATGTTTACTACTTACAACGGCTTTTTAAATGGGCAGGGTTCATAAACACATTAGTTCTGACTGGGTAACTCCTTGAATATCCCTATCAAACTGGAGGAAATTTGAAAGCCTGTTGCAAATTGTTGTGCAGCTTTGTGCCGTTGAATTTACTCTTTGTAGAGCCTGAACCTGAAGTGTGAACCTGAACCTGAAGTGTGAACCTGAAGTGTGAATGGTGGAAGCAGCAGAGACTCTTCATTCACTCTTCAAGGAGTCATTCACAGTGGCAATGAAGCTGATACATTAACTTTAAACTCTTGCATAGTGCAACTGATCA